>CM053790.1:433919896-435119896 GCA_028749045.1 Cupressus sempervirens | reverse complement strand
GGTGAATCTCGAAGGATCTTAAAGATAAGATCAAATCTTTCTAATTTCGTATGAAATCAACATGCAACCAATCAAAAAAATTAAAGGAATTAAATGGGAAAGATGGATGAATCTCAATCGTAGATTCATACCTAACCCTAAGTCATGAAACCTTTTTAAGGAGGTCAAAACCCCACAATTTAGTATGTAAGGATGATATGGGAATGCAAGGAGAGAATTCTAGCAAAGTCTAAAGGGGTGTGAAGACTTAGAGGAAGAACAACATTGCAGAATCAAGTTGATTAGAATAGAATATCAACATTTCAAATAGAGTCATATTAGATCAAGGAAGATCAGATCAGATTGGACAGAACAAGGATCTAAAATCAGCAATTGAAGATTGTAAGTTGTCAAGTCAACACATTCTACTATACTTTCTAGCCATTATATTAGAAGAATGAAAATCCTATGATGATAGGTTGGTTTAATAGCCATATTGTAAATCCTTTAATAGGGTGACATTCAAAGTGAATTTTTGTAAATCCTTTAGATAAGTCACCATTAACAGGGTGTTAGAGCCTTTAACATGTTAGGCCTCTCATAGGGTAGACCATTGATGATGGTCAAACTTTGTAACCTTGACAAGTTACATATTGTTGTAGTGATAAGTTGTGGGTGTCATCCCCACCCTAGTTTTACCTTCTCATTTTGTAGGGTTTCTAGGTGATCATATATTGTGTTGCCTATTTTCATGCATGCCCTTACTTTCATGTAAATTAGATGTGTTACATGCATGTTATTGATTTTAGTTAAAAAGTTTTAGAGGTTAAAGTTTATTACTTCTGATTCACCCCCTCCACCCCCCCCTCTGAAGTAAATCTTCCCACTTGTAAATTCCAATATTGGCCTCACCCCCCTTCCACTAACATCAATTTAAATTCCTCATAATCATCTAATTACATACTTCATTCATTCATTCATCCATTTATGAACTATAACATTTCATCAACATAATCACATAACATTCATTGATATGATATAAAATTTATTAATACGTAATACTAATCAAGACTTCATTAACATTTAATAATATTCATTAAAATGACATAAAAATCAATATTAATAGACAACATTCATAGCTAATTATAAGTATTTATATTAGGAGCATTTCATTAACTAGTAGAACATAACATGCATTTTTCTTACCTGAAAATGTCACATCATGTATAATAACATTTTGATCTGCCACCACCTCAACATGTCGAACACTTCAAACATGCTCCACTCCTTCACGATGATGTTCAACATTCTCTAAAATATTCAAAAAAATAGGTTACACATCAAAATGCAATTGAAGATGTTAAAGTGTATTCATAATTGCATAATTAATTTCTAACAACAAATTAATAGGTTCTATGATAGGATTTAAAGGTTGTTGTGAAATGTGATGCACATTGTTATGTAGTCAATTGATGTTGGAAACTAACACCAAAAAAGAAATTTCTTAAGTATTCAATTTGATTTACTTTTCTTTTGACCAATGTACTTGTGTCTCATTTGGTGCACCCGATTCTTTATCTTCATCTATGGGCTCTACATTGAATTATGTTCCCTATATTTTTTTCTTAATATCATCATTTTTGCATTTATGATTTGATTAAAAAACTTTGTTTGCAAAATTATATTAAAAAATAATTATATGAAATTCTATTGCTACTACTTACAAGTCAAGAGTGAAGATTCATATAGCCACCGTAGCCAAGTTTGTGTTGGCCGACCTTTTGTAGTCTTGCTTCTATAGATTTTGATGTGTCCTATAATCTTTGAAAAGTTTGAAAAATGTTAGATTATATATTTACAAATATTACTAATTAGTGCATGATTACATTCTACTTAATATTATTATGACATACCTTATTTTTCCCTTTTTTGGTTCATTTCCTTTAACATGTAGCCTTTTCTCTTTTGCATCTTGTATTATTTCATTCCACTCCATTAGTTGAATCATTAAAGGATGCTCATACTTTGGGTTATCCTTTAGACACCTTCTATATTGATCCCTCGTAGTCTTTATATATTTCGATGCTCTTTTAAGAAATAGGGCTCTGTCAAAAATGTTTTTTCTAAAGAGGTCCTCAAAATATGTAATGAGCTGATTTTCTTTCATGACCTTGTTCATTCCACCTTAGAAAATAATTGTTAGATCAATAACTTTAATATAGAAAATAAATGGAAGAAAATAAAAATATAGTAGCAATAATGTGAAATTATGTGCCTTTTACATATGGTGGGTCCAAACAGCTTCAATGTCATTTCAAAAAGATGATCATAGAAAATATCATTTCCTACAAAAAAATCATGGAATTATCAGTCCAAAATGAGTTATGTATAAGTAAACTACAATTACACTATAATAATAACTATTTTAAAGAACCTAGAAGCTTTGGTAATTTTAATGGAAACATAGTTTTTTTGTGTAGCAATAATGTCTATGCAAATGAACCAATACTAGTCACATAGGCTACTCCAAGAAATGGTTCAGCTTTAGTAGTACTTGTTTGCATTGTTCTATCAACTAATGGTGTATCTATTAGTGCACAAAATAGGTCCATGTGCATAAAATCTATTGGTCATGTTTTCACCTTGTGCTTTCCTAAACATGATTTGATATGAATGTCCCTGGTTCTTATATGAAAATTAGGGTTTGGTATTTTCAACAATTCATTAACCCTAAGGAAAACCCTAATTAAATAGAATTTATGCCCTAAGCAATTCATTTAGGTCATTTGTTTCTTCCTCTTACTAGGTGGGATAATCATTACAGAATAACCTTTTGCAAGATTTAAAAAAAATAAGATTATGTGTTTCGTTCCATGAAAATCCCAAAATCCTCTTTACCGTCATATCTTTTAAGATCTACGATGGTCACCTTGTCACCATAGAAAGTTGCATTCATTTTGTTGCATGCTACATAGCAACCTCTGGGGCCAGTTTAGTTTTGACAAGGATTTAATGTACTTTTCCTACGCCATCAAATCTCTTCAAAATTGATAGTAGGTAGCAAGTCGCAAAATTTACATGGTCTTTACTACATGCAACATGAAAACCAAGTGAGACCCAGTTAGTAGAAAAGCATAGTTTTAAAAGTGAATCGTTTGCACCATCAGATCTTCTAACAATCAATGGTGGTCACTATGTCATGACCAAAAGTTACAAGGTTTTTATCACACATGACATAACAACCGATGCAAAGAAAAACAAAGTGGGACTAACTCCAAAGACAAGCATCAAGATTTTAATTGCTATCAATGAACTTGGTGGCACAATGGGATGTTATAATTGTTAGGCGTAGTAAAGGAGGTACCTAGGAAAGAACATGTTGTTTCTTCTTTTCACGATGCCAGATTTCAAGAGTCACAATGGTTGCTATGTTGCCACTTGAATTTGTGAGAACTTTGTCAGTGGTAATATGGCAACCTCCCATGAGAGGAAAACATGATGGGACCTATTTTCAAAAAGCAACACCGAAAGGGTTAACTATAATAAATGACTATGCCAACATTTCAAGGTGGTTTGATGTCACATGCCATGTGGATTTGCACTCAGAAGAGGATTCGTGTTGATTAACACTATCAAATCTTCTTAGATCAATAGGGGGCACCATGTTGCTATAAAGACTTGCTCAATCTTTAGTGCATGTGACCTGGCGACCAAAGGGAAATAAGAAGGATCCACCATAGTTGCAATAAAATACTTGTAGATTGTAAGTCATCAAATCAAAGATGCATCAATGATGGTAGCTATGTCTCATGTAGGAGTTTCTCAATGTTTATGCATAGTGACATAGCAAGAGTGTGACATGTGCACACAAGCACCAGTGGGTCTAGAATAAGTTGCTAGTAATGGAAGGAAAGGCTTATATGGAGAAAATGAGGGAAAAATCAACAAGTTAAAAAATAATATATTATTGTTTTCCATTTTTGAATGTGCACAAACTTTAAAAAAATATGATTTAATTCAATAGTTTAGACTATATAAATTGGTCAAATATATGCCCAAGTGCAATATCAAAATATAGAAGGAGCCTAATTTCAAAGCAAGATTCTAAGAGTTTCTGGTAATTCCATATAGCACTATTATATATTGTTAGAATTGAGAGAAAATGAAATTTCCATTTATAGAGTTTTTTTTTTTTGCATAGGAGGTTACTGGTTCTAGTTATGGAAGGATTTGTCTCGCGTACCCCTTTTTTAACTTAATTCAATTGAGGTAGTTCAGATTTGATTCCCAGTGAAAAAGTGAAGTAAGTAAATGTAAAAGGTAGTAAAATATAGTTATGGGTGAGTTTTGTCACCTCCTAGTTAGTTGAATCAAAGCATTATCAACAATTCATGATGAATTTCAGATATTTTAGCAACAAAATGGTTTTCATCATTAAACAAGAGATATTTCGAGTTTGTTACAAAATAATGATGAAACCCAAATCAGATCTCATGGGTAGAAAGATGAGAGAGGTTTTACAATAGCAAAGGGTGAAGATTCAAGTGGATACTTATTATTTTGAGATAAAATTTGGGATTCCATTCTTCTTCTATATATTTCTCTTTCTCATCCATTGTAATGGTTGCCAGTCTTCACTATGAGACCACATTGTTGGTTCCATTTTTTTACTATGAAACTAGGTTGTTGGTTAGTTTTATTTCATGTCTATTAAGCATAGCTCTAGTTGTGAAGGCTACACATCCATTCTTGTGTAGGTTTTTGGGTTCATTTCATGTATTATTTCTCTGAGATAATGAAGATTGATGATAGATCATGTAATGTATCTTGAGTTCATTTAGTGTTAATAGTTAATGTATTCAGTCTTTTCAAGGATAAACACAAAAGGGAATTTACAATGAATTATCTTTGTTCTCTTATTTTGTCTCCTATTTCTTCATATGTCATTAACTTTATGATTGGATGAATAAGGTTTATTTAATTTAGGACAACTTGGATGAGTTGTGTGTTAGATCTATTGTTGCTTTTAATTCAAGAAGTTATGTAAATGCTTCAATGATTTGATAGGGTTTCTAGGTGTATGGAGGGGATGATAGTAAGGATGGAGTTTGGGAATTTCAATTGATAAACTTAATTATAAGGAAATCAAGTTAGGTCATCATGCTGCTAGTGACTCTATGTTGCAATAGATAAGGCATTGATCACTAAATTAGATGCAAGATGAGATGAAGGTCATTTGTACAAATAATTTTAATCAAATCAGTTTAGTTTTCCATGTTTTGTAGTGGGCTAAAAGATATTATCCCTCACTTGGATTATGGGTTCATAGGTTATGATGTGTAGCTATTTCATTCCTATGTAATTGCATAAGTATCAGAAGATATAATAGTTTCATCTGCTACTAATATGTTCACATTATATGTTTATTTTCACTAGTACCATATATTAGAACCTCAAGGTTAAGCTACCCAAGTGTTGTAGAGCCTGAAGCAAAGGAGTTATGCCTTATAGTTGGCCCATGATTAGTAGTCAAGTGCATCCATCATAGGAATTTGCTAGCCTTAGATGTATTGGTCTAGTTTCTTAGTTATTTTTAAATCTTTTAAATTAGGAGCCAACAAGATGGTGACTCTACTAGAGAGATAATATGGAAATATACCTTGTTAAAAGTACAAGAATCTCTAGTATGAATTGATTATTTCAATCCTAGATTTCAGTATGGTTTTGCCCATCCGAGTCACCAACAAGATGGCAACTCTGCTAGGGAGTCTATGAAGAAATTCATTGTTAAAAGTACTAGAATCTCTGGTATAAATAACATTTTCAAAATCTATATGATAGATGAACCTTGAGAGTTTGTAAAAGATTCAATACAATAGGAAGAATTTTCTATAGTAGTAGGGTTGTGAGGTGTTTTCCATTTCTATGTTGAAGATTCATGTTCCTCAATTAAGCTTTATTCATGGACAATAGTACATTGTAAGATTAGATGTAAATTATGTTTTTTACTTGTTAGAAGTTAATCTTCAATTAGCTTAGTTTTGCATGTGCTATTGAGAAAGTTTCAAAGTCAATAATTGGTTTGTGAAGCGTATTCTATTTTCAAGATGTTGATGATCTGCAAGTTTTTCATATTGAAATTCTGGTTTATAATTTACAAGTGGTAAATTATTTCAAATCATTTCTCGCAAAGAGTGAGTAGCAACTCTAGTCTAAATCTCTATACTAGTGCATGGTTTATTTTAATATCAAAGGCTTTTAGTATTTATGTGCAGATATAGTTTGTTGGGAAAGAGGAAGCATAAGTTTCTTGATTGATAGTTTATGTGGTTGTTTGCATCTACTGAAGTAATTGATTGCAAAAGGTGAATCACTACTATGATTTCATTTTCCTCTTCAAGGAGGTGGTGGCTCTAAAAAATTTATCTATGGTGTGAAGGATTTTATGTTTACACAATGTCAATCAGAAAATCATAGGTTTCGTGCAGCAACACATAAATGTATTTTAATTTTCATGTATTTGTCTTTCATGAAAGTTGAATGAACAAAATGGTTGCCTCCATCTAGTGGTTTCAACACTAAGAAAATAGAGGTAGAATTTTAAAATTTTAAAAGATGGACTTAGAGTCTAGATTTGAAAGTGATGTGCCAACTCCTAAAAGTGTTCATGGAAATATTGTTAGGTTGTAAAGAAAGATTCATAATAAGACCATAATTCACATAAGAAATGTAATTGGTAATATTAAGGATCTTAGTAATATTCAATTTTACATGAAGTTTAAATCAATAGTTATGAATCTTGATGGGTATATCAGACCTAAGGAGTTTTCATGGCCAGTGGTACATTTAGAATTTTTTATGCCATATTCACTTGATTGGTCAACAAAGTCAAGGTTAGAAAAGATTATTGAGTTCCAAGATTTTATCATGGAGATTGAAAATGATTTGAATGCCAATGAATCTAATGATAATAGAAATAAATATGTTACAAATGATAATGAATGCAATGAATCCATTGAAAATGATGTTGAAGATGAAGAATCTAAGCTTTATGAATTAGAGGCTAGTAATCAGCAATTTGATGATAGGCATTATGTGGATTCATCTTGTTTTGATGATGATTGTAAAGAAGAGAAAAAGTGTAACAATAGTAAGAATCTTTCTTCTAGAGATGAATGTGAATGTGCTAAGATATCTGTTGTTGAGGTATTGTATAAAGAAGAAGATGTATGTGATGATTAGAGTTCTAGATTTTTAGAATGTATTACTAATAAGTTTTTTGTTGTATGTATGTCAAGCTATCCAAATAATAATCATAGCCAAGGAGAAGAAACTAGTGATGAGGTCTTGTTAAGTTTTGATTAGATTTCAGATTTCTTGGCTCATGATTTTGAAAAGTATGCAAATCAATCCAAGGGTGTTTGTGCTTTGCCACATTTTTCCTTTTCATATTATCAAGTCATTTCCCCTAAACTTGATGTTGAAGAAGATATAGTTTCAGAATATGCTATGTCAAGTTTTGGAGGTGTATGTGATGGTAGTTCATACATCAATACACATGATGACTTCTATGTTGAGAAGGAAGATGTATAGATAAGTTATGTTGATGGCTCATTTTCTTCTTGTTTTCATGAGGCTAAGATACATTTTGGATTTTCATATGATGAGGAAAGTAATAGTAATGAAGTGGTTCATTCTAATGAATTATTTGAGGAAAACATTGATACAGATCAACATATTGTGAAAATGCAATTTCATGATGATTCTTGTGATTTGGTATCTAATCATTTATTGGAGAGTGAGGAAATCATAGCATATGCTCAATCTAGAGGATATTACAAATGAGGAGAAATTAGATTTTACATTGTCTTCATATTGGGATGCGCAAGCTGAGTTACAAATTGATTCATGTATTGAAGGTGTCCAGGAGTTAGTGATGATTAGTTTTAGTTTGATATTAGTATTTATGACTAGGCTGATTTATATTTTCATAATGAGAAAGTTGTAGAGAGTGATCATAGTTTTTATATGCACTATGAAAGTGATAATGATAGTTTTGTTTTGCCTAACAAAGTTATTGAAAGTGTTGATGTGTTGGGTGAAACAAAGGAGAATGAGAGTTTCAGTTTACCTCAAGATGATTTCAATGAGAATTAGGTATATCACAGAGGTATGAAGCTTTGAAAACTTTCCAGTGGCTTGGGGCCATCGTTTGTATAGAGTAGGAGTAGATTTCTTACTTTCAATAAAGTTGTTTGAGATAATTTTTTGTTATCAAGTGTATGGTCTTCTTCTCAGAGAGATCTAAATCCTTGTCATGCTTGCAAGGGACATGCATCCCTAAATAGAGTCATTATTGGTCATGTTTTTACCTTTTTCTTTCCTAAACATGTTTTTCTATGAATGTCCCTAGTTCTTATATGAAAATTAGGGTTTAGTATTTAAAAAAATTAATTAACCCTAAGAAAAACCCTAATTAAATAGAATTCATGCTCTAAGCAAGTATTTTAAGTCATTTGTTTCTTCCTCTTACTAGGTGGGATAATCATTACAAAATAACCTTTTGTGAGAATTTAAAAAAAAAGCTATATGTTTCATTCCATGAAAATTCAAAAATCCTCTTTACCATAAGATCTTTTAAGATCTATGGTGGTCACCTTGTCACGATAGAAAGCTATTTTCATTTTATCACATGTGACATAGTGACCTCTAGAGCCTAGTTCAATTTTGACAAGGATTTAATATACTTTTCCTACACCATTAGATCTCTTTGAAATCTATGGTAGGTGCCAAGTTGCTACCAGAATTTTCATTTTCTTTACTACATGTGACATGGTGACCAAGTGGGACCTAGTTAATAACAAAGCATAATTTCAAAATTAAATCATCTGCACCATTAGATCTTCTATAGATCAATGGTGTTCGCTATGTCATGACCAGAAGTTACAAGGTTTTTATCACACGTGAAAAAAAAACTACTAAAAAAAAAATGATGGGACCAACTCTAAAGATGGACACAAGGATTTTAATTACTATCAATAAACTTGGTGGCATGATGAGATGTTAGAAGTGTCAGGCGCAGTAAAGGAGGTACTAGGGAAAGAACTTGTTATTTTTCTTTTCATGATGCAGGATTTCTATAGAGTCATGGTGGTCGCTATGTCACCATTAAAACTTGTGAGAAATTCACTAGTAGCAACATGGTGACCTCCCATGAAAGGAAAACATGGTGGGACCTATGTTCAAAAAGCAATTCCAAAAGGGTTAACTATAATAAATGACTATGCCAACATGTCAAGGTGGTCTGATGTCACATGCCACATGGATTTGCACTCAGAAGAGGATTCATGTTGATTGATGTTATCAAATCTTCTTAGATTGATGGTGGGTGCCATATCACTATAGGGACTTGATCTTTAGTGCATGCAACATTGTGGCCAAAGGAAAATAAGAAGAACACACCATAGTTGCAATAAAATACTTGTAGAATGTATGTCGTCAGATCAAAGATGCATCATCAATGCTTTCTATGTCACATGTAGGAGTTGCTCGATGTTTATGCATAACAACATAGAGAAAATGTGACATGTGTACACAAGTGCCAATGGGTTCAGAATAAGTTGCCAATAGTAGAAGTAAAGGCTTATATGGAGAAAATAAGGGAAAATATAACAAGTTTAAGAAATAATATTTTATTGTTTCCCATTTTTGAACATGCAAGACCTTTTTAAATAAATTTGATTTAATTTAGTAGTTCCAACTATAGAAATTGGTCAAATATATGACGAAGTGTAGTATCAAAACATAGAAGGGGCCTAATTTTCAAAGCAAGATGCTAGGAGTTTCTAGTAAGTCCATATAGAACTATTATATATTCCCAAAATTGAGAGAAAATGAACTTTCCATTTCTAGAGATTTTTTTTGCATAGGAGGTCATAGGTTCTAGTTATGTAAGGATTTATCTTAGGTACCCACTTTTAAATTTAATTTATTTGAGTTAGTTTATATTTGATTCATAGTGAAATGGTGAACTAAGTGAACCTAAAAGGTAGTAAAATATAGTTATGGGCAAGTTTTGTCACCTCCTAGTTAGTTGAATAAAAGCATTATCAAAATTTCATGATGCATTTTAGATATTTTAGTAACAAAATAGTTTTCATCATTGAACAAGAGATATTTTGGATTTGTTATAAAATAATGATGAAAACCAAATCAAATCTCATGGGTAGAAAGATGAGAGAGGTTTTACAATAGTAAAGAGTGGAGATTCAACTAGACACTTGTCATTTTGAGATCAGATCTGACATTCCATTCTTCTTCTATATCTTTCTCTTTCTCATCCATTATAATGGTTGGCAGTTTTCATTATGAGACCACATTATTGGTTCTAGTTTTTACTATGAAACTAGGTTGTTGGTTAGTTTTACTTCCTACCTATTGAGTAGAGCTCTAGCTGTAAAGGCCACACATTCATTCTTGTGCAAGTTTCTGGGTTCATTTCATGTATTATTTCTCTGAGATAATGAAGATTGATGATAGATCATGTAATGAATCCTAAATTTAATTTAGTATTACCAGTTAATGTATTCAGTCTTTCCAAAGATAAATACAAAAGGAGATTTATAATGAATTATCTGTGTTCTCTTATTTTGTCTCCTAATTCTTCATATGTCATTAACTTTGTGATTGGATGAATAAGGTTCACTTAATTTAGGATAGCTTGGATAAGTTGTGTGTTAGAACAATTGTTGTTTTTAATTTAAGGAGTTAAGTAAATGCTTTAATGAATTGATATGGTTTTTGGATGTAGGTAGGGGATGCTAGTAAGAATGAGTTTGGGGATTTTAGTTGATAAGCTTGATTGCCCATGTTGCAATGGATAAGGCACTAATTACTAAATCAAATGCAAGTTGAGATGAAGGTCATTTGCACAAATCATTTTAATAAAAAGAGTTCAGTTTTTCATGTTTTGTAGTGGGCTAAAAGGAATTAACCCTCACTTGTCTTATTAGTTCATAGGTTATGATTCATAGCTATTTTATTCCTATGTTATTGCATAAGTATCATAAGATATAAAGGTATCATTTGATGTTAATAGGTTCAAATTATATGTTTATTTGCATTGGTACCATATATTAGAACCTTAAGGTGAACTCACCTAGGTATTGTAGAGCTTGAAGCAAAGGAGTTATGCCTTATAATTGGCCCAAGATTATCAGTCAAGTGCATCCAACATAGGAATTTGCTAGCCTTAGATGTATTGGTCTATTTTCTTGGTTATTTTTAAATCTATTAAATCAAGAGCCAACAAAATCCACCCAACTAATTTTTATTTTTACATGATTAGCACATTACAAAATATAACAAAACAAGGTTTTGCCAGTTGTACTTGGCATAATCGATGATGTATGCAAGCTCCTTATTGTTAACAATGTAGTTGGCAATATTAGAGTGACAACCAAAGAAGGTGTCCACACTTCATCATGAGTTGAATAATACATTATTAGTAATGATATTTCCAATTGATAAAGATCAAATGGGATACTATCTAGAAGCATCTGAAAATCAATGATCAATGTTATACTGTTGATGAAAACAAACAATGTTGCACTAGTAGGGCCACAATCTTCTATTATTTCTCATATTTTTTCACATGTAGCTAGTGAAATTCATTTACCAATTCTTTCATTTGGAGCAAAAGATCCAACTCTCTCATCATATCAGTATGGAATGATTGGTTTCTATGGGATAAATGGATAGCTTCTTATTGTGGTTGCATATATAGATGATATGTATGGAATGATGGAAATTACAGTTGTGATTGGTCTCTTTGGCTAGAATGATATAATTATCACATTTCATTTTTTGATGCACTAGAATTAATTTGCATATGCATACTAGGGTTATCTTTTTATAACTATAGTAGTGTAGAAATCTGCTGCAAGAATGTGGTGTACAATTATTGCATTCTTTCTTCTCATAGGAGTTGTTTCATGGACTTTGGAGCATAAATAAAACCATGATTTGAAAGGACATCCAAAAAAGAAAGCTAAATTATTAGAAAAGACATTGCAACATTTTTTTTTTCATTTTTAATGGATAAAGATCAAACTTAAGTGTTATAATGTTGTAAAGAGAAAGTGTTACTTACATGAAGGTTGTGCACTACAATCCTCACCATATTGACCACACATTCTCACAGGTGTCAAAAAATCTTGTAAGAATAACACATAATATTCTAGATCATGATCCATAAGATTCTATAAAATATAAATAACTATTGAACTATTATTATTTCTTAACATTAATTACTGTGTACCTTCAAAGAATTGACTCTAAGTATCAATTCCTCTTTCACTGCCTCTTTCTCCTTGGTTATGTTTCTCTCAATGACAATGTTAAGAATTTCATCACTATATTTTGTTATGAGTTTATGGGACATGATATGGGGTCAAAGCTACATGAGAAGTCATGTATAAATGATGTCAGCATTTTAGATCATGTTTGATCTGCTATCATTTTTGCTTTTCCTTATCAATAAGTATCAAGTTATGACATCAATATCAGTAAAATTCTATCAAAATAACTCCAAATCCATAATGAAAAGAACATAATAATATGAATTTTTTTTCTATATAATTTGTACAATTATACTATTATGGTTTACCTTCACTAAAGAAGGTGTGTGAGCTAGTACATCCCTACCTGTGCCTTGTGGGGTATCCATGTCACCATGTGAAAAAGATTAGTAATTCTTAGCAATAATAAAAAAATGAAAGTAATAGATTTACCAAAAAAATTATTAATAAAATAGTAGACTATATTATAAAAACATACAAGTCAAATAAATTTCTATAAACAAATCAAAACCCCATCATACTTGACATTGATCATACATCGACATACATTTCATTGATCATCATCTTCCTTCATGTCATCATCATTATCACCATCATCCTTCTTGTCACTTTGATCATTTTCATCACCACCACCATCTTCATCATCATAATCATCATCTTCATCACCATTATCATGACCATAATCACCTTTATCATGACCATCTTCCTCAACATTGTCATGATCATCATCATCCTAACTATCATCTTCTTCTTCATCATCATTATTGTGTAACAATTGTTCATGATCATCATTTACTTTATCTTCTAATTCTTTGATATCTTCTTCTTCCATCACATTATACTTTATCACCCTTCATCTTGGATCATGTCTAACAAAAAATGACCAACCTGACTTATGTGGAATGCTATAGTAAAACACTTCATCACATTGGCTTGGAAAAACATAGGGCTCATATCTAATTGGCTCAAATGACCTTATATTAATCATTCTAAATCTACTATTATGTTCAATAACAATCCTATCAAGATCATTTTGATTCACCTGTAGCCTATACTATTTAATGAAAAATATAACTAATTTGAATGAATGAAAGTCATGCTTAGGTATATCATCCAAAATACCATAGTATTGATTTTGAGATTATTGAGGATGTATGTCGTTTCTAGATGAAATATTGGTGACCTCTAAGACTACATTTATTCTAGAATCACAAGTGTTCTTCATTTCATCTAACTTTTTGTGCAAAATTTATGGTCATGGTAGTACATAGATTTGTGGTGTTTGATTTGCAATTATTCAAACATGTCAAGATTATTTTCATCAATCTATGAGTTGATATTAAACTTATGGGTCTTGATTAGTAATCTTATATGTACCTTTCTACCTATTAAGTCATATACTAGATTAAGTACCATTGGCATAACATTGAGATCTCTATTATGATGAGCTTCTTTAACTGATGATGTAACACTATACCATGTTAATTAGTGACCATTTTCTTGAGACTGTTAAATCCATACCATCATCCAATCAAGATTGTTTGCAATATATAAATGTAGTGTATCCCATTCATGACCAACTATAAAGAGAATAACTAGACCAGTTAGAAACAACTTATATTGATGATGGATAAGAATTAATTAACTACAATAACATCTTATAATTACCTCTCACTTTCCTCAATCTACCTTTCCCCTTCAATTACTACCCTTCAAATTTATTAATGGAGTTGGGATCTCAAATGCGATCTACATGGAACTTTGATGCAAACTTGGGAAGATATTCACTAATTTTTACCATAGTCTGGTATACCATATATCCCTCTACCGTAGAACCCTCAGGATGTGTTGTTTGTCAAACCAAGACCTTCATGAATTTCAAGTGTCTCTCAACCATCCACATTGACCTAGTTTTTATAGGTCCACACAATTCAATCTCCACAACTTGATGTATGAGGTAGCATTCTTGAGCATTGAAAAAAGTTGAAGGTAGACACTTAAAATTTTTACAAATAAGCTGTGGAAATTTTCTCTTCCAATAGTTTATATATTTTCATCAATTTTTTTAGATTATAACCACCTAAAAGAGATTCAACATGCAAGAACATATAAATGAGATTTCAAATAAAACTATACAATAAATTACATAAAAAGTAAAGAGAGTCATAAATATAATATATATGTACAACAAATCTAAGAAATAACACTTCTAACCTCATGTATTTTCTAGGATCATATATAAAAATTTTAATACCATTTTCAAATTGGCATGGGAGGGATAGAGTTAGGACATACTACAATCATTAAAAATGATCTTTTTAATACATTATGAAATAACACAATAGGTAGTACATGAAATTTTACAAATATATTGTAAATAGAGAACATGACTTGCCTTGACGAAGGTATGGCAATCATTTTTTTTCAACTCTAGCCCAAAATCAGCTTTCTTTGATACAAAACTACTTATATTTGCAGCAAATCCTATGAAATTTTTTTTTTTTATGACTTCTTTTAATGCATCACTTTTCTACTCCATTAATAACAAAGGAAGGGCACTCATATTTATGTAGTCTCAATTGCTATTTGATTCAATGAAATTTTTTAGTGCATGATTGGATTCATGAATTTCATTACAAATTTTGGCAATTTTTCTCTATCATGCCTTCTATCTAATATTTTCCATAGTGTCTCTGTTAATGCACAACATCAAACAAATGCACAATTGGAAGATCCTTATAGTGCGGTAACCTACTAAATTGAGTAGGATAACTTTTTATTCCTCTAGGAAGTTGGTCATTGATGCCTTGATGACCTTCATAAGAATCAATTACATCATCACTAAATAAAAGACAATATCAAAATATAAATTTTAAACTTTAGACCACAAGCTATACATTACCTCGACAATTTAGTTTATCATATTCTAACTTCCATAGACGATATGTCATTCTTCATGGCCTTGATGTTGTCTCTGCTTTCTCATTAAAAAAATATTTTTTAGTAATTTGGTACTTATGATTATTTTGGAGAAAGTGCCTAAAATAATTTAACACCTACTTTCCTAAACTTCTTGAATGACAAGATTTCATCTTTAGACCACAAACTGGAGATACAATTTTTTCCTTTTTCTAGAGACCTAAAAGATTATGTACAATTGGATCATGTGTAATTATCATGCACAACTTAAACATACACCAATAATGTGTAAGCACTATAATAGACCAAAAATATGTGACCTTAACAATATAACATACCACAAAAATGAGTTAGCCCAGGGGCATCATGTATTGTTCATACAATCATTGCATGGAATTGAAACTGTCTTTGTCCTATTGGTCTATAGATGTCATACATAGTGACCCCATTCCATAACTTCAACAACTCGTCAATAAGGGGCTCAATATACACATTCATATTTTTAACTTGGTACTTACCTAGTAATTGAATGAAGATAAATATTACATAATTATTATGACCATTTTGATGCATTGTTTATAAATTAATTTAGATAATTATTAAATGAGAAAATACTTAGTACAATCATTGACAACATTATGTGCTCCAAATTTTTGGACATCCAAGGAGGAATGTTATTGTTAATAACAAAAATATGATACACTGAGTAAATAGAATAGATCTCATATCTCCAAATGGATTAACATTTTTTTGTTGCTAATGCAAGCTTGAGATTACAAGGTTCTTGTTTAAATTATGGCCATATTTTTTCTATCTCTTTAAATGCAGAACCATTTGTAGGCATTCACATAATTTCATCGTGACTTCTATTGTGTACATGGTAATCCATAAATTGTGCCAAGCTAGTGTACCTAAATAATTGTTCAAGATGTGGAATAATGGGAATGTACCAAAGAATCTTGTTAGGAACCTTTTTTCTTATTTGATTTGACCAAAATCTACTAATGTTGTTTGTGATATAGAATGTGATCATTGGGACATGTATGTATTTTCTGATACTTCATTCTAATTTGATTCATAATGGTAGATAATTCTCGGTATGAATGAGACATAATGTTTTATGGTGGTAACAAAAAATCATCTATCAACCTACAATAGCAAATATATATTGTTAATATAATTAATAGTAATGGTATGCTAACATTAAATATGAAAAAAATGGCATACCTTAGCATACATGACATTGCTACATTGGATAAATCATTCATAACCTTCAAGTTCACCAACAACACTATAGTAGAGAGAAGATTTATTCAAGAGCCTTGGTATAGGGGATCAAATTCCTTCTCAAGTATAGGTATATCAAGACCATATTCATCATCATTATCAGATATGCTAGTACCATCATCGTCAACATCTTTTTTAGTTGCACCAATACCATCTTCTTAAATTATGTCCTCTAGCACTTTATTATCTTCTTTTATGGGAGGGTTATCCTTAGCTTGGATATTCACACCTCCATGTTTCTCCACCTGGAAATCCATATTTATCAATCAATGAAAATTGTGCCCCCCTTTAATGTGACCATGTTGCCTATAATGACTCTAGGTTGTTGTGATTAGAATTATTTAATTCTTTAAGCCCTTAAATATTTTGAAAGGAAAATTACATTTATCAACTTTTCTTTGGAACTGAGACCACAATCTAGAAATTATATCATTATTTTGTTCTCTTTTCACATTTCTAGGCATGGTCTTTCTTTATAGGAAAATATATCTGCAAATTTATTGGACATGTTGTACTTAATTTTTATATATGGACATATGGTTTTGAAAGAAAAATTTGGTATAATTAATGTGTATATTCATAACCATATTAGACATGTTTTATTTAATTTTTATATCTAAAGATATAGTTTTGAAAGAAAAATTTGGTCTAATTAATGTATACATCTACAAAAATATTGGATATGTTGTACTTAATGTTTATATCTACACATATGATTTTGAAAGAAATATTTGGTCACCTCACTCAAATTCACCCATATTATAATCAATGAAAAGTTGTTTGCTCACAATACTCTTTGTTAATATCCTCCTTTGTGTCACTTGATTCTTAATTCTTCTTGAAGATGTAAATTCTTAAATATGTTTTATTTCACTAGTTTGTGAACTTCATCACTAGAACACTTCATTCTTGGTTATTGAGTTTTTTCGTGTTCAATAATGGAAAAAATGTTTGTTTCAGCTTAGACATGAATTTTCTACCATTCCTAAAGTTTTGGGATCAGTTGATGTCCATTAGGATCAAAAATGCAAAAAGTTGGCATATTTGACAAGAAAAAGAAAATATGCAAAAATACAATTTTGGAAAAGATATCAAAAATGTCTTTTTGGCCTCCCAACATTCATAACCATAAAATTTTGGTTTGAACCAATTGTATGAAGTTATTTAAGATTAATTGTGTCCATTTCATAATTGATCATCAATTTTACAGAATAATCAACATTTTATGAAGGGAAAAACCTATTTTCTGGGAAAAATTTGTTTTGTACAACTCTTTGTGGATTGTTATAGATAGATGATGCATATGTGAAGTTGGATACCTATGTTATATTTCATTTATAATTGATTTGGTTGAATTTGATTGAGTTTTGAGGTAGTTATAGAAAAAAATTTGACTACAGGTCTAAAACCCTCATTTCAAGGGTTTGATGCCAAGAAATGGCCATAACTTGCAATTTCACCATTGAAAATTGATGTTTTTCAGTGAAATGCAAGTAGGTAGGATGAATTTTGAGACTTCAAAGGCTCAAGATAGGAAAATCCCATTAGCCACTTCAAACTTGATGCCCTAGGCTAAATATGACTATGTATTTAGCCTTAGAATGTGCTATTTGAGAAAGTAATCAACAAGAGAAGATTGTGGGTTAGATTTTCTAGATGGAATAGTTTATTATTGGTTAGTAGGAGGTCACCAAACTAATATATCAATTTTATGCACCTAGTCTAGAGAGTTCTAGCAAGCCCTGGCCTAATTTCTAGCCTATAAAATTAAATCTTGAAAATCTTATAATTGGAAGTATTTATAGTTTGGAATTTAGTAAGAGTTCTCAAAATAACTCATATTTCAAGAGTTGTTCCCTGTAAAATAGGATCTAGAAATTCCTATAAATATGTTGAAAAATGTGTGTGTGTGTGTGTGTGTGTGTGTGAGAGAGAGAGAGAGAGAGTGTGTGTGTTTGTGTAATATTGGAAATATCACATTGAAGCCCATCAAATTCAAACATGGTTTGATATTTTTTGCTATATTGTTTTTCAAATCTTCTACATACTTTCATTCTGTAGTTGTTGATAGTTTAACTTTTCTTGTATATGCACTTGTTTTCTCTAGTGAAACAAGCATTAATATTAAAAATACTTTTCAAAAATAAAAATATATCACTTAAAAAGGTGAGTAAATCTAGGCATTGATATAGCAAGAGAGAACCTTAATCATCATATCAAATGAGAAAAATAGATCTAATAAGTAGTAAGAGCTAAAGAACTAGTAGTAGAAGGTGAATCATTGTCATCTTGTTGTTAGCTAATGTAATTTATAAAACATTAAATTTAGTATGATCTTGGGGCTTTATTTACCTACCATCAATATCTTCAAGATTTTATTTTTTTTGAAAAGCTCTTCTTTATACATACTACAAATGTCTATGGATTGCCATAAAAAAAAATCAAGTATATTGATAGGTAGAATGAAAGAACTTAGAGAATACCAATGATCCACAAGTCAAAGAGAAAGGAGGTGTAGTGGTGATTAAGATGATGAATGAGAAATATGAACAACCAACTAAGCTTGTGGGGATTATTAGGAATAGGATCACCAAAGTCTAAAGGGAGAAGAGAAGAAATTTAATTCGAGGTTTAGGAGGAAAAGGCGATGGAGGAGAAGTACTTAATTTAGTACAATTGTCATTTCTTAGTAAGGTAAATAATGACAATTTCATGAATAGAATATTTGAAATAAGTTAAGGAAAATACATTAAAAGATGTGCTAGGGAAAGGTGAAGCTAACTGCTATGTACAAAAAAAAAATCCTAAGAAAAAATAGCCCTCATTGTAGACTAGTCATATCTAAAGAACACTATTTCCTTCAAACATATCTCCTAAGATCAACCTTTAGATAGATAAAAATATGATCAAATTTGAGCATAGAAGTGTTAGAAATAGGGTTTAGTTTGAGGGGGAGGTGAATCAATAATCTACAATTGTTAGTCACCAACTAGATATTATTACATACTTTAAAGCATGCATAACAAAGAAATAAAGTAATGCTAAATAGTAACAATAACAATACAGAAAGATAACTCATGACACCATATTTTGTTAACTAGGGAAACCATGGCCAAGGGAAAACCCTAGTGGGGATCATACCCACTAGATAATGTATTGATATATATGTTCCTTGTTAGAGGATGGACACTATTAGGAGTCAATCAAAAAAATTAGTATAAGCAATCCCTATTAGGAGATTCCAACCCTATTAGGAGTTGTAGTCTAATGTATGCAAGAAGAGCCTACTTCCCAAACATGTATTTCAACCACAAGAATAGCTCACTACTCAAAGAAGTAATTAATTATTATTTTCCTTTTTTGTTTGATCTCTAATATTCAACTTGATCTTAGATCACAAGATAGTTCATACAAAACTTCACATATATCACTTTCACAAAAGTTCACTCACTTCACCATCTTACTTTGCTTACACAATGTTATATAAATAGCACACTTATTATCACAAGAATTCCTTTGCATAAATATCATGCCTTTACAAAAATTACTACTAGGTTGGCTAAGAACACAATTCACTTTTCCAAGTTAGAGAAAACATCTAGGATGTTGGCCCTAATTGGACAAGTAATTGTTTTGCAACCAAAACAATTCTTTCCTTCAATTCCACTATCTCACTTCCTCAAAACATGATTAGCTCTATTTTGTATAGTTTGTACAAATTTCTAAGGTCATATAAATTATCACCAATATGTATACTATCTCCATGTAACTTTTCTCGTCATAATATGATGTCTGCAACATGTTTTAAACAAAACAATACATTGTTGTAAGCCAAATTCTATACTTCAACAATTTTGTGATTACCAAATACTAAGTATCTTTATTTCTAAGGTTTCTTGTCAACATCTACATCATGTGTTTCCATTAATGAAAACAAATACATATCACTATTAGCCAATTTTCAAAAATCTCCCCTTTTGGCATTGATGGTAACAAAAATAGGGAAAACTGGCTAAGTGACAAAAACTTAACTAAATAACACATAACCATTACATCTATTACGACTTGTTCAACTTTACATATATGCTCCCCCTTATAATATACTTCATACTTTTACAATCTTCACATGTATCTCTCCCAAGAATCTCTACTTTTTTCAGATATACAATACAAATTTCACATCTCACCCCCTTTGACATCAATGACAAAGGTCAAAATGTCAAGATTCTGTCCAAAAACTATCAAAACTACTGTCCTTCCTTTATGCTAAAATTATCTTCATACAATCATCAAAAAAAATCTTCATGTTATTCATACCTTTGGTCCATGTCTCTTTTTTAGACTCTATTGATGTGAGAATTGCACATAATGCATATCATGCGATCTCAACTACATTGATATCTGAATACAAAAAGTTTGTATATGTGTCCTTGGCCTTGACACATTCCTCTAGCTATTTTTCAAAAAATGATGACTTTAGAGAAATGGATTCTCTAAAATCAGATGTTCTCTTTAATATCTGCTCTTTCTGAAGTTCTAGTTTCCTAATATTGTTGTGAACACTAGCAACTTGACTCTCAAAATCATCAACTTTGCTAGATGGATGCTAGATCTAGCTAGACAGAGCCTCTAGCTCACTCATATTTGTCTCTATCTAAATGTCCAAGTCTTTAGTCATTTTTTATGATAAGGAACACTTAACATACAAATATTTTCCTTCTTGTTGACATTTTTGAGGTTCTTTTATGCATGTATCAAGATTGACTAAGTTGTTCTTGATGTTTTGGTAGATGGTGCTAAATGGGTTAGCATCATGGAAAATTTGACCCTTTTCCTCTACAAAATTTAGCAAATTAGTAAACTCTTCATCAAAATACTTTATCACTACTTGTGCTCTCTATTTGGGATCTAACTTAGTATGATGTACTATCAAAGTACTATGTAGTCTATTAGTTGCTTCCATTAATGATCTCTACAAACTGTTAATTATCTTATTCTTCTGTAAAAGTTTGGATAAGGATGAGATTAGTTCAATTTGGTGACCAACATCAGTAGCCAAAATAGAAAGAGAGTGTGGAGTAGATAAACTAGATGGTTTAGTCTCATCCTCCCTCTATTTCTTTATTGCTTTTTGAGTTTTCCTCTCTTCCTCTTCTTTCCTTTCCTCCCCCCCCCCCCCCCCCCCCCTCTCTCTCTCTCTCTCTCTCTCTCTCTCTCTCTCTCTCTCTCTCCCTCCTCTTCTAATCTTTTCCTCTCCTCTTCCTCTATTTTATTTTTCTTTTCTTCTTTTACAATCCTTCTCTTATCATCATCTTCCTTTCTTTTTTTTATCTTCCTTAAGCAATTATTTCTTGGCTTTGTCTATCTTCTTCTTTTCAACTTCTATTAGCCTCTTCTCTTCCTCAATTTGTTTCAACTTTTCCTCAACATCCTTGATGTTTGGTACATTTGGTTCAAAGCCACCAAATGGATTGGTATCATCAATGTTAAGAGTAACATTGGTTTGATCAATTTTCATGGTCTTGCTGCGTATTGACACTTTTGAGGTTCTAGGAGCTAGAGGAGATGCTGACTATGATTTTGACAACATTTGACTGATAGTTTCTACTATTTCCTTTCTCAACTTATCCTTCTCACCAACCATATATAATAATGGAATCAACTCATTCCTCAAGTATGGTGCAAGGTTATTCAACAATCTCTTAATTTCATCTTCATCATTAGTCTTGCAAATGGTCCTTAGCATAGACTTGTAAAGTTCAACGTCTTCTTCCCTTGCAGGAGTCTTCTTCTCTATGAGTCTCTCATAGACTTTCTAGTTCACTAGTCCTTTGATATCCTTCATACTAAGATCATTTACAATGATATGTCTTATAGTAGATATATCAATCTAATCCTTTTTGAAGTTATTATATAGATCATAAAATTTGTTCATCTAAAAAAAGTTTCCTTCATTTGCAATTGATATGTTTATCTTCTCAATCTTTGGCTTCCAAGGTTGCTGAGCTTTTCCTACTACTAGTTTGGTTTCCTATTTCTCAACATCTTCAACATCACTAGATTCAATTGTCAACAATGCTTTCTTTCTCTTTCTAGGTCCTATGGTCATTTATTTAACTCTCTTTGCCTTTGTAGTCACTACTTCAACTAATATTTCTAATTTTCTTTTATGTTCACTGGGCTAAACATCAAACATTGTCGCATATGGAATGATCTATTATGAAGATGTCTTTCAAACTAAAACTGACAAGGGTTGTATGTTTAGTACACTTTGTTTCATTATCTATTTCACAGCCTTAGATTCACTCTCTATCATTCTAGCCTCAAATAGTGCCTTCTTTATGATTGACTCAACCTTCTTGTGAGATGCCTTCTTTAAGGCTTCTTGATGAACATGCTATGTAATCTCATCGTATGTTTCAAATCTATACTTTGCCTTATCTTTGTCAAAATTTAACAATAAATCAATGTATTCACCTGCAATATCATCACTCAATTCATAGCTCAAGGGATCCAAAAAAGTTTCATGAGGTTCCATTGCTTGAATGTAAGTATCATCTATATCAACTAGAATGCATATATCCTCCTTGAGTCTATCCAAAATTTCTAGTGAAATCCTAAATCTCTATTTCATCTCATTTTGGAATTTTTTCATTATCAAATTACCATTGTCCAATATCTTGTCTGCAGGGTGCCTTTTGCATACCTTTGATATCTTCTCCATAGTGCATCTTTCACTACTCATTATATCTTTTACTGATAAGGAAATCTCTTCAACACATGAAAGAATATGTGATTAATCACTGATTGGAATCTAAACACACCATTCTTGGTTGTCTTAATCTTTTCAAGGTTCTCCAAGAGTTGTATCCTTAGTATTTCACTTAGATTCACTTATTCTTCCTCTACACTCTTATAAGATGGATATATAAATACTGTTGAAAGTTCATCTATCTTAGAACTTGCACAAACTAAATAACCAATAATTTTGCTAAGAAATCTCACATCATCCTACTTGATGGAACTGATTACCATAGCCTTTCCATTGTAAATTGCCTTAGTATAACTTTCTAATTTCTTCTTTACCAACTTCTCACCTATGGGTATAGTACTTTGTTTGCTAAGACCAATTACCTCATGTATAAGGTTGACATAAATGTCTACTACATTATCTTGCATGCACTATTTTCCATCATGTATCATACTCAGTATAATTTGTGTCCATTCATCTATAACTAACTCATAGTAGAAATGATACTTAAACAAGTTTAATTCCCTTATATGTTCAAATTTGGGCTTCACTATCATGTCATGATTAAACACTAGTTCCATGTCATTATTTATATATTCACTACCAATCAACTCAAACTTGAAATTCAAATAATTTTCTACATCTTCAAGGTAAACTACATTATTTAGAGTGATAGACAACATTGAATTAGGGTTTCCTTTATTAGGTTTTATGGAAATGATCTTAAACTTAGGTCTATCTTCATTCTCAACACTATGAACAACTAAAATATTTGTGATCTTTATCAAAAAATATCTTTTATCAAACAAATTTGTACAAAATTGATAAAATAACTCTCTCCAAAAATAGGGTTTGCTACAAAATTGCTTTAACAAGTCACTTCTGAATGCTCTTCACTTTGAATGTGTTTGAAATGAAGTAAAATTCAATTTTGTATTCCATTTATCCAAAAAATATGAAAAAGTTGTCAATTAGGTTATGAAATTGGATAGCTACACAAGATCATCTATCTAATCTTTAGATGTCATCCAAGGTTTACTATAGCCTCCTTCTATCATAACAAACATTCTCAAGACTTTACATCACGAAATTATCTGCAAAAACTTACTTTTCATCTTTTGTTACATAATCAATCTTTACTATAATACCAGTAACTCAAAATTTCATCATAACTTGTTTAGATGAGCTTCAAATTACAAGTGAGCTTAGGTACCATCTAAACATAACTACATACACCTTTTCCCAACTTCTAATTTAGTCTCTTACTAAAGTTCTGAAATTTTGATGTTGTGAACAAGCTTAATTCAGCTTAATTGAATCAAACTCAACAATTTCCTTCGATCATCCTATTTCAAAATTATCTAACTTTTGTTTTGAGATATCTATTCCTTTCATGAATGCTTCATTAATTTCTTCTCAAAGTTCACCCATAATGTTTCTTTGTTCTTCATTGTTAGATCTAGAGTTCCCTTCATGGTTCCTTCTATTCCTTTTATTCCTAAAGTTTCTTTCATTGTTTTTGTTGGTATAAATACATATTTACTATTTACCCTTTACTTAAGTTTACTTAGGTTAATGCATTATTATATTGCATTATTTTATTATTTATTTGGTGACACACTTAGGAGTTTGCATACTCTTATGAGTTGTCATTTTGACAACACTGGAGTAAGCAACTCTAATTTAGCACATGGTGTCTACAACACTAGAGTTTGCATCATTAATTGATTTTTCATGTAGAAAACATAGTTATTTGCACTGCTAATTTAGCACATGGTGTCTACAACATTATTTTATGTGCCACACCTTTGTTGTCTTATCCTCTCATGGTCGCACTTACTCCTATGCTTAATGGAGGATAACCCATATTTGGTGGACATGTGCCTAGTTGTATGACTTATCATGTTGTTAATTCTTATGCATTATAGAAGCATTCCAAAGGCCTTTATATACATGCACTCCTAGTGTGATTTCATCCATTATTAAATGAATATATCATCATTTTTATCATACTCTTTTTGGTCTACTATTGTGCTTGTTTTTGAGTTCCTTGGTCTTGGGTGAATTTTTCACTAAGGAAAATTATTACATGGTATCAGAGCTCAAGGAGACTCTCTTCACATAGCCATTTGAGACCATCATTACTTCTACACCTCAACCAAAATCTAGAGAATTTGTAGAAATTGGGAGTGTCTAGAGCTAAATCAAACCTCACCATTATGTTTGAAACATTGATTCGACGAAAATTGGCTATAAATTCACCTATGCTGGGCTAAAGTCAGTCACAAGGAAAAAATAAATTTGGAAGCCGCCACCCAAAGGCTTGATTTGCAAGTTGGGTATGGTCATTTAATTGATCTATTAATTTATTGTTTAGATCTGAATTTAATTTATTCTCTACATTATTGAATTGCATATTTTTCAAAAAAAAATGGCCCTATAGGCCCTTGCAAAGAATTTTTTTTTGTAGAACTAGGTAGTCACACTGCAGCCCTACAAGGAATACTCATTTTTTATTTTAGTAGAATATTCTCTTTTCATTAAGTAGGCATCAATTCACAAATCTTTTCAAGAAATCTACGGCTTGTGTTATTTAAATCTTGCATGGCTTGGGTTATAAAAATTTCAAAATCCCACTTCTAGGTCAATGTGGGATATTTCCCCACTCCCCGATGCAAATTTTAATTAAACTCTAGCAACTATTTTTCAAAATGTCAACGCAGTATTGCTTTCCAGTATTGCAACATAACTGATGTATAAAGAACTTGACATGACATTCCATCTTTGGCATTATCAACACTATTTGGCACTCTTTTTAATAGGTTCTAGCTCGGCAACAAGAAAAGACCTCCCAACGGCTACCACAACACCTTCCCCGTGAGGTCACATAATCACAACAAATGACATTATTTTTTTGTCACCTTTTCTTTTTGTGACTATATTAATTTTTCTACACCTGCACAACAACTATTGTACAAGCTAGCAACAACACGTAACATGATCACAAAGAGCCACCTCTACACCTAGTTTAGCAGACACATGCCTAGACTGCCACATCAGTAGAGTCCAATCACCTGATACATTAGACCTGCTTGATCTGCACTGTACCTCCACATAGGTAACACATCATTAGGCCACATTGACTATCTGTACCACCACATTAGTGCTAGCTAGATAGACCATACACCTGACACATCAACATCCAATCAGCTGACACGTCAGAAAAAATTCCTAGTCAACATATGGTGACACATTAGCAATCCTTGTCATCATCCATATAGGGTTGTACAAGCTGACATCATCCTAACATCACACTAACATCATCACAGGGCCAACTACACTAACGACATTAGTTCACAAGCCTAAATTTGATGGCCATTTGACCATCATTTAAGGGTGAAATAGAATTTCTATGACTGTCGTATGACCATCAAATATAACACCATCTTTTTCTAGTCCAACCCCTCTCCAAATTGATTTTTGATTTTGTACTCCAACTTTGGGAGGCCATATCTCAGTCATCCAGACTCCAAATCAAGTGCAATTATTTTTTATTTTGGTAGAATTTCCTAAAAAATTTAGTGGTGTAGCATTTTTCTATTTTTGGTGCATGGATTTGTCAGAAATTGCATCTTTTGGTGATTGTACTTATCTAATCCTGCATTTTACAACTTCAAATACTTCGTATGGGCTCATCTAAACATGAAAATAGGTTCCATATTTTTTGAAAGTGTGTTATTTTTTGTCTACTTTCTAGATCTGCAATCAAATTTTAGGGTTGTGTGGACAAAAGTGTCACTTTTAGAATTAAGTCATTTTCTGCATTGTAATACTTTGATATATCTTCAAAATTGTTGTATATCTAAGATACATTATAATGTTCCAATTTTGAATTCCATAAGGAGGTTGTAAAAAGCAAAATTAGAAGTCCACTAAGGCCAAAATTTGCATGTGACCATTTTAAACACACTACTTAAAGTGCCAACAACATCTATTTTTGGGGGTTTCTTGATTGAGTGAAAAGGTGGGCAGTTCTTGGTGTTGTGTTCCTCTTTTTCTTTCATTTTCTGCATTATGGGAAATTTTAAGTTTCCAAAATTAACTCCACCAACTATGCTACATGGTCCATTAAAATGTGATGTCATTTAATGCATAAAGGAGTTTCTCAATATGTAGATGGTACCCTTCCTAGACCAATAGGTGATCAAGTATCTGCTAGTGAACATCATTGATTGGAAAACAATGGATAGGAAAGTGATGCAGGAGCATCCAGAGGTATAAGGGCAATCCTGTGTCATCCAAAAAAATGTACTTAGACTTAGTTTCTGTTTCATGTCTTTTCATTTCTAGATACCCATTTGGGTCAAATCAAGGTTCCAACTCTCATAGTTCCACTATTATTGTTCTGGGTTAGACTTTTTAATCACCTTGGGATATGTGTAAATGTCAAAAAATAAGGAACATGTAATTGAGCCATCATTTTGGTGAAATAGAAGGTGTAAATTGGTCAGATAATTGTCATTATAATTTAGAGCATTCCAGAAAAAGAATCAAGTCAAAAGGCCCCACGGTTTGAAAGTTATCACAGTTTTTCAATTTTTTGAGACATCCTAAGAATGCTTTATAGTTAGGTTAAGGGCATTAAATGACCTCAAATAGGGTCAAAAAATGGGGGATGACTAAAGCTTGTCCATAGGGCTATAAAGTGCTTCTAGAGCTTTCCAAAAATGTAAACGGTTTGTCAATTGAAGCTACGGTTCAAAAGTTATGCCTCCTAGAAGTTCGGTTACCATTTTTGGATTTTTCTAATTTTGTGCCGACTTCTAATGCGACTTCTAGAGCCAACTATTTGGTTGGTGGATGCCAACTAGCACTTTCTAGAATGTATTCCTACTCCTTAACCCTTTGAGGTCTATTTAAGAACATTTCTGGCATTGTAAAAGGCAGTTAGGAGTGGAGTTTGAGAGAAGGAAGTGGGAGAAGAATTTATCTCTAGATTTATGCTATTGTAAGCCCATAGGGCATGTTTTGAAGTCTATTTTATTTGAACTAAATGTATTAGCATATTTACATAGTTAAGAAAATTTCCCCTTTCCTTTTGTGTCCCCATTAAGTGGTATCAAAGCTGGTTTTCCTAAGTGTGTAGACAAAGCACCGACTATGAGGTAGTTTGCACCAGGACTGTGTGGTTGTGGGTTCGAGTTAATAAGATGCTTCCATGAAGAGAGCATGGCAGAAGGGCCAGAGCTATTAACCTTGAGGAGGTTAGAGCCCTCCAAAGGCAGGTCCAAGCATTGCAAGAGGAGCTCCATAGGGGAACAAATGTTGCTATAGGTGATGAAAGTGAGGATGACAATGAAGAAGAAGAAATTGGCCAGAAGGGGAATTTGACAGTGAAGTTTTAAATCAGGTAGAGGAAAGGATTTTTAGGGCCATTACTAAGTTTTGGAAAAGACCTACAATCGATGTGGGTGTATTTTTAGAAAATCTGAAACCAGATGAGTTGATCGATTGGATCAATGAACTAGAAGAGTACTTTGAGTATAAGGATATCAGGGATCTAGATAGGGTTAAGTTTGCAAAGGCCATGCCAAAATTTGGTGGCAAGAGGTTCAATTTGAAAGAAACTGAAGAGGAAAGGAGAAGATCACAAGGTGGGATCGTATGGTGGACAATTTGAAAAAGCAATTCATTCCTGCTGATTATGAGCTTGATTTGTTTAAGAAGATGCATGGGTTAAAGCAAGCAAGAAAATCAGTCCAAGAATATATAGAGGAATTTTATCGACTTTTGATTAGAGTAGGGCATGTAGAAGAAAATAAGGAGAAGGTTGCTCATTATATTAGTGGGTTGTGACCTAGCATCTAGGAGGAATTAAGTCAGGTAAGAATGACCAACATTGAAGAGGCATACCAGTTTGCCCTACAAGTTGAAGAGAAGCTAAATAAGAGGTTTGAAGGGAGACAAAGAGGGCATGGTCAAGGAGAAAGGGGTAGTGGTAGGTCATCTGGAGGCCAAAATGAAACCCAAAAGAAAAATGAAGATGTGGGTACTTGCAGGAACTAGAGGAATGAGGGTTTCAACTACTCCTGTGATCAAGACTTTGAAAATTAGAGAGGAAGAGGTAGAGGATGTGGACAAGGAAGAGGATGCTTTTATGATACCTATTTCCATTGCAATGAAGAAGGTCATCGTGCCTTTGAAAGCCCTCAATGACAAGGAACGATAGATAGGAGAGCTGAGGGTCAAGCTAGGGTTGCTCATGTGGATTAGGATGCACAATAATCACATTTAGAGGATGTAGAAAGAGGAGAGACTTTAGTAAATGAAAGGGTCCTACTAAGTGGTGAGATTGAACTAGGACAAAGGAGGAGTTTATTCCATACTAGGTGCAAGTGTGAGGATAAATGTTGTGATGTGATCATTGATGGTGGTAGCACTGATAACTTGGTATCAGAGTAGATGGTCTCTAAGCTAAAGCTCAAGAGGGAAAAACACCCTCAGCCCTATCAGATTTCTTGGGTAAAAGATGATCATAAGGTCCTGGTAAGTGAACAATGTTTAGTGAAATTCAAAATTGGGAGTTACCATGATGAAGTTCTTTGTGATGTTATTCCAATGGATGTCTGCCATCTATTGTTGGGAAGACTGTGGCAGTTTGGTAGGCATGCAGTACATGATGGTCATCCAAACATATACTCTCTAACAAAGGATGGAGTTTGCCACAAACTGAAGCCCATGAAAAAGGAAGGCAAAAAGGTATGTAGCAGTGCTAGGATTTGTCTTGTTGATGGAAGCAATTTTTTAGATGGCATGAAACATTAGTGTATGTGCTATGCTTTGATCCCTAGGAAAGATAAAGAAGGTAGTAGTGAAATATGACTTGAAGTTTCAAATTTACTAGGTGAGTTTGTAGATATCATCTCTAATAATGTTCTAGAAGGATTGCCACCGGTAAGGCAAATCAATCATCAGATAGATTTAATTCTAGGAGCTAGTTTTCCTAACAAGGCTACTCATAGGATGACTCCTACTGAAACTGAGGAGCTAAACGAACAGGTTCAGGAGCTATTTAGGAAGGGCTTGATTTAGGAGAGCCTGAGTCCATGTACAGTACTTGCAGTACTAGCACCAAAGAAGAATGAAGATTGGAGGATGTGTATAGATTATCGAGCTATAAATAGGATAACCATCAAGTATCGATTTCCTTTTCCAAGAATGGATGATCTTATGGACTGCTTGAGTGGAGCTCAGTACTTCACAAAGATAAATCTCAAGAGTGGCTATCACCAGATATGGATTTGAGAAGGAGATGAGTGGAAAATAGCCTTCAAGACCAAGGAGGGTCTTTATGAGTGGTTAGTCATGCCCTTTGGATTGACAAACGCCCCAAGCACCTTCATGCAGCTTATGAATGAGGTACTTCAAAAGTTCTTTGGAAATTATGTTATTGTCTATTTGGATGATATTTTAATTTTCAGAAAGACTTTGGAAGAACATTTATTATATATTTGTAGTGTCCTTGAAAGGTTAAGGGAAGAGAAACTATTAATTAATCTAAAGAAGTGTATCTTTGCAAAAAGGGAGTTAGTCTACTTGGGGTTTGTTATATCACCTAAAGGTCTCAAAATGGATCTAGAGAAGGTAAAATCCATCTTGGAATGGCCTACTCCAAGGTCTTCTAATGAGATAAGATCATTTCATGGTCTAGTTATTTTTTACAAGAAGGTCATTAAGAATTTTAGTGGCATATATGCACCCCTAACTGACACAATAAGAGGGGATAGAAAAGAGTTCAAGTGGACTACAACAACTATGAGAAGTTTTGAATTGCTGAAGAAGGTGACAGAACAACCTGTGTTGGAACTTCCATATTTTAGAAAGGTGTTCCAAGTGGATTGTGATGCTAGTGGCAGTGCTATTGGGGTTGTATTAAGCCAAGAAGGTAAGCCTATTGCATATTTTAGTGAAAAATTGAATGATGCAAAGAAGAATTATTTTGTTTATGATCAAGAGTTCTATGTAATAGTTCAGGCCTTAAAGAAATGGAGGCATTATTTATTGCCAAAGGAATTTGTTTTATATACTAATCACTAGGCATTATAGTACCTAAATAGCCAAGGTAAATTGAATCAGAGGCATATGAAGTGGGTAGAGTTCTTGCAGAGCTATACATTTGTGTTGAAGCATAGAAGTGGAAAATCTAACAGGGTTGCAGATGCACTAAGTAGGAGATAGTTGTTGCTTATAATAATGTAGGTTGAAGTAGTTGGGTTTGATGAACTCAAGAATCTGTACCCTGAGGATCCTGATTTTGCTGAAGCAGGGAAAGCTTGAAAAGAGCCTATTGATGTAGATAGAACCAAGTGGCTAGAATATTTGATTTAGGATGGTATGTTGTTCAAGGGTAGTCAATTATGGATTCCAAGGAGTTCCATGAGGGAAAATCTTATTAAGGAGAAACATAGTGGAGGGATGGCAAGACATTTTGGTCAAGATAAGACCATTGCCATTCTTAGAGAACATTATTTTTGGCCTCAAATTTCATAGGATGTGAAAAAGTTTGTACAAAGTTGTCAGATTTGTCAAGTTGCCAAGGGATTTAGTCACAATACTAGACTATATCAGCCATTTCCTATTCCATCAAAGACATGGGAGGACATAAGTATGGATTTTGTTCTTAGATTGCCAAGGACACAAAGGGGTAATGACTCAGTATTTGTGTTGTTTGATAGGTTCTCCAAAATGGCACATTTCATTCCATGCCACAAAACTCATGATGCTGTCCATATTGTAGACTTTATTTTCAGGGAGGTGGTAAGACTACATGGCCTCCCAAGGAGTATATTTTTTGATAGAGATACTAAATTTGTGGGGTGTTTCTAGAGAACATTGTGGAAGAAGTTGAGGACAGACTTGAAATTCATTTCCACACATCACCCGCAGACTGATGGCCAAACATAAGTGGTAAATAGAAGTTTGGGAAATTTGCTGGGATGTTTAGTTGGGGATAAGCCCAAGGGGTGGGATTTTATTCTACCACAAGTAGAGTTTTCTTACAATAACTCTATAAATAGGAGCACTGGTAGATAACCATTCCAAATTGTATATGGAAGTAGCCCAAGGACTGCACCAGAATTGAGGAAGATAGAGCAAGGGGAGAGGACAAGTGTTGAAGCTAAAGAATTTGCTAAACATATCAAGCGTCTACATGAGGAGGTCTAGGCACACATCACCAAGATGAATCAAGAGTATAAAGCTAGGGCTGATCAAAGGAGAAGCCATAAGGAATTCCAAGTAGGGGATCTAGTCATGGTACACTTCAAAAAAGAAAGATTTCCAGCCGATACTTACAACAAGCTGAACATGAAGAAATTTGGCCCCTACAAAATTCTGAAGAAACATGACTTAGGAAATGCATATGAGGTGGATTTTCTAGATGGTATTCACATTTCTCCTATTTTCAACATTGTAAACTTAACAGAGTATCATGATGATGGTGCAAATGAGGAGTCGATGTTAGAGCCATGTCTAATTCCTTCTTCTAAGAAGGAGGAGATAGAAGACATTCTAGATCATCATGTGTGAAATAGTACCAGAAATAGGCAGTATGAAGAGTATTTGGTCAACTGGAAAGGATGGTTGATAGAGGACTTAACTTGGGTTTTGGTAGTTGAGGTTTCCCATTTGGGATTTCCTCTACCATTCATAAAATGACTGGGTCACTTTTCAATCTACCCTAGGTGTCTGATGCAGGAGCATCCAGAGGTATAAGGGCAATCTTGTGTCATCCAAAAAAATGTACTTAGACTTAGTTTCTATTTCATGTTTTTTCATTTCTAGATACCCATTTGGTTCAATTAAAGGTTTCAACTCTCACAGTTCCACTATTAGTGTTCTGGGTTAGAGTTTTTAATCACCTTGGGATATGTGTAAATGTCAAAAAAATAGGAGCATGTAATTGAGCCATCATTTTTCTGAAATAGAAGTTGTAAATTGGTTGGATGATTTTCATTGTAATTTAGAGCATTCTAGAAAAAGAATTAGGTCAAAAGGCCACACGATTTGAAAGTTATTGCAATTTTTCAATTTTTGGAGACATCATAAGAATGTTTCATAGTTAGGTCACGGGCGTTAAATTACCTTGAATAGGGCTGAAAAATTGGGGATGAGAAAGGCTCCTCTATAGGGCTATAGAGCACTTTGAGAGCTTTCTGAAACTATAAATGGTTCGTCAATCAGAGCTATGGTTCAAAAGTTATGCCTCCCGAAAGTTCGGTTACTGTATCTAGATTCTTCTAATTTTGTGCCAACTTCTAATGCAACTTCTAGAGCCTTCTATTTGGTTGGTGGATGCCAACTAGCACTTTCTAGAATGTATTCCTAATCCTTAACCCTTTGGGGTCTATTTAAGAACATTTTTGGCATTGTAAAAGGCAATTAGGAGTGGAGTTTGAGAGAAGGTACTGGGAGAAGAATTTATCTCTAGATTTATGCTATTGTAAGCCCAGAAGGCATGTTTTGAAGTCTATTTTCTTTATACTGAATGTATTAGCATATTTACATAGTTAATAAAATTTTCCCTTTCCTTTTGTGTCCATTCTGTGCATGGGTTGTGTCCCCATTAGAAAGCCTTAGGTGATATTTGTTTGGGGGTTCAAGGCAAGATCATTTATCAAATCAAAAGGTCTCATACATCCAAGGAAGCTTGGGATACCCTCCAAAACCTATATGGTAAAGTTTCTAAGGAAGATGTTTTCAAAATTGAAGGTGAGCTTGTCTCCTTAGATCATAGGGCATTTGATTCCATACAAGATTTTATCATAAAGGTGAATGGATTAAGAACAAAGCTTGATGATTGTGGGAGTTCTATTAAAGATGACAAGTTAATCTATCTCATTCATAATATGCTACCATCTAAGTACTCCACATTTGTTTATACTAATAACACCTCAAAGACTACATTAGAGTCTTCCTATCAAAAAGTCTCTTTTGATCATTATGCTAACCTATTGGATAAAGAAGAATGGAAGTGAAATCAATGGGGATTCTCAATTCACCTAAGTCTAAGGCATTGGTGGCAAATAATTAGGGTTCTCAAAATCCAACTGGTTAATCTTCTAATAAAGGAAAGGGTAAGAATATGAAATGGAAGAATAAAAAATTAGAGGATGCAAAAAAGACAACACCACGGACAAATAAACAAGGCAAGTCATTTAATTCAAACAAGGAGGACAATAATAGGGACAAGAAAAAGTGTGCTTTTTGAAAGAAATTGGGCCATGAAGAACATGAGTGTTATCATAAGAAGATTGATGAGTTAACAAACATCATGAAGAAACATAATGTTCCATTTCCTAATTCTTATAAGGAGAAAGGACCTTCTTTAGATTCAAAGGTAAAAGGATAAACATTCATGCAAAATTCAAGTTCTTCAATGGAACTAATTCTTAACTCAGGTGCCTCATATCATATAGATTCTTCAAAAGGATATTTTTCTTCATTGAAGTAGCTAAAGGTACTGCACATCTTTGTGGGAGATGATACAAAAATGAAAGTTGAAGGGAAAGGAAATGTGGAAATGGAAAATGGAGAGTTTAAACATGTTCTCTATGTTCCAAACCTAAGTTCTAATCTCCTCTCAATTTATTGTATCACTCACCTTGGAGATGGTCAAAAAGTTGAGTTCCTTCCTAACTCAATAAAGGTACATATTCTAAAAGATGATTCAATGTTTGTAGTGGGGAAAGTTAATCATGACAAAAGACTTTATTATTTCTCATACTTTGTGCCCAAGTCTCCTTCACAAGCCTTGTTGACTCAATCCAATTCACATATCAAATTATGGCATGAATGGTTTGGTCATCTTGCCTTCTGCTATCTTTAGCAACTTTACTCAAACAAAATGGTCAAAGATCTACCTACAATCAACTTTTCCCATGGTGAATGTTCAACAAGTTTAGTGGATATGCATCCAAAGGATAAGTTACATAAAGGGAAGTCTTCAAGAGCACTTGTTGTTCTTCAAATGGTTTACATGGTACTAGCAAGTCCTTTTGTAGTGACATTAGTCAGCCAGGGTTGCTACATACTTACTTTCATTGATGATTTTTCATGGTATACTTGGGTCTACTTTCTTCATTGCAAGAATGAAGCATTGGATAAGTTTCTAGCCTTCAAGACTCATGTTGAAAAAAAAATCAAGGAAAGCCATCAATGTTCTTTGAATGGATAATGAATAAAATTATGTGAACAAAACACTTAAATACTTTTGCAAACTTGAGGGTATTGATCTTTAGAATTTACCATCATTTAGTTTGCACAAGACAAATATTGTAGCATTGAGGATCCAAACTCTAAATTCCATGGCAAGTTGCATGATACAAGTCTCTAGATCAATCACTTGAAGTCAAAGTAATCAGTAGTGCCAATCACATACTTAATAGGTCTCCTCATCCTACCTTACATGGCAAGACTCCTTTTGAGGCATGCTGTGATAGAAAACCATTAGTGACACACTTCAGAGTCTTCAATTGTCTAGCATGGGCAAACATTTCTTCCAAGGGATGTAAGGCACCATCACCTAGGCCTTGTACTTTTATTAGGTATGAAGATGGTGTGAAGGCATAAAGACTTATCGATCCTAAAACACATGAGATATTTATGGAGAAGGATGTACACTTTGAGGAAAGTTCACCATGATTATCCTCTAATCTTGTCCACACATCATCCATTATGGAAACTGATAGTGACACTAGTGAGAGTGCTTCAAAAGATTCAAATACATGGGGTTTTATTGAAAGTTTTAGTGAGAGGTCACAACATTAGTATAGTCCACATGCATATATTACCACAATGATAGATCCAACATAGTAGGGTACACCTAGTCTTCTAGCTCCAGCAATAGAGGATGGCTACATAGCAGATATTTTAGGTTTTTTTGTGGAGTCATACATAGAGGATTTTGGGGACATCATTGATGATATACATCTTCTCTTTGATGGAGATGATCCTTCTTCAGTTGTTGTGAGGGCTCACTCTGAACCTTATGTCCATTCTCTACATGGTCAATTTTTACAAGTTGATGTGATTGTGGATACTTATGTATAGAAGTTTCAGGAGGTCTCTTTATCATTTGAGGAGACATTACATTCTTTGGTACATGTTCTACATTCATCCTTGATAGGTACAGTCGAGCAAGTTTCAGAGACATCATCGATCATCAAGATTCAAGATTCTGATCATACTCTTTCTGGTCTACTGTTGTGCTTGCGTTTGAGTTCCTTGGTCTTGGGTGAATTTTGCCCTAATGTAAATTCTTAAAATTTCTTCTATCTTCAAAGTTTCTATCCATTCTGTAGTGCCTCATTTTTGTCTAAAGTTATTGCATAACTGACATATAGGTGCTCTACTTCTAGGATTTTTTTGATCATCTGGTACATGACAATTTCAAGAAATGTGTCCTAAGTTGTTACACTTATAACACATGATTTTTCTTCTATCATCATAATATCTTCTTTCTCTTGATGTCCTCTCATTAGATCTTCTTCTATTTGTAGGGTTAGTATTTCTAGAAATTCTACTATTTCTCCTTTCATTATCATACTTAGGTTTCCTACAATCAATATCGCTATGACCCATACCATGAAAATTATGATAGTAAAAGTCCTTAACATGATTAAATGAATTATTAGTATAATCTCTTTTCATATGATATATTTCATTTTATAAAAAGCACTTACTTCTAAATTCATATCTAGTTGTCTTGGTTGTCTCCACTTGCTTTGGTTCATCCAAGATTTCAACTTTCATGTTTTTCTCAATTTCTTTAGGTTTCTTAGAAGATTAACTAGATTCAATCTTATCATCAGATTTGTCTTTTTCTTTTGGATTTGATCTAATATAAGGTTTCTTTGCTAACATGTTAATTAGATAACCAAGACTAGTCTTATCATATGTAGGTCTCTATATAGGCATAGAATCGTCAAGCTTTTCTTTACTAGAATAAAGTTTCTCAAGCTATTGTTTGCACTATTTCAATTCACCTTTCCCTATAGTATTGTACATATGATCTTCATGATCTTCTTTCAATATTTCAAACATAGATGTTTTCTTTGCCAAACTTTCTCTTAGATCTACATTTTTCGTCTTCAAATCAAATTCAACTTTTCCTGGATCATTTCTCAAAGTTAGCTTCATATTTCTAATCTTCAATTCATGATTCAAGATCTTGTACTCTATCTTCAGCTTTAAATAGTCATCATCAGTAGTTCCAAATTTAGTAGATTCAGGCTTTGATTTTAGATGTTCAATCTTTTCCTTCAATTAACCAATGTATACCTTGGAGTCTTCATATCTATCCTTTAGCTTATCTCTTTCTTCATGAAGGAGATCAATTTGTTCAAGAGCTTCTTCAAGGTTCTTAATTAACTATTCCATATCCATAGGGATTTTTCTTAAGCTAGTAAGTCTCTTTAATGTAACTGAGCTCTGATACCAATTGTTAGAAATAGGGATTACTAGGAGGGGTGAATTGGTAATCTACAATCTTTAGTCACCAACTGGATATTATTACTTACTTTAAACTACACATAACAAAGAAATAAAGTAATGTCGAATAGTAATAGTAAGAATACACAAATATAAATCATGACACCATTTTTGGTTAACTAGGGAAACCATGGCCAAGGGAAAACCCTAGCAGGGATGATACCCACTTAATAATATACTTATATATATGTTCCTTGTTAGAGGATGGACCCTATTAGGAGTCAATGAGAAAATTTAGTATAAGCAGTCCATATTAGGAGACTTTGAACCCTTGTTAGGAGATTCTAACCTTGTTAGGAGTTGTAGTATAATGTATGCAAGAAGATCCCACTACCCAAACATGCCATTTTAACTACAAGAAGATCTCACTACTCAAAGAAGTAATTTACTATTATTTTTTTTCCTTGCCTAATCTTTGATCTTCAACTCAATATCGGATCACCAAATAGTTCATACAAAACTTTTCATATATTGCTTTCACAAAAATTTGCTCACTTCAAAATCTTACTTCACTTACACAATGTTACACAAATAGCACACTTCTTATCACAAGAAGTCCTTTGCATAAATACCATGACTTTACACAAAATTACTGCTAAATTGACTAAGACTACAATTCACTTTTCCAAGTTAGAGTAAACATCTAGGATGTCGGCCCTAATTGGACATGATTAACTCTATTCTATACAATCCCTACAAAATTTTGATGTTATATACATCATCACCAACATGTATACTATCTCCATGTAACTTCACTTGTCATAATATGACATCTGCAACATGTTATAACCAAGTATCTTTATTTATGAGGTTTCCTATCAACATTTACATCATGTGTTGCCATTAATGACAACAAATACATATCAATATTAGCCAATTGTCAACAAGAAGGTATAGAAACAATTGTACAAGATTAAATCCACCTTTATAAATATCCTTACAACTTTGATGAAACTAATGTTGGGTCTTGTTCTTGATCAACTAAACCAATAGCTTCAACCACTAGTAATAAAACTACTGGATATGACCCATTGGATCTATAGGCACCTAGAACCAAATATGCATATGGCCCATGTAATTGGTTGTAAGAGATATGCATTGAAAAAATCGAATATGATTCAAGTTTTGTTAGCCGGTTGGTAGAAACTATTGGATTCTATTGTGAGAGAAATTACTAGCATGGATATCTCTAATATATTTATTTAAAAAATTGAGATTGCTTCACAATCATCTTATCTATTTAGGGGTTATTTTAGCATATGCTAGTGTTATTCTTCCAATTATCGAAGTTTTATTTTTGTTGTGCTATCATTATTTTATGTATTTATCTATGAAGGAATGAATTATTGTTTAATCATGTTTATATCATTAATTTATTATTTATATAGTTTATTATTAAGAACAATAGATTTTGAAGGGTGCTTGAAACCCTATACAAGTCTAAATATTTTCAATAAGTGAAGAAACAAAAATACACCAAACAAAAGCAAAATTGGTCAGCCCCCAAACAAAGGGTAACCTAGGTGACAAAAAGCCTATCACCAACCAAAAGTAAAGATCCAACAAGGGGGAAGAGCTAGATATTTCACAATTTGCCCTTTGATTTAAAGTCTCCCTTGCACGATCGAAGGTGCATTTAGTTAAATCATATTTTCTTATTTATTCAAATGTTAATTACTTGTTTTGAATAAATAGAATTTTATTTTTCTTTTCATTAACTAATTTATTTAAAGAATCTTTCATATATTATTATGATATTGATCATGTTGATTGAATCTATGATAGATGATTATAGTATAATCCACACATGAATGATGTTCCCATCCTTGTTCATGACACTCAAGTGACTTCATTTTTGCCAAGATCTTATCACTAATAAGTAAACTCAAAATAATCTCAATGCCCACTCTCTAGAAATCTACAATCACACATGCAAACAACAAAATCACTTTCTATTATTTTAATTTTGAGTTTGATATCTCTTATAGAGTTTTAGGTGCCTCTTCAAACAATCCTTGAGACTAAATGGCTTCCTTGTACATAGGTGTATCTTTAAAGTCTATTGCACCAAAATTTTATGTCCTAACTACTACTCCACCATCAACAATCTACAAAAAGAAGAGATCAAAATCATTTGTTATTGAACACAAAACATAATCCAACAAATATATAGGTGTATTTAAAGAGCATAGGAAAATTATATTTCTTAAAATCCTTTTGCATCAAACATAGATGAAATATTTCTAAACTTTGAGCTTCTTGTACATTGCAAGATAAATTTATTTGAATGCTTCCTTCTCAAAAAAAAATTCCATGACCAAAGGGGCACTACATTACTGAAGCAAAGAAGTAGGGATTCCCTAAAATTATATGGGGTTTTGTTGGTGCATCTTGTGGTAGAAAAGTTTTGCATTGAAAACCTGACTCTCACTATCCTGATGCTACTTGATCTACCTATACTCCTAGCTTTAAACTTCATACACACAGTCTCATAATCTCAAATACTAATTACCAAAAGATTTGATGATCTTTCTAGGCATAATCATTCAAAGTTTCATTCACTTGCATTTGAAACCCTATAACTTATAACGTGTGTATAAAATGGTATGGGGTCAATGACCTACATTTAATGATCTTGTTAGGCACCATCATTGAGAGTGTCATTCACTTGTGTTCAAAATCTTGCAACTAATAACCTACATTCAAAATGGCATGGGGTCAATGGATTACCAAAGAAATGAGTTCAATCCCTCTTCCCATGCCCATGAGTGATTAGCTCACAATGAAAATTAAACCTCCTACACACATTTCTCTTTTTAGTTTTGTTTAAATCCATTTTGGTCAAAATTTCAACGAAACAAAATCATGTTGGTCAAATTTTTTACCAACTTGGGATCTTAGCAAAAAATGAGTTAGAATCAAATGGAAAATGTCACAAGGCTAAAAATTAACACCAAACCTACTAGCTAGATTTAAAGTTGATCGTAAGGAGTATCATATTGCAGTAGTGAAGAGAATATTTAGATATTCGAAAGGAACATTTGACTATGGAATTTGATATGATAAATGAAGTGATTTCACTCTATGTGCATACAATGATGTGGATTAGGTAGGTCATATAGATGACAAAAAGAAAACTAGTGGTGGAGCATTCTTTCTTGGAGGAAGGTTGGTTTCTTGGCTAAGCAAGAAGCAAGATTGCATTTCTTAGACTATAACTAAGGCAGAGTATGTTATAGCAGAAAAAATTGTAATCAAGTTATGTGGATGGAGAAAATATTGAACAATTGTCATAATTGATTTACTATGATAACACATGTATAGTGAGTATGTCTAAGAATCATTTATATCATTCTAAGACTAAGCATATATCTATTAAGAATCATGTGCTAAGAGAGAAAGAAGTAGAAAAAGAGATTAGATTGAAGATATTCTTACAAAGCCTTTACCTAAAGATACATTTGAGTACATGAGAGGTATGATTGGGGTTATGCCCTTGACTACTTCTGAGTAGATGATGTAGAGAGTGTGTCAGTCTAGTGGTACAAAGCACTATTGTTAGATTGGACTAGATATTTATGCTTCCCATATGGGGGAGTATATAGGATAAGTAGAGTTAGTGAGGAATCATTGTATTTGGTTTTGAATAATATCTTTGGAGACTCAATCTAGTTGAAGACTTAAGGTAGCATATTATCAAATGGTATTTAAAATTTGGTATGTTGTAACACTGATATTAAGGCCTTTGACATTGATGTCTATTAACCCTAGATTTATCTCACCACTATTGTTACTAATACCCAAGTTTTAACAAGTTGAAGTGGAACTTGAACCATTTGTTCCCTTTACTTGAACTTTAAGTTCAAGTTGGTATTATTTGTGAAAGAGAAAAGTCCTTATTTCAATTTACCCATCAAACCAACATGTCCTATTCAAGGAGGAAGTTGAAATTGAAACAAGAAAGTACCACTTCAACTTCAACTTCATTTCCCCTTTTTCCAATGGTGTTCTCTTATTTTCTTCTCATAGGGAATTTATAAGTAAAACAAGAATGTTTTTCTAAAAAAGTGGTCTCACATTCTTGTCATGAGCCAGAGATGTAAAAGGAAATAAATTCAATAGCTAAGTGGCATGTGTTGAAGTACAAGTTATTTTTAGGAAAGTAAAAGTAATGATTGACTATATCATTAGAAGTAAGATCACATGTTGATTTGATGGGTATAATTAACTAAAAATGGTAAAGAAGTCTTAACAAATAAATACACACATTGATATTAATGATTTCACACACTTCATATCTATCCATGATTTTACAAAATCTCACTCCTTAAATTCTCCCATTTTCTACCTTGTTGAAGCCAAAAATATCAAGCTGGTAAGAATAAAACTAGAGTGCTTGGCTTTGTAGAAATTGGTGAATGCATAATTCAACCTTCTCTGTATATTTAGTCTTCTTGCTCCTTGTGATGCAGGAGCATCTTACATGGGAAAATTAAATTATTAGAAAAAAAAAAAGAGGGGAAAAAAAAAAGGAAAAAAAAAAAAAAAAAATTCTGGAGGAGAGAGAAAGTGACGAAAATTAGAGGAGAAATAATAAAAAATAAAAAGGAGAAAAGAAAGGAAAAGGAGATTTCTATTTTCGAGGCGCATAGGTGGCGTAAAAAGAAAAATAATAAAAATAGTTGTCATTCCATTAATCGAGGTGTATAGGTGGCAATTTAGAAGTTTGTGGAAAGATCCTTAAATCATGTATTTAATATTTGTTGGGTGCTTAGTTGTATTTGGGTGGGAATTTAATATTTATTTAAAGGTAGTTGTATTTACCTTTTATCCCACATTGGTTGTGTTTGTAATGTCTTGGGTTAGAAGTGCCTATTTAAGAAAGGCCTATTATCATTTGTAATCAAGTTCAAGGAATGGAAGCTCTTCTAAAGGAAGTTGAAGGAATGGAAGCTCTTCTAATAGAAGTTCTTGAATTGTAAGCTCTTCAAATGTAATCTCTTCTAGTGGATTTCAAGTATTAATGGATGCTTTATGAAGCATTTTTTTTTTTTGGTCATCTCTCTATCTCCATCTTGTTGCATTTTTGGTTGTGAGTTGGTACGGGTGTTGTGGCCCGTCATCAGTGGTATCAGAGCCGGAGTTCCTGAGCATGTGGACAGATCGTCGAATGTGAGGCAGTTTGCACCAGGACCTTGAGTTGGGTGAAGTTTGTGAAGAAGTTCTTGATTGTGTAGATAGATTGTCGACTGTGAGGCAGTTTGCACGAGGTTCTTGTTTTGGACAAGATTTGTCTTCTAAAGACTTGATTATGGAGAAGAGAAATAAGAAGATGACTTTTGTGATTGGATGGATTCTGAGGATTCCTCAAATTGAGAAATTTAGAGCAAGAAATCAACAATCATTGCTAGTTGATTTGCAGAAGCAAGTGAATGAATTAGAAGCTGAGTTGCGGAAATGAAGAGCATGTCACTAGAAAAGGGATATTGATAATTCCATGGATGTGGAAAAGAAAGATGATCTAGTGGAAGAGCAAGAGGATGAAGAGGAAATCATTTGCGAACCTAAAGTTGAAGAAGATGAAAGACAAGAGGAAGAGCATGAAGATGGCAAGATTTATGAGCCTGAAATAGAGCAAGATGATTTGAAGATTGCAACAATGGAGGAAGAATATAGTGCCTTCCTTGGAGATCAAGCAGGTGGAGTAGTTACGTGCATTGTTGACGACATAAAAGAGGCAAGCAAAAATGAAGATGTCAAACAGGTAAATTCTTATGAATCATGGGATGTTGTCTTTGATATGAGTTTAAAATATATTGATGATGGTTTCCATGAGGATTTTTTTAGTCATGTGTGGTATGCAAAGGAAAATTGGTATGGTGTTGCTGGGTTTATTACAGGTGTGATTAATTCAACAAGATTGGATGAGGATGAGATTTATACTTGGATAGAGTTCATTGCGAAGGAGTATTTTCAGCAGCAAATAGTTGTTCCGACTAGGTGTTGGAAAAGAAGAAAGAAGGAAATATATCAGCATCGGATACTTGTTCCAGCTATGTGTTGGACGAAAAGAAAAAAAACTTTCAACAGTGCCTACTTCATTTTGTGAATCCATATTCACAAAATTTTTCCTACCATGGGAGTCGGATGCAGGAGCATCATGCATCAGCAGAAAAAAAAAAAATGTGTGGAAGATTTGCATGTTGGTTTTCTTGTCCCTATTGAGGTGGAAGCTTGTGGTGAAGATGAAAATGGTTCTATATCTTTCTTTTGACATCAAAGTGTGGGACACACTTTTCTATCTACCAAGGGAGTCTGATGCAGGAGCATCTTACATGGGAAAATTAAATTATTAGAAAAAAAAAAAAAAGAGAGGGGAAAAAAAAAGGAAAAAAAAAAAAAAATTCTGGAGGAGAGAGAAAGTGACGAAAATTAGAGGAGAAATAATAAAAAATAAAAAGGAGAAAAGAAAGGAAAAGGAGATTTCTATTTTCGAGGCGCATAGGTGGCGTAAAAAGAAAAATAATAAAAATAGTTGTCATTCCATTAATCGAGGTGTATAGGAGGCAATTTAGAAGTTTGTGGAAAGATCCTTAAATCATGTATTTAATATTTGTTGGGTGCTTAGTTGTATTTGGGTGGGAATTTAATATTTATTTAAAGGTAGTTGTATTTACCTTTTATCCCACATTGGTTGTGTTTGTAATGTCTTGGGTTAGAAGTGCCTATTTAAGAAAGGCCTATTATCATTTGTAATCAAGTTCAAGGAATGGAAGCTCTTCTAATAGAAGTTCTTGAATTGTAAGCTCTTCAAATGTAATCTCTTCTAGTGGATATCAAGTATTAATGGATGCTTTATGAAGCATTTTTTTTTTTTGTCATCTCTCTATCTCCATCTTGTTGCATTTTTGGTTGTGAGTTGGTACGGGTGTTGTGGCCCGTCATCACCTTGTTTTTGTTAGCTTTCTTTTCAACATTTAAGTTTGTATTCCTTTGTTAAAACAACCATGACCCTCTTTCGGTCTAAGCTTCCTAAGCTTGAGAAATCCTACTTGTTGAGCCCCTTATCTAAGATTCATGACACTTTCCTAGTCAAAGTGGACTTAACCAAACTGGTAGAAAGAGTTAAGAATGCACAAGGTGGACCCATATAAAAGAAACTCACTCTTAGTAGTTTTTTAGAAGCCACAACATTCTTGACCACCGTAGGATGCCCAAAATTGATTTTTTAGTGTGTGAATCATTATGATCCTCAGGCTAGATGTATCAAGAAGGTTACAAGTGATGTTTTAGGTAGAATTGGTAGAGTTATAATCAACTCATCCTTAAAGATACCACATAAAGAGCCTTCTAAGTTGTGGACTTTTGAAGAGGTCAAATGCTTGTATGGAGAAAAAAAGAAGGATTATGATTCTATTGTACCACAAACCTAGCTTTTAAGACCAGCACTAGGAGGCTCAAGGTTACCTAAACCACTAACCATTGAGAATTTTATTAAGGAAATCACCAAAATAGTTTTTCTGCTTAATAGAGTAAAAGGAAACGAGCATGAATTTCACTAGGATGATTGGATTTATTTGTTCATTTAGAAAAATTTTGAAGGAGAGAAATTCATTGATTGGGAAAACATAATAGTTGGAGGGTTGCACACAGGCCTTGTAGGTTTGATTAACTTCGGCCCATTCTTCATGTTCTCCTTTTTTATTTACATCCTAGTCATGTCTAAAGAATGGAAAGGTTTTCCAGATGAGCCTTGGACATATGATATGAATATTTACTAGTACTATAAAAAAATGTAGGCTAAGGAACCCTATAAAGAATTCTAGAGAATAAATGATGTGTTTTTAGTGAAATTGGTTTTTGAGCTCCTAGGTCAAGAAAATTATAGGCTCTCTAAAGAATCTATGTAGGCTGTTAAGATTTATGGTTGTTAATATATCGAGTTTCCTAGATTCATTATTTCTTAGATAATGTCATCCTTTTAGAAATATGTAGGCAGCTCATAAATGTTACAGATTTATCTGAGAACATTAAGAAGTCTTGTACTTTTTTGTTTCCTATAGAGATTGGCTACTACAGATGTCCCAAAATCACATATGCTATTTTGACGAGGCCGATAATGTCTCATCTATGCCTCAAGCCCTATTTTTCAGAAAAAAAATTGATTACATGGGTTTTGCCATAGAAAACCATAAACATGCATCCTCCCTCAAGTACGCTCCTTACTTAGAAGATTATTGGGTCAATTTCTTTGATAAGTTTAAACTAAGAAAAATATTATGGTCAAGAATGACCGTAGGCCAAAAACAAGCATTCAAAATTAATCTTGACACCAATAGGGTAGAGGAAGATGATAATGAGGAGGTGGTTAATCACCTATATATTGAATAAACCAAGTGTCTCCCTATCCCTAAACTAGATTGGAACAAGAGAGGGGAAGATGATTTATATTCATAGATAATAGATTTTTTGAAGAGGATTAAACATTGGTTGAAAGTAAAGATGAATCGAGTGTCTACTCAAAACAAACCCAAAAGGCACTCAAAAGTTAGATAAAAGAAGCCTTCCAAAGAGCTAATTATTGCCTCTAACTACATCATTGGTGGTGTTATTGTAGGTCAAAAGGAAGCTGAAGTTGAAGAATTTTTTCATAATGTTAAACTTTAGGTTCAACTTAAGATAGTAAACACTAATAGAACTACTCATTCAAATAATAGGAGCAAGAAGGATGCACAAAGTAGAGCAAAGAACAAAATCACAATAGGCTCAAATTTCGTAGAAGCCAAGGTAGTAACAAAACAAATTGTTGCACATGATATGTCTAACTTAGTAGGAGAGGAATAAAAAATGGCTGAAGGAGTAAGTGCACCAATGGATACTCTTGTCCTAATTGGTACCACTATGACACATAGAAAGGAACTTGTGACTCCTAAATGGTTAGAAAATTTTGTAGAAAGGAAGAAAATTATGGTACCACTCTCCATGCCAATGGATGACTTATTAAGTAAATGCCTTAGAAAATATTCTAAAGTTAAGAAAGAAAAAATATAGTCATGAATTGACTTTGGCAAGAACATAGGGTGATGGTTGGTAGAAATGACCAAACCTCCTCAAGAAAAACTTCAAGAGGAGATGACACCTCAAGATTATCAAGTATCAAAAGTAGACCTAGGAAGAGCTAGCATAATAGTAGATATGAAAATATTTGAGGCATCTAACATAAAGCTTTCTGATCGGGTGTGGAAAGATGCAAAAGAAAAACATGACATAAAAGAACTTATGAGAAAAATGGCCCAATATATCAACACCATTTTCCATCCAGAACCAAAGCCAATCAATGAGATGTCCTCCATTGTTGACATTAAATCTCTAGCCAATCAATAGTTTCTAGAAAACTAACAAAAGTGCAAGGCTAACGAAAAGGCATTCAAAGAATGGGTCCAAACTATGCAAAATAAAATAATTAAGCATGTGAACCTTCTGAGTGGTAACCAAAAGGAGACCTCTATTGTTGTCAAGAAAGTTGAATCAAACATTAAAGGATATGAGAAAGAAAAAGGTAATTGGGTGAAGGATGTATTATGGATTGATGAAGTATAGGAGTATGGTCTATAGAAGTTTCTCTCAAAGTGCCCTATAGCCAATTTGGATGATAAAACTTTCTATGTAATCCAAGAATGTATTGAATGGAGAAATGATACGTTTGCATAGGGGATAACCAAAATAAAAGAAATATTGTTGAGGCTTGAGGTCATAGATGACGTAATCCTTGGGGAGCTAAAGTGGTTTCATAAACAATGTGTAGAAGAACAAGGAGACTCTATCATGCCCATAGAAGATATCATCAAATATATACAAAAGAAATTCCTAGTAGTACCAGAAAAGAAAATGCCTGTGAGACAAGATTTTTCCAACATTTTACATGTTGAAGTCATCATGATAATCAACCAGAAGAATCTGGAGATGCATGAGGAAAAGATCACAAAGCTAAAGAAGGAGAAGGAAGTTTGGAAATAGAGGATCACTTCTCTCAAGCTAACTCACTAGTCAAGTATCTCATCCTTTACCACAGCATACAAAATCTAGAAATCTAGAAAGATTGATGTTGGTGTGGAAAAAGTCCTGTGACACTTGGAATCTTCTAGTTAGATGTTAACTAGATTTTAATTTCTCTTTTTTAGTTTATTTCAATCAATTAGCATGGTTAGATAACCAAAAAACTATCTACTTGTGGTGAGATAATTTTTGATTCAGTTTTCCAGCCCTAAGGAGCATATATATGTAATAAATGACTTTTGGAAAAGGTCAACTCTCAGTAGATACAAAACCAAAACTATTTTGATTAAGTATCTACACTTTGAACTTCAATGATGATTTTGTCTATGATAAGTGATATAAAATTCTATAGTTTTATATTTTGAAGCTTTTTTGGAATAGGTACTACTATCTATTCTGTAATGGTTTATGTCTTTGTGAAGATTAGTCATTTGTGAAAAGATTTTCATTGTCTTGTTACAATTTAAAATCTTGTTTTGAGGTTGAAATAATTTGAGGGAAGGGAAAAAGAAATATAAATCTTAGGTTTCTTTCATCTTTAGTGATTAATCATTTGGATTATTTGTGTTGTTATATTTGAATGGTTTCTCAACCTACACATTATCTTCATTTTTATGAATTGATTTTTCAAAGATTTTTGGTATTTTGTTCAAAAATACTCATTGGAAAGATTTTCCCTCAAAAGAGGAATTAATGAATATCTTTTCAAAATGGTAGCTACATCTAATAGGATATCAAAGCAATACTAAGAAGAGAATTTCTTGAACCTTTGTGGGAATTCAATCTGTTAGTTTATCAAGAATTTATCTCTTTGAGGTTTAAAATCAAAGGAAAAAAATTATTTACTAATAGTTTTTTGGCAACTCTACTAGGGATTGAAAAGGTAGAATTATTAGAAATAATATTTCACAAATATAACATAGAAGGGGGCAGAGGTGAATCAGTTATCAAATTAAAATAGTTATCAACCTTAATCAATCTTAAGCATTCAATCAAAGTAAACAACAACCATAACAAGATGCACATACATAGTTACACTTGATTTGTTCATTATCATTTATGCTGATGTTATGGGGGAAGTATTGTAGAACATTGATATGATGTATAACTATGTTTGTCATTGATGAAAACATAGTAATGTTAGTAAAAATTGGCAGAGTAGCAGACTATGATTTTTATGTTAAGGACAATACATTGTGTATTTACACATGTGTAGTTACCAGTATATACTACAACATGTATGTGACATGTGGGCAAGTGCATAGAACTTGAATCGATAGCATACAAAATTTATTGATGATTTATGAAGAACTGCAAGGAAACAAAGAATTGGGAAAATAGTTTCTATTGTATGATCTGTATAGTACATTGTATCTAGAATGAAGGGTTGTGCAATTAATGAAAACTAGTACACTAACCACTAATGACATTAGAGAGTGCACATGTATGGAATTCACACATGTGAAAGATTGTTTATAACTATGAGCTAACAACATTAATTAAATGTTTATTTCATTTAATTAAATTATAATAAAGTATGGAGCTGACTCAAGGAATTAATATTGAGTATAATATAAAGGAAAGATGTTTTTTGAGTTTTAGAAATCATCATTGGAGATAAAGAGGTAGAGAATAATTGTGAATTATGAAGTAGAGGAGTAGAGTAATCTTCTAATGTGTGACCTCAAGGGTTACTATTGATGGGTTTAGAGTTCTAGATCTAATTACATGATCTAAAGGTGAAGAAGTCTGATGTACTAGACAAAGGAAGAAGTGAAGGAGTATCTCACATCTGTTATTTTGAAAGGAATATTGTTGAGATCAATTATACAGTGGGTTCATTGATCTAATCCTAAAGCTATTTGGATAGTGGGTTCAGCTACATTCTACAACTCCTAACAGAGCTAGAATATCCTAATAGGGATCAAGGTCTCCTAATAGGGACTCTTTGTGCTAAGTGTTGTAATAGACTCCTAATAGGGTCCATCCTCTAACAAGGAATATTCATGTTAGTACATTATTTTGTGGGCATCATTTCCACTAGGGTTTTCCCTTTGATCAAGGGTTTCCTTAGTCAACATATCTAGTGTAATTGTGTATGTGCATTTTCTTATGATTTTTGTTTTCTTTAGTTGAATAATTAAGAATTGTTCAAGATTTATATATAACTGATTCACCCCCCTCCCCCTCTCAATTATATTAGCAATCTACTATTTCTAACAATTGCTATTAGAGCTTCAAGTCCTTGAAGGGAAGTTTAATAACTTTTAGAGATTCATAGCAAATCTATTCAGAAAGGAAAGTCCTAGAATTGATGGTACAAACTATGACAACTGGAATGATAAAATGAAGACCCATCTCTTGTGCATGGGTCCAGGATATATACTATCTTGTAACCAAGACATCCAAAATTATTATAGAAGAAGACAATTTTGAAACTTGTATTGAGGAACAGAGAGAAGTGTTTATGTGTAACAAAAGGGCAAGAGAAGCAATATTGTCGTTGTTACCTAAAAGTGAGTGCAGTTAGGTAAAATTACTCAAAATATCTCATGAAATTTGGAAAACTTTAGAGGATAATTATGAGGGTGATACACATGCAAAAAGGGTTAAATTGCAAAATTTGTATTGCACTTTCCAAGATGCTAGAATGATAGAAGATGAATCTATAAGAAGCTATGCAAGGAGAATATCTGAGATTTTTGTAGCAATCACATCTCATGATGGAAAGAAACCTAATGATGAAGTGATATGGAAGATTTTAAAAAGTCTAACACCACCTTTGAAGATAGTAGCACAAATGATTCAGTTGATGATACCCTATACTTGTCGTAAGAGATTTACCTAAGATCACTAAGCCCACTAATGCTATTTGTAATGAATGTATTTTGGCTAAGAAAAAGAGAGTCTCATTTCCTAGCAAGCAGTTTTATACTACACAAAAGCTAGAACTGATTGATATAGAGCTGAGTGGCCCTAAAAGAACAAGAGGATACTATGGAGAAATGTACTTTATGGTTTTTGTTGATGATTTCACTATAATGGTGTGGGTAGCTTTTCTTAAAGAAAAATCAAAAGCATTTAAGCAATTCAACATATTTAATAACAAAGTTGAGAATGAATCTGGAGTCAAAATCAAGAGCTTAAGATCAGATAGAGAAGGAGAATTCACCTCTAGAGAATTCAATATCTATTGTGAAGAGCATGGTATTAGGAGACAACTATCTCCAACCCATACACCTGAGTAGAATGGGATTATTGATAGAAGAAACAAATCAATTACTGAAGTAGCAAGGGCTATGTTATTTGAGAATGACATACCAAAGACCTTCTAAAGAGAAGTAGTCAATATAATAGTATACACACTAAATAGAGTATAAATTAGGAAAGGTATGGACAACACACCTTATGAATAATGGTTTGGTAACTCACCATTAGTCAAGTACTTCATGATATTTTGAAGAAAATGTTACATCAAAGGAAATGATGATATCAGTAAGTTTGATCCAAGGAGTGATGAAGGAATGTTTCTTGGATATTCATTAAAAAGTAAAGCTTATAATTGTTTCAACTATAGAACAAAAACTATAGTAGAGTGCGTAAATGTTAAAATTGATGAAAATTTTGACACCAAGGAAAATATAATGGATTATAACTCTAATGGAGATGATTATTTTGTAATGACTAATAGATGTAATGAATTATTTCTCAAGATTAACAACAACTTGTAGAATAATGAGCAAATTGAAGATATAAGAGAAGAACAGAGCCTGGTACCTAAAATAAGAGTTGAAGTAGGAACTCCTACCCCAAAATGAACATAATAAGACATCATCCTACTAAATAGGTAATAGGAAGTAAACAAAAGGGAGTAATGACAAGGAGAAAAATTAAGAAAGAACTATGTCTGATATCTCAAGTAGAACCAAGAAGCACAAATGAATAAATCAAAGATGATCATTGGACAAAAGCAATGGAGGAAGAACTCCAATAGATAATTAAAAACAACACATGGGAATTAGTTCCTAGAGCTAAGGAAAAAAATTTGATTGGCACAAAATGGGTATTCAAAAATAAAATGAATGAACAAGGAGAAGTCATAAGGAATAAAGCAAGACTTGTATGCAAAGGCTATTCTTACCAAGAAGGAATTGATTATGAGGAAACATATCCACCTATAGCAAGGATGGAAGTAGTTAGAATGTTCCTGGTATATGTAGCAAACAATAATTTTAAGGTATATTAGGTGGATGTTAAATCAACATTCTTGAATGGAGAACTTGAAGAAAAAATTTACATTGAACAACCAAAGGGTTTTCCTTTAACAGAAGAGAAGGATATGGTTTCTAGACTAAAGAAAGGATTGTATGGATTAACTCAAGCACCAAGAACTTGGTATGCAAGGTTGGATAAATACTTAGAAAATCTTGGATTTTCTAAAGGAACAACATATAGTAACTTGTACTTGACAAAAAAAGGAGATGATTTCCTAATAATCATTGTATTTTTTGATTACATCATTTTTGGTGGAAATGATGAAGCCAATAAAAAAATTTTAGAAGACATGAAGAATGAGTTTGAGATGATCATGATAGGAGAAATGAAATTTTTCTTGGGACTATAGATTTTTTAGAGCAAAGAGGGTATATTTATCTCTTATACCAAGTGCTTAAAATATTTGCTGAAAAGATTTGGTCTAGAAAATTGTAAACCTATTGGAACTCCTATGGTAACTAGAGACAAGTTATCAAGCAAGGATGAGACACTAACTATTGAACAAAAGAGGTATAGATCTATTATTGGAGGATTGTAGTATCTAACTCATAGCAGACCAAATATAGCCAATGCAGTTGGAATTGTGGCCAGATTTCAAGTTGATCCTAAAGAATATCACTATGTAGTAGTAAAAAGGATATTTAGATATCTGAAAGGAACATTAGATTAAAGCATTTGGAATTACATTCATAGAACTTGTTATCATTTAATATGATAACACAAGTACTATTAACATGTCTAAGAATCCTATTTGCATTCTAAGACTAAAAACATTAGCATAAAATGTCATGTGTTGAGAAAGAAAGTTGTTGAGAAAGAAATCAAACTGCAGTATATTAATACTAAGGAATAGATTGTAGATATTTTCACAAAGGCCTTGCCAAAGGATACATTTGAGTACCTAAGAGGTATGCTTGGGGGTATGCCCCTACCTAGCTTAGAATAGAAGATGCAAAAATTACATCAGTCTAGGGTGTATAGAACCATTGTTAAATTGGACTGTATGCTAATGCTTCCTTAATGGGGGAGTATCTGTGATGAACTGATTTAGTCAAGGAATCTTGGAAATAGGTAATTGGTGTACAATAGTGCCTTTAGACACATGTGTTGTTTGTAGAACTATATGAAAAAGTTGTAAAGCAACAAACTAGCTTGTGGTCATGCCGATAGATTGTTGTGTGTTTAACTTTTGTATCATCTTTGACATTGATGTTAATGGGGGAGAGAGTGACATGAAAAACATTAGATAAAGTTTGTACTATGAGGGATAAGTGTTGCAATAAAAGAATTGCATTAAGAAATATTTGAGTGATGAAGAAACTTATTGGTATTCTTGGAAATAGATTTATTTATCTATGTTGCCATCAATGCCAAAAGGGGGATTGTTAGCATGTATGCTAATGTTATGGGGGAGTATTGTAGAACATTGATATGATGTATAACTATGTTTTTCATTGATGAAAACATAGTAATAAGATAGTAAAAATTGGCAAAGTAGCAAACTATGATTTTTTTATTAAGGATGATACGTTTTGTATCTACTCATGTGCAATTACTTGTATATACTATAACATGTATGTGACATGTGGGGAAGTGCGCAGAACCTAAATTGATAGTGTACAAAATTTATTGATGATTTATGGTGAACTATAGAGAAATAGAGAATTGGGAAAACAATTTCTATTATATGATTGATATAGCACATTTTATTTGGAATGAAGAGTTTTACATTTAACTAGAGGTAGTATACTAACCACTGATGACATTAGAGTGTGTAGGTATGAAAGTCACATGTGTGAAAGATTGTGTATGATTGTGAGTTGACAACATTAATTAAATGTGTATTTCATTTAATTAACTTATAATAAAGTATGGATCTAACTCAAGGAATTAATATTGAGTATGGTATAAGGGAAAGGTGTTTTTTGAGCTTTAGACATCATTACTAGAGATCAAGAAGCAGAGAAGAATTGCAAACTGTGAGGTAGAGGAGCAGAGTAATCTACTAATGTATGACCTCAATGGTTATTTTTGATGGGTTCAAAGTTCTAGATCTAATTGCATGATCTGAAGGTGAAGAAGTCTAATGTACTAGATAGAGGAAGTAGTGAAAAAGTGTATCACATTTATTATTCTAAAAGGAATAGTACTGAGATCAATTGGACATTAGGTATGTTGATTTGATCCTGAAGCTATTTAGACAGTGGGTTCAGCTACCTTCTACCACTCCTAACAAGGTTTGAATATGCTAATAGGGATTCAAAGTCTCCTAATAGGGACTCTTTGTACTAAGTGTTGTAACAAACTCCTAATAGGGTCCATCCTCTAACAAGGAATATTTAGATTAGTAAATTATTTTGTGGGCATCATTCGCACTAGGGTTTTCCCTTTGATCAAGGGTTTCCCCAGTCAACATATCTGGTGTAATTATGTATGTGCATTTATTTATTATTGTTGTTTACTTTGGTTGGATAATTAAGAATTATCCAAGATTAATATATAACTGATTCACCCTCCCCCCCCCTCTCAATTATATTGGTTATCTACTATTTCTAACATTTCTAACTGGGAAAACCATAGTGGGAATGATGCCCACAAAGATATATTTATATATATATTCCTTGTTAGAGGATGGACCACGGTAGGAGTCTATAAACACATTCAATACATAATAGTCCCTATTAGGAGAATTTGAATCCTTATTAGGAGATTCCAACCTTGTTAGGAGTTGTACAAACCTTGTTAAGAGTTTTAGAAGGTAGAAGGACACACTATCTAAACAACTTCTGGGGCAAGACCACTGAACTTCACTGTCCAATTGATCTCGTAACTATTCCTTGCTAAATAATTATTTGTATTATGCTTTATCCTCTTTCCTTTATCCTGTCAACTAGACCAATCACTATTAGACCTTGTAGACTAGATCACAAACCTTAGTTCCAAATATCAAATCTCAAATCTCAAAATAAAACCTTAGCAATGAAGTTTTCTCCAACTTCACTCTGCTTTGCTTATCCTCTAATATCAACTTGATTCTCTTCAATTGCACTCTTTGTGCTTCATGCAATCGTTCATTCATAACAAAGGAAAATTTCCTTCATCTCTATTGAATTTATGAAATAATTCCTTGAGTTGGCTATTACACCTTCTCAATCAATAATAATAGGACCTTATTAAGAGGACATTATACTTAGCGATAACATCAATCTGTCACCTTGTAACTTGAATAACTATTCATACATGTATATTACAATGAGAAAGATTGGCCATGTCATCTCCAACATGTCTTCTACACACCTTTAACCTTGCTTCTCAAAATAGAAAATTTTCTAAGAGATATAACAAGTTTTCCAAAACATGCTTCTGTAAACTCTATCTCAAAATAGTCTTCACCAAAACTTACATAGCTTCTTCATTACATAATTTTTTTCTCTCATGATTAGCCACATATGCTAGACACTTACTAGTATCTCTCTTTAACCTTGCTAGTGAAAATACTCAATGATCTATCTATACCAACTTGATCTTTATTGTTGTTCTTTTGTAAGATACCACAAAAAATGCTATGTTGACGTTAATAAAAAACACAATCATGAACATAACATATCATAAAAATAATTATCTAATAATATTTCTATAATACTCCCACACAGAAGTATCATTAATATTCATGCTTCCAAAAAAAATCTCATCCCCTTAAGTGCTCAATGAATTTAATGGTTTTGGAAAATGGTTCTTCCTAACCATAATTAGTTGCCTATTTTGCAACCAAATCTAGGATTTCTAGATATGAAAGACAATATTGTTTCTAATCTTAATGCTTGTGCTTAGGCTAATTCAGTCAACAATCAAAAATATCTCCAAGTACAACTAGTACTAGAAACAAATGAAAAAATAGCTAACAAGATTAGAGGAATCCCTAAAGCTAAAGAAGAATAAGAAGTTTTAGCAAGGGTTACCTATTAAATAATTGATTTGATTAAGTTGTAGTGTTTTCCTACAACCATGGAGGAAAAGAGATATACTTGGATGGATAGATTCTCAGGTCTACTAGATGAATATTATGAAGATCTAGCAAAAAATGATTTCAAGCCTGATTTCAGTTTGAGAAGAAAGAAAACTAAAACCACTAGTAGACCATATTCTCCTACTAAAGGTGATAGCCAATCACATTTTGTTTAGTCCTTGATCATCCATAGAACCCTGATCCCTTCTACTATTAATATTCTCCTTCTTAATATGAGAATACCAAGAATGGCTTAAAATCAGCCTTGGGGTGTCGTTGTAGGCCTTGTGAATCTAGCAGGCAATATAGGAAGATTTCCTAAATGAGCCCAAGAAGTTCTCCCTAAATTTAGTGGGGATGGAAAGAAGTCACTTGAAGAGCACCTAAATGCTTTCAATACCATTTTTGGTATGTTGGAAATAGTTATAGAGGATGTTGTTGTAATATTTTTCATCCAAACCTTGGCGAACTCAACAACAAATTGGTTTCACCATTTACCTAATGCATCTATCACATCTTGTGTTACCATGAAGAATGCCTTTGAAGCCAAGTTTAAATCGGTCAATGATGCTAATTCCTTTCTTATGTACAACTAAGACTAATAAGAAAAGAGATACATGTGCCTAAGCATGAATTTATAGCTAGATTTAATAAATCTTTGCATCAAATACCCAATACTAGTAGGCATAATGATGAGAACTACAAGGGTTTCTTCTTGAATGTGATGCCTCTAGATTTTTCTTTTCCATTGAAAAGGGAAAATCCCACAACACTTGGAGAATCTCAAATTCTTGCTATAGAGTTAGAAGATGATCTTATCATATTTGGTAAATGGAAGAAAGACATGCAAGTCCCAAACTCTCAAGCCTCAATGTCTTCTTCCCCAAATGATTCACTAATCCAAAAGCTTGAAAATATCCTAATAGTTGTAAAGAAGAAACTCCTAAAAGCTTCTTTCCCTTACCAAGATAGCCTACAAAAATATCCTAATTGAAATTCTTATAATCAAGGGAAACAATATGGCCTTCCTCCTAGTCAATGGAGACTTCAAATTGAGCCTTCCCCAGGCAAGGGAAACATGTGCATTTTTCATCTTAGTAGTAATCATGAAGGGTCCACATGACCTGAGAATATGAGGCATGAACAATTAGAAGTGGAAAGGTAGTTGTAGAAAACATAACAATAGAGGAAGATTCTTCTAAAGGACTTGGTGAATCCATAAATTACTACCTCGAGTACAATTGTGACTTAGATAGAGGTAGTGATATTCTTTTAAATTTAGGAGAACCTTCAAGTTTAGTGTTTACTAGAGCACAATAGGGAGAAAAAGTTAACCTTGAATATAAGAGCACAAAAATACCTACTCAAGCACAAGACTTCAAAGCCAGAGCAGAAGGTGGGAATAAAACATCATAGGCTTAGTCTTCTTCAACCCATATTCTAAAAAGTTTGATCCCAACTCACTTTTTGATATTGTTAAGTTTTGTAAAACATCTAAAATTCAAATTTTTCCTACTGAATATTTGAGGATGAACCCCAATGAACTCATCAAATTAATTGACTACATCCATTGACCTTCATCAGATGTTTCCACCAAACAAGAAAATAGAGTTTCTTCTAGTGAAGAAAATAGATTCAAAAAGCCTGATCCTTATATAGAAAAAATTCGATTCGAGAAATTGAATCTAGAGATATCTTGCAAAGAAAATCCTAATCCTTTCTATGTATCTCTTTACCTACATGGCTTCAAACTAAGCAATTGTATCATAGATTTATGGGCATCAGATAATATAATGCCAGCTACCATGGCTAAGGCTCTTAATACCCCTAATTAAAACATTTGGTAAGTTTTATCTAATAGATTCCAAATAGGTACCGTTAGTAGGTCAAATTAAGGATTCTCAAGTCTCTTTAGTAGCCTTCCTTGAGAAGAGGATAAATCTTACCATCTTGGTAGTAGACATCTCCACTAGCTATGGCATGCTCCTTAGTAAAACTTTCTATTAAGATTTGTGGAGAGAGGTCATAATGAATTGGTCACAAGAAATTATACCTGTAGGGAAGGGAAAAGTAACCCTTTTTCCTAAAGCCCAATCCAAATATATAGTTTTCTAGTTAGATGACCCTAATTCCCAAATTCTCTATCAAGAAACAAATTTTGCTAACTATTTGATTATGCCTAAAATTGAAGAAATAGGGATCGAGCTAGAAGATACTAATACACCTTGGCTCTTGGAGTTCAATGGAAGTTGTTGTTCAAGTGGGTCAGGATTTGGCATAGTGTTAATGTCTCCTTCAAAATATTGTTTTCCTTCATCTTTCAAATTGGCTTTTGAAAACAAAAACAATACGACTGAGTATGAGGCTTTGTTGTTAGGAATAGAAGAAGAAAAAAGGAGGAATATAAAATTGGTGAAAGATAAAGAAGATGCTAAGTTGATAGCAAACCAAGTGAATAAGTTGTTCTCAGTGAAGAATGAAAGATTAAGGCACTATTAAAATTGGGTATGGGATGAACTCAATTGGTTTGATGGTTTCTTCATCGAATCAATACCCAGAGAGCTCAAAAAAAAAACTAACTCCTTAGTAGTCTTGGCTTCTTTAATGATTCATCATCCTAAATTTGTGACTAATAAATATGTTGTAGAGATTATTCATAGACCTATTGTACCTAAAAATAACAATTCATGGAAAGTATTTAGAGATGATGCCCATATCAATTACTTTGAAGGATCAAAATTAGAATGCCATGAATTCTACCCCGATACCACTACTAGAGAAGTGGAGGGTGTTATTCAGCTCAAGGGTAATGTGAGACCTAAAGAAATAGTTTAACTAGAAAGGCTTTTTCATAGACAGGGTATTTGTTCTACTGAAAACTCAACTTCTAGGGATGTTGAAAATGGTGTCTATGAGAAAATCAATATAGGTGATTAAGACAATCCAAAATGGTGAATCTAGGGGTCTATTGTGAAGGAGATGAGAAACTATGATTCACCATGTTAACTGGAAAGGCTTTATCATAGATAGGATATTTTTTCTACTCAAAACTCAACTTCTAGGAATGTTGAAAATGGTGTCTATGAGAAAATCATATAGGTGATTTAGACAATCCAAAGATGGTGAATCTAGGGGTCTATTGTGAAGGAGATGAGAAAATATGATTCACCATGTTACTGAGAGAGTACAAAGATTTATTCACATGGTCTTTTGAAGACTTGAAAACTTTCAGAGGAGGGTAATTTAAACAGCACATCACTTTGAAACCAGGTACGTCACCATTCATGAAGAAATTAAGAACCTATAATCTAAAGGTTTCAGATGCAATTTTTAAAGAAATTGATAAAATGTTTAAAGTACACATTATCTTTTTAATACATCACTCAACCTAGGTGGCTAACATTGTACCTATTAGGAAGAAAAGTGGAGAGATAAGAATCTTTTTAGATTTTAGGAACCTAAACCAAGCAAGTCTGAAAGACAACTTTTCCTTACCTATGATGGATTAGGTTCTTCAAACTATTGCTAGTTTGGAAATGATGTCTTTCCTTGATGGATTTTCAATTATAATAAAATAGGAGTTATTGAAGAAGACCAATACAAGATGACATTCAAAACCCCTTGGGGCACTTTTTCTTATTAGAGAATGCCTTTTGGGCTGATAAATGTTAGTGCAACTTTCCAATGGGTGATAAATTGAACCTTTGGATGTCTTCTTGAAAAAAGAACTAAAATCTTTCTTGATGATATGACTTTCCTTTCAAGAAGATGAAAGAAGCATATAAAATATTTGAAAGAGGTGCTACAAAGATGTAGAGAATTTGGAAATCCATAAAACCTTAAGAAGTCTATCTTCTGTATGACTAAAGGGAAGCTATGAGGACATATAGTTTCAAAAAAGGGAATTAGAATTGATCTAGAAAGAGTATAAATATGCAATAGTTGTGTCTCCTAGTAAACCACAATGGCATCGCATCTTTTTTCAATCAAATAAATTTCTTTAGGAAATTTTTTGGCTAATTTTGCCAAAACAACCAAACCAATAGCAAAGCTATTAAGTGAGAAACTAAGTTTCAAATGGGATGATCTGGTGGTTAGGTCATTTGAGGAAGTTAAAAAAGCTATTGCCAAAGTACTATCTCTCATTCATCCTAACTTTAAATGAGACTTTGTGATGTATTTCTATGCATTTGGGCATACCATGTTTGGGATCCTTCTTCAAAAAAATGAGCAGCACAAGGAAGTCCCTATCTCTTTTATGAGTGTTCCTTTGAAGAACCATGAGTTGTTAGCATGTATGTTGATGCTATGATGGAGTATTATAGAACATTTTTATGATAACTATGTTTGTCATTGATGACAACATAGTAATAATTTTGTGAAAGACTAACAGAGCTAGCAAACTAAGTAGCAGGCTGTGATTCTTCTATTGAGGACAATACATTGTGTATCTACTCATGTGCAATTACCAACATATACTATAGCACATAAGTAACACATGGGAAAGTGCATAGAACCTAAATCAACATCATATGGAAATTATTAATGATTTACAGAGAACCACAAGGAAACAAAGAATTAGGAAAATAGTTTCTATTGTATGATTGATATAACATGTTGTATTTGGAATGAAGGGTTGCATAGTTAACCAAAGGTAGTACACTGACCACTAATGACATTAGTGAAGGCATAGGTATGAAAGCTGCATGTGTGGAAGGTTGTGTATAATTGTGAGTTGATAGTATTAATTAAATATGTATTTCATTTAATTAACTTATGATAAAGTATGAAGCTGACTCAAGAAATTAATATTGAGTATGGTATAAAGGAAAGATGCTTTTCAAGTTTTAGACATCATTATTGGAGATCAAAAAGAATAGGAGAGTTGAAAATTGCAAAGTAGAGGAACAAAATGATCTACTAATGTGTGACCTCAAAGGTTACTGATGGGTTCAAAGTTCCAAATCTAATTGGATGATCTAAAGGTGAAGAAGTATAATGTACTAGACAAAGGAAGAAGCTAAAGATTATTTTATATCTATTATTTTGAAAGGAATAGTACTAAGATGATAGTGGGTTTGTTGATCTGATCCTAAAGTTGTTTGGATAGTGAGTTCAACTACCTTCTACAACTCCTAATAGGGTTGGAATCTCCTAACAAGGACTTATTGTACTAAGTGTTGTAATAGATTCCTAACAAGGTCCATACTCTAACAAGGAATATTCAAATTAGTACACTATTTCATGGGCATCATTCCCAATGGTGTTTCCCCTTTGATCAAGGGTTTCGATAGTCAATATATCTAGTGTTATTGTGTATGTGCATTTCTTTATGATTGTTGCTTACTTGGTTGAATATTAAAGAATTTCTCAAGTTTAATATATAACTTATTCACCTCCCCTCTCAGTTATATTGGTGATTTATTATTTCTAACAATTGGTATTAGAGAATCAGGTCCTTGAAGGGAGGTTTAACAACTTTGGGAGATTCATGGTGAATTTATTCAAAAAGGAAAGTCCTAGATTCAATGGCATGAACTATGACAGCTTAAGGATAAAATGAAGACTCATCTCTTGTGCATTAGTCTAGGATATTGGCTTGTAACCAAGACATCAAAAAATATTGTAGAAGAAGACAATCTTGAAACTTGTACTAAGGAACAAAGAGAAGTGTTTATGTGCAACATAAGGGCAAGAGAAGAAATACTATCAACATTACCTGAAAGTGAGTACAATTAGGTAAAATTACTTAAAACATCTCATAAAATTTGGAAAACTTTGCAGGCTAATTATGAGGTTGACACACATGTAAAAAGGGATAGATTGCAAAATTTGCGTTGCACTTTCCAAGATGCTAGAATGATGGAAGATGAATTCGTAAGAAGCTATGCTGGGAGAACATCTAATTTTGTTGTAGGAATCACATCTCTTGATGGGAAGAAATCTGATGATGAAGTAATAAGGAAGATTTTGAAAATTATGACACCACCTTTTAAGATAGTAGAACAAATGATTCAGCTATTGATACCTTGTACTACTAATTTCACCAAAGAGACATTGCTTGGTAGATTGGAAGCTGTAGAATTTGATCTAAAATTTTTTGGCGAATTGGTAGAAGTTGAGATATCTTTCAGTGCACTAAACATCAAACCTAGTTTAGCAAGGAGCACAAAAGCATAGGGAGACATTGCTAGAAGTAGCAAAACCATTGAAGAAAAGATCCAAGTGAGAGTAGCTCTTCTTGTGGAAAGAGAGAAAGATGGTAAGAATATCTTCAAATGTTGGACATGTAATCAATATGGTCATTATGCATCTAAGTGAAATAAAAGAGAAAGAAAGTATAAAGGAAGGTTCAGGTCTAGAAGACCTAGAAATTCTTTGTATTATAATGAAGAAGAAGAAGAGGAATCTGATCAAAATATGAGTGAAGATGAATCAAAATTTGTAGTGATAAAGGAGGATGATCTTGATAGAGAAATTAGAGAAGAAAATTTGTTGATCTCACAAGTTGAAAAGAAAGATTGGACCACTGATAGTGGTTGTTCACATCACATGACTAGTGATATAAACAATTTTTTCAAATTTAGAACCCATGATGGAGGAATTGTCAGAGTAGGAAACAATGTAGCCTACCATATTACATGAATCAAATCTATCACACTTGATGGTAAAACATACACTGATGATGTTTACTTTGTTGATGGACTAAAGCATAACCTATTGAGAATTGGACAACTTATGGACAAAGGTTACCAGCTATAGTTTAGTAATAACACATGCATTATCAAAAACAAGGAAGGAGAACTTCTTGGTACTAGCATAGGAACCAAAGGTAATGTATTTTAGTTAAACTCCACTGAAATAACATGTTTGGTAGCTAAGATTGACAAAGTTGGCTATGGCATAGAATATTTTGTCACATTAACTTTGATAACATTGTAAAGGCTAGTAATACACTTGCTGTAAGAGATCTACCTAAGATCACTAAGCCCACTAATACAATTTGTAAGGAATGTATTTTGGTGAAGTAGAAAAGAGTCTCATTTCCTAGCAAGTAGTTTTGTACTACAAAAAAGATAGAACTAATTCATACAGATCTAAGTGGTCTTGCAAGAACAAGAGGATACTATGGAGAAAGGTACTTTATGATTTATGTTGATGATTTCACTAGAATGATGTGGGTAGCTTTTCTTAAAGAAGAATTAGAAGCATTTGAGAAATTCAACATATTTAAGAACAAATTTGAGAATAAATTCAGAGTCAAAATCAAGAGCTTAAGGCCAGATAAAGGATGAGAATACACCTATAGAGAATTCAATATCTATTGTGAAGAGCATGGTATCAAGAGAGAACTATCTTCACCCCATACACCCAAGCAGAATGGGATTTTTGAAAGAAGAAACAAATCAATTTCTAAAGTAGCAAGGGCTATGTTATTTGAGAATGATGTACCAAAGACCTTCTAGAGAGAAGCAGTCAATACTGCACTATATACGCTGAACATAGTATAGATTAGGAAAGGTATGGAAAAAACACCTTATGAGTTATGGTTTGGTCACTCACCATCAATCAAGTACTTTAGGATATTTGGAAGAAAATGTTACATCAAAAGAGATGATGATATTGGTATGTTTGATCCAAGGAGTGATGAAGGTATGTTTCTTTGCTATTTATTAAAAAGTAAAGCTTATAGAAGTTTCAACTATAGAACAAAAACTATAGTAGAGAGTACAAATGTTAAAATTTGACACCAAGGAAAGGATAATGGATTATAACTCTGATGGAGAAGATTATTCTAGAATGATTAATAGAAATATTGAATTATTTCTCAAGACTAACAATGACTTGCAGAATAATGTGCAAATTTAAGATGTAAGAGAAGAACAGAGCATAGTGCCTAAAATAAGAATTGAAGTAGCAACTCCTAGTCCAAATAGGAACATGATAATACATCATCCTATTGACCAAATAATAGGAAGTAAGGAAAAGGGAGTAATGACTAGGAGTAGAATTAATGAAGAACTATGTCTGATATCTCAAATAGAACCAAGAATCATAGATAAAGTAATCAAAGATGATCATTAGATAAGAGTAATGGATTAAGAACTCTAGTAGATAATAAAAAATAACACATGGGAGTTAGTTCCTAGACCTAAGGACAAAAATATGATCGGCACAAAATGGGTATTCAGAAATAAAATTAATGAACAAGGACAAGTGATAAAGACTAAAGCAAGACTTGTATGTAAAGGTTACTCTCAGCAAAAATAAATTAATTATGAGGAAACATATACACCTATAGCAAGGATGGAATTAGTCAAAATTTTCCTAGCATAAACAAAAAACAAGAATTTCAATGTATATTAGATGGATGTTAAATCAACATTCTTGAATGGAGAACTTGAAAAAGAAGTTTATTTTCAACAACCAGAGGGTTTTCCTTTAACAAAAGAAAAGGATATGGTTGTTGGAATTAAGTTATGTTTTCCATTAGTGAGAATACTCCTAGAAAAGAATGTCTCCCTACAAGAACAAGTAAGAAAATTGAAAAGAGAACAAGAAATTCAGTCAATAAGAATGTGTGAAATTTTGGAACAAAGGAATAAGGCAAGTGAAGACTTGGAGACAAGGGACAATGAAACTCAAAACCAATCCCTTCAACAAGAAAATCTTATCAATTAGATCTCCAATGCAAATGAGGAAATCATGAGTTTGAGATATGAAAATGAAAGGTTAAGAAATGACTTAAATATTGAAAGAAAAATCAATGAAAGATTGAACACTGATCTAAATTTTGCGAAGAAACTCAAAAAAAGAATAATGAAATCCCAAGCAAACATGGATTAATTGAATTAATAAAGTGATCATAATCTATATAGGAAAAAAGGAAAAGTAGGACTTGGATAAATAGAAGAAGGTGAATCCTCCAAACAATGTGCTCAAAGGAATCAAAGACTTACTTGAGAAAGAAGGATACTACAATAAGATGTTATACATGCACTGAACTTGATCATATAGCTAAAAATTTCATGAATATAGGTAGAGTGAAAGACGAAAAGAAAGCTAGAGCTGATAACATCAGGAAGTAGATGAGACAACAGTGGATTTCCAAATCTATTGAGCAAGCTAGTTCAAATGATGGCCATGTCACTCAAGAAGTGGGTGACTCTACCATTTCCAATTAGGTTCTTAAGAAATATTTGGAACTATATTCTCAATGTCATATCTTAAGTAGTTCTAGTGAATGAAAGGAAGCAAAAGATCCAAATTAGTATTCTAGATACAAAGGGATCATAGGAAGTTTAACATCAGTTTTCATTGAGTGAGGATAGATCATACCGAGCGAGGTTAGGAGTAACAAGTTTTTCTTGGTCACTAAGTTACAAGGTTCTACCGATTTATCAAGATAAATAGTGGGTGATAGCTTGTCAAGCACTGTGCCATTATGGCTCTCTTCGTACCCAACATTAATGGAAGGTTTTCATCAAAAAGGAAATTTTTTGACTTCATTCTCATCGTGAATTTAGTGTATCTGGAGAAAAGTGATTTTCAAAGCATCTAGGCGATCTTGAGCATAGTTTGTAGTGAAATTTTTGAAGTAAATTTTATCAGTCTACTGAGAAATCATGGCATCCACCAATAGTAGTAGCAAGGTAAGGAGAAGTTTTGAAATGTGGTGTCAAATGGAAGGCTCCAAACTTCAAGCTAGTGCCTACAATTGTAGAATCACTCGACCCTAATGGAGCTCAATCTCAAATCCCACCAATGGTATTCCTCATAAATGATATTTGTACTCATTTTAAGTGTGTTGTGCAAGAAATTGGAACCCTAGAAATGGATAGTACCCTAGCTGAATTGTGTGTCAATGGAACCCTCAAACCCGAGCATAAACACTTAGAGGAGAAAGGTCTAACCCACATTTTGCACCTACCAAAGGAATTTTCAAATTAAGTGGATTAGGTATATTTTGAGCTGAGTGCATAATGGTTAGTCATGGTTAGAGCAGCCCATCTTGATAGCAAAGAAGATGATTCACAGAATCATGGGTCTCTCTAAGCTCAACAAGGTTAAGATTACCAAAACCCTAGGTCATGATGAGCTATAGAAGAAAACCTTAGTTGAATGGGATAGTAGAGGACTAAAAATTAGTAATGTATCTTATCTAGAACTAAGGTTTGGTATTCATATCATTACCCATAAGATATATAGCTCCAAAAAATTGAATAGTGTGCAGTGTGAGACTATGGACTTAGCATATAAATTTGTAAAGAAGAATTTGGAGTATGATTTGGAAAATTTGATGTTGAAACAATTTAATAAGAACATGGAAAGCATAAGGACATCAAAAAATAATCCATGCAAATTTGGTTCTCTATTAACTTGTTTATTCTTTTATGTACAAAAGTTTTTCCCATCCAAAGGATCAGTGGTATGGAGAAAGGATACTCCAGTTCTGTACCAAATCAATGAGTTTATTGCAGAAATGGGTGAGAACTTTGATAGTATAATGGACAACTATTTTGAAGTGTTCAAGGAAAAGATGAAAAATAGATTCTGAATTGCACCAAAATTAGTTGAAGACTATAATGATGATGTTTGTTTCATGGTTGATTGTGACAGGGTATATATTTAGGTAGTTAGGCCTAGAATTGTATGGGTGAAACCTCTTCCATATGAGATTAATATTGATGAAACTAAGGATATAATTGAAGCCCTAGTGAATGAACCTGTAGATCCAAAGTTACACATATTTGGAACATATGATGATGTAAAGGCTAGAATAGAGCTTGAAATAAAGCTTCCATAGGCAGTAAGTAAAGGCAAGAGGAAGATAGTGAAGTTGAAAACTACAAGTGCTCCTCTTATGCTTACCGAGGGCAAAGGAAAAGATGAAGGAGAATATGAGTATGAAGATGAAGAATCTAAAAGGGAGGAAGAACTTGTAAGAAAAAAAGGCAAGGTGATTATCACCAAGACACCCAAGGCCTCCATAGTTGTGTTTACTAGAAGATCTAGGAAGAAAGGAGATAGTGAAGTTGTGCTTATTAAGCCTCCTCCCACTTTTCAAGAAAGACTTCATCAATTAAGAGTAGGTGTTGGAATCAATAACTTCAAAGCACTTAAAAATGAAACTAGGACTCTAGTAGAACAAAAGGAAGTTGAAGATCTAATCATGGACAAGTTAGGAAGATGGAAATTCTCTCCTAATTAGTTTTCTTCACAAATCTTTGCAGTCTTGTTAGAAAAAGTCAAGGTTATATGGGAAGCAACTATGTACACAACAAAGATATATTTGAGAAAACTTTGAGAAAGTTGCTACCAAATCTTACTAATGTAGAAGTTAAGGAAGCAATGAGGAAAAATGAAGAGAAGATGATGATGAGATTTCATGCTTGTTTAATTTTGGTGAATGAAATTGAGCATGTAGTCAAGGATGATACATCTATATGGGAAAATGTTTATCATTTGCATAAACCTAGTGAGGATCCAATTGAAATAAATTATGATGATGATGATAGTGATAATGAAGAAGATAACACACCATGTGTCACTTTTGATGCTAAGGATTATCAGGCATTGAAGGATGATGAAGAAGAGAAAGAGGAAGAAGATGCTAAGGAAGGTAAGGAAGGAGATGAAGAGAATGATCTAGTGAGGATAGCTACACAAGTTATAGCTTCCCTTCCTCACTCTCTGCCAAAGACTACTACATCATTTGGCATGGGGATAGCTTTAGCAAGTGTGATTGCAACTACAACAGATACATCATCGGCTCAATCACTATTTGATACCTCTCAACTCCAAGTATCAATAATGGAAGTGTCTACCACTTCATCCATCGAGGTCCAGAGCTCCTCTTCATTAGCTCCCAAGTCAGGGACATCAACAGTGTATACTGTTAGCGCTAAAAATTGCATGGTCAATTTTTAGCCCTGTTGAGAAAAATTAGCCCTATAAATGCTTTTAAATGAGATTGTACCCAGCTGTCCAGTTGAGACCCCTAAGGTGTTTAACACTTCTGGCACCTTCCATTCAGCATGCCTAAGAATTTCGTAAAGTTAGATTGACTTTCTGAGTCTTTTGGCAAAGTCCTGTTTCAAGCATTTGTCAAATTTGCAATTCTGCCCTAGTGTCAAACAGCGACAGGAGGCTGTGTGTGAACCCGAATATCTTTTGTCCAAAATCGTATCATAACTTACCCCTTTGAGAGTGTCTAATATCCATGCCTGAGAACCTATGTTTCAGATTTTGAATCATTTCAAGTCCATTTGAATAGGTTTTGAATCCCTTGAAGTTGGTCAGTTACTGTTTTCATGCTGATGCACTTTATTCAAAATCCTGGGAAGCCCTGTTTGACGAGTAATAACTTTTGACCAGTTGATCCAAATGTTGAAATTCCTATTGCATTGCATTATAGGCATCAGAGACTTGTTATGTTTCAAGTTTCATATCATGACGAATCCGTTTGATTAGTTTTCAAACGCGATTCCAAACTCAATTTGTAACCTTTTATTGGTGTCAGCATATGCAGATTTTTCAGTACCCCTGTTCGTGGCATTATAACTCCTAACCCATGATTGGTCAAGTAAAATGGTTTGTTCCCCTATATTGTCCACTGTAAATACTACAAGTGTGTCTGTTTGCAAGCCATGACGAATCCATTTGCACACTTTTCCAAATCAATTCCATTCGCAAAAATGCTTTCTGTTAGCATGTCCAGTTTGCAAATTTTTGAGTAGCCCACTTTGACTGATCGCCATTTGTGCCCAGTTATTCGTCATGAGCCCAAATCACATATTCATATTTACCTCATGACATAGAGCCAGTGACCCAGTTTTCATTTCCCCATGTGCTCATTTGCCTAGTTTTCAAAGCTAAATCCGAACCCAGTTTATTGTTTTCTGACGTGTTTGCTCGATGGTAAATCTTAGAAGGTAACTTTGATGGTCAATATCTTTTGATTGGGAATTCGTCATGAGACAAGATCTGGCAGGGTGCAAGAATGCAGAACCAAGATTCAGTATGCCAATTTTCAGGACTTGATCAAAGGTCTGGTTCAGTTTTTGAGGCCAGTCAACGGACCTCCTGACCCAAAAGTGACAAGGTGCAAAAAGGGGATAAAAATGAGTTTCTATTGAAAAATCAATGATCAAACTTGATTCTAATCAGTTTGAGAGGTCAGTTGATCAGTTTGCCAGTTTAGTTGTTCGAAAACGAAAATTTTTTTTAGTCAGACCCACTTTGGGGTCCGAGTGATTCTATCAGACTGATAAAAAATTGGATGCGAATTGAAGCCTTAGGAATTGAAAGAAATATGGAAAATTTTGAGAAAGCTCAATTGTTACATAACATTTTCCAAATCAAAAGGAAAATATTATGGATTGTACAAGGTTTTAATTGCTCTCGTGAACTCTTGGAAGAAACAGCCAGAGTTGTGACTACTGATCAAGCAACTTTGGCGATATCAACAAAAGGGAGCTCGTGGCAGCAAGGAAACAGAGCCGTCTCGTAAGCATTCAAGGGAGGCTTTAATGCCCAGTATAAAATGCATTCACAAGATCAGGGTAACGCCAGCAAATGGACAACAAAGCAACGCAGTAAATAAGAGGGAAGTCATTTTCAAGCAGTGAAGGAACGATATCTTCAAGGGAATCAAGGCAAAAATTAAAGAACAAGCCGCTGATTGTAAAAAGGAAGAGGCGTTTTGGAGAATGATGACCACGCAGGCAAGGAGGCTGCTAGTCAAAAGTTGAAGACGCCAAAGCTATAGAAAAGAAGCAGTCTACGCCTGAAGATCAAGTCCAACACGGTTAAAAGAAAGGGAGCAGGGTGTGCATCCAGTAGCTCCACGCAATGCACAGGAGAAACAATTAAAACTTTTAATCCCACATTGGGGATATGGGGAGTTTTTATTCTCTTTAAATGAAAAAGCACTTTATATATTAGTTGTCTTTGAGACGACTAGTTTCGGTTGAAGGCAAAGTTGCTCATGCATGGGCCCTTATTCGACCAACTGGCAGGTCGCCCAGGCACAATTTTGAAACAAAATGCGAGCATTCTAATGTGACCCAAGCAACACGATTTCAACATGTGGCACGATCCTGTGCTAGATCGCTAACTCGCCATGCGAAGTTGCTTGCTAGTTACCATAGCGATATAGCGACCTCGCGACACATGGCAGTGGGTCCCATGGTGATGGCGAGATAGGCGATGACTAGTCAATGACAGAGCAACAAGCCAACGAATCAGGGGATGACACGTGGTAGCGATAGAGTGATTTGGCAGTAATGTGCCGAGCAACTGGCAGGAGTGCACCAGATTGTGCCATGTGGCAGATCTGACGGTTCGCGTTACCTCGCTAACCGAAGCTACTCACTGGTTAAGCATGGCAAAGTAGCGAGGAGATGACATGTGGCGGATGATGCAGACCATGTAGGCCAATCACAGAGTGACACGTGGCACTTGGTCAACAGAAGTTTGACCCGAGAGAAAATGAGGAAAAATTTTAGACTTCTCAAATTTTAATATTTTATTATTGTTTTTTCTCAAATCTCACATCAGGTTCATTTTAATAAAGTTTGAAACTTTATATAGTTTAAACTATATGAAAGTTTTAAATTTTGCAAAAATATATGTTTCAAACCACTGAGTAGAGACTGAGATTTTCAAAAGGCAATATCTGGGGCAATTTTTAACCAAATTGGGCACTCCAATATACCGTTGGAATCGAGAGAAGATGAACTTTTAGATTCTGAAGTCAGTTTTTGCACAAGTATCAATCAGTTTGAGCTACACGAGATTTTTTATCAGGTACCTAAAGTGCCACCATATTCATACCAGGAAGTTCAGATTTGTTTTTTGTCAAGATAATGACCTGGATATCAGTAGAAGGCAATGGAAATGTAGTTAGGGTTGAATTTGTTCTGATTTACTCAGTAAAAACTCATTTTCACTGGCTTTTTCATGGGGCAATCAGATATTTTGGCAAGTAAAGGGTTTTCATCATTAGGCAAGGATATTTTGCAAGTTTGTTACAGATTAATGATGAAACAAAATGAAATCAAACTGGGAGATGGAAGGAAGAAGTTATTCAGTTACAAAGGATTGAATTTCAAGTGGACACTTGTCATCTTGAGAACAGATCCAGGAATTCTTTCTCTTCTATATCTTTCTTTCTCTGATACTTTGTAAGGGTTCCAGTTTTTGGAAAAAGGAGTCACTACTGAGATACCAAATTTTGGATCCAGTTTTGATATGTTCCCATACTGTGATACCACATACTTCTTCAGCATTTCTTCTTGTATTGAACAACATTTTAAGTTTTGAGATAGTTCTTTTCTGTTGGGTGATCTATGAGTTATTTTCTGTACATTTCATGTATTTGATTTTAAGGAAAACAAATAAAGTGTAGCAAAAGTTCAGTTTGAATCTTGTCTCCTGATTATGGCTCTGTTATTTCTTCTAATTTGTGATCAAAGAGCATGAATTAGGTTGCATTACATTTTGAAATGTATGTGGTTAAAATGTCTTGCTTATGGAACAAAGAACCATGTAATTGTTCGATATTTGTCACAGGGTTTGCAGATTTCATGATAGGATTTTCTGAGTATGAGATTCATTCTGTAGCAGATGTCTATTCACAAGGTGAAAGATAGATCAGGGATCTTAATGTAGAGATACATTTGAGGTTTCCAGGATATGTATGGTTATGATTCATTTAATTTCCCAATAGATAAGGCATTGGTCAGAGATAGGATCATTAAGTTCTATTGTTCATACTTGGGTCTTGCTGTTATCAACATATTAAATCAATTTTCCCTTTTATGTTGAAAGCTACTCAATGCTAACCCACACTTAGCTTGCCAATTTCATGAGTTATGTTCTTAGCTATTTCATGCTTATGATTCTTGGTTGAGTATAGAAGAAATAAGGGTTTTATCTGCTTCATATTAGATTCAGTGTATGCTTTGACAACTGGTACCATATAAAGAATCTACAGGTCTACCCGCCTAGGTTTTGCAGAGCCTGAAGTAGAAGAAGGGTCATGCCTTATAGTTGGCCTGGTGTCTGAATGGATGTGTTGATAATGGGAGTTAGCTGCCCCTAGATGCATCTTGTTCTCATCAGGGTAATTGGAAATAGGTAACATTTTCAAACACCAAAATATACAACATCTAGTTCTACAATTTTGTCAACTTTTTCTTTGCATGCTCTTGTAAGTACTTCATCTATAAATACTTCTATCAGTGCTCCTATTATATGTACTTCAATCAATATTCCACCTGTTATTACTTCAATTTTGGGTAGCACTTTAGTTTTGGATTTTGTTAGCACTTATGTTAGTATTCCTTTAGTAGGCACTATTCAAGTATTCATAGCAAGCCCTACTATTTCTACAATTGCTTCTATTTCTAAGTCCAAGGAAGTAATTTCAAAAGTAGAACCAAGGACACCCCTAAAACTTTTGATTACTGGAAAATAAATTGATGAAGATATAGACTTGGACAAAGAGATTATAATTCCTAAGTTGGATCTTGATAATGCCACTATGGAACAAATGAGATTGGTCAGCCAACATCTAGAACATGAAGCTAGACAAAAGTAGCTCAGAGAGGAAAGACATAGAGAATTTAGAATAATTGAAAGTGCAAAGAATATTTTGATAGAGGCTATAGATGTAGTTGTTAATTCATCTCAATATATTTTGCTACAGTTAGAGGAAGCAATTAATAAATTCAATGAGGACTCTATTGGTCAAGAAAAGTTGATTGAAAAAGATGAGAAAAAGTTTGACAATAAGGTGCTTGAGCACATTGCTCAGCACACTAATATTCATCAAGTAGAGCTTTCCTCAATTTTCGATAATCTTGAAAATTCTTTTACCAATGTAACATCTCTTTTTGCCAAAGTTTGTGATGTTATTGAGTAAACCAAGGAAATAAAAGAAAAATTGAATAAAATTGATGAGGATCTAAAGGCTAGTGCTCAAAAGTTGTAGCTTGACCCGAGTTCAAGCTCTATACATCACATAAAGGTCAGATTCCTATTTGAATTGCAGGCTGAATTGCTAAGAGAGGAAGCAAGGATCAAGTCCACATTAATAAACATCCAAAACATGATCCTTCCAATCATGGACATAATGAAAAAACATATTGCATATTCAAAAATATTGATCCATGATAACAATTTTTCTATTGCAGATCATATGATTGAACTTTCAACAGAAGTTCAAGTGGCACTTCACACCTACAAAATTTTGCAAGAGAACTGGGATAAGACATTAGCTCTTATTCTCAAGGTACATTTTGAGTTTCTCTCACATTTTAGTGTCTTTGTATAAGTATGGTGTGAATAAATGTTTGGCATTATTGTCAAAAAGGGGGAGACAAAGAGATATTTGTGGAGAGACATATGTACAGTACATAATAATAAAGAGAGACTTGTATATATAGTATGGTACTATGCCTTATAAATATGTACACTATATGAGGGAGATGTGTGCAATTGTATATATAGTAGAATTACAAAGACAAATTTTGAAAAATAAAAAATCAGCATGTCACTGTACATATATTTATTGGCTAATAAGTGTTTTTGTCACTAATGCCAAAGGGGGAAATTGTTGGCATTAAGTTATGCTTTCCATTAGTGACAAAACTTATTCATAATTTTGTATGGTTACCAAGTTCATCATTCAATCTCCAGTTCATACCATGTATTTAGTGGTCACTAAGTAAGTTTAGCAATTTAGCAGTTCACATTGAGCATTCTAGACACTACCAAGTGAAAATAGGCAGTGTGAAGTCCAACAATTTAGACCAAGAAGATAGTTGTTACCGAGCTTCATAGTGTCTATCAAGTCATCAATTTCTACAATGTGAAGCCAGTGTCAACTGAGTGATGAATGAGTAGTGTTTACGGAGTGCAAGCAAGGTAAACATAGTATTTAGTTCTTACCAAGTTACACTATATCTATCGAGTCTCCAATGTTCACCAAGTTTGAAGCTAAGTTGAGTGAGTAGTATGGATAGAACCTCTACTTCTTCCAAATGCATAAGATGCCAAGTAATGTAGTGGACACCGAGTATCAAAAGGCCACCAAATTAGCTATTTAGAACCCAAGTTTCAGCATTTGGGCTGACTCATTTTTTTTTGGCCAACCTTGTAAATATGAGAATTAGAATGGTATATATGTAATGTATTATATCATACCCAATGTATAAATGATGAAAAAGTAATGTTTTGAGAAGGGTGAATGTGAATCAACAGCAAAGCAGAGTATTTAGTAAGGTCTATAAGAAGCAGTCAAGTTAAATCTATGACAAGAGGTGATCAACATTTCAAGGATCTAATCAAAAATTAAGTTGTAAGTTAGATCTATTGTTTCATCCTAATAGGTGAATCAGATTCAAATCCTTTAATAGGGTAGACTTAACAGTCTTTTCTCTAAATCTCCTAACAGAGTGCATACTTCATTGTATGTGTGTAATACCTCTAACAAGGTGGACCTAGTAGTCCCAATTTCTCCTCACAAGGTGGATCATTAGAAGTGATCATTGTAAGCCTTAATAGGAAAACTTTATACTATAGTAGTAAATTTTTGTGGGTATCATCCCCAACCTAGTTTTACTTTCTATTTGGAAGGTTTCTGGGTCACCAAATATTGTGTTCATGTTCCATGAATATTTATCTTTCAGTTTCTCATGCATGCAGTAGATTAGATGATTAAATGGTGAATGGATTATGTTGATTAAGTACTAAATCTATTAAAAATTTTAAGGTTACTGATTCACCACTCCCCTCTTAGTAACCTAGCCAGTCTTGGTTATTTCTAACAATGGTTTGCAAACTAAAGAAAGCATTGTATGGATTAAAGAAGGTTCCAAGAACATGGTATGAAAGGTTGGACAAATACTTAGCAAAGCATGGATTTGCTAAAGGAACAAAAGATAGTAACTTGTACTTGAAGAAAATAGGAAACGATTTGTTGATAATCATTGTATTTTTTGATGACATCATTTTTTATGGAAATAATGAAGCTAGTAAAAAATTCTTAGAAGACATGAAGAATGAGTTTGAGAGAGCATGATAGGAGAAATGAAACTCTTCTTAGGATTGTAGATTCTTTAGACTTAAAAGATTTGCTGAAAATATTTGGTCTACAAAATTGTAAACCTGTTGGAAGTCCTATGATAACCAGACACAAGTTATCAATCAAGGATGAGACACCTATTGTTGAAAAAAGAAATTATAGATCTATGATTGGAGGATTGTAGTATTTGACTCATAGCAAACTAGATATAGCCAGTGTAGTTAGAATTGTGGCCATATTTCAAGCTAATCCTAAAGAATACCACTATGCAATAATAGAAAGGATATTCAGATATCTGAAAGGAACATCAAATTATAGAATTTGGTATGATAGAAGCAATGAATTTACTCTTTGTACTTATATAGATGGTAATTGGGTTGGAGATAGGGATGACAATGAAAGCACTAGTGGAGGAACATTTTTCCTAGGAGGAAGACTAGTTTCTTGGCTCAACAAGAACCAAAATTGTACCTCACAAAGTACTACAAAGGCATAATATGTTGTAGCAACAAACAATTACAATCAAATCATATGAATGAAGTAGATGATGAAGGAAATTGGAATTACATTCATAGAACCTATTATCATTTACTGTAATACCGCAAGTACTATCAACATGTCTAAGAATCATGTTTTGCATTCTAAGATTGAACACATTACTATAAAGTATCACGTGTTGAGAGAGAAAGTTGCTGAGAAAGAAATTAGACTGGAGTACATTAATACTAAGAAGCAAGTTGCAGACATTTTCACAAGGGTCTGGCCAAAGGATACATTTGAGTACCTGAGAGGTATGCTTGGGGTTATGCCCCTACCTAGCTCATAATAGAAGATGCAAAAAGAAATGCATTAGTCCAGGGTATATAGCACCATTCTTAGACTGGATTTTATGCTGATGCTTCCTCAATTAGGTGTATCTATGATGAATAGAGTTAGTCAAGGACTCTTGGAAATAGGTAATTAGTTTACAATAGTGTCTTTAAATACTTGTATTGTTTATAAAACTATATGCAAAAGTTGTAAATCAATAGACTGGCTTGTGGTCATGTTGATAGATTTTTGTATATTCTATTTTTGTACAATCTATCACATTAATTTCATTGAGGGAGAGAGTGACATGAAAAAAATTAGAGAAAGTTTGTACTATGGGGGAGAAGTGTTGCAATGAAAGCTTTGCATGAAGAAATTTGAGTGATGAAGAAACTTGTTGGTATTCTTAGAACTAGATTTTTTTCATCTATGTTGCCATTAATGCCAAAGTGGGATATTGTTAGCATGTATGTTGACGCTATGGGGGAGTATTGCAAAACATTGTGATGATAATTGTGTTTGTCATTGATAACAACATAATAATAAGTTTGTGAAAGACTAACACAGTAAGCAGACTAAGAAACAAACTATGATTTTTCTATTGAGGACAATAGATTGTGTATTTGCTCATACATAGTTACCAACATATACTACAGAATGTATGTAACATGTGGACAAGTGCACAGAACTTGAATCAATAGTGTACAAAAGTTATTAATGATTTATAGAGAACTACAGGGAAACAATGCATTAGGAAAATAGTTTCTATTGTATGATCAATATAGCACATTATATTTGGAATGAAGGGTGGTGAAGTTAAGCAAAGGTAGTACACTAACCGCTAATGATGTTGTTGTGGCTTCACAACACACACCCTATTTCCTTTTGGAAATGAGGATCCCTTGCTTTTTTTAAGGTTTTTTAGGGCCCTAGTCTAGGGTCTGAGTCATTTTGAGGTCTTATCTACCCCTATGCTCATGTCCTAGGTCCTGGTGGAGAAACCTTATAAAAAAAAAATTTTATCAAAGGATAAGTTTAGAAGTGCAAAATTTAAATAGGTGTGCCCTAGGACACCTAACCTAGTGTGCTAGTACACCCAAGTGATGAAAATATTTTTTCATATATCGCATATTGTGTAGCTGCATAGCAGCACACTTGCACAACTATGTAGGATGGTGTCATTTTCTATAAAAGGAGGGGCATTCATACCCCCTTACTTTTTTTTCTTCTCTCCTTTGCATCTCCCATGAACTTGAGCTATGCCAAGGCTTCCACTACACAGAAACCACACCTTCGAGGTGCACCTCCCACTCATATCTCCTCACCTAGGCACCTTCCCTTTGAAAGAAATGAAGCACAAAACCTAAATTGGGTGCACACTCATGCACCTGTCTGGGTGTGCTAGTGCAAACCCAAATTTAAAACTTAAAACTTAAAATAAGAAAAAATACTAAGTTTGTTGTGCATTTGTGAACCTAACCTGGTGCGCATGTGCAGACCAAGCCAAATTCAAAACAAAGCACAAAAAACCTTGAACCAAGGTGCACACTAGCACACCTATCTGGGTGTACTAGTTTGCACCCCAACTTAGCTAAAACATTATAAAACTAAAAGATAATAGGTGGGCACTAGCACATCTAACTAGGTTTGCTACTGTGCACATGTTATTTTTTATTTTTAGAAAGATGTTAGAAATTTCAGTGTGCACCTGGTGTGCTTATTTTTGCTTTGAGATTAAAAAATGGGTGTGTTATTATTTTGAAAATGTCACTTTGTAAAATTTTGGTTCAATAGGGACTAATGGATTTTTTCCTCTTTTGTGCAGATATAATGGCACCTTCATTAGGTGAGAAAATGGCACCAAAATCTATTGTGCTCAAATTCTAAGGTGTTCCATCAAATTCAAGGTTCTAAGATGACTATTCCAATATTAAGGACATAGATTTTGGACACACTAATTTGGGGGAGTTCCTAAGGATTTGCAAAAGACCCACTGAGAGGTCAGCTATAGTTTCTACATTAATCTAATCAAGGCTAGTAAGTGCAGCTTCACACCTGATGCCAGTGCAATCCTCAGAGCTCATAATGATAGTTGCACAACACTTTGTTCCTAAGGAAAGGGTGGTTAAGAGTGTGACTAGAGAGATCATTCTCAATCTATGATCCAACAACATTGAGAGGGTATTCCATCTCTTGAGGGCTGATCAATTCATTAGGCTAACCTATGAGGCAGTAGAGAGATGGTATAGAGAACCGCTAAAAGAGGCTACTGAGATCATCCAATCTTCTTACCTCATAGAGAGGACTCCTCTAGGAAAGATAGCTGAAAAAGTCAACATGACAAGAGGATATATGAAGGAAGATATCAAGTACTCAATCATACTATTAAGTAGGGTAATGGGTCTTCCTACAACTAGATAGCTAAATATCTTCATGATACATTTCATTGGGCCACTACTTTGAGTGAAAATCTATGTGAGCAATTGGGAGTAGTAAAGGATAAAAGGAAGTTCCATATGACTTTATATTTGGGGTATCTATTAGCTACAAGGGTGAAAAACTATCCTAGATTGTACAAGAGAGGTAGCATGTAAGAACCTAATGATTGGCCATATATCATCTACCCTCAGCTGATAAGGAAGAAACTCTTAGAGAAAAGTAAAGCATATAGAATCATGAATGATGCATTCATATTTTCTATGATTTGATTCATAAAATGAGATTATGCAAAAAGATTATCTGATGATGCAATGGAACAAATAAGAGCACTTGGGCCTTACTACATTTAGTTTAAAAATTTACATATCTAAGGGTATCTAGTGCCTCTATCAACCTAAAGAAGCTCCCAAGATATCCTAGTGATAGACTCATTCTGTTTGAGATTGCTTGACAAGTTGAGTCTACATATGATAGAGTTAGGAGACAATGTAAACCATGGTGGACATGGCCCTTGGTCATAGGAACCATTTCAAGTAAAGTGAAAGTAGGATATTCCCTCTTTTGAGTGTGAATGGGATCAATATCCCCTAGAAGAGTAAAATTCCTTGAGTTCATGCTTTGATAATATTGGGAGAATCCAATGTCTGGTGGGTAAGGAATTCCAACATGAAGAAGCCATCAAACACTACTAGATGAATGTGACAAATGACTATGATTTCCATATTAGGGATTATTGTAGGATGACTTTGTATTTGGCAGAAAAGGCTCTAAAGGTTTAGATTCCATTATAGATATTGCAACAAGACTTAGGGGAGCTGCTCAACCCCTTGTCCAGCACAAATAAAATTGGAGAAAGGCCCATAATGAATGTTGAGGTTGACAGAGAGGAGAATGATGATATTAATCATTGGGTGAGGTATGTTATCAAGATGACATAGGATTGGATCAAGAAACCATTTGAACTTGATCCAATACCTAAGATAGTGGTTTTTCCATGCACAAGCCCATCCAGCCAAAGGTAGAGTGAAGAAGGTCACCATCCCTACCTTTTTAGCTCAATCACCCATTAGGCCCAAAATGGTATGCCAACTAGACAGACTAGTTGGATACTATCACCCTTCGAAGAAAAAAGGAAAGGGAAAAAGAAAGAGGAGCTCTCCTCAAAGAGCTGAACCAAAAGAGGGTGAAATTCTGGCACCTCCCTAGCAACAAGAAGAAAATGTGCAAGGGTCAGAAGATACTAGAGCTTCCCAAGTCCAAGTAGACCCTCAAGTGCCACTAGCTACCCCCAGCCAAGCAGAAAGAGAGGTTGAAATCCAAGAAGTTTCCCCTCCTCAACAAAAAAAACATGCATCCCCTTTTGTGCCCAAGAAATGAAGAAAGATTAAGACTCCTATCAAGAAAAGGAAAAGGGTGATTAGAAGGATGGTTCCTTTTCAAACTATCTGAGACCCTATTCCTAAAGAGGAAGAGGAAGAGGAGGAGGATGAGGAGGAGGATGTACCATTAAAGAGTAGAACATGGCTAGCAAGAGCCATAGAGTAGGAAAGGAGGAGAAGTTCCATTATGACACCACCATTAGTGCCACAAGAACCTCTATAAATAACTACCTCAGAGGGTGAAGTACAAAAATGGGTTGATGAGTAGAATGTAGCGGGTGATGATGTATTCAAAATGTCCGATTTTGACTTCATTCCCATAGGAACAAAGTTGATTGGGGATAAGATTTAGGATACCCCAATAGATGAGCCTTAATTGGAGGATTGGATGCAAATGCCACTAGAATCATAAGGTCCTGATCTTACTCCTCCATCACCATTACAAGTCATAATTGTAGACAAAGGCTCTACTACTGCCTTACCTCTGAGTATTGAAGAAGAACAGGTTCAAAAGGACCCTTCACAAGAGGAAGAGCCATAAAAAATAGCAATTGATGAAGTGTCTAAAGAGGGATTTATGGTTGAATATCTTCAGTAAACCTCCCAAGACATTGAGGTACAAAATGTGGGGTCCACTAAGATGGAAACCATAGAAGGAGAGCCTTCACAAAGGGAAAGAACCCTAGAGAGGAGTGATAAGGGGAAAGCAGTGGTAGAAAAAACTCCTTCATCCTCAAGAGGTGGGCCCTCAATGGAATGAGTCCCAAGGTGGTTGTAAAAGGAAATGATAAGAAGTAAAATGCCATATTTCACCACCAATGAAGAAGACACGATTGAGTTGTTGGAAGTTTTGACCAAACCTGAGTCCCCTTCAAGAGAAGCAAGAGCATTGGCTTTTATCAATAGTGATTAGAATCAAGATTTATTCACACAAGTGGCTATCCCTCCTCTTGATGTAGATGTAGAAGATCTAGGCCCAAAAGACTATCAGATTAGAGAGGTTATGATCAAGAAGCCCACTTTGGATTCCACTAGGTTGATGGTCACAATTTGGATAAAAGGGGTCTTCAAAACCTTAGAGAAAGAAGGGGTAGAACTCAGAACACTTCATAGGAAAAATGAAGTCCTAAAAGGATATTTAGCAAAAGTTGTTGGTCACTTGGATCCAGAACATCCTAAGGAGACTCTTAATGCTACACTAGATAGAAGAGATGGAAGAGGTGTACACTTGGATCCATTTTTGAAAGCCTGTCAATAGTGGTAGGAAATTTTTGAGTAAATGGGAATCCTAATCATTTGAGGAAATCTTAAGCTACTACATGCTACGCAAGAAAATGTAGACAAGATGGTAGCAATTTTGAAGCAAGATTTCATTATTATGGATGAAGTACATGCTTGGAGTAAAGATTTATAGGTATTATAGGCCATAAAAGTGTAGAGGTACAAGATTCTAGTATATGTATATATAGTAGAGGAGTTAGATTTAATTGATGATTAGATTGAGAAAATAGTGGATAGTAATAAAGTAATGGAAACATTACATGTAGAGATCCACTGGCTCAAGGACCAAGCCTGAGAGAAAATTTTTGAGGTAGAGAAACATTATAGTGATGTGTGTCTAGATATTTTTGAGGATGATGAGCAGGAGAAATTAATGTTTGTAGAGGTAGTGATAGAGAAGTCCCAAAATATTTTTGAAGAAGCTTCTAGTGATGATGACATCTGGCAGGCCTTCAAAATAGAAGAAGCCTTGCTAGAGTTCAATACAAAACTCAAAGATTTTTCTAATACTCATATTGAAGTAGACAACTATAGACAAAACGTCAAAGATAAGTATGAAGCTTTAGATCTACCAAAAGTAGTTAAGATTACATAGATTATTGAAAAACTCAAGGGCAAACATCTAGACATAGCTCTGGTATGAAGGCCAATAAAAACTAGGAGCTGGAATTTTAGTTCTAACACTTAGTAAAATTTTTTGATTTTTGACCTTTAGAGGTGATCAGGTGTTCTAGTGCATAGGTGCATAGATGCACTATTGTGTAGGTGAGCTGGTGCACTTTTCCAGAGGTGCACTAATAGTTAATTGCAAGTTTGAAAAATAGAGTTTTCTATGCATCAAAAATGCATTCATATAGTAATTTAACTCTAACTAATGCCTAGTGAAGGATCAACTTCTATTTTTGAAGCTTCCAGACACTTCTACTTTGACTAAAGGCTTTCTTATTATTTTTTCTCTCATAAATTCTTTATTCTATGACATGTAAAATCTCATGCATCCAATTAATGATTATAAAATGGATGGAGTCCTACTAAGCACTAGTTAGATTCTTATTTTTTATATAATTAGTTTGTTTTATTAAATTAAAAGCATATTATTGCATGAAGATATCTCTCACTCTCAACACAAATTGAGGAGACAATTTCTTATAAATACTCTATTGTAATGTGTAATTGGGGCCACTATTATTTTGCAATAATTTTATGCTTTTGATGGTTGCATTTGGAGTGTAGTGATTCTTGCCTAAATGTGTCATTTTTTTGTGAATTTTATGTTCATGGAATTGTGATTGAGCCAAAGGGTTATTGCTTTATTTCTAGTTGTGCAATCTTTTAATTTTGGTTTTTGCTACAGTTTTACGAATTTTTCTGATGTATCTAGCTCAAGAAGATATCACCAAATTGCACCTACATAAATCTTTGTCTCACATGAGCACACTTTTCATAGCCTTTCGATTTGATCGAGAGTGAAACATGATATGGTTATCTAGGAAGCACTGCTCCTATTTTCATTGGTTACCTACTAATTTCTTTGAAAGCTTAACTTGCAGACGCTTGGTTTTCTATAACTTATGTCCATTAGGATTTCATTTTCACATTATTTTCTTTAAAAGTTCTTGTTATTTGCTTTACTAACCCCTTGATAAATTAGGAATTCATATTAGTTGCATCATTAGATTGCATTCATTGGAAAACATAAAAAACACAAAAGCATAGTTCATTATTGTGTGTTTTATTTTGAATTAGTGAAGAGATTCTACATCTCATTTAAAATTATTCAAACCAACAAAGGCTTCCTTGTGAACAAAAACATTTATCTTCAACTGAGTAGATTCTAGTAGGTTGCAAGATCACTCGAAACCTTGGAGTTGATTCACAAGATCAACTTTTCAAGAGAGGAGTTTGAAAGAATTCTTGCCATTTAGCATCATGCATAATGATAGCTCAACAAAAATCTACAAGTGTGTAGGTAAAAAAGTTTCATGTGTGGAAGGTTGTGTATAATTGTAAGCTAAAAGCATTAATTAAATGTGTATCTTAATTAACTTATGATAAAGTATGGAACCAACTCAAGGAATTAATATTGAGTATGGTATAAAGGAAAGATGTTTTTTGAGTTTTAGAAATCATCATTGGAGATCAAAAAGTAGAGGAGAATTTTGAATTGTGGAATAGAGGAGTAGAATGATCTACTAATGTGTGACCTCAAAGGTTAATGATGGGTTCAGAGTTCCAAATTTGACTGCATGATCTAAAGGTGAAGAAGTTTGACATACTGGATAGAGGAAGAAGATAAATATTATTTCACATCTATTATTTTTAAAGAAATAGTACTAAGATCAATTGGATAGTGGGTTCGTTGATCTCATCCTGAAGCTATTTGGATAGTGAGTTGAGCTACCTTTTACAACCCCTAATAGGGTTGGAATCTCCTGACAAGGATTCAAAGTCTCCTAATAGGGACTCATTGTACTAAATTTTGTAATATACTCCTAATATATTCCATCCTCTAACAAGGAATATTTGGATTAGTACATTATTTTGTGGGAATCATTCCCACTGGGACTTTTCCTTTGATCAAGGGTTTCCCTAGTCAACATATCTGGTGTTATTGTGTATGTGCATTTCTTTATGATTGTTTCTTACTTGGTTGAACATTAAAGAATTTCTCAAGATTAATATATAACTGATTCACCACCCCCACCCCGCCCCCTTTCTCTTATTTATACTGGTGATATATTATTTCTAACATGAGTTGCACTATTCACTTGCTAAAAAAAAGCCTTTGTAGTTGTGAAAGCTATAAAAAAGTTTTGGTATTATATCCTCCACTCACATTTAGTGGTTTATGTCCCATCCAAAATATATAAGAGCATTCTCACATAGAAAGATGTAGCTTTGAATAAATAAGCCACATGAGTGTCCAAAGTGGAAGAGTTTGACCTTGATATCAAACTTGCCAAATTGGTATAAGGTCAAGGGATTTGCAAGCTAATGGAAAAAAAATAAAGAAGAAGTGACCTATCCCAATTTCTTTTTAGTAGGGTTAAAAGATAAATTGTTTTTAGATATAACATACTTTATAACATATGGACATTGTCCAAAACACTTGAAAGGAAAATATCAGAGGAGTCTGTAACTCTAGGCAGAAAAGTTTGTGATTGTTGATGATATTCTATATAAGAAAGGCCTAGATGAAATGTTCCTTAGATGTGCAAACTCTATCCAACAAGAGATGTTTCTCTAGACATTCCATAGAAAAGCATGTGGTAGCCATTTTTCTTGCACAGTAACATTTTTTAAAATTTTGAGGAGTGGATACTATTGGCCAAGTATGTTTAGATCTGCTTATAAATGAGTAAATGATTGCTATAAATGCAAGTTATTCACTAGTAAACCACATCTAGTTGTCCTCTCTTTAAGACCAATGGTCATTGAAGAAAATTTCTAATAGTGGGGGTTAGATTTTATCAGTCCCATCAACCTGAATTCAAGTGTTGGTTACACACATATACTCACCACCATAGCTTACTTTACTAAATGGGTAGAAGCAGTACAAGTAAAAGCAACAACATCATAGGTGGTATGCAAGTTCTTAATTGAGATTATTTTGACTCATTTTGGTATATCAGTCAAGATAGTGATTGGTAATGCACAAAATTTCTCATCCTAAGGGATTCAAATTTTTTATTATGATCACGAGATCTGCTTGTCACATGCATCTAACTATTTTCCACAAGGCAATGGGCAAGTAGAGTCCACATACAAAAATTTGATTAATTCCATGAAGATGGCAGTAGATGAAAAAGGAAGAGACTAGCATAAAAGAACTTATGAAGCCCTAAGGGTAGATAGAACTTCTCCCAAAAGAGCCATCGGTATGACCCCTTTTGAGTTAGTTCATGGAGTAGAAGCACAACTATCACTCCCCTTGGAATTGGCCACCCTAAATCTACAAAAGGTGATAGAGGATGAGGTGTTCACTAGCTCTCTTCAAAATTTGATATTATATCTTCAAAAGATCAAAGAAGAATGAAGAGATCTAGTAGATCACATTACAGAACACCAAGCAAGAGTGATGAAATTTTTTGACCGAAGAGCAAGACTTAGAAAGTTCATGGAAGGAAAAAAAAGTATTGCTTTAGGATAAAAGGAGAGAATCCAAAGGAGTAAAAAATAAATTTGAAAGCCTATGGAAGGGACCATTTATGATTTCTTAGGAGTTGGGATCTAATGCCATTAAGTTAAAATATTTTTATTGTGATGATCTACCCCTATCCTATAATGGGCAATATCTTGAATTGTACTAGCTTTATTTTCAATACTATCCACATTGTAAATACCCACTATCCCTTGCTCATTTCCCTTTTGTTTTTCCTATTTTGTTGTTCATGTTTTTGAGTCTCTTTTTCATTAAATTCAGCTCATAAGGTTGGTCTATGAAACCAATGATTCTAAGTTCATACCTAATCCTTTGTAGTCTCAGTCCCCAGTCACAACTGATTGTTACCCCTAGATTTATCTCACCATTGTTGTTACTGATACTAAGGTTTCACCAAATTGAAGTTGAACTTGAACCATGCTTTCCCTTTACTTCAACTTCAAGTTCAATCCAGTATTGTTTGCAAAAGCAAAAAGTCCTTTTGGTTTACCCATCAGCCCAACATGTCTTGTGAAAGGAGGAAGTTAAAGTTGAAACAAGAAAGTGCCACTTCAGCTTCAACTTTGTTTCCCCTTTTTCTAACATTTTTCTCTTGTTTTTTTTTCTTGCAGTTATTTGTTAAGTCAAAGAAGCATATTTTTCTAAGAAGGTGGTCCCACATTCTTGTTAGGAGCCAAAGATGTAAAAGGCAATAAATGCAAAAGCTAAGTGGCATGTGTCAAAGTACAGGTTGTTTTTGGGAAAGTAAAAGTAATGATCTACTAGCATCATTAGAAGTAAGATTGCGTGCTAATTTAATAGGGATAATTAACTAAAAATGGTTGTGAAGTCTTGTCAAATAAATACACATGTTGATATTAAAAATTTAACACACTTCATATCTATCCATGATTTCTCAAAATATTACTCTTCAATTTCTCCCCTTTTCTGGTTTAATTACTTATCTTACCTTTTTGGAGCCCAAAACATCAAGCTAGTAAGAACAAGACTAGAGTGCTTGGCTTTACAAAAACTACTGAGTGCATAATTTAGCCTTCTTTGTATATTTTGTTTTCCTACTCCTAATTTTTGCTAGCTTTCTTTTCAACATTTAAGTTTGCAATCCTCTATTAAAAAAACCATGACTCTCTTTCAGCCTAAACTTCCTAAGCCAGAGAAACACTTCTTATTGAGCCCCTGAGCTAAGATTTGGGACACTTTCCTAGTCAATGTGGACTTAACCAAACTAGTAGAAAGAGTTAAGAATGTATAAAGCGGACCCATATATGAGAAACTCACTAGTAGTTATTTGATAGAAGTCACAGTATTCCTAACTACCATAGGATGTCTAGAATTGACTGTTGAGTGTACAAATCATTATGACCCTTAGAAAAGATGTATTAGGAAGGTGACAGGTGAATTTTTGGCTAGAATTGATAGGGTTACAATTAGCTCATCCTTAAGAATACCTCATAAAGATCCTTATGAGTCATGGACATTTGAAGAGGTCAAAAAATTGTATGGAGAAGAAAATAAGTATTATGATTATATTGTAGCACAAACTTAGCTTTTAAGACTAGCCCTGGGATGCTCAAGGTTACCCAAACTACTAACCATTGAGAATTTTATTAAGGAAATCACTAACATGGTTTTTCTTCTCAAAAGAGTAAAAGAAAATGAGCATGGCTTTCACTGAGATGATTGGATGTATTTTTTCATTCCAAATTTTTTTTGAAGGAATGAAATGCATTGACTCAGCATACTTGATAGGTAAAGGGTTGCACACAGGCCTTGTGGGTTTGAATAACTTTAGCCATTCTTCATGTCCTCCTTTTTGGTTTACATATAAGCTATATCTAAAGAATGATAAGGTCTCCTACATGAGCCTTGGACAAATGGAATGACTATTTACTAGTACTATAGAAACCTATAGGCTAAGGAACCCTATAAAGAATTCCAGAGAATTAATGATGTGTTTCTAGGGAAACTAGTTTTTGAGCTCTGAGGTCAAGAAAATTGTAGGCTCTTTGAAGAATCTATGTAGGCTATTAAGATTTATGGTTTTTATTATATATAGTTTCCTATATTCACTTATCTCAAAGTTAGTGGCTTCACTGGTGAACCTTTTAAGATGCCTCGCTATTGCTTAGATAATGACATCCTATCAAAAATATTTAGGCAGCTCATCAATGTTATAGATTTATCTTTGAATATTAAGATGACACATGCTTTTCTATTTCCTATAGAGACTGGCCACTACGTATGTCCCAATATCAAATAGGCTATTTTAACAAAGTCGGCAATGTCCAATCTATGCATTAAGTCCTACTTTGCTAGAGAAAATTTTGATTACATGGGTTTTTCCAAAGAAAATATCAAACATGCATCCTCCCTCAAGCATGATCCTCACTTAGAAGATTACTGGGCCAATTGCTCCTATGAGTTTGAAGTAAGAAAAATATTATGGTCAAGAATGACCATAGGCCATATACAAGCATTCAAAATTAATCTTGACACTAATGGGGTAGAGGAAGATGATAATGAGGAGGTGGTTGATCCCCTGTATATTGAACAAATTGAGTGTCTCCCTATCCTTGGACTAGAATGGAATAAGACAAAGGAAGATGATTTATATTCTTGGATGACAAGTGTTTTGAAGAGGATAGAAAATTTATTGAAAGAAAAGATGAATTGAGTGTCCACTAAGAGAAAAATCCAAAAAACACTTGGAGTAAAGGTAAGAAAAAATAATCATTCCAAAGAGCTAATTATTGCCTCTAACTATATCATTGGTGATTCTATTCCAAGTCAAAAGGAATTTGAAGCTAAAGCATCTACTCCTCAGGTTTAGCTTCAGGTAGTAAACACTAAGAGAACTACTCATTTAAATACTAGGAGCAAGAAGGATGCACAAATCATAGAAAAGAGTGAAATAAAAATAGACTTGGATTCCCCATAAGCTAAGGAAGTAACAAAATAAATCATTGGTCATGATATGACTGACATAGTAGGAGACTAATAGAAAATGGCCAAAGGAGTAAGTGCACCAATGGATACTCTAGCCCTAAATGGTACCACTACCACACCTAGAAAGGAACCTATGATACCTAAATGGCTAGAAACTTTTGTAGAAAGGAAATGAAGTATGGTACCACTCTCAATGCCAATAGATGACTTAGTAATTAAATGCCTTGGAAAATCTTCTAAAGTTAAGAAAGAAAAAATAGAGTCATGAATTGAATTTGACGAGTACATAGGGCGATGGCTAGGAAAAGGTAACAGAACAATGGATATGAAAATATTTGAGGCATCTAACAAAATGATTGTTGACCATGTATGGAAAGATGCAAAATAAAAATAGGACATGAAAGGAGCTATGAGAAACATGACCTAGTATATCAATGTCATTCTGAATCTATAACCAAGACCAATCAATGAGATGTCAACCATTGTTCACATTAAATATCTAGCCAATCATCAATTTCTAGATAACTTACAAAAGTGAAAGGGTACCACAAAGACATTCAAAAAATTAGACCAAACTATGCAAAAGGAAACAATAAAGTAGTTGAACCTTCTAAGTGGTACTTGAAAAGAGACTTCTACTATTGTCAAGAAAATTGAATCAAAGATTGAAGGATATGAGAAAGAAAAAGGTAATTGGGTGAAGGAAGTATTGTATATTGATAAAGTATAGGAGTATGGGTTGTAGAAGTTTCTCTTTGAGTGCCTTGTAGCTGGTCTAGATGATAAAAATTTCTATGTAATCCAAGAATGTATTGAATGGAGAAATAAGGTGATTGCATAAGGGATAGTTGAAATCAAAGAAAAATTATTTGGGCTTGAAGTCATAGATGACATAATCCTTAGAGACTCGAAGTGGTTTCATAAACAATGTGCAAAAGAAGAAAGATATTTGATGGTGCCCATAGAAGATATCATCAGATAGATACAAAAGAAATTCTTGGAAGTATAGGACAATAAAATGCCTATGAGACAATATTTTTCCAACATTTCACATGTTGAAGCCATGTTGATAATCAACCAAAAGAATCTAGAGATACACAAGGAAAATATCATTGAGCCAAAGAAGGAGAACAAAGTCTAGAAACAAAGGATCATTGATCTTGGCCTACCTTACCATTCAGTTATCTCATCCTTTACCACTGCATACAAAAGATGGAAAGTCAAAAAGATTACTATTGGTATGGATAAAGCCTCATGACACATGGAATTTTCTAGTTGGATGTTAACTAGCTTTTAATTTCTTTATTTTAATTTATCTCAATCAGTCAGCATGGTTAGATAACTAAAAAACTATCTACTCCTAGCAGGGTAATTTTTATTTTGTTATCCAGCCTCGAGGAGCATATATATGTAATAGGTTGCTTCTGGAAAAGGTTGACTCTCAGTAGATACAAAACCATAACTATTTTTGATTAAGTATCTCCACTTTGAAATTTAATGAGGATTTTGTCTATGATAAGTAATATAAAATTCTATAGCTTTATATTTTGAAGTTTTTCTAGAATAGGTACTACTAACTATTCTATAATAATTTATGTCCTTGTTGAGTTTAGTCATTTGTGGAAAGCTTTGCATTGTCTTGTTATAGTTTAAAATCTATTTTTGAGGTTGAAAGAATTTGAGGGAAGGAGAAAATAAATATAAATCTTAGGTTACTTTCATCTTTAGCGATTAATCATGTGGATTATTTTTATTGTTAGATTTGAATATTTTTTAGCCTACACATTCTCTTCAATTTTATGAATTGATTATTTAAAGCTTTTTCATATTTTCTGGAAAAATATGTTAGAAACAATAGTCCACGAAGATAACTAAAAGGGTGGGGGGTGAATTTGTTATCCAATAATTAAAACATTTATCTTCATTAAACAAAATTAATCATTCAACCAAGTATAAAACAAACATAATAAAGTGCACATAGAAAATTACACTAGATATGTTGACTAGCGAAACCCTTGATTAGAGGGAAAACTCTAGTGGGAATGATGCCCACAAGATGATGTACTAATATAAATATTCCTTGTTAAAGGATTAACTCTATTAGGAGTCTATTACAAAATTTAGTATAATGAGTCCCTATTAGGAGACTTTGAATCCTTGTTAGGAGATTCCAACCCTATTAGGAGTTGTGCTAACCCTATTAGGAGTTGTGGTATAATGTGTGCAAGAAGAGACCACTACTCAAACATGCAATTTCAACTAAAAGAAGAGCTCATTGCTCAAACAAATAATTTATTGTTATCTTCTTCTTTCCTTTGTTCTTTCCTCTATCCTATTAGCCATACCAATAACTGTTAGACCTTGTAGACTAGGTTATGAACCTCGAATCCAAATACCAAACCTTAGATCACTCAAAAAGACCTCAGCAATGAAGTTTCCTTCACTTCCACACTACTCTACTCAACTTTGCATTCCACACTCTTTGTTTCTTTTTGAACATTCATAATCTGCATTCATCCTTATCATAATAAAGGAAAATATCCTTCCTTCATACTGAGTCTATAAAAAAATCCATGAGTTGGTCATTAGACCTTCTCAATTAATTATTATAGGACTACATTAAGAACACATTACACTTAGTGATAACATTAATATTTCACCTCATAACTTGAATAAATTTATTTACACACAATATTATGATCAGCAAGCTTAGCCATGTTTACTAAAACATGTCTCTGTAAACTATATCTCAGAATAAACATCACCAAAACTTACAAAACTTCTTCTAGACCTATCATTCTAACTTCTAACGTTAAGTGTATATACCAGATACTCAAAAGTATCTCCCATAACCTTGGGTGGTTATAATTCTTAACTAGCCATCTGTACCAACTTGATCTTTCCAATGTTCTTCTATCAAATACCACATGAAACATGCTATGTAGACATCAATGAAAAACTTAGTCATGAATGTAACATATCATCATAACAGTACTCCCCCATAGAAATTTCATTAGAATTCATGCTTCCAACCAATCTTCCAATAATCTCCCCCTTTGGCATTGATGGAACCATAGATGAAAAACATCTAGTTCCAAGAATTACAACAAAAGACTATCTAACTTCAAATCCTCTTCATCAATCATACACTCCCATTGATATACCTCAATGTGCTCTATACTAAACTATTATTCTATGTACTGTGCTTATGCAAAAATTCTCTCTCAGCATACTACCAATCTTCTCCCCCATTGACATAAATGTCAAAATTTTTTGCAACCAACATCTCTACAACAACTTACTAGCTCAAGTGTCAAAAGATACTAATTCAAAACAATATCAACAAGATTCCTAGATGACTTTGTCCATCATAAATACCACCCAATATAGGAAGCATTAGCATTTAGTCTAGACAAACAATGGTGCTTTGTTAGATTGGACTAATGTTCTCTTGCATCTTCTACTATGATATAGGAAGGGGCATAATCCCAAGCATACCTCACAAATACTCAAAAGTCTCTTTGGGAAGAGGCTCAATGAATATATCTACAATATGCTCTTTAGTACTCACATACTCCAATCTGATTTCCTTTTCTACAACTTTTTCTCTCAACATATGATACTTAATAGAAATGTACTTAGTCCTTGAATGAAATATGAATTTTTTAGACATATTTACCATGCTTGTGTTGTCACAATGTATAACAATGGGTTCACTAATTTCTATCCTTATATCCTTCATCAACTATTTCATCCAAATGACTTGATTGCAATTATTTTCTGTTGCAACATACTATACTTCTACTGTACTTTGAGATGTACAACATTGCTTCTTGCTTAACCACAAAACCAATCTTCCTCTGAGAAACAAAGCTCCTCCACTAGTGCTCTTTATATCATCCATATTACCCACCCAATCTGCATCAGTATAAGCACTTAGAATAAAATCATTAGATCTATCATACCACAATCTATACTCTATTGTTCCCTTTGGATATCTAAATATCCTTTTCACTTCTGCATAATGTGCTTCTTTGGGATCAACCTATAATCTTACAATTATTCCAACTACATTTACTATATCCAACCTTGTGTGAGTCAGATATTGCAATCCTCAACTCATAGATCTATACTTCCTTTGCTTAATATTAGGTGTTTCATCCTTTGAAGATAACTTGTGTCTAGTTACTATAGGTGTTCCAATGGGTTTACATGTTTCCAAACCAAACCTTTTTAGTAAATTCTTCAAGTACTTAATTTGAAAAATAAAGACTATTTCTTTATTCTATATAATCTACAATCCTAGGAAATATTTCATTTCTCCTACCATATTCATTTCAAATTCTTTCTTCATTTCTTTTGCAAACTTCTCACTTTCTTCATCATTTCCTCTAAATATAATGGCATCAAAAAATATTACCAAAATCATCAAACCATCATCAGTTTCTGTCCAATATAGATTACTATCTGCCATAAATTTTCTATATCCAAGCATTGTCAAATGCTTGTCCAATCTTGCATACCAAGTTCTAGGTGCTTGCTTTAATCCATACAATTCTTTTCTTAGCTTGCATACTATGTCCTTGTCATCCATCAAAGCACATCCTTTAGGATATTCAATTTATACCTCTTCTTCATGTTCTCCATTTAGAAATGATGACTTAACATTCATCTGATATACTTTGAATTTCATTTGTGTTGCATAGATTGAGAATAATCCTATTCTAGCCACTAGAGCATAAGTCTCCTCATAATCTATTCCTTATTTCTATGATTAGCCTTTACATACCAATCTTTTTTTGTTTCTTACAACTTCTCCTTCCTCATTCATCTTGTTCCTAAATACCCATTTGGTTCCTAACACATTCTTGTTGCTGGTCTGGGGACCGCTTCCCATGTCTCATTCTTTTCTATATGTTCCAATTCCTCTTTCATAGCTTGCTTCCAATAGTCATCTTTACATGCTTTATCTAAATTTTTAGGCTCTACTTTAGATATCAAGTATGGTTCTTCATTTATTCTACTTCTTCTCATTACACCTTTATCTTTGCTTTCGATGATCTATTCGAATGGGTGATTCTTTATCATATTCTTTCCTGAAGTAGGAGTTACAATCTCAACTCTTGGCTCTACTAGAGATTCTGAGCTTTTTTAGTCTCAATAAATAGCTCATCATTCTTTGGTTTAGTAACAACATCATCATCTGAATTGTAATCAACTATTGTCTCTCGTATTCTAAATTTCTCATCAATTCTCGCATTGCACTTTCCAAAGTACTCTTAGTTCTCTAATTATAACATCTATAAGCTTTTTTTTTTTAATGAATAACCAAGAAACATACCCTCATCACTTCTAGGATCAAACTTAGCAATGCCATCATCTCTCTTTACGTAACACTTTCTTCCAAATATTTGAAATACTTAACTATAGGTGAGTGACCAAACCACAATTCATAAGGTGTCTTGTTTGTATCCTTCCTGACTTGTACTCTATTCATAGTGTAGACTATTGTATTCATAACTTCTCAAAAAAATGTCTTGGATACATTGTTTTCTACTAACATAGCTCTTGCATCTTATGTAATAGACTTATTCCTTCTCTTTGCAATGCCATTCTATTTAGTGGTTTTTAGAACTGATAGTTGTCTTTTAATTCCATTTTCTTCACAAAACATGTTAAACTCATTCAAAGTAAATTCTCCTCGTCTATCTGATCTTACACATTTAATATCCATACTAGATTCATTCTCAACTCTATTCTTGAATATCTTGAACTTGTCAAATGCCTCACAGTTCTCTTTAAGAAATGCAACCCACATCATTCTGGAAAAATCATGAACTAGAATCATAAAATACCTTTCACCATATAATTATTTAGTCTTTTTAGGACCACTAAGATCTATGTATAAAATCTCTAGCTTCTCTATAGTGGTAAACTTCTTGCTGGGAAAAGAAGTTCTATTATGCTTTGCCAAAACACATTACTTGCAAATTGTGTTAGTAGGTTTTACAATCTTCAACAAATCTCTAACAAAAAACACTCTACTAGTCCTCGCAATACTATCAAAGTTTATATGACAAAATGTCTTATGGCATAACCAACTATCATCTATCTTTGCGACCAAACATTTCATTTTAGTAGGATTCAACTGAAATACATTATCTCTAGATTTGGTTCCTGTTCAAATTACTTTTCCATCCTTATCTTTGATCATGCATGTATTTTCTATGAACTTCAACTAATAAAATTTATCTACTAATTATATAACACTCAAAATATTATTCTTTAAGCTATCAAAAAAGTATACATCATTAGTATTAGTTTTGCCATCAAGAGTTATAGATCCAATACTTTTTACTTGGCATGGTGTATTGTTTCCAACTCTGATAATTCCTCCATCCTAACTTTTGAAGTCAAAAAACTTGTTCATATCACTAGTAATATGATGTAAACAACCATTTTCAATTATCCAATTAGATTTGTTCTTAACCTGTGATACCAAAGCCACTTTATCTATATTTTCTTCTTTAATTGCCACAAATCCAATTTCATGATCACTAGCACTTAATGCTTGTTCATCAACATGATTATCTTCATTTGCATACAAAAATTCTCTATCTTTTCTAGGCATATGATTTCCCTTATACTTTTTCTCCCTTCCAGGACACTTAGATGTATAATGACCATATTCATCACAAGTCCAATATTTAAAGATTTTATTACCTCCTTTTTCTCTTTTTACTAGAAGGGCTACTCCTTCAATCTTTCTATTTTCTTCAGATATGTTGCTGCTAGAAAAATCTCCTCTAACACTTGTTCTTCGTGATAAGTTAGGTCAAATATTCAAGGCACTCAAAGCTATCTCTATTTTGGTCAACTCTCTAGACTATCTAAGTTCATTCTCAACTGCTTCAAGTCTTCCAAGCAATGTCTCATTTGTGAAATGTTTGGTATATGATATTAACAACTATATCATCTGAACTACTAACTTAAATGGTGGTGTTAGAGTCTTTAATATCTTCCATATAACCTCATAATATTCTTTGGTTCCTCCTTGAGCTTTAATACCTATAGTAATTTCTAATATCCTACCCATATATGTTCTTACAAATTCATCTTCCATCATTTTAGCATCTTGAAACATACAAATCCAACTTTGTAGCCTCAAATTCTTACAATGTTCATCACTTTCAAAACTATTTACCAAACCTTTCCAAATAAAATGTTAAATAGCAAGTGATTTTACATGATTTCACTCAATTTTAGGAAGTACAGTCAACAATGCTTCCCTAGCTCTCATGTCACACTTGAAAAGATCTCTTTCTACCTTGGTGCAAATTTCCAAATTCTTTTCCTCAATGATTATCTTTACTGATTTAGTCAAGATCCAATATCCCAAACCCATACACAACAAATGTGTCTTCATATTTTCTTTCCAACTATAATATTTTTTTCCATCAAACTTTAGACAATCTTTCCTAAAAAATTTTGCATGGATCTTAGAAAGTTGTTAAATTTTTTCTTCAAGTACCTAATACTCTGATACAAATTGTCTGAAATAATAGTCCAAAAGGATAACTAAGAGGGGGGGATATTAATAAGTTATCCAACAATTGAAACATTTATGTTCATTAAGAAAACTTAACCATTCAACCAAAGTAAACAAAAAACCATAATAAACTAGACATAGACAATTACACCAAATATGTTGATTAGGGAAACCCTTGATCAAAGGGAAAACCCTAGTGGAAATGATGCCCACAAAATAATGTACTAATATAAATATTCCTTGTTAGAGGATGGACCCTGTTAGGATTCTATTAAAAAATTTAGTACAATGAGTCTCTATTAGGAGATTTTGAATCTTTTTTAGTATATTCCAACCGTATTAGGAGTTGTGCCAAGCCTATTAGGAGTTGTGGTATAATGTATGAAAGAAGAGCACACTTCCCAAATATGTAATTTCAACTACAAGAAGATCTCACTACTTAAACAAGTAATTTACTATTAGCTTCTTCTTTCCTTTGTTCTTTCCTCTATCCTATCAACCAGACCAATCATTGTTAGACCTTCTAGACCAGGTCATGAACCTCGAATCCAAATACCAAACCTTAGACCACTCATTAAAACCTTGGTAATGAAGTTTCCTTCACTTTCATACCACTTTGATCAACTTCACATTTTGCACTCTTAGCTACTTTTTGAACATTCATAATCTACATTCATCCTTGCCATGATAAAGGAAAATGTCCTGTTATACCAAGTCCATAAAACAATTCCTTGAGTCTGTTGTTAGACCTTCTCAATTAATTATTATAGGACCACATTATGAACATGTTACACTTAGAGATAACATTAATCTTCCCCTTTGCAACTTGAATAACTTTTTGTACATTAAATATTATGATGAGTGAGTTTAGCCACATCATCCTCAACATGTCTTCTTTATGTCCTCAACCTCAATCTTCAAGATATCAAATCTGTGAAGAGATATAACAAGTTTACTAGAACATGCCTCTATAAACTCTATTTCAAAATAGACATCACCAAAAGTTACATAACTTCTTCTAGACTTATCCTTTCTACTTTTGACATTAACTGTATATACCAAATACTCAAAATTATCTCCCATAATCTTGGGTGGTTATAATGCTCAACTAGAAATTTGTACCAATTTGATCTTTTTGTTGTTCTTCTATAAAATACCACAAAAAATTTGCTATGTAGACATCAAACATGCTATGTTGACATCAATGAAAAACTTAGTCATGAATGTAACATATCATCATAGTAGTACTCCCCCATAGGAATATCATCAACATTCATGCTTCCAACCAATCTTCCAAAAATCTTCCCAATATTCCAACAAAATACTCATTGGGAAGGTTTTCCCTCAAAATAGTAATTAACAAATATCTTTTCAAAATGTTAGCTACACCTAATAGTATTTCAAAGCAATACTAAGTAGAGAATTCCTTGCGCCTTTGTGGGAATTCAATCTATTAGTTTATCAAGAATTTCGTTCTTTGAGGTTTAAAATCAAGGGAAAAAAACTATTTACTAACAATGTAAATGTGGAAGAGAATATGCATGAAAAAAACCTCCTAAGTATAGGGGAGAGAATATGCATGAAGGAGAGATATCTCTTTAAAGATATTTAGAAAGATTCATGAAAGAAAGAAAGAATATGCACCTGATGTTTTTTGAATTGTTTAGTCTGAAATAAAAAAATGATTTCTAAGAAGAAGGAGTATGTAACCATTGTATTAAGACTTTTTTAGCATGTGGACAACTGATACTGGTTAACAGCAGCAACAAAACACAGTTTAGTATTCTTGGAACTTAGATGGTGTTTCATCTATGTTACCAAAAATGCCAAAGGTAGAAATTATTAACATTAATAAATTGATGATACTACTTTAGTGGAGTATTCTATGCATTCAAGAGTATTGACATGTTTCATTGATGACTGTGCTTTTCAATGATGTCAACATAGCATGGTTTCTATAAAGACTAGTTGAGTAGCAGATATAGATCTTAATGGTGTGGACAATGGTTTGATTTTTTGGTCATGCACAGTTATGGACATGTTCAAAATAGTGTCTTGATGATGTGGTCAAGTGTGTAGAGTCTAAGTTAAATATGTATGGAAGGTGTACCTAATTTACAAAGAGCATTTTAGAGATAGAGTATTGAGGAAGTAATTCTTGATGTTTGTTCACTATCTTACATCTATAATGCAATGAGAAAATGTGCAATTAGACCATGAAAAAGGATAGTCTATTGATTATGTGAGGGAGTGTGCAAGCTTTAGTATCACACATGTGAAAGTTTTTTATAGATAGTGAGTGAAAAATACTATTTTAATTATAATTAATTAATTATCTTATTATAATTAATTGAGAAAGCCTCAAGGAAAATTCAAGGAATTATTATGAAGATATGTTATAAAGAAAGTTGTTTTCCTTGTTTGTAAGTGTGTGTGGAAAATCTATTGAGGTGTGAAGTGAAAAAATGAGTAGAGTGCTTATTGAATACATATAAGTGATCCAAGGGATTATTGGATGTAGGAGTATCCTGGGTTACACTACTATCCTCCATGCTTTTAGTTTTTATCTTGCTGCTAAAACTTGGTTCTACTGAAACTATGTTTTCTAGTTTCTAGATGCCTGTTGTAGAATATGCAACTAATTTTCCTTAATGAATGAATGGTTTCACACTTCATTGACTATAGAGGGCCTATATTACTATATAAAATCTACAGAACAAGTTCTAACTCCTTATGAGTTGGGAGATATGACAATTCTCCCAGAACATCGATTTCTGGTAGTTCTGTGCGATAATTTTCTATACTCAACTTTCAAAATAAATGCAAACTTTTCCTTGATGAATAAAAATTTTCACACTTAATGGGTTGTAGAGGACCTAAATATATACCCATAGTTTGAAGCACAAGTTCTAACTCAATCAGAGCCAGAAGATATCGTGATTTTTCTTGGACATCGATTTCTAGATAGCTAATTGTTGATGCATGCCTACTTGTGTATTCAATGTTAGGTTTATTTTCATTTAATATTTGTTGAGAGCTAAATTGTGGATTCTCAATATTCTAGAATAATGTATAAGACATTTTGGCTAGTATAAATAGAGTGTTTAGGCTTAGAGCTAGGCAATTTTTAGGCAATTTTGGAAGAGGATTACAAAGCAGAACTGGGAAGTGCAAATTTTCTACTGGATCTTGAATTTGAATGTATTTGTATTTGGCCATAAGATAGAAGGCATTATAGCTGTTCATGTATGTTGAATATTTGAAGAATAAATAAAATTATTTTACTCTTCTTCCTCCTTGGTAGCTATTCTTTGTGTTTGTTGTTATTATGTTAACTCTTGCAAGGTGGTTCAAAGAGCTAGGTGTGCTCTTGGCCCTAGTTTTCCCTATCCCTCATTGTATTAGGTGGTATCAAAGCTTGAGGTTCATCCTTATGGATATTGAATCATGTACAACCCTAATTTGGATTTGGTTATAGGGTTACAGATCTGCAGATTTGACCTATAACTTGCAAAGGGTTAAGATCTTGTAGGAACCTAATTTGTAAAGATGGTTTGTGGTAGAGGAAATGATAATAATGCTATATTTGAACCAATTGAGACAAATTGAAACCATATTAGATGATGTGGAGATAGCCCAAAGGAGAGAAGCACATCTTGATGATGTAAGTGAGGATGAAGTAGCAACACCAAACCATAATCTAGAACTTGAATGAGGTCAAGATAAGGAAAGATTGTTGAGAGTATTATTTAGGAAAAATTCAAAGCCTAATATAGAATTTGTTCCTTATGATGGAAAATTGGATACCAATTTTGTGTTGGATTGGATCTCAGATATGGAGAATTTTTGTAAATATGAAAACACTCCTGATAATAGAAAGGTGAAGATTGCAATTACTAGGTTGAAAGGTCATGCTTCAGTATGGTGGGAGCATTTGTAAACTAATAGACAAAGAAGAGGAAAGGAGAAGATTAGAACTTGGCCAAATATGGTGAACAAGATAAAGAAAAAATATCTTCTTGTTGATTACCAAGTTAGCTTGTTGAGGAAGATGCAAAATTTGAAACAAAAAGACATGACTATGAAAGAGTACATCGAGGAATTTTATAGATTGGACATCAAATCTGGACATGTGGATGATGGTGTTGAGAAAATTGCAAGGTACATAAATGGATTGAGATCTAGAATTCAAGATGAAATAAGTTTTGTGAAGTTGGAAAGTGTAGAAGAAGTATATCAATATGCCTTGAAAGGTGAGGAGGTCTTGACAAAGAAGCATGAACAAAGACAAAGAGGTAGAGGTGGTAGATTTCAGAGAAGTAGAGGTAGATCTTATAGTGAAGTTGGAAGATCTAATAATTTTGTGCAAGATGAAGGAAAATCTAAATGGAAGAATGATGACAAAGAAAATACCAAGTGGAAAGGAGGTAGTTCATACCGAGGAGGTACTGGATCTTATTGAGGAAGAGGCAATTCTTATATTAGAGGTGGTTTCTATGGTAATTTTTTCAGATAAGGTAAAGAAGGGCTTAGATCTTTTGAATATAGATCTTCTAAAGGTGAGAAAAATAATAGAAATGTTTTAATTCAAGGACACATTGAGAGTTCACCAAGTGGACCTGAGGCTAGAGAAAATCTGATGGTGAGAAGAACCTTATGTAATAAGGGAAGTGATGATGAACTTGTCCTTAGAAGAAGTCTTTTCAAGACTAGCTGTAAGATGGCTAGAAAATACTACAAGGTAATCATTGATAGTGGAAGTTAGATAAATTTAGTATCAGAAGAGCTAGTTAAAAAGTTGTAGTTGTAGAGGCTAAAAAATCCCAAAACTTATCATGTTTCATGGATCAAAGATGAGCATAGATATTGGTAAGTGAGCAATGTATTGTGAAGTTCAAAATTGGACATTACTTTGATGAAGTCTTGTGTGATATTATGCCTATGGATTGTTATATTTTCTTGGGTAGACCTTGGCAATATGATAGATATGTTGTGCATGATAGAAGATTGAATCAATATACACTTTAGTTAAATGGGAAGAAACAAATATTGTTACCTTTAATTGAAAGTCTAGATGAGGTCAGTTTTATTGCAATAAAATTTTGCATGGTTAATGGAAAGCAATTTGAAAAGGAACTAAAGAAGAATCAAGTTTTCTTTTTTCTATAGTTCCTAGAGGACTGACTGTTGGTAGTAATGACCAAGTAGTAGAAGTTGGTAAGGATAGAGTGAAATTAGAAATTGCTAAATTGCTAAATGAATATAAAGATATTGTTGTTGATGATATTATTGATGGTTTACCTCTAGTAAGAAGCATATGCTATTGTATGGATTTGATTCCTAGAGCTAGTTTTCCAAACAAAGAATCATATAGATTAACACCTATAGAGAATTAAGAACTTAACAAATAAGTGCATGAGTTTTTGCAAAAAGGTTTGATCAGAAAAAGTTTGAGTCTATGTGTTGTACTTTCTATATTAGTACCTAAAAGGAATGAGGAATGGAGAATGTGTACTAATTCTAGAGCTATTAACAAAATCATAGTGAAATATAGGTTTCCTATGCCAAGGATGGATGACATAATGGATTGTTTGAGTGGAGCAAGGTATTTTACCAAGATTGATTTGAAGAGTGGCTATCATCATATCAAAATTAGAGAAGGTGATGAATGGAAGACTGCTTTCAAGAAAAAAGATGGTTTGTATGAATCATTGGTTATGCCTTTTGGTTTGACTAATGCACCTACTACTTTCATGAGGTTGATCAATGAAGTTCTAAAAAGATTCTTTGGTAAGTTTGTGGCTATTTATTTGGATGATATTCTAATATTTAGTAAGGCTAAGGTAGAACATCTTGAGTATATTAGAAAAGTATTGCAGAGGTTGAAAGAGGAAAAGTTGTTGATTAATCTGAAAAAGTGTTCTTTTATTCTAGAGGAGATTGTGTATTTGGGATTTGTGATTTCAATTGATGATTTGAAGATGGATCTTGAGATGGTTAGAGAAATTTTGGAATAGCCTACACTTGAGAATGTGGGTGAGGTAAGATCATTTCATGGTTTGGCTAGTTCTTATAGAAAGTTTATAAAAAAAATTAGTTATATTTATAATGCTATGATTGAGACGATGAGGGGAGACAAAAAGGAATTCAAGTGGGCACATGGAGCTGATAATAGTTTTCAAACTTTGAAACAAAAGGTTGCTAAATTACCTGTATTGGCTTTGCCTAATTTCAACAAAGTATTTCAAGTTGAATATGATGCAAGTGGTAATGCAATCGAAGCTATATTAAGTCAAGAAGGTAAGCCTGTTGCTTTATTTAGTGAAAATTTGAATGATGCCCAAAGGAAGTATTATTTGTATGATCAAGAATTTTATGCTATTTTTCAAACTTTGAAGAATTGGAGACATTATTTGATTCCTAAGGAGTTTTTTTTCTATACTAATCATAAAGCTTTATAATACTTGGGAAGTCAACATAAATTGAATTGGAGACATATGAAGTGGGTTGAGTACTTACAAAATTTTACATTTGTCACTAAGCACAAGAGTGGAGTTACTAATAGAGTTACTAATGCATTGAGTAGAAGACATTATTTTATGACTAATGAAGGTTGATGTTCTTGGTTTTGATGAAATGAAAGAGTTTTATGATGCTAATCCTAATTTTTCTGAGGCATGGAGAGAGTGTAGAGCACCAAATCTAACAAATAATGTAAGTAAGTATGATGAGTATTTCATTCAAGAAGGTATGTTGTTCAAAGGTATTTAGTTTTTTATTACTAGAAGTTCTATGAGGTTGAATCTGATTAAGGAAAAGCATAGTGGTGGATTGGCTAGACATATTGGAATTGACAAGACATTGAATTTGCTAAAAGAGAAGTATTATTGGCCACAAATGTATAAGGATGCTCAAAAATTTGTAAAGAGTTGTGGAGTTTGTCAAATTGCAAAAGGAGTGAGTCAAAATACTAGTTTGTATACACCTATTACTATTCCTAAGAAACCTTAGAGTGATGTTAGTATGGATTTTGTTATTGGATTGCCTAAGACAATGAAGGGGTATGATTCTATATTTGTTGTGGTAAAAAAAATTTCTAATATGGCCCATTTCATACCATGTAAGAAGAAATTAGATGTTGAGCATGTTACTAAACTTTTCTTTAAAGAGATTGTAAGATTGCATGGATTGCCAAGAAGTATTATTTTTGACAAAGACGATAAGTTTTTTGGTTATTTTTGGAAGCCTTTGTGGAAGAAGATGGTTACTAAGTTGATGTTTAGTTCTACATTCCATCCACAAATAGATGGATAGATAGAGGTTGTGAATAGAAGCCTAGATAACTTGTTGAGATGTTTAGTTAGGAATAAGAAAAGTAATTGGGAGATGGTATTGGCACAAGTTAAATTTTCATATAATATTTATGTGAATAGGAGTACAGGAAAGACACCTTTTGAGATTGTTACTGGAATGAAGCCTAGAGTAGTATCAAATTTGAGAGATATTGCTGATAAAGAAAAGAGAAGTGATGCAGGAGAAGATTTTCTAATTATATGGAGTCTTTATATAAGAAAGTGAAGTTGAGGATAGAACAAAGTAATCAAAAGTATAAGGAGAATGCTGACCATTCTAGAAGAAATCATGATTTTTAAGTTAGTGATGAGGTTATGGTTCATTTGAAGAAACAAAAATTTCTAGTTGGAACATATATTAAGCTAAAGATGAAGAAGTTTGGGCCTTTTAATATCTTAAAGGAATTTGATAGTGGAAATGCTTATGAAATTGAGTTACCTCATGACATGAATATATATCCTATATTCAATGTTCTTGATTTATTCAAGTATCATGAGTTAGATGATGAAGTTATTATATTAGAGGACTATCATAAGAATTAGATTGAATAGGTTGAATAGATATTGGATTAGAGAGTTGGTAAGATCACAAGGGGAAAAGATTATTATGAATATCTAGTGAAGTGAAAAAATAGACATATGGAAGATGCTTATGGATTTCTCAATCTGAGTTGGACTCAGCTCAAATTGTGACATCTCAATGATTTAGGAGAATAATTTTTTCCAACCTTGGTTTTCTAATGCAGGAGCATCCTGGGTTGCACTTCTATCCTACATGTTTTCAGTTTTTATCTTGCTACTAAAACTAGGTTCTATTGAAATTGTGTTTTCTGATTTTTGGGTGCGTATTGTAGACCATGTAACTAATTTTTAATTAATTAATGAAGGGATTCTCACTTCATGGATTTTAGAGGGCCTAGAGTAATATCTATGATCTAGAGCACAAGTTCTAACTCCTTATGAGTTGGGAGATATGGAAATTCTCCTAGACCATTGATTTTTGGCAATTTTGCTTGATAGTTTTCTATTCTCAAATTTTAGAATGTATGTGCACTTTTCCTTGATGAATTAGACTTTACAAACTTAAGAGGTTGTAGAGGATCTTAATATCTTCCCACATTTTGAAGCAAAAGTTCTAACTCAATCTAAGCTAGGAGACATTGCAATTTTTCTCAAACATTGATTTCTGGATAGCTAATTTCTAATGCAAGCCGACTTGTGTATTTAATATTAGCTTTATTTTAATTTAATATTTTCTAAGAGCTAACTTTTCGCTTCTCCATGTTATAGAATAATTTGTAAGACATTTTGACTAGTATAAATAGAGTGTTTAGGCTTAGAGCTAGGCAATTTTTAAGTAGTTTTGGAAGAGAATTACAGAGCAGAACTGAGAAGTGTGAATTTTTTGTTGGATCTTGGATTTGAATGTAACTATATTTGGCCATAACCTAGAAGGCCTTATCATTGGGAATGTATGTTGAATATTTGAATAATCAATAAAAATATTTTACTCTTCTTCCTCCTTGGTTTTTGTTCTTTGTGTTTGCTTCCATTGTGTTAACTCTTGTAGGATGGTTCGGAGAGCTGGGTGTACCCTTGGCCCTAGTTTTCCTTGTCCCTCCTTGCACCATTAATGGATGAGAATGTGTAATCTAGTTACAAGATTAGAAGGATAAGATGTCCAACTGATAGGATAAAAGAAGAGGAAGGAAGTACATTTCATTTCTATCATTCTGTAAGGAATGATACATAGATCATTTGGACAGTGGGGTATGTGCAGGATCATGGTCAACCAAACTATGACCTAAGGTGGCAGTGAAAAACCAACAAATTAGGGTTATGTCAACTTGACACATAATTTTAAAGTAGTTCTAGACTTTATATCAAAAAGCTGTAAGAAAATAATCTATAAGAAATTGAATGTAGTTTCTAAACTAGTAGGCCTTATCTGGACAAAAAATAATTGATTAGTAAAAAAATTGGATTTTAAAGTAGTACTACAAAAATTTTAGGGCAAAAATAAAATTAGGTGTATGTCTGACCACCTTAATCAAAATCAAATGATAATATTTTTTTAATATAATTATAGATATAAAAAGTAGACTCATGCTCGAATGTGATGCATATTTTTGGGTATTTTTATTCTAAATAAATAATTAAATATGAATTTTCTACTAAAAATTTTTTGAAAAAAAAACTCTCGTGTCTGGCCACCTTAACTAATAGAAAACTTTACCAATTTTTTTTTTTCTTAAACTAGGTGAAGCATAGAATGTGATGCAACTTTTGGATTTAAAAAATGTTATACCATTAGAAAGTTATAGCTACTTTTCAATCAGTATGTCAATCAGCACTTTACAATTATCTTCACTGAAAATTAACTATAAATACTTATTGAACTCGAAATTTGACAGAAATTATATCGATGGAATCTCGAGTGTTATAAAAGAACCCTTTTTGTTTCATTCAATTTTGATGAAAATAAAATTGTCAGATGGCTACCCGAAGTTTGAGTGTCAGTGAAACCCTTCTCAAACAAATTTTTTGAGTTGACCAAATAGGCTTGGTAAATACTAAGCCTAATCAGGTATCCAATTTGAAATCGGATATCTGATATGAAATTGGGTTTCCAATTAGGCTCGTATTTTTCAATTGAAATTTTGGAGGGAAATTTAAGAGGAAAGATATTCCAATTGTAATTTTGGAGCGAAGCAAATTTGAGAGGGAAACTTTAGAGCATTTTACAGGGTAATTTATTTAGGGGAAGTGTGGACATTAATATTATTATTATATATGACTATAATTATTATTATATTATAGTAATATGTATGATAAATATTATTATTAAATATATATAGAAATATTTTATGACTATTATTATATATAATAATATATATGATTATTATTTTTATTAAATATATAATCTAGTAACATGTAAGATTATTATTGTTATATAATCTAATACTATATTATTATTATATTAAAATATCCAATTATATTAGTATTAAATATAATATTGACATAAAATGCATCGAAAGGGATCATCAGTTAACCTATGACCACTTTCGATGCATTTCATGACAACATATGTCCCTAGGGCCCATAGTGTCCCCTTTTGATGCATTCCTAATGGGACACTAATGGTCCTAGGGGTCCTAGGGACATAAATTGTCATGAGATGCGTCAAGAGAGGTCATAGGTTAACCTACAACCCCTCTCGATGAATTTAAGACAATATTATACTTAATATGTCATATGGCCCCTTTCGACTTAGATAAAAAATAATAATGTCCCTAGGGGTCCAAGGACCCCTATAGACATAAGTCAACATGGAATGTGTCAAAAGGGGTCATAGGTCATCCTATGACCCCTTTCAACCCATATAAATGATTATAATATGTCCCTAGGGGTTCTAGGATCCCTAAAGATGTATGTCATCATAGCATGTGTTCAAAGGGGTCATAGGTCATCCTATGGCCCCTTTCAACCCATATAAATAATTATAATAAATCCCTAGTGGCCCTAGGACCCCTAGACACATATGTCATCATGGAATCTATCGAAAGGGGTCATAGGTCATCCTATGGTCCCTTTCAACCCATATAAATGATTCTAATATGTCCCTACGGGTCCTAAGATCCATAACGATATATGTTATAATAAAATGTGCCGAAAGGGGTCATAGGTCATCCTATGGCCCCTTTCGACCCATATAAAGGATTGTAATATGTAACTAGGGTCCCTGGACCCCTAGGGACATATGTTGTAATAAAATGTGTAGAAAGGGGTCATAGGTCATCCTATGGCCCATTTCAACCCATATAAACAATTACAACATGTTGCTAGGGGTCCTATGACCCCTAACAATATATTTTGTAATAAAATGTGTCAAAAGGAGTCATAGGTAATCCTATAGCCCCTTTAGACCCATATAAATGATTCTAATATGTCCCTAGGGGTCCTAGGACCCCTTGAGACATATGTCATCATGAAATGTGTTGAAAGAGATCATAGATCATCCTATGGCCCCTTTTAACCCATATGAACGATTATAATATGGCTACTTTCGACCCATACAAATGAATCTAATATGTCTCTAGAGGTCGTAAGACCCCTGGAGACATATGTTTTAATAAAATGTGTTGAAAGGGGTCATAGTTCATCCTATGACCCTTTTCGACCCATATAAATGATTGTAATATGTCCCTAGGGGTCTTAGGACACCTAGCAACATATGTTGTAATAAAATGTGTTGAGAGGGGTCATAGGTAATCCTATAGCCCCTTTTGACCTATATAAATGATTGTAATATGTCCTTAGGAGTCCTAAGAACCCTAGAGACATATGTCATCACAAGATGTATCAAAAGGGGTCATAGGTCATCCTATGGCCCCTTTTGACCCATATAAAAGATTATAATATGTCCCTAAGGGTCCTAGGACCCCTAGCGACATATGTCATCATGGAATGTGTTGAAAGGGGTCATAGGTCATCCTATGGCCTCTTTTGACCCACATAAATGATTCTAATATGTCCCTAAGGGTCCTATGACCCCTACCGACATATGTTGTAATAAAATGTGTCGAGAATACTTATGACCCCTAGTGACATATCTCATCATAGAATGTGTCAAAAAGGTTCATAAGACATCCTATGGCCCCTTTTGACCCATACAAACGATTGTACTATGTCCCTAGGGATCTTAAGACCCCTAGAGACAAAAGTTGTAATAAAATGTGTTGTAAGGGGTCATAGGTCATCCTATGGCCCCTTTTGACCCATATAAACAATTGTAATATGTCCCTAGGGGTCATAGGAAATCTAGTGACATTTTTTTTAATAAAATGTGTCAAAAGGGGTCATAGGTCATCCTATGGACCCTTTTGACCCATATAAATGATTATAATATTTTTCTAGGGGTCCTAAAACCCCTAGTGACATATGTCATCATGGAATGTGTCGAAAGAGGGACATAGGTCATTGTATGACCCCTTTTGACCCATATGAACAATTCTTATATGTCCCTAGGGGTCATAGGAACCCTAATGACCCTAATGACATATGTTTTAATAAAATGTGTCAAAAGGAGTCATAGGTCATAGGTCCTATCGCCCCTTTTGACCCATATAAATGATTATAATGACTATATGTCATCATGGAATGTGTTGAAAGGGACCATAGGTCATCCTATGACCCATTTCGACCCATATGAACATTTTTTTTGTGTCCCTAGGGGTCCTCAGACCCGTAGAGACATATATCATCATGAAATATGTTGAAAAGGGTCATAGGTCATCCTATTGCCCATTTTGACCCGTATAAATGATTGTAATATGACCCTAAGGGTCCTAAGACCCCTAGAGACATATGTTGTCATGGAATGTGTCAAAAGGGGTCATAGGCCATCCTATGGCCCCTTTCAACCCATATAAATGATTCTAATATGTCCTTATGGTTCCTAGGACCCCTGAAGACATATATAATCATGGTATGTATTGAAAGGGGTCATAGGTAATTCTATGGCCCTTTTCAACCCATATAAATGATACTAATATGTCCCTAGGGGTCCTAAGACCCCTAATGACATGTGTTGTAATAAAATTAGTCGAGAGGACCTATGACCCTTTTTGACCCATATAAATGATTGTAATATGTCTGTAGGAGTCCTACGACTCTTAGCAACATATGTAATCATGGAATGTGTCGAAAGGGTTTATAGGACATCCTATAGCCTCTTTCAACCCATATAAATGATTGTAATAAGTTCCTAAGGATCCTAAGACCCCTAAAGACATATGTTTTAATAAAATGTATCGAAAGGGGTCATAGGTCATCCTATGGCCCCTTTCAACCCATATAAGCAATTATAATATGTCCCTAGGGGTAATAGGAACCTTAGCAACATATGTTGTAATAAAATATGTTGAAAGGTCATAGGTCATCCTATGACCTCTTATGACCCATATAAATGATTATAATATTTCTTTAGGGGTCCTAGGACAACATATGTCATCATCAAATGTGTCGAAAGGGGGACATAGGTCATCGTATGACCCCTTTCAAACCATATGAACAATTCTAATATGTCCCTAGGGGTCCTAGGACCCCTACGGACATGTGGCATCATGTAATGTGTTGAAATTTGACCCATATAAATGATTATAATATGACCCTAGGGGTCTTAGCATCCCTAGAAACATATGACATCATGCAATGTGTCAAAAGGGGCCCCTTTCGACCCATATAAATGATTATATTATGTTCTTATGCGTTCTAGGACCCCTAGAGACATATATCATCATAGAATATATTGAAAGGGGTCATACATCATCCTATGACCCTTTTCGACCCATATAAATGATTGTAATATGTCCCTAGGGGTCATAGGATCCCTAGGGATATATGTTGTAATAAAATGTGTCAAAATGGCTCATAGATCATCCTATGGTCCCTTTCAACCTATATAAACTATTGTAATATATCACTAGGGGTCCTAGAGCCCCTAGGAACATATATTGCAATAGAATGTGTCAAAAGGTGCCATAGGTCATCATATGGCCCTTTTCAACCCATATAAATGATTGTAATATGTCCCTAAGGGTCCTTGGACCCTTAGTGACATATGTTGTAATAAAACGTGTCAAAAAGGGTCATAGGTCATCCTATGGCCCCTATGAACATATATAAATGATTGTAATATGTCCCCAGGGGTCTTAAGACCCCTAGAGATAGATTTTATCATGGAATGTGTCAAAAGAGGTCATAGATTATCCTATGGCCATGTCGACACGTATAAACAATTCTAATATGTCCCTAGGGCTCCTAGGACCCCTAGAGACATATGTCATCATGGAATGTATCAAAAGGGGTCATAGATCATCCTATGGCCCCTTTCGACACATATAAATGATTATAATATGTCCCTAGGGGTTCTAGGACCCCTAGCAACATATGTCATCATGGAATGTGTCGAAAGGTGTCATAGGTCATCCTATGGCCCCTTTCAACACATATAAATGAATTTAATATGTCTATAGGGATCCTAGGACCCCTAGGAATATATGCTATAATAAAATGTGTTGAAAGAAGTCATAGGTCATCCTATGGCCCCTTTTGACCCATATAAATGATTATAACATGTCCTTAGGAGTCCTAGGATCGCTAGAGACATATGTCATCATGGAATGTGTCTGAAGAGGTCATTGGTCATCCTATGGCCCCTTTCGACACATATGAACGATTCTAATATATCCCTACGGGTCCAAGGACCCCTATCGACATATCTTAATGGAATATGTGAAAAGGGCCTATAGGTCATCATATGGTCCCTTTGGGCTTATATAAATGATTTTAATATGTCCCTAGGGGTCTTAGGAACATTAGTGACATATGTTGTCATTGAATGTATTATAAGGGTTCATAGTTCATCCTATGGCCCCTTTTGACCCATATAAATGTTTATAATATGTCCTTAGGGGTCATAGGACCTCTAGTGACATATGTCATCATTGAATGTGTTGAATGTGGTCATAGATTATCTTATGGCCCCTTTCAACTCATATAAATGTTTCTAATATGTCGCTAGGTGTCCTAAGACTTATTGCGACATATGTTGTAATAAAATGTGTCAAAAAGGGTCATTTGTCATCCTATAACCTCTTTTGATCCATACAAATGATTGTAATATGTCCCTAGGGGTCCTAGGACTGCTAGGAACATATGTTGTAACAAAATGTGTAAAAAGGGGTCATAGGTCATCCTATGTCCCCTTTTGACCAATATAAACAATTAAAATATGTCCCTACGGGTCCTAGGACCCCTACCGAAATATGTTGTAATAAAATGTGTCAATGACCCATGTAAATAATTCTAATCTCTTGCTAGGGGTCCTAGGACACCTAGTGACATATGTCATCATGGAGTGTATCGAAAGGGGTCATAGGTCATCGTATGGCCCCTTTTAACCCATATAAATGATTATAATATGTTCTTAAGGGTACTAGGACCCTTAGAGACATATGTCATCATGAAGTGTATCGAAAGGGGTCATAGGTCATCGTATGGCCCCTTTTAACCCATATGAATGATTATAATATGTCTTTAAAGGTACTAGGACTCCTAAGGACATATATCATTATAGAATGTGTCAAAATGGGTCATACATCATCTTTTGGCACCTTTGAATCCATATAAATGATTGTAATATGTCCCTAGGGGTCCTAGGAACCCTAGGGACGTGTTTTAATAAAATGTGTTGAAAGGGGTCATGGGTCATCCTATGGCCCCTTTCGACCCATATAAATGATTATAATATCTCCATGGAAATCTTGGGACCCCTAGTGACATATGTCATCATGGAATGTGTTGAAAGGGGTCATAGGTCATCCTATGGCCCCTTTTAACCCATATGAATGAATATAATATGTCTTTAAGGGTACTAGGACTCCTAGAGACATGTCATCATAGAATGTGTCAAAATGGGTCATACATCATCCTTTGGCACCTTTGAAGCCATATAAATGATTTTAATATGTACCTAGGGACATGTTTTAATAAAATGTGTTGAAAGGGGTCATGGGTCATCCTATGGCCCCTTTCGACCCATATAAATGATTATAATATCTCCCTAGAGATCTTAGGACCCCTAGTGACGTATGTCATCATGGAATGTGTTGAAAGGGGTCATAGGTCATCCTATGGCCCCTTTAGAACCATATAAATGATTATAATATATTTCTAAGGGACCTAAGAAACCTACAGACATATGTTGCAATAAAATATGTCGAAATGGGTCATAGGTCATCCTACGACCCTTTTTGACCCATATAAACAATTGTAATATGACCCCTAGGGACATATGTTGTAATAAAATATGTCGAAATGGGACATAGGTCATCTTTTGGCCTCTTTCAACCCATATAAATGATTGTAATATTTTTCTAGGGGTCCTAAGACCCCTAGCGACATATGTTGTAATAAATGATGTCAAATATGGTCATAGGTCATCCTATGACCACTTTCGAACCACATAAATGATTGTAATATGTGCTTAGGAGTCCTCGCACCCCTAGAGACATATGTCATCATGGAATGTGTTGAAAGAGGTCATAGGTCATCCTATGGCCCTTTTAAATTCATATAAATAATTCTAATATGTCCCTAGGGGTCCTAAGACCCCAAGAGACATATGTCATCATGGAATGTATCAAAAGGGGTCATAGATCATTCTATGGCCCCTTTTGAGCCATATAAATGAATATAATATGTCCTCCCTAGAGACATATGTCACCATGAAATGTGTTGAAAGGGGTCATAGGTCATCATATGACCCCTTTCAACCCATATGAATGATTATAATGTGTCACTAGGGGTTTTAGGACCCCTAGGGACATATGTCATCATAGAATGTTTTGAAAGTGGTCATAAGTCATCCTATGGCCCCTTTCAACCTATTTAAATAATTCTAATATGTCTTCAAGGGTGTTCGAACCCCTACAGACTTATGTTGTAATAAAATGTGTCGAAAGGTGTCATAGGTCATTCTATGGCCCCTTTCGACTCATATAAATAATTGTAATATGTTCCTAGGGGTCTTAGGACCCCTATGGACATATATTATAATAAAATGTGTTTAAAAGGGTCATAGGTCATCATATGGCCTTTTAAACCCAATAAATGATTGTAATATGCCCTTAGGGGTCCTAGGACCCTTAGCAACATACGTTGTAATAAATTGTCAAAAGGGGTCATTGGTCATCCTATGGTCCCTTTCAACACATATAAATGATTATAATATGTCTCCAGGGGTCTTAGAACCCCTATTGACATATGCCATCATAGAATCTGTCGGAATGGGTCATAGCTAATCCTATGACCTTTTTTGACCCATATAAATGATTGTAATATGTCCCTAAGGGTCTTAGGACCCCTAGCAACATATGTTGTAATAAAACGTGTCGAAAGGGGTCATAGGTCATCTTATGTCCACTTTCAACCAATATAAATGATTATAATATGTCCCTAGGGGTCCTAACACCCCTAGCAACATATGTCATCATAGAATGTGGTGAAAGGGGTCATAGGTCATCCTATAGCCCTTTTTGATCCATATAAATGATTCTAATATCTCCTTACGGGTCCTAGGACCCCTAGAGACATATGTCATCATAGAAACTATCAAAAGGGGTCATAGGTCATGATATGGCCCCTTTCAACCCATATAAATTATGATAATATGTCCCTAATGGTGCTAAGACTCCTAGCGATATATGTTGTAATAAAATGTGTCGAGACAGGTTATAGGTGCTCCTATAGCCCCTTTTGACCCATATAAATTATTATAATATATCCCTCAGGGTCTTAGGACCCCTAGAGACATATGTCATCATGGAACATGTTGAAAGCAGTCACAGGTCATCCTATGACCTATTTTGACCCATATGATCGATTCTAATATGTCCCTAGGGGTCCTATGACCCCTAGCAACATATGTCATCATGGAATGAGTCAAAAGGGCTCATAGATGATACTAAGGTCCCTTTCAACCTATATAAATGACTCTAATATGTTCCTATAAATCCTAAGACCTCTATAGTCATATGTCATCATGAAATGTATCGAAAGGGGTCATAATGCATCTTATGACCCCTTTTGATGCATATATATGATTATAATATGTCCCTTGAGTTCCTAAGACCCATCTTGTAATAAAATATGTTGAAAGGGGTCATACGTCTTTCTATGGCTTCTTTTGACCCATATAAATAATTATAATATGTCTGTAAGTGTCCTAAGACCACTAGTGACATATGTCATCATTGAATATGTCAAAAGGGGTCATAGGTCATCCTATGACCCCTTTTGACTCACATAAATAATTCTAATATGCCCCTAAGGGTCCTAAGACCCCTAGAGACATATGTTGTAATAAAATGTTTTGAAAGGGGTCATAAGTCATCCTATGGCCCCTTTCGACCCATATAAATGATTGTAATATGTCCTTGGGACCTCTAGGGATATATGTTATAATACAATGTGTCAAAAGAGGTCATAGGTTATCTTATGGCCCCCTTCGACCCATATAAACAATTGTAATATGTCCCAAGGGGTCCTAGGACACTAGTGTCATATGTTGTAATAAAATATGTCAAAGGGGATTATAGATCATCCTATGGCCAATTTTGACACATATAAATGATTATTATATGTCCCTAAGGATCCTATGACCCCTAGCGACATATGTTGTAATAAAATGTGTTGAAAGTGGTCATAGGTAATCTTATGACCTCTTTAGATATATAAATAATTCTAATTTTTCCCTAGGGGTCCTAGGACCCCTTGAGACATGTCATCATGGAATATGCCAAAAGGGGTCATATTTCATCCTATGGCCCCTTTCAACCCATATGAATGATTATAATATGCCCCTAGGGGTCCTAGGACCCCTAAAGACATATGTTGTCATGGAATGTGTCAAAAATGGTCATAGGTCATCCTATGGCCCCTTTCAACCCATATAAATGATTCTAATATGTTCCTAGACATCCTAAGACCCTTAGAGACATATGTTGTAATAAAATATGTTGAAAGGGACCATAGGTTATCCTATGGCCCCTTTCGACCCATATAAATAATTGTAATATATTCCTAGGGGTGACCCCTATGGACATATGTTTTAATAAAATTAGTTGAAAGGAGTCATAGGTCATCCTATGGCCCCTTTTGACTCATATAAATGATTGTAATATGTCCCTACAGGTGCTAGGACCCCTAGCAACATAGGTTGTAATAAAATGTGTCAAAAGGAGTCATATGTCATCCTATGGGCCTTTTTAATCCATATAAATGATTGTAATATATACCTAGGAGTCCCAGGACCCCTAGCAAGATATGTCATCATGGAATGTGTTGAAAGGGGTCATAGGTCATCCTATGGCTCTTTTTTACCCATATAAATGATTTTAACATATTCCTAGGGGTCTTATGACCCCTAAAGACATATGTCATTATGAAATGTATCAAAAGGGGTCATAGATCATCCTATGACCCCTTTCAACCTATATAAACAATTTTAATATGCCCCTAGGTGTCCTAGGACCCATAGCGACATATGTCATCATGGAATGTGTTGAAATGAGTCATAGGTCATCCTATGACCCCTTTTGACCCATATAAACAATTGTAATATGTCCCTAAAGGTCCTAGGATCTCTAGCGACATATGTTATTATAAAATATGTCGAAAGGGGTCATAGGTTATCTTATGGTGCCTTTTGACCCATATAAATGATTATAATCTGTCCCTAGGGATCTTAGGACCCCTAGAGACATATGTTATAATTGAATGTCTCCAAATGAGTCACAGGTCATCCTATGGCCCTTTTTGACCCATATAAATTATTGTACTATGTCCCTAAGGGTCGTAAGACTCCTAGAGACATATGTAGTAATGGAATCTGTCGAAAGGGGTCATAGGTAGTCCTATGGCCCCTTTCAAGCTATATAATTAATTTTAATATGTCCTTAGGGGTCTTAAGACTCTTAGTGACATATGTTGTAATAAAAATTTTTGAAAGGGGTCATAGGTCATCTTATGGCCCCTTTTGACCCATATAAAAAATTGTAATGTCCCTATGGGTCCTAGGACCCTTAGGGAAATATATTGTAATAAAATGTGTCTAAAGGGGTCATAGGTCATCCTATGGCCCTTTTCGACCTATATAAATGATTATAATATGTCCTTAGGGGTCCTATGACCCCTAGCGATATATGTTGTAATAAAATGTGTCAGAAAGGGGTCGTAGGTAATCATATGGCCCCTTTTAACCCATATAAAAGATTATAATATTTCCCTAGTGGTCTTAGGACCCCTAGAGACATATTTCATCATGGAATGTGTCAAAAGCAGTCATAGGTCATCTTATGGTCCCTTTCAACCCATATAAATGATTCTAATATGTCCCTAAATGACCTAAGACCCATAGAGACATATGTTGTAATAAAATGTGTCGAAAGGGGTCATAGGTCATCTTATTGCCTCTTTCTACCCATATAAATGAATTTAATATGTCCCTAGGAGTCTTAGGACCCCTAGAGAGATATTTTCTAATAAAATGAGTTGAAAGGAGTCATATGTCATCTTATGGCCCTTTTTGACCTATGTAAACAATTTTAATATGTCCCTAGGGGTCCTAGGACCCCTAGCAAAAAATGTTATAATAAAATGTGTCGAAAGGGTTCATACGTAATTTTGTGGCCCCTTTAAACTCATATAAATTATTGTAATATGTCCCTAGGGGACTTGGAACCCTAGTGACATATGTCATCATGGAATGTGTTTGAAGGGGTCATAAGTCATCTTATGGCCCTTTTCGACCCATATAAATGATTTGAATATGTCCCTAGGTGTCCTAAGACCCCTAAAGACATGTCACCATAGAATTTATCGAAAGGGTTCATCAATCATCCTATGGTACCATTCAATACATATAAATGATTATAATATGTTCTTAAGAGTCCTAAGACCCCTAAGGACATATGTTGTAATAAAATATGTCGAAAGGGGTTATACATCATCCTATGGCCCCTTTCGACCAATTTAAATGATTGTAATATGTCTCTAAGGGTCATAGTATCCCTAGTGACATATGTTTAATAGAATACGTTCAAAGGGGTAATAGGTCATCCTATGGCCCCTTTTGACACATATAAATGATTGTAATATGTCCCTAGGGGTCCTACGACTCTTACGAACATATGTTGTAAAAAAATGTGTTGATAGGGGTCATAGGTTATCCTATGGTCCCTTTCAACCCATATAAATGATTATAATATGTCACTAGGGGTCCTAGGACCCCTAGCAACATATTTTGTAATAAAATATGTCGAAAGGGGGCATATGTCATCTTATGGCCCCTTACAACCCATATATATCATTGTGATATGTCCCTAGGGATCCTATGATCCTTAGCGACATATTGCAGTAAAATGTGTTAAAAGACAACATAGGTAATCCTATGGCCCCTTTATACCCATATAAATGATTCTAATTTATCCTAGGGGGTCCTAGGACCCCTAGGTACATATGTCATCGTGGAATATGTTGAAAGGGGTCATAGGTCATCCTATGGCCCCTTTCGACCCATATGAATGATTATAATGTCCCGAAGGGTCCTAGGACCCCTAGAGACATATGTCATCATTGAATGGGTGGAAAGGGGTCATAGGTCATCCTATGACCCATTTTGATGCATATAAATGATTCTAATATGTGACTAGATGTCTTAAGACCCCTAGAGACATATGTTATAATAAAATGTGATGAAAGGGGGCATAGGTTATCCTATGGCCCCTTTCAAACCATATAAATGATTTTAATATGTCCCTAGTGGTCCTAGGACACATAGGGACATATGTTACCATGGAATGTGTTAAAAGGGGTCATAGGTCATCCTATGGCCCTTTTTGACACATATAAATGATTCTAATATCTCCCTAGGGGTCTTAGGACCCCTAGCAACATTTATCATCATGAAATGTATTGAGAGGGGTCATATGTCATCCTATTGCCACTTTCGACCCATATTAATTATTGCAATATGTCTTTAGGGGACCTCAGACACCTAGAGACATGTGATCATGGAATGTGTCAAAAGGAGTCATAGGTCATCCTATGGCCCCTTTTGACCTTTATAAACAATTGTAATGTCCTAAGGGTCTTAGGACCCCTAGTGACCTTTGTTGTTATAGAATGTGTCGAAAGGGGTCATAGCTCATCCTATGGCCCCTTTTGACCCATATTAACGATTTTAGTATGTTCCTAGGTGTCCTAAGACCCCTAGAGACATATGTTGTAATAAAATGTGTTGAAAGGGGTCATAGGTCATCCCATGGCACCTTTCAACCCATATAAACAATTGTAATATGTCACTAGGGATCCTAGGACCCTTAGCGACAAATGTTATAATAAAATGTGTTGAAAGGGGTCATAGGTCATCCTATCACCCCTTTTTACCCATAAAAATGATTCTAATATGTCTCTGGAGGTCAAAAGACCTCGAGGGACATAGGCTACAATAAAATATATCAAAAGGGGTGATAGGTCATCCTAAGGCCCCTTTCAATCTATAGAAATGATTGTAATATGTCCCTAGGGGTCCTAGAACACCTAGCGGCATATGTTGTAATAAAATGTGTCAAAAAGGGCATAGGTCATCCTATGTCCCCTTTCAATTGATATAAATAGTTGTAATATTTCTCCAAGGGTCCTAAGACCCCTAATGACATATGTCATCATGGAATGTTTCGAAAAGGGTCATAAGTCATCCTATGGCCTTTTTCAATCCATATAAATGATTCTAATATCTCCCTAAGGGTTCTAGGACCCATATAGACATATTCTGTCATGGAAAGTATCAAAACAGGTCATAGGTCATCATATGGCCCCTTTCAACCCATATAAATGATTATAATATGTCCCTAATGGTGTTAGGACCCCTAGCGACATATGTTGTAATAAAATGTGTCAAGAGGGGTCATAGTTGCTTCTATGGCCTCTTTTGACCTATATAAATGATTATAATATGTCCCTAGTGGTCCTAGGACCCTTAGCGACATATGTCATCATGGAATGTGTAAAAAGGGCTCACAGCTCATCCTATGGCCCATTTTGACCCATATGAATGATTCGAATATGTCCCTAAGGGTCCTATGACCCCTAGCAACATATGTCATCATGGAATAAGTGACAAGGGTCATAGATGATCTTAAGGTCACTTTTGACCTATATAAATGATTATAATGTCTCTACGAATCCAAAGACTGCTATAGTAATATGTCATCATAAAAATGTATCGAAAGGGGTCATAGGTAATCCTATATCTCCTTTCGACACATATAAATGATTATAATATGTCCCTAGGGGTCCTAAGACACCAAGGGACATATGTTGTGATAAAGTATGTCGAAAGGGGACATACATCATCCTATGGCTCCTTTTGACCCATATAAACAATTGTAATATTTTTATAAGGTTCCTAGGACCACTAGTGACATATGTTGTCATGGAATGTGTCAAAATGGGTAATAAGTCATCCTATGGCCCTTTTCACCCATATAAATGATTCTAATATGTCCCTATGGGTCCTAAGACCCCTAGCGACATATGTTGTAATAAAATGTGACAAAAGTGGTCATAGGTCATCCTATGGCCCCTTTTGGCCCATATATAATGATTAGAATATGTATCTAGAGGTCCTAGGACCCCTAGGAAAATATATTAGAATAAAATGTGTCAAAATGGGTCATAGGTCATCTTATAGCCCCTTTCCACCCATATAAATGACTGTAATATTTCCCTAGGGGTCCTAGTACCCTAATATGTCGAAAGGGGTCATAGGTCATCCTATGGCCCATTTCGACCCATATAAATGATTTTTATATGTCCCTAGATGTTCTAAGACCCCTAGAGGCATAAGTTGTAATAAAGTGTGTTGGAAGGAGTTATAGGTCATCCTATGGCCCCTTTTATCCCATACAAATAATTGTAATATGTACCTAGGGGTTCTAAGACCCCTAGCAACATATGTCATTATGGAATGTGTCAAAAGGGGTCATGGATCATCCTTTGGCCTTTTTTGACCCATATAAACAATTCTAATATCTCCCTAGGGGTCCTAGGACCCCTAGAGACATATCTCATCATGGAATGTATCGAAAGGGGTCATAGGTCATCCTATGACCTCTTTCAACCCATATAAATGATTGTAATATGCCCCTAGGGGTCCTAGGACTCCTAGCAACATATTTCATCATGGAATGTGTCTAAATGAGTCATAGGTCATCCTATGGCCCCTGTCGACCCATATAAATGATTGTAATATGTCCCTAAGGGTCCTAAGATCATTAGAGACATATGTTGTAATAAAATGTGTCGAGGGGTCAACTCATACAAATGATTATAATATGTCCCTAGGGATCTTAGGACCCCTAGAGACATACATCATCATGGAATGTCTTGAAATGGGTCATAGGTCATCCTATGGCCCCTTTTGACCCATATAAATGATTGTAATATGTCCCTAAAGGTCCTAGGACTCCTAGTGACATATGTTGTAACAAAATTTGTTGAAAGGGATCATATGTCATCCTATGGCCCCATTCGATGCATATGAAAGAATCTAATATGTCCCTAGGGGTCCTAGGACTCGTACGGACATATCTTGTAATAAAATGTGTCAAAAGGGGTCATATGTCATCTTATAGCCCCTTTCAACCCATATAAATGATTATAATATGTCCCTATGGGTCCTATGACCCCTAGTGACATATGTCATCATGGAATGTGTCAAAAGGGGTCATAGGTCATCATATGACCCTTTTTGACCCATATAAATGATTCTAATATGTACGTAGGGGTTCTAAGACCCCTAGAGACATATGTTGTAATAAAATGTGTCGAAAGGGGTCATAGGTCATCCTATGGCCCCTTTCGATACATATAAATGATTGTAATATGTCCATAGGGGTCCTAGGACCCTTAGGGACATATGTTGCAATAAAATGTGTCGAAAGGTGTCATAGGTCATCCTATGGCTCCTTTCAATCCATATAAATGATTGTAATTTCTTTCTAGGGGTCCTAGGACCCCTAGAGACATAATTTGGAATAAAATGTTTCGAAAGGGGTTATAGGTAATCCTATGGCCCTTATCGATGCATATAAATGATTCTAATATGTACCTAGGGGTCTTAGCACCCCTAGAGACATATCATCATGGAATGTGTCAAAAAGGCTCATAGGTCATCCTATGGCTCCTTTCAACCCATATGAATGATTATAATATGTCTCTAGGGGTCCTAGGACCCCTAGAGACATATTTAATCATGGAATGTGTTGAAAGGGGTCATAAGTTGTAATAAAATGTGTCAAAAGGGTTCATAGGTCATCCTATGGCCCCTTTTGACCTATATAAATGATTATAATATGTCGCTAGGGGTCCTAGGACTCCTAGTGACATATGTCTTCATGGAATGTGTCAAAAGGTGTCATAGGTCATCCTATGGTCCCTTTCAACCCATATAAATGATTCTAGTTTGTCCCTAGGGTTCCTAAGACCCCTAACGATATATGTTGTAATAAAATGTGTCGAAAGGAGTTATAAGTCATCCTATGGCCCTTTTTAACCTGCATAAATTATTTTAATATGTCTCTAGGGGTCCTGAGACCCCTAGGGACATATATTGTAATAAAATGTGTTGAAAGGTGTCATAGGTCATCCTATGGCCCCTTTCGACCCATATAAATGATTGTAATATGTTCCTAGGGGTCCTAGGACCCCTAGGGACATATGTTGTAATAAAAAATTTCAAAAGGGGTTTTAACCCATATAAATGATTGTAATATGTCCCTAAGGGTCCTAAGACCCCTAGAGATATATTTCATCATGAAATGTGTCGAAAGGCATCATAGGTCATCCTATGGGCCTTTTTAAGGCATATGAATGATTATAATATTTTCCTAATGGTCCTAAGACCCCTAAAGACATCTATCATTGTCTAATGTGTCAAAAGGGGTCATACGTCATCCTATGGCCCCTTTCAACTTATATAAATAATTCTAATATGTTCCTAGGGGTCCTAAGACCCCTAAAGACATATGTTGTAATAAAATGTGTCAAAAGGGGTCGTAGGTCATCCTATGGCCCCTTTCAACCCATATAAATGATTATAATATGTCCCTGGACCACTAGGGACATATATTGTAATAAAATGTCTTAAAAGGGGTCATAGGTCATGCTATGGTGCCTTTCAACCCATATAAATGATTATAATATGTTGCTAGGGGTCCTAGGACCCCTAGAGACATGTCGTCATGGAATGTGTCAAAAAGGGTTGTAGGTCATGCTATGGCCCCTTTAGACTCATATAAATAATTATTATATGTTTTAGATTACGGTAAAAGCAGGTTTTGAAGGGACCCCAAAACCCTTTAACAAAAAATAGAAAGATAAAGCAATACAGCCCAACCAAGAAAAAACCTGCAACAAACTGAAGAACAGTATCAAAATCAGGTTTTACAGGGACTTGAAACCACTAGAAAAGTCCAAGAACAAACTTACCCAAGTTTTATAGGGACCTGGAACCACAAACAGTCTAAACTATAAAAAACTAAAAACTAGGACCAGAGACCCCAACCAGCGACCAAAACCAGACAGGCACCAAACCAGAGAACCCACCTCAGTGCCACTATTGCAGCTCCAGGATCATATTAGCTGCTTCCTTACCAATAGCAGTAGTCTCTTGAGTGGAAACAACATCCATTGTAGTGGCAGCTTTCATAGCACTCTTCCTCGAGCTCTGCCTTGTTCTTTTGCTTGGACCCTCAGCCGAAATGATATCTTCATTCGCCCTTTTGCCCAAGTTAGCAATGGCTGCCCAAATACTTGAGGTGACCTGTTCCATTTTAGTGCTACTCTTCTTGATTAACATTGTGAGGTTCTGCTCATATTTGTTAAGTTTTTTTGGGATGTCTCCCATCTGTCCTTCCATATGACTAAGTTTAGCATTGATAGTATCCAGGTTATGTTGCAAAATTTCCACCTTTTTCTTCAAACCCATCATTTCATTGTAGATCCAGGAATCAACCTTGAGACTAGTGTCAGCTTTCTCCTTAGCAGAATGCAAGAAGGTAAGCATGGTGTCCCTCTACATATCGTCACAATCATCTTCAACAGTCTCATGTAGGGGGGAGCAGATATTGTCATTGATATCCTCCATATCTGTTTGATCCTCCTTTTGACCCTCAGCATAGTCCTCAGGATGAGCAGAGTCCTTCCTTTTTTCTTCCTCTATCCCCTTAACAGGAGAAGCAGTAATAGCCGTATAGTCCTCCTTATTCTTCTTAGTAGGTTCCCGACATTGTTATCCTCCACTTTATTACCCCCACTAGAAATAACCTGGTTACCCTCATTATTAGATTTACTCTATTCAAAATTACTTTCACTATTGTTTTCCTCTTTTCCTTTTTCATTATTATCTTCAGTCTCCGAATACCCATCCAAATCAGAACTTAACTCTCCAGTTTCAGTATCATCCTCATCCTCAGGTTTCCAATTCTCACAGCTTTCCAAATTCTCAGTCTCAGACTCCTCATCCTCAAGAACTTGAGAGGCAGAGGGTTTCAAATTTAGGGCATTTTCTTTCCCTTTAACAGAGTCACCCTTCTTACTCTTAATGGGCTCTTTCTTCTTGTCCTTAGAGGGAGTAGAGGTAATGTGCTTGTTTTTACAATATCCCTCAATAAGAAGGATTAGACCTTCATGAAGAATGGGTTTGGATTCCTTTTTCTTATGGGCTTCTAAACTATTAAGTAAAGAAAACCGCAGAAAGAAGGGGAAAGAAATTCTATCTTTAGATCTGAAATGATTTAAAAAAACAAAATGACATTTATGCACTCTTTTATTTCTTCCATCAAGTATGAAATACTCATGGATGCAGCAGAGAACATCCCTCAAAATCTCCTTTATCTGGTTCGCATCAAAGAAATCACCATTCTTTTCCAGAAGCTTCTCCTCTTCTTCCATTTTTAGAAATAATTATTATATGTTGTTATAGTAATAAATACAAATAATATAGTAAAAATATAATAATATAGTAAAAATAATAATAATATAGGATAATAATCATATATATATATATATATTAATATATATTTGATATTTATAGATAATAATAATAATAATAACATAATATATTATTATATATTAACAACATAGGTCATAATAATAATATATATTATAGATTATAATTAATAGATGATAATAATAATAATAATAACTATTAATAACATATATCTAATATATTACATTATTATATTTAGTAATAATGTAGTAAAAATAATTATAATATAATATAATATAATAATATATATTATATTTATAGATTATAATAATAATAATAATAACATAATATATTGTTATATATTAATAGTTACATTATTATATTAAATAACAATAATTAATATAATATATTTTAATTTCATTATATATATATATATATATATATATATAGATTAGTCATAACTCATTATTCATATCATATATTTATAAATTATATATTATATATTTATATATTTCATAACTCATTTGTCATAACTCATAAATTCATTTTCCCCTCTAATACTTTGTGTTGGCCAATATCAGATATCCAATCTAAAATTGGATACTCGATATTTACTAGCATTATTTTTCCAAAATATTCCCTGTCACTATAGACTCGACAACATCACTTTTTGTGGGCCTTTTTCATGTGTTTTAGGAAAAGTCACATTTTGGGGCCCAAACAATCAAAAAATGTTTGATAATATATCCCTAGGTGTCCGATATTGTCATCTGAATGGGGAGCATTAGTCATTAAAAGGCTAAATGCAAAATAAAGGTATCCAATGAAGAATTTGTGGCATATAGGGAAAGGGACAAAATAAAACACCAAAGGAAAAGAGAAGGTATGTTAAATGTCAGTCAAGTTGACAATGAATTAGTCGAAGGTGAAATCATAGAGTCAGATAATGAATATGTGCATTTGGGGAATGAAAATGTACCAATTGAAAATGATATTTCCAGAATTGAAAATTTAGAGAATGAAAATTTAGAGAAAGAAATCTCCTTAAGACCATCCATGCATGTAATGGATATAGGACCCCAAGGTGTTAATATGAACCTGGGCATCATTTGGTCCAAAAGGTGGAATTTTGGTTTATTTTATGTTTTTTTAGGATAATTTAGTTGTTTTGAGTCTTATAATAACATTTAGGAATGGTTAGAATTTAATTAGGAAGAAGGTTTATCAAAATAGAAAAAATTTCAAAAGTTGCATTAGCAACTTTTGCAACAATTTGACAACTATTTCAAAAAACCACTCCCAACAGCTAAAACTACCATGGGGTGGTTCTACACATTTGTAATGGCCTATAAAGGCTCTAGAAACTTGAAGGGAGAGAGAACATGAAGAAATATATGTACTTGCTCTTTGGAATCAATAAAATCTGTTGTTTCTAGAGTATTTTGACTGGTCTTTCCATACAGTACGCCCTACAGTGATTGAGAAGTGAAAAATTTTGTACTAATTTGATAGCCCTACTTATTTATGAAGTTTTGGTTTTGATTTCAAGTGTTCATCTGTTAGGATAATCAAGTTATTGATTTTTCTTGGTCACTGCCTTGTGAAACCCTCAAAACAAGTGTTTGGCCAAAGAAATGGCCCTAACTTGAAACTCCATTGTTTGAAATTGTTCCAAATTTGTATGGCGCAAGTTAGGCAAATGCATTATAATATTTTAAAGGTCTTGAGATAGGTGGTTGCAATAGAGATTTATGGAAGCAAGCCCTAGGTCTAATATTACCCATGTATTAGACCTTGTTTGTGCAATTTGGTTGAGTAAGGTGAAGAAAAGGAGTTGAGGACTTGGTGAATTAGCGAGACACTTTTTTTTGGGTTAGGAGAACACTCTAGAGTTGGAAGATTGATTCCATGAACCCATTCTTGGCCATTACCTTGTAGACCACACCTAAAGTTGTTAATTAGGCTTGAGTGCATGGTTGGGGTTAAGGCATGCTAAAGTAGAGTGAAGTTTTCAAACTTTGTAGTCTTTTAATCCTTGGAAAAGGTATCTAAAACTATGCTTTTTTGGCCAAGTCCATTGGAAGAGTTTTGAGTTATTGCTGAAAAATTAAACTAGGAGGCCTAATTGCCTACTAGGTCAAATGCTGCATTCTATTTTGTGGGTTATTCGCAGCAGGTCTTATTAGTGATTTTCCTTGTTTTGGTCAAGTTAACGTTTCCTCAAGCCATCATTGGTGTTAGAAAGGTTGGGAACACCATAAACCAACTTTTTCCAAGTTGGATGGTAGTAGTCCATTGTTGATCCAAGTAGGAAGAAGTTGGATTCTTGTCTTCTTTGGAGAGTTGAGTTTGTGACCTTGTTGGAAAGTTGTAATATCATAGTAGTATCCATTTGGAAGTGAGTCATAGCATTTTCCTAGCCCTTGTGGAGTTTGGAGGTTTGGGGGAAGAAGGTTGATTGTTTGGTGCTTCCTTGTGCTTACTTTGCATCACTACAAGTCATCCAAATTCCAAATTTACAACTCTAAGAAAAAAATTGCACTAGGACCCAAAGTCCCTAGGGAATAGGTCAACCCGGGTCATCCTATTTTGGAATAGTTGGACCTAGGTTAACCTATTCTAGACTCAATCAACCTAGGTTAACATATCCCAAAAAGAGAAGAAAATGAATTATGATAATAACATTGAAAAATTAATCCTTATTTGTTATTATGACTCTAGTAAAGCCTATTGGTTGTATGATCCTATTGGGGAGTTGAATTAACATCTCTAAAGATATGTCAAATTAAAATAGGTGTTTCACCTTTTAACCTTTTTCCATGTTGGTTTATTAGAAGAGAGACATGGTAGTGACACATCATCATACTTACCCAAAAATGTTGACCTCAAATTCAAAATTCCTATTGAATCTATTTACAAGAAAGGAAAGATATTAACAAGCCAAATTTAGGCTTAATGTACACTCCACAATTAACAAGTATTATCCAAAGGTAACAATTGTAGCAAGCTTGAAAACTAACCCACTCTGCCCTAACTAGTAACAAGACAAATGCCAAAAAAATTCATTCATTGGTTGGCTAAAATAGTTGACTTTATTCTTAAAAGTGCCATGATTAACGTTCTTAAAGGAAAATACCAAAATATGGATAAATGAACAATATTGAATTTTTTGATGCAACATCTATTGAGGAATGAAAATGGTGTGACTTAATTCACATCGTTGATTGAAAGTATCAACATTTGGGACAGAATCAACATGTTGCATTTGATCCTCTCCATAATCATCTTCATGTTCAAATGCTAGTTTGAATGGTGACTCCTCCCTTGAATTGAGCTAGGAAAAATACCCAATTGCACAACCTCTTAAAAGCATAAAATTTAAGCTTGATTTTCTAGTTTTTATAGTGTTTCTCCTTTTTGTTGGTTCATCATGGTTACCATGCATTATTAAAACCATGCCAACTCTTCCTCCATGGTGAAGGAGTCCCCTCCTTTTGTTAAGGTAGCTCAAAGTTCATAACAACTATCAACCTATTGAATGCTCTTTAGAAATGGATCCATCTTGCATTCATGCTTAGAATCATTAGAAAAAATGCATATAATCTGAATTTTTAGTAGCAAGGTTCTCACAAAAAACTTTTACAATACTCTAAAAATAATCTTCTAAGCTTTGGTTAGCTACCATCTCATTCATATATTTTATCTTGGCATCGAATCATCAGTTCCATTAGCTTTAGATGGGTAGGTTAATCCTAGTGAAACCCTTGTTCTGGCCATGGAGACCCTCCATCATCCATGACCACCTTGTACCGAGTAGTCTCCAAGGTGCTCTAAGTGCATTTTGAGGTCAATCTTCTGAGGCTCAAAACTCGGAGCTCATGAGGGCTATCAATGAAACATAAAATTCTATAGGATAGTGATGCTGAGGCCTAAAATAACCTATCTCATTTTTGAAATATCACATTCAATCTAGATTCAGCACAATGATCTCGCTCGATGCCAAAAATCATAGTGTGCCTCAGTTCATAGGTGCACCACAACGTAACTTTGAAACCGTTGATCTTGGCACCGAATTGTTAGCACCATTAGCTCTAGATGGGAAGGTAAACCCTAATGACACCCTTGTTTTGGCCACAAAGACCTTTATCATCTGCGGGCAACCCATACCGAGTAGTCTCCAAGGTGCTTTAAGTGCATTTCAAGGTTGATCTTTTGAGGGTTGTAACTTGGAGCTCATGATGGCTATCAATAAAATGTCAAATTCTATAGGATGGTGATGTTGAGGCTTGAGATAACCTATCTCATTTTTGAGAGATCACATTCTGTTTAGATTTAGCACAGCGATCTCGCTCAATGCCAAAACTCGCAATGTGCCTCAGTTCATAGGTGCACCACAATGTAACTTTGAAACCACTACTATTGGCATCAAATCATCAGTGCCATTAGCTCAATATGGGTGAGTGAACCCTAGTGACGCCCTTGTTCTAGCAACAAAGACCCTCCATCATCCGTGGATAGCCCGTACCAAGTAGTCTCTGAGGTGCTCTAAGTGCATTTTGAGGTCAATCTTCTAAAAGTTGTAACTCAGAGCTCATGAGGGCTATTGATGAAACATAAAATTCTATCAAAAAGTGATGCCAAGGCCTAAAATAACCTATTTCATTTTTGAGATATCACATTTTGTTTCGATTCAGCACAACAATCTTGCTCGATGCCAAAACTCGCAATGTGCCTTAGTTCATAGGTGCACTACAACATAACTTTGAAACTACTGATCTTCGCATCAAATCATCACTATTGTTAGCTTTAGATGGGTGGGTGGACCCTAGTGACACACTTGTTCTAGCCACATAGACCCTCCATCATCCATGGTTAGCCTATACCAAGTAGTCTCCAAGGTGCTCTAAGTGCATTTTAAGGTCTATCTTTTGAGGGTCGTAACTCAGAGCTCATAAGAGCTATTGATTAAACATTAAATTTTACAAGATTTTGATGTCAAGGCCTAAAATAACCTATCTCATTTTTGAGAGATCACATTCTGTTTGGATTTGGAATAGTGATCTCACTTGATGCCAAAACTCATAGTGTGCCTCAGTTCATAGGTGCACCACAACGTAACTTTGAAACTATTGATCTTGGCATTGAATCATCAGTGCCATTATCTCTAGATGGGCAAGTGAACCCTAGTGACACCTTTATTTCAGCCATGGAGACCATCCATCATCTACGGACAACCCGTACTGAGTAGTCTCCAAGGTGCTCTAAGTGCATTTCGAGGTCAATCTTCTGAGGGTCATAACTCAAAGATCATGAGGACTATCAATGAAAAATTAAATTCTATAGGATGATGATTTCAAGGTCTAAAATAACCTATCTCATTTTTGAGAGATCACATTTCATTTGGATTCAACATAGTGATCTTGCTCGATGCCAAAACTCGCAGTGTGCCTCAGTTTATAGGTGCACCACAGCATAACTTTGAAACCATTATTCTTGGCATCAAATCATCAGTGCCATTAGCTCCAAGGTGAACCTAAGTGACACCCTTTTTCTGGCCACGAAGACCCTCCATCATCTGCAAGCAGTCAGTACTGAGTAATCTCCAAGGTGCTCTAAGTGCATTTTGAGGTTGATCTTTCGAGGGTCATAGTTTGGAGCTCGTGAGGGCTATCAATGAAATAATTAATTCTACAAGATGATGATTTCAAGGCCTAAAATAATGTAGCTCATTTTTAAGAGATCACATTCCATTTGGATTTAGCATAGTGATCTCGTTCGATGCCAAAACTCATAATGTGCCTTAGTTCATAGGTGCACCATAGCGTAACTTTGAAACCATTGATCTTGGCATCGAATCACTAGCATCATTAGCTCCAAATGGGCAAGTGAACCCGAGTGGCACCCTTTTTCCAGCCACAAAGACCATCTATCATCCATGGCCAGCCCGTATTGAGTAGTTTCCAAGGTGATCTAAGTGCATTTTTAGGTTGATATTCTGAGGGTCATAACTCGGAGCTCATGAGGGCTATTGATGAAATGTAAAATTCTATAGAACAGTGATGCCAAGGCCTAAAATCACCTATCTCATTTTTGAGAGATCACATTCCATTTGGATTCAGCACAATGATCTTGCTCGATGCCAAAACTCATAGTGTTCCTCAGTTCATAGATGTACCACATCATAACTTTGAAACCACTGGTCTTGGCATCGAATTGTCAGTGCCATTAGCTCTAGATGGGTGGGTGAACCCTAGTGACACCCTTTTTCTAGCCACGGAGACCCTTGATTGTCCATGGCCACCCCGTACTGAGGCATCTCCAAGGTGCTCTAGGTGCATTTCGAGGTAGATCTTTTGAGGGTTGTAACTCAGAGCTCGTGAGGGCTATCAATAACCCGTTACCAAGTTTGGTGAACTTATCTAATTATGAATTTAAAGTTATATAAAAAATTGTTCAAAATTGCAAAAGTTGCAAAATTGCAAAATTGCAATTTTGTAATTTTGCAACTTTTGCAACTTTTTCTTGCAAAGTGAAATGAGTGCAAAGAGTTAGTTAGGGGTTTGAGCATGACCATACAAGGTTGGAAACATGTATATAAGGTGTGAAATTATAGCATTCATTAATGAAGCCAATTTTGTTAAGTGGATTAGTATGGGTTATGTGAACCTTGTGTACAAGGTTAACAAGTGTCTTTATGTCATGATAGCACTTCAAATTAAACATTGCATCCAAATTTGATAATAAAATTTGTTAAAATTTTATTCACAAATTATTGCATTTGAATCAAATATAACAAACAGGATTAAAATTAGTGATATTCCATAAACATGAACAGTACACATGATCCACGATAAATTAAACAATACTAGATACTAAATTAATATGTATATCATTGTGCACATAAATGAAAAATATATATATCAAAATACATGTATCCATAGACAAGTTACATAGATATATATCAAAGATCATGTATCCATAGACAAAGTACACAAACATATATCAAAATACATAAATCCATATACAAAATGTGGCTAATCATGCCATTATAATGTGTATAATATCAATGTTTCTATAAACAATGTGGCATATGCCATCTCAAGATGTCTCATGATGCATCCTATTAAAACTATACTATCCTATGGTGCTGTTGGATCATCAAAATGTAGCCTCTTCACTGCACTAGGTGGATTGGATGCCTCCTACATAAACAAAAAAAGAAAACCTAGAGTTAGACTACTAAATTTATATGATTCTTTGTATCTAACATTGAAATACTTAAATGCATAATGATATTTTTTTAATGAAAATTTACACTATTAAAATTTCATAATAAATACCTCTCTCATCGACCTCCTGCACTAGTCAGGAGTCCTCTTGTATGCCCTGGGCAATGCTCATACCTCACTAATTATGGGCTATGTATGTTCAAATATGTTTGTTAGATGAATCTACAACTTAAACTATAACATTATAATTCATAGCATGCAAAATTTATAACATATTTAATCATGAATTAAAACTACAACTTACTAGTGTAGGCTCCTCCTTAGGATATAGTGGTTGCATCATCAAATCTACATAACTCTCTTGTCAAGCCTCATGTGCACTAGGAGTCTCCTATGAGATACAAAATAGTAGTTGTTAATATCATGGAAATCAGTTTTGAATTTATTTATGAAGATAAGGAAAATAAAAAATAAATGATATGTATACATATAATGGGGCTCTCAGTGCGAATAGAAATGCCTAAGTGTCTATGACATAGAATCTATATGGACTCATCGCTAGTAGCCACACCCTATATACAATAAAGAATTTAATTAAATTTCATTACCACAAATATTTTACAAGAATTCATCAATATTTAATCAAATATAAAGCACCTAATTACCTTTCCTTTGTCAATAGGAGATGGCTCATCCTTTGGGACAAATGGTACCTACAAGATAAAAGAAAGATTATTAACCATATATGCTATAATATCAAATAGAAAAAATAATGAGAATACAACATAATGTACCGTAGATGTCTCAAGGCCAAATGAAATGGCCAAGAGCATGGCATCATCAATCTATATGAGCTCCTCCTTGGTCATCAACTAAACATGAATGAAGATCACATACATGTATAAGTCAGTATGGCTTAAAAATTAAAATTACTCTATTATAAAAATTAACTTTAAATCGCATATGTCATAACAAAAAAAATTATACATGTACCAACACTAAATGAATCCATGCCTCTCCATTCCCATCCTCTCTTACGTCAGGGTCTGTAACCTTTGCATGTGTGTCTGGTGTATCATTGTATAATACAAAATGATACTTAGGAAGATCACCTATGGGACCTAGGAAAATATTCTTGCATGTAATGCAAATGTGAGGCACACAAACATCTAATGAGCTAGCCGATGATGAACTGGTGCTAGCATCATCAACATGGGGAGGTAGGATTGACCTAGCCTAATATATCAATAGGCTTCTCAACCTATGAATGGCTTTGATGGTCTAAGAGATAACCTTTTCCATAATATCAAGATGTTGCACTCGGGGAGGGGGGAGATTTTAGTAGGGGGGAAAAAAAGTTCTAGCTTTCTTCCATTGGGAAGAGGGTCTATCATGAGGAGTTCCTAGTCCTACACCCATGTTGGGCTTCATACTCCAATAGTTCACTTTGAGTTTCAACCCAAATTCTATATATAATTTTCTAAGGAAATAAAATGGCACCTCTAAATTTCTATGTGGAGTGATATCAAAAACCATCCACCAACGATCCCAAAAGTTTGCAAGTATGGCATCATTTGTGCACCATTTAATTGATAGTTTGAGTTTTTCTTGTCGACTAGTATACTCATATTTGGGTTCGCAAAAAGGCTAGCCAAATCCTCTTTGGTTATATTGAGGGCCACAACCTCATCATAGTCCAAGCCATTATCAAACATCTCATGCATTTCATCACGCCAATGAAGAGCAGCATTTTTTTGGTTGATAAGGGTTTGAATGTTATCCACTACGGTGTTTAATGTGGATAACATAGGAGCCAATGTAGGTACATTATTATATGTTCTTTGCAAAGTCCTCAATTGGGTGATATTTTCACTTATCAAATCCTTGATTTGAGGAGGGTTTTAAGGGGGTAAAGGATCATTTGGTGGATGGTTTTGCAGAGGCACTAGATCGTTTGGTGGGGGGTTACGAGGAATATTATATCTTGCCTCAGTGTCATCATTTTGATCAGCCATTCTTATTAATTTGCAAAACATAATATATATTTAAAAAAATCTTAATTTTAACAATTTCTATCAAAAAAACTTTAAATTCAACTAAAACTAACAAATTCATGATAAAATCTATTGAATTTATATTAAAATTGATTTAAAAAAAAAAAACTTAATATCGTGTATCCGACCTTGAATCCACTATTTGAGTGCTAAACACAATAAAACCCTATGAGAATAAGCTCATAGGTTGTGTTTTTTTTAATAACTACTAACAGATATTGGGTATCTGATATTATATCAGATATTCAATACAATATCGGATATCTGATATCCACCACGTCATCCCATGGTTTGAAAACCCCATGGGTCAAGTAGTGTATTATATATTATATACTATATATTGTATTTTATATTATAATATATTACTATTATATTATATTATATTATATAATATTATATAAAAATATTAATCTTCATAAATAATATAATATATATTTATTATTTTATAATTATATAATGTAATAACTAATTTATTATTTCATATATATTATATATTATATATTTTTAAGTGTTATCGGGTATTCGATATCAAATCGAATATCTGATAAAGGTTGGGCCTTACATTCCAAGTTTGGTACCTAGATAGGTGAAAAAATTCAAATTAGATTTTGAAGCACTTTTAGACATTTTCAAACTCTATTTTTTTCACATTGCCACTTTCTGGCACACCATGATTCTGCACATACCTAGTGGCTTTATTGGTCTTTCCCTCGAAGCTATTTGGGCAGTGGGTCCAATTATTTTTCACAACTCCTAACAAGGGTGGTACAAGTCCTAATAGGGTTGGAATCTCCTAATAGGGATTCAAAGTCTCCTAAAAGGGACTTATGTGTATTGAATGTATTTATAGACTCTTACACAGGGTCCATCCTCTAACAAGGAATATTTATATTAGTACATCATCTTGTGGGTACCATCCCCACTAAGGTTTTCCCTCTAATCAAGGGTTTCCCTAGTTAACATATCAAGAGTTATTGTGAATGAGTATCTTTTTGTGGTTTTAGTTTAGATTTCTCATATGGTTAAGTTTGTTTAAGGTTGATAATTGTGATAATAGTTAGATAACTAATTCACCCCCCTCCTCCCCTCTTAGTTATATTAGTGGACTATATATTCTGGCACATATCATATACCATTGGAAAGCTCTCGGAGTGAATTTTTGTTTTTGGAGTCCAAAAAAGTGCATGTCTTCATGGTAAGAATTTATTCATGAGTTTGTTGAAGTAGAGGTTTTCCAACTATTTTTCCTTTATATATATTTGTTTCTCAATCATGATGGTTAGAGATCTCTCCGTACAAATTTGCCATCTAGATATGGATCAAACATGGTGATGTTTGTCCCAACATTTTTATTTTTTCATCTGATGCATTTGGTGGTGTTTTTTTATAGAAACTAACATGATCTTCTTCCAACAAAGGTTTGTCATCATTTGGAGATATTTTCTCAGAGTTTGTTGCATCAATGATAAAGATCCAATTAAATTCAGAGTTGAAGAGAGAAGAGAGAGGCTTTTCCTTCCAAGTGAATGAAAAATGAAGAGGACAAGTAGAAACCATGGATTAGATTTGACCTAGCTTCATTTTTCTATTTATTCTCTTCTTTCCTATTCAAGTTAGTTGGTTCCAGTCTATTGAGAAGAGATCTAGTTGTGATTCTATCATTTTCTTCATTCTCTCTATGATGAACATCATTGTAATTTCTTTGAAAACTAAATAATATATCTGTCTATTATGTATTTTCTAGGTTATTCCATACTCTTAATGTATTTTTTTTCAAGGAAATGGATACAAATCTTCTTGTTGAAAGTTTCAATCTAAATCTTGTCTCCTTTCTATGGATCTGTAATTTTCTGTGATATATGAACATAGAGAATATTGTCTAGTTGCAACTTGAGTTGAAGTTGTATACCATTGTGTATTTTGTTGTTGGGTAAAAGACTTGAGTAAATGCTTAATATGAATTGACATAATTATAGGGTTCATAGAAGGATTTGATAAGAATGATTTTCATTTTGAAGATTAATTTTTCTTTACAAACTAAATGGATAGATCACAGTCATAGGTGTATGTTTTGACTTATTTGATACCTAATAGATAAGGGACTGATCAAATAGGAGATTTCATATGTGGGTATGCTGATTTTAAATTTAATATTAATTATCCATTTTCCCTTTCTATTCGAGAGCTCAAAGGATACCCACACTTAGCTTATCAATCTCAAAGGTTGTGTCATTAGCTATTTCATATCTATGTAATTTGCATAAGCACTAGACTAATTAGGGTTTTAAACTTCTTTATATAGATTTAGATTGCATGCTTTGAACTAGCACCATATGAATGAATATAAAGGTCTACCCACCTAGGTTTTGCAAAGTAGGAGGAGTTTAGCCTTATAGTTGGCCCAATTTTTTTTCATGGGCATTCATCATAGGAGTTAGCTTCCCTTAGATGCATTCTGGTCAAGTTATTTGGTTATGAAAAATGTTAAATTAGGAGCCAAAAAAATGGTGACTCTACTAGAGAAAGACACAAGGAAACTACTATAGAAGTGAGGAATTGTAAGTTGCTTCCCATATCCTTACTAGATTTTGAGTCTCCCAGTTATGCATTATTCTTGACAACAATAACTTTGAAGATTGATGATAGGTATTGTTATAAAATGACTTGTGAATCCTTCATGTTTTAATCCAAGTGATCATGAAGTCTTTTTGTAGATTAAAGAGTCAAGGAATATGACTTCTTTCATCTTGTCAAGGATATGAAATTCCAAATTTGCATAAAATTTTAAAATACCTATTGTAAATTTTGGACTAGCTTGTTGTATTGTGCAAGTTGAGAAAATCTTTTCTCACTAAGTGAGTGTAAAATTGAACTTATATCTTTGTATCAGTGCATTGTGAAGTTTGAGGTATGATGAATGATACAACAATTGGAATTTTTTTTTGAAGAAATGATCTAAGGTTCTTGGCAATTGTTGAAGAGGTTATGTGAGGTGCTATGCAAGAATCAATAAATCTGGATAAGATTTAAATCTATTGTTGTTTACATCATTGAAGAGGTTTGCAAGCATCACATATTAATGTATTTTTCACTTTTATGAGATTTATTTTTCCATGAAAGTAAGTTATACAAAAGTGTCTCCATCAAGTAATGTTTTTAGCACTAAGTAGGAGAGTGGTTTGATGCATCTTTGCATACTTTGTGAACAATAAATTCAGTGAATTTTTTTACATGTTGGAGTATGTTTGGAGATTAAATTAGTAGAAGAGTTTTCAGATCTATTGCAAGTTATGAATTATGAAAGTTATCTTGGTGAATGAGTTGTAAGTTTGCAAAGAATGTCAAATTTATTTTCACCTAGCATGCAATCTGTTGGTGAAAATTATAGATCTATTTCTACCAAGAGATACTTTCCATTACACTTCGATGGAATTCATGGTTTCCAAATACCATACCATATGATCATATAAAGAATTTTTATAATTTTAATGGGACTCATTTTGATTCATCCAGTCATCATATTCAACTTTTTAGTGATTTGATGAGTAACTTTGAGATTGCTCATGAAGATGTGCATATGAAATTGTTTGTTAAATCTTTGGAAGGTGATGCTAGAATTTGGTTTTACTTTTTGCCAACATCTTTTTATATCATCTTGGGGTGAATTACATTCAACCTTAATGGAGAAATTTGGGCAAAGAATAAGCATATCTGATTCTTTCGAGAAGTTCTTGATGATACAAATTAGGAATGGCAAACTTATTCCTAAATTTAATATTTGATTTGCAAGAGCCTTGAATGGGATTCTTGAAAAATGTAGATTGGATTATCAAGTGTGTTTGGTTGTTTATTTTGATGTATTTGATGGGAAAATGAGGTATCTATTGAGGGATAAAGAACCCAAGACTTTGCATTAGGCATTCATAATATCTATAGAGATTGAAAATAATATAAAGTATGGACTAACCAAGAGTCACTTCTCTAGAAAGTTTTTCTGACAAGATGAAGTCGAGATTAGAAACCAATGTCATGTTGAGTTTTCAAATTCAAATCAACATGTAGATACCTTTTTTATTGTAACTAACCATGTTGATAATTTAGATTTCAAAGCATGTGTTGATGAGGTGACCTTGTTACAACATACTAATATTCCTAATTTTCTTGAAGTTAATGCATGTGTTGATGGTACTATAGTAGTACATGATAAAGGTAATTCAATGGATGAGTTCCATAATCATGAAATAGTTTCAGTAGTTACTTCTCATGGTGATAATTCTTATGGTGTTGAGAATGTTGAGTGTTCATCTCAGTTTTATAAGAATGAAGAGGCTGAAAGCTATGACACAAGTGATGAAAACATGATTGTTGATCTAGTATGTTAGGAAGAAGCATTATATGAAGAAGATGATGAAAGTGGTTACTCAAATCAAGGTGAGGACAATGATAATGTATACTCATCTTCATATGAGTCTGATGTAACATGGGAAGAAGAGAGAAATAATGAAAGTGAATATTCTCTTAAGAGAGAGGTATGAGCTCTCTTTCTAAAATTGAAAAATGAAATTCCATCTCCATATTGCATGAATTAGCTTATTGTTGAAAACTTTGAAGATGAATTGTCTACACAATATGAGGATAAGGAGATCATTAGTGAATGAATCATCTACAAGGATGAATTACCTATATGTGTGGAAGAAAACCATGAGGCTATAGGTAGTTGTAATCACCAATATACAAGTGATTCCAAGGTTAATGCATCAACACCTATTGATGAGTTAAGAGATGATTAATGGTCAAGCCATATGAATCATTTAAGAGAAGAAAATAAAAGTAATTGATCTATATTACACTTGCTCAATTGGAGAAGTGGACATTGTGTCTTCATGTAATGATTTTAATATTTTTTCCTTACATGCTAAAAGTGTTCATGACAATAGTTTTAAGGTTTGCATCTTGTGAATCCAATAACAAGGTGTTAGACGAAGTTATTGTTGAAGACAACCTTAAAACTTGCAATAAGTTTTATGTTGAATGCTCTAATATGATTTCTAATCCATTTTTTGATTATGAAGAATCATTGGAGAACTCTAGATTATTTTCAAACATTGACATGGATGACATTTGTGAGAGTAAATTTGATTGCTCATTTGAGTGCTAACCGGTTGCACATGAAAAGACAAAAATCCAAGGTATGTGTGATTCCCTTTACCAATTCAAATATCAAATTTTCATATACAAGATTTATAGCATGCATAAATAATTTAATGAAGAAGAGTTTCAGTCTAATTCTGATATCTTTGAGCATTCTGATTTGTATGTTTATAGTGAGCATTTTGTTGAAGTGGTTCCTAGTTTGTAAACTCACCATGAACAAGAAGATGTAGATTTTTTTTTGCTAAGAGAATTAATTGAAGATGCTATTCTGATTGGTGAAAATGATGGATGTGATATTCTCAGCTTCCCTCATGAAAGTGGAAATGAAAATAAAGTCTATAAAAGAGGTAAGAAGTTTTGTTGAAGTTTTGTGGCCCAAGGGCATCATTTGTATAGTTTAGGAGTTGTTTTCTCGCTTTCAATGAAGTTATTCAAGAGAAAGTTTTGGAGTACTTTGCTTCTTCCAAATATATAAATCCTTACCATGTATATGAAGGATATGCAGCCCTAGATAGAGCCACTATTGGGACTCAAAATTGAAGTTATGATTTTGACTACCATTCTAAAATTTGAGTCAAATTGAGCCCCTATAAGAACTTTTCATGCATATGTACTAACTATCATTTTGAGTCCTGTTGGTGTTTGAAAACACTAGAGAGTTTTCAATTATCCCCATGAGAATATGACACATCTAGGGGCAGCTAACTCCCATTATTAACATATCATTTCAGGCACAGGGCCAACTATAAGGCATGACCCTTCTTCTACTTCAGGCTCTGCTAAACCAAGGCGGGTAAACCTGAGATTCAATTGATATTGTACAAGTGAAAAACATATCCCTGAATCTATTTAATGCAGATAAAAACCCCTATATCTCCTAATGGCCTATGAAACAACACAGATCTATAGTAGCTAGGTGCAAACCTATGCTAGTCATAAGTTGAGTGAGGGTTAGTTCTATTATAGCTCTTCAACACAAAAAGTAAAGATTGTTTGATTAATGATGTTGATTCAACAAAACCCCTAAAATGTAGCAACATGAACAAGTGATCCTATAAACGACCAGTGTCTTATCTATTGGGTAAATCCATGAATCAAATGCATACATATGAATATCTGAGACATAGGTGTATCTTCAGATATCTGATCTATCCATCTAACTTGTAAATGGACATCTATGCTCAATCTGAACCTCATTCTTACATGATATCCCCATCAAAAAACCTACAATCCTGTTGATTCTTTGAAGCATTTACATAACCTCTTGGGTTATAAGCAACAATGAACTAACATATAGCCTTAAGGAGCTATAATTACAGCCTAAACTCTTTGTTCAGAGATTATAAAACATTGAAGATCACTAATAAGGGAGACAAGAATTAGAAAGAAACTAATGAAATTCCTATTCCTTTGTATTAATTTCCTTGAAACAATACATTTAAAAACATGCAATCAAAACATGGAAACACCTAACATGTCTGAACTATCTATATTATCTTTACACTTGCTACTCACATGAGAGAAATATACTAAAGAATGAAGGTGGAATCACAGTTTTGGATCCAAAGAAGTAGTCTCACAGAATGACTATAAATTTCCTACCAAAAATGGTTTCACAGTCACAAAAAACTAGAACCCTTACAATAGAGAAAGAATAGAAAGATATAGGAGAAGTTAATTCTCGGATCTAAATCTGCAACTCACATCTGTCAACCTTGGGAAAACCTCCTCAACAGTTTCAAAACAACTTTCAGATCTTCTCCCTCAAATTGAAAATCAAATCTTCATCATTATGGCTCTACAAGGCATATATATCTGAGATATTTTATTCAACCTCATAACTGATTTCTGATTCTAAAGTGCATTCATGGTAAAAATGAAAAACTAGCTACAAAGTGACTTCAAGAAGCCAATATAACCTTTCTTATTTATTTTCTCCACATCCAAGCTTCAAAAAGTATTCAAAACTACCCTATAACCAACCTTGATGCTTTGTGATGACTTTTGCCCATTGCACTGAGAATGCCTCTGAAAAATGAAAATCTGCTTATAGCCTGAACTAGTGAAGACCTGTGCAAAATCTGATCCCAAATTCAGAAAATTTACTTCCTCCCAGTTCCAATGGTATGCTGCACTACCCATTTTTGATAAAAATTGCCCTTGATATGGCCATTTGAAAAATAGGTCTCCAGACTAAACTTTGGCATTTAAAAAATGAAAAATTCAAAATTTTACATAGTGATAACGATATAAAATTTGAAAATATTTCAAATTCTCATTCTATGCGTTTATATTCTCATAAGTTTCATTTTACTTTCAGTATCCTCCTTATCTCTCCAATCTTGAAGATGCGATTTGTCACACATTGATTAGCTATGACAACTGAAATCTTAATTAATTAATCAATACTAACTAATTAATTAATTCTCTTTTCTCCTTTCAAATTTCCACTTTTTATAGAACCGTGAGCATATGGAAAGCTTCTTACATTCTTACACTTTCAATGGAGATATTAATATTTTATTAATATTCCATATACCCCTATATCATCATGAGCATCTGAAACTTCTTTTATGCACATACGGGCTTGAAATGCCTTTACACCCTCACAGTGAAACCTTTCTTGTAGCCCTGAGACCCTTTTACATCTTCATTTATGCTCATAGAATCGTGAATCTCCTTTATGAACTTTACATTTTCATGGTGAATGCTCTTTACGCTCTTATGCGTCACTGTATTCTCGGAGGGGTTCAAAATTTTTCTTACACTTTTTCGAGCGCATGAACCCCATGAAGCTTATGAGCGTAAGCCTTCAAATTTTGATTCACGATCATATGCTCAAGTATAGGACCAGAGAACTTTCACAATTACCTTACACTCCTATGCGTGGTTTGGTTTTACTGGGGTCAAAATATGTATGACCATAGACCCGCAGGCCCCACACATTAGGCTGAGTCTTTTCGAAGACTACATGTCTTTAAGACACAATAGCTCCACAATGAGTTGTATTTAAAAACTCAGAAAGCCCCTCCCATGTTAAATATGGGATAATTGGTTTTGATGCACTGCGGATTTCTTTATGCTTGAGCTTGGTACCTCTGTTTGGAGTGATCTGCTATCTCCTTCACTCGTGGGCCGCATCTCTTCCTCATAATTAACTGCCGGCTATAGAGCTCTTTCCAACTACATCTTCTTCCCAAAGGTGGCATCTTCATTCAGCATGTTCTCTTCCTTGTCTGCTGTGTGAGTTCTTCACATTTGGTCTGCTTGTGAGTTTTCATGTGGGCATCCTTCTAAAAGACGTGGGCAGAAACCTTGGACGAATGACTTTACACCCTGCTCACGGTGGCTTCTTTTGTAGCTCCCTCTATCTGCCATTTTGGCATGTTTTTCTTAATGTCATGGAGCTACTCTTTGTGATTGCCAGCTTCTTCTCACTCTGATGTCTGTATCTAGCGACTTTCTTTTGCTGCATGAATGCTACCTGAAAATCATATGGCTTCTCCTCTTCATCAATATGGACTTCACGTGCATTATGTTCTGTAGCTTCTCCTCTATTTTTTTGCATGAGAGCCTCTCCATACTGTGCCTTTCTTGCAAGTTCTCTGTTTCATTGTGGATGTCCATTCTGACCGGGGCCTCTATTCATGTATGCACCTTATTTATCACTGCTTTGCGCGGGTTCTCTTTTTAAATACCGCTGCCTTCATTTAAAATGCAACCCCCTCCTCACAAAAACATGAGCTTCCTATTAAAAATTTGGATTGTCTTTGTATGAGGCTATAATACGTGGACCTTGGTGTTGACTTCCCACTTCTTAAAAAGTGGATCACTTGCTCACTTGCTCGATTCAAAGACTAAGATCTCTATTCTGTATGTGGACATCTAATCATGATGATGGATTTCTGAACACCGACAACTGTTTTAAGCTGACTTCTTGCTTTCCATATAAGCTTGTCATCAATATCCATGCTCGTGATACTTTTGCATGTAAACTTTTGTGCAATGTTGATTGTAATCTTCTAAAATCCGATCCCAATCCTAGATGGATTACATGTGGATCAAGTACTTTGAGTATTTGAAACATGAAGTGCTGCCTCTCTTTACATTCAGTGGGGCCTGATCCAACCATAATCATTTGATTATTGAAAAATTTTACAAGCCACATCATTTAAGAAATCACATGAATCAGAGAAGTCAAAAAGTATTGTATTGATTGTGCTCTTTCTATTGGAGCAATCATATGGAAAAAAGCCCGAACAGACTTGCAAGAGAGCCCAATCCTAAAAGGTCCTTAAAACCCTCTCTTATAATTATGAGGACAATCAAATTTCTCTTACCTCCCATGCTCAGAGAAATATCAATGTATATTGTGTGCCAGCCTGGAAATAAAAACCATTTAATCCATGTATAACCTTATCAATATGATGTAATCAGTCGGACCCCAAAGGGGGTTCGGCTAAAAAATTTTTGGTTTTGGAAAACTGATACTACCAACTAACCAATTGAACATCTTGAACTAATTGAAAACAAAATCCATCACCGAAAGAACATTTAAAACTCATTTTACCAACATTCTACAAACTATCACTTTTGATGTCAAGAGGCCTGTTGATTGCCTTTGAAAATTGACCCAGACAACTGGCCAAGCTTTGAAAATTGGCACACTGAATCTCTACTCTACATACATTCACCCTATAAAATTTCATCTTATGAAAAATTTCTAGTCAAAAGATATTCACTATCGAAGTTTCCTACTTAAAATCACCTATAGATAAACATGTCAGAAGGCAAGAAATTATGTTTGGTTTCGACCTTGAAAACTAGGCAAATGAGCACTTGAGATTCTAGAAATTGGAGCACTGGTACATTTTCATGAGGAAAATATTATTCTATGATTTGGGCTCATGATTAATAACAAGACATTTTTGACAAGTGTCTAAAGTTGGCTACTCAGAATTGGCAGACTGGAAACACTGACAGAAAACAATTTTTGCAAATGGAATTGGCCTAGAAAAGTGTGAAGACAGATTTATCAAGACTTGAAAACTGACACACTTAAAGTACTTTTTGAGGACAACATAGTTGTACAATCCATTTGATCTCACCAATCATAGATTAGGAATTATAATGCCACAAACATGGGTCCTGACAAATCTACAAATGGTGACACTAGTAAATGGTTACAAATTATGTTTGGAATCGTGTTCAAAAACATATCAAATGGACTCTTCAACACTTAAAAATTGAAATATAGGAGGTCTCTAACATCTACAATGCAACACAAAAGGAATTTCAACATTTGGATCAACTAGGTCAAAGTTATAACACATTAAACAGGGCTTCCCAGAATTTTGAATATTTTGCAAAAACATGAAAACAGTAATTGACCAACTTTGAGGGATTCAAAACCTAGTCAAATGGACTTGAAATGACTCCAAATCTGAAACATAGGTTCTCAAGTATGGACACTAAACAATCCCAAAGTGGTGAATCACAAAACATTTCTGGGTGTGAGATATTTAGATGCAAACACAGCCTCCTGTCGTTGTTTGATACTAGGGTGAAATGTAGGATTGGCACCAACTCAAATCAAGACTTTGCCAAACAATTCAAAATGTCAATCTAACATCATGGAACATGTGGATGCACTGAATGGATGGTTTTAGAAATATTAAAAACCGTAGGGGCTTCAAAGGTACAGTCGGGTACATTTTCATTTATGGGGCTTGATTTCTCAATTTTTAGAAATGTGACTAAAAATGAAACATGCAATTTTTAGTCCCAACAGTGGCTATGTATGGGGATGCATTCCCTACGCGGGCATGGCAAGATTCTAGATCTTTGGGTGAAGCAGACCACACACCTAATCGCAAAACTTTCTCTCGAACAACTTTACTAAAAGTAGGGAAACTACTCTAACTATGTGCAAGAGATGGCCCCAAGCCACCAAAAAGTTTTAGAACTTTTTACCTCTGTCATATACCTTATTTTCATTTACATTCTCTTGAAGCAAACTGAAACTCTCTTCCTTATTTGTTCCACCCCTCATATCAACACTTTCAATTACTTTGTTAGGCAAAACAAAACTACTATCATCATCTTCATAGTAAATATAAAAATTAGACAAATTTTCTACACCTTGCTCACTATGAAAATATGAATCAGCGTGATCATAATAACTAACATCAGACTGAAAATGAAACTGATCACTATTGATTGAGTCAGGGATTCCTTCAACTGGAAATACAAAGGCTTGATATTCTACTTCATTGAACGAGTTACATGAATCAGATGGTAACTCACCTTGTGCCTCTGGCTGTGAAGAGTATTTGGAATCAGATTGTTGCCTACTTGCAGTCATATCATTCACTAAATCAGATTCATCCTTCACTGAAACCTCTTCATACTCAAAACATTGATTAGTCAACATACATGAAAATTCATTCTGAAAGTGCTGATCCAAACTATGTTGATCATTATCATTTTCTTCCTCTAACTGAATGTCAGAATAAACCTTGAAATTATCTTTACAAGACTTCTCAGCACATGAAGAAAATCTATAATTTGATTGACAACCTTCACTATTTTTCTCAACATCATATGAAATATCAAAACTTATTGTAGCATAACCAGCATGAAAAGAATCTAAAACAGCTTTAAACTTCCTTTTACTAACATAATTAGCATTCAACAAATCGTCATGTGAAAATACATTTGAGGTACTATCATCTACACCTCCAAAATTTGATAAGGATTGTTCAGATTCTAGATCTCTTTCTACATCAAACTTTGGGGAATTGATTTGACTGAATGAGAAAATATTATGAGAGAAAATATGAAGATCCTTAGAAATAATTATGTGCTTTTCAAACTCACAAGCCAACAATTCAGATATTTCATCAGAGCTCAAGAAGATTGCCTCACAAATCTTCTCCCAGCTGTGGTTATCATCTGGATAACATGAAGAACTTACAATAGTAGGATCCTTAGTGTATCAATCTGGAAAATCAGAATTATTACAACGTTCTTTCTTATCATGGAAATCACTAGATCTATTGTTGTTACAACTTTCTTCAACTTCATATGTACTGTAACAAAATTTATCTTCTCTTTTATATCCATCTTTTTCATGTTGATTGCTATTACCTGATTCATTAACATTTGAATCCACCTCCTCACATTTGGAGGACAGATTATCTTGCTCTACGGATTCATTATATTCATTGCTACCTTGGCTTTTAGCACATTCATTATCATTAGAAGACATGTCATGAAATCTATAATCACCACTTTCCATCTCCTCAATAAATTTTTCAATTTGAAAAATTATTTTTAACCTTATAGGTGCTGGCCAATTGACTAAATCGGGTACTAGAACATCAAAGAAAACACTAGGCATGGAAAATTCCTCAGGTCTACAATGAAAATGCATCTTACTGATTACTGACTTAAGCCTTAAATAACATTGTTCGACACTTAGACCTTGAGTATTGCCTACTTCAATTCTTATAAGATTGGCAATCCTTTGGTAAACCAGTCTATTCAACATAGCAATGTTATTATTCACAATTTCCAAACTCTCAGAATTTGGCAAACTAATTTTAGATCTAAGATCTAATTCCATTATGGAACAAAATTTCTACCTCTTCCTTCTAGTGCTGAAAAATCACTGAATAGAGGCACTAATTCTAACATTTGACTTCCATGAAAAGAAAACATGAAAACGAAAATACCTCAAGTGCTTATGGTAACTTCAATCTGCTGATTCGGCATAGGTACAAGACTGAAATTCCTTCACACCACTGGTCAAAACTTTGTAGAGCTACCACCTCTTTTCAAGAGGATAAAGGGATTAATGCTATGATTCACTTGTACATTTCAATTTCTTTATAACAGCAAATTGCAAATAGCACTATAAAACTTTATCAAGAATTTAAAATTCCTTTTCAAGATCTATCAATAGTTTTAGATCTACCCATACAACTGAAAATCCTTCAAAATTTTGCAATGAAATCAACTAGGAACAAACTGGTACAGAAATTTAAGAGTCACCACTCACACTTTGTGAGAAATAAAACATAATTTGTCACTTAACAAATCTGAACCAGACCTTCAATGTAGGAGAAACTTGTAGATCACTAACACCTTGAAAAGAAAATATACTTTATGAATCGATTCTTGACTTTGAAACTTTCTCAACAACATTTGCAAACTGAATTGATTGAAGATAGACCTATAACAATCACAACACACAATTTTCATCCAATTTTACAACCTACTGCTGATTATGAATAAAGCTCAATTGGGGTGCATGATATTTGAGTAAGAGACCTAGAAAACACATTAGATAACCTACTGCTGCAAATTATTTATGCACTTCTTCTACTGTATTGAATCTCTTCTTTTAAATTCTCAAGGTTTGTCTATCATTTACATTCAATATAGTCCCCAATAGAGTCACCATTTTGTTGGTGTTTGAAAACACTGGAGAGTTTTCAATTATCCCCATGAGAATATGGCACATCTAGGGGCAACTAACTCGCATTATCAACATATTATTTGTGGTAGAGGGCCAACTATAAGGCATGACCCTTCTTCTACTTTAGGCTCTACTAAACCTAGGCAGGTAGACCTGAGATTCAATTGATACCGTACCTGTGAAAAACATATCCCTGAATCTATTTAATGCAGATAAAAACCCCTATATCTCCTAATGGCCTATGAAACAACACAGATCTACAGTAGCTAGGTGCAAACCTATGTTAGTCATAAGCTAAGTGAGTGTTAGTTCTATCATAGCTCTTCAACATAAAAAGTAAAGATCATTTGATTAATGATGTCGATTCAACAAAACCCCTAAAATGTAGCAACATGAACAAGTGATCCTGTAAATGACCAGTGTCTTATCTATTGGGAAAATCCATGAATCAAATGCATACATATGAATATCTGAGACATATGTGTATCTTTAGATATTTTTGATCTATCCATCTAACTTGTAAATGGACATCTATGCTCAATCTGAACCTCATTCTTACATGATATCCCCATCAGCAAACCTGCAATTCTATTGATTCTCTGAAGCATTTACATAACCTCTTGGGTTATAAACAACAATGAACTAACATAAAACCTTAAGGAGTTGCAATTACAACCTAAACTCTTTGTTCAGAGATTGTAAAACATTGAAGATCACTAATAAGGGAGACGAGAATTAGAAAGAAACTAATGAAATTCCTATTCCTTTGTATTAATTTCCTTGAAACAATACATTTAAAAGAATGCAATCAAAACATTAAAACACCTAATATGTCTGAACTATCTGTATTATCTTTACACTTGCTACTCACATGAGAGAAATATGGTGAAGAATGGAGGTGGAATCACAGTTTTGGATCCCAACAAGTGGTCTCACAGAATTACTATAAATTTCCTACCGACAATGGTTTCACAATCACAAAAAATTAGAACCCTTACAATAGAGAAAGAACAGAAAGATATAGGAGAAGTTAATTCCTAGATCTGAATCTACAACTGACATCTATCAACCTTGGGAAAACCTCCTCAACAGGTTCCAAATAACTTTCAGATCTTCTCCCTCAAACTGAAAATCAAATCTTCATCATTATGGCTCTACAAGGCATATATATCTGAGATATTTTATTCACCCTCGTAACTGATTTTTGATTCTAAAGTGCATTCATGCTAAAAAAGAAAAACTAGTTACAAAGTGACTTCAAGAAGCCAATATAACCTTTCTTATTTATTTTCTCCATATCCAGGCTTCAAAAAGTATTCAAATCTACCTTGTAACCAACCTTGATGCTCTATGATGACTTCTGCCCATTGCACTGAGAATGCCTCTGAAAAATGAAAATTTGCTTATAGCTTGAACTAGCGAAGACCTCTGCAAAATTTGATTCCAAATTCAGAAAATTTACTTCCTCCCAGTTCCAACGGTATGCTGCACTGCCCATTTCTAATAAAAATTGCCCCTGATATGGCCATTTGAAAAATAGGCTTCCAGACTAAACTTTGGCATTTAAAAAATGAAAAATTTAAAATTTTACATCATGATAACTATATAAAATTCAAAAATATTTCAAATTCTCATTCTATGCATTTATATTCTCAGAATTTTCATATTACTTTCAGTATCCTCCTTATCTCTCCAATCTTGAAGATGCCACTTGTCACACATTGATTAGCTATGACAACTAAAATCTTAATTAATTAATCAATACTAATTAATTCTCTTTTCTCCTTTCAAATTTCCACTTTTCGTAGAACTGTGAGCTTATGGAAATCTTCTTACATTCTCATGCTTTCAATGGAGATATTAATATTTTATGAATATTCCATATACCCCTGTATCATCGTGAGCATCTGAAACTTCTTTTACGCACATACGGGCTTGAAATGCCTTTACGCCCTCATGGTGAAACCTTTCTCATAGCCCCGGGACCCTTTCACGTCTTCATTTATGCTCATACGCTTGTGAATCTCCTTTACAACCTTTATATTTTTATGGTGAATGCTCTTTACGCTCTTATGCATCACCGTATTCTCAAAGGGGTTCAAAATTTTTCTTATGCTTCTTCGAGTGCATGAACCCCGTGAAGCGTATCAGCATAAGCCTTCAAATTTTGATTCATGATCATATTCTCAAGCGTAGGAGCAAAGAACTTTCACAATTGCCTTACACGTGGCTTGGTTTTTCGTGAGTCAAAATATGTATGACCATAGACCCGCGGGCCCCACACATTAGGTCGAGTCTTTTCAAAGACTGCATGTCTTTAAGACACAATAGCTCTGCAATGAGTTGTATTTAAAAACTTAGAAAGCCCCTCCCATGTTAAATGTGGGATAATTGGTTTTGATGCACTGCGGATTTCTTTATGCTTGAGCTTGATACCTCAGTTTGGCATGATATGCTATCTCCTTCACTCATGGGCTATATCTCTTCCTCATAATTAACTGCTGACTGTAGAGCTCTTTCCAACTGTTTCTTCTTCCCAAAGGTGACATCTTCATTCAGCATGTTCTCTTCCTTGTCTACTACGTGAGTTCTTCACAATTGGTCTGCTTGTGAGTTTTCATGGGGGCATCCTTCTAAAAGACGTGGGCAAAAACCTTGGACTAACGACTTTACACCCCGCTCACGGTGGCTTTTTTTGCAGCTCCCTCTATCTGCCATTTTTGCATGTTCTGCTTAATGTCATGGAGCTACTCTTTATGATCTCTAGCTTCTTCTCACTCTGATGTCTGTATCTAGCGGCTTTCTTTGGCTGCGTGAATGCTACTTGAAAATCATATGGCTTCTCCTCTTCATCAATATGGACTTCACGTGCGTTATGTTTTGTAGCTACTCCTCTATTTTTTTGCATAAGAGCCTCTCCATACTGTGTCTTTATTGCAAGTGCTCTGTTTCATTGTGGATGCCCATTCTGATCGGGGCCTCTATTCATGCGTGCACCTTATTTATCACTGCTTTGCACGGGTTCTCTTTTTAAATACAACTGCCTTCATTGAAAATGCAACCCCCTCCTCACAAAAATGTGAGCTTCCTATTGAAAACGTGGATTGTCTTTGTATGAGGCTTTAGTATGTTGACCTTGGTGTTGACTGCCCACTTCTTAAAAAGTGGATTGCTTGCTCACTTGCTAGCTTCAAAGATTGAGATCTCTATTCTATATGTGGACATCTGATCATGACGATGGATTTCTGAACACTTGCAACTGTTTTAAGGTGACTTCTTGCTTTCCATATAAGCCTATCATCAATATCCATGCCCATGATACTTTTGCATGTAAACTTTTGTGCAATGCTGATTGTAATCTTCTAAAATCCGATCCCAATCCTAGATGGATTACATGTGGATTAAGTACTTTGAGTATTTGAAACATGAAGTGGTGCCTCTCTTTACATTCGATGGGGCTTGATCCAACCATAATCATTTGATTATTGAAATGTTTTATAAGCTAGATCATTTAAGAAATCACATGAATCAAAGAATTCAAAAAGTATTGTATTGATTGTGCTCTTTCTATTGGAGCAATCATATGGAAAAAAGCTCGAACAAACTTGCAGGACAGCCCAATCCTAAAAGGTCCTTAAAACACTCTCTTATAATTATGAGGACAATAAAATTTCTCTTACCTCCCATGCTTAGAGAAATATCAATGTATATTGTGTGCTAGTCCGGAAATAAAAACCATTTAATCCATGTATAACCTTATCAATATGATGTAATCAGTCGGACCCAAAGTGGGTTCGGCTAATTTTTTTTTTTTCGGACAACTGATACTGCCAACTGACCAATTGAACCTCTCTAACTAATTGAAAACAAAATCCATCACTGAAACAACATTTAAAACTCATTTTACCAACATTCTACAAACTATCACTTTTGATGTCAAGAGGCCTGTTGACTGCCTTTGAAAATTGACCTAGACAACTGACCAAGCTTTAAAAATTGGCACAATGAATCTCTACTCTACATATGTTCACCCTATCAAATTTTATCTTATGAAAAATTTCTAGTCAAAAGATATTCACTATCGAAGTTTCCTACTTAAAATCACCTGTAGATAAACATGTCAGAATGCAAGAAATTATGTTTGGTTTCAGCCTTGAAAACTAGGCAAATGAGCACTTGAGATTCTAGAAATTGGAGCACTGGTACATTTTCATGAGGAAAATATTATTCTATGATTTGGGCTCATGATGAATAACAAGAAATTTTTGGCAAGTGTCTAAAGTTGGCTACTCAGAATTGGCAGACTGGAAACACTGACAGAAAACATTTTTTGCAAATGGAATTGGCCTAGAAAAGTGTGAAGACAAATATATCAAGACTTGAAAACTGACACACTTAAAGTATTTTTGGAGGACAACACAATGGTACAATCCATTCGATCTCACCAATCAAAGATTAGGAATTATAATGTCACAAATAGGGGTCCTAACAAATCTACAAATGCTGACACTAGTAAAAGCTTACAAATTGTGTTTGGAATCGCATTCAAAAACATATCAAATGGATTCGTCAAGACTTAAAAATTGAAACATAGGAGGTCTTTGACATCTAAAATGCAACAGAAAAGTAATTTTAAAGTTATAACACATCAAACAGGGCTTCCCAAAATTTTGAATATTTTGCAAAAATATGAAAACAGTAATTGACCAACTTTGAGGGATTCAAAACCTAGTCAAACGAACTCGAAACAACTCCAAATATGAAACATAGTTCTTGGGTATGGACACTAAACAATCCCAAAGTGGTGAGTCATGAAAATTTTTTGGGTGTGAGATATTTAGATGTAAACACAGCCTCCTGTCATTGTTTGATACTAGGGTGAAAATTTAGGATTGGCACCAACTCAAATCAGGACTTTGCCAAATAGTTCAGAACATCAATCTAACATCATGGAACATGTGGATGCACTAAATGGAGGGTGTTAGAAACATTAAACACCTTAGGGGCTTCAAAGGTATAGCATGGTACATTTTCATTTATGGGGCTTGATTTCTCAATTTTGTGAAATGTGACTAAAAATGAAACATACAATTTTTAGTCCCAACAAGTCCTATGAAGTGTTTCATGTTTTCCACATCTTTCATTCAACATATGGTCATGTCCCACTATGATAAGTTTATTTTGGAAAATTTTCCCCCAATTCAACCCATTAATAATAACTAAATTGAGAGACCTTCAATGGCTTGTATTCTTTATGTGTTTTGGGTAATATGTGTGTTATCTATTTTTGCTATTTCAGAAAGGCACTTTCATGCCCATTTTGAAATAGTGAAATTCACTGTTTTGGAAAGGTCTCTTTTCTTACCTTCATGAAATAGTGAAATCAATTTGTAACAAATGGGTTTGTGCCACATAGTAGTGGGAAAAGTTTGCATGTGATCCCATTTGACCATTTCAGAAAGGCACTTTTTGGCAGCCCAAAAAATAGAAAAATTATATGTTGTTCTTCCATCTTCCATTCAAAATTGCGCCATCTATCAGATTCCAGAGAGTCCTTCATCAATGGTTTTTTTTAAACCATTCAGTGGGAGATTTCTTGCAATATCTAGGTCATCCATCTAAAAGGGATGATTTATATCGGTGGTTCATTTTTTTGGGGCAAATCGGATTTTTCCCATACAAGTCAATTGTATAGGTGTACATGAGTGGGTTGATGTGTGTGTTATCCCACTCCATATTTTTTGGTAGGGATCTTTTTTATCCCACATGGGGACAAGGTGGAAAATCTAAACCAATCATACCTTGCCACATGGTGCACAGATGGAGTCAGCTCAAGTTTGAATAAGCTCATAGGATTAAGGTTGTTTGAAAAGTTTCAATTTAATTAAAATGCATGTCCACAAGTTGTGAGTGCTCATCTAGGAAATATTAATAGAATTTTTTTATTCATGTGGGCCCCACATTTTTAGATTAGATCCAACTTTATTAAAAAGTTTTAAACATTATAAAAAATTAAAACTTGTGAAGAAAAAGGTCTACAACTTCTTTTTGCCCTTCCTGGTTTTCAATGAAGGGTTTCTAGTCTGAATATTGGCTAAAGATAGGCATATCATATACCATTAGAAAGCTCTTAGATTAAAGTATTTATTTTCGTAGTCCAAAGAAGTGCAAGTATTCATGGTAAGAAGTTATTCATGAGTTTGTTAAAGCAGAGGTTTTTCGATTATTTTTCCTTCATAGTTGTTTGTTGCTTAATCATGACAGTTAGAGATATCTCCTTGCAAATTTACCATCTAGGTATGGGCCAAACTTGGTGAATTTTCTCTCAACATTTTTATTTTTTTATCTCATAAAATTAGTGGTGTTTAAGCAGTGATGGTTTTTTAGTGGAAGATGTGATCTTCTTCCAATAAGGGTTTATCATTATTCGAAGATATTTTCTCAGAGTTTGTTGCATCAATGGTAAAAATCTAATTTGATTATTAGTTGAAGAGAGAATAGGGAGGATTTTCCTTCCAAGTGGATAAAAAATAAAAAGGACAAGTGGCAACTAAGGATCAAATCTAACCCAACTTCATTTTTCTACTTATTATCTTATTCTCTCTTTTTGGTTGGTTGGTTCTAGTCTATTGAGTAGACCACTATCTGTGATTCCACCATTCTTTGTATTATGAACAACATTGTAATTTCTTTAAGAATTACATAATACAGTCATCTATTTTATATTTTCATGGTTATTCCATACTCTTAATTTATTTTGTTTTAAGAAAATATATACAAAGCTTCTTAAAAGTTTCAATCTGAATCTTGTCTCCTTTCTATAGGTTTTTAATTTTTTGTGATATATGAATAAAAAGTATATTCTCCAATTGCAACTTGATTTAAGTTGTATACCATTGTGTATTTTTTTGTTCAGTCAAGGACTTGAGTAAATTCTTAAAATGTAATGACAAAATTGTGGGGTTCATAGAAGGATTTATAAGAATGATTTTCATTTTGAAGATTGATGTTTGTTTGCAAAGTGAATGGATAGATCACAACCGTATTTGTATTCTTTGACTTGTTTGATACCTAATGGATAAGGGAATGATCAGCTAGGAGATTTCATATTTCTTGTTGTTGCATATGTGGGTATGTTGATTTTAAATCAAATATCAATTATCCATTTTCCCTTCTATTTAGGAGCTAAAAGGATACCCACACTTAGCTCGTCAATCTCATAGGTTATGCCATTAGCTATTTCATATCTATGTCATTTGCACAAGAAATATAAAAATTGGGGTTTTAATTTTCTTTGTATAGATTTAAATTGTATAATTTGAACTAGTACCATATGAATGAATATGAAGGTCTACGCACCTAGGTTTTGAAAAGCCTAAAGTAGAAAGAGTTGAACCATATAGTTGGCCCAATTTCTATTCATTAGAATTCATCATAGGAGTTAGTTTCCATTAGATGCATTTTGGTCTAGTTAATTGGTTACTAAAGAACTATTAAATCAGGAGCCAACAAATAGTTGATGAGGTGTCTTGCTCATATCTGTTCTTATCTATATTCTATTCATAGTGTACATTGTTCTATTGACTGATTCTCTCCAAAATGTCTTGGATAGTGCATTTTTAAACAAAATCACTCTTGCTACCTTTGTTACTAATTTTTTTCTTCTTTCTGCAATCTAATTCTATTTAGGTGTTCTAGGTGAAGGTAATGATCTCTTGATTCCATTATCTTCACAAAATATATTAAACTCTCTAGAGGTGAACTCTTCTCCTCTATTTGATCTCCAACATTTTATGTTAAGATTGGATTCATTCTCAACTCTATTATTAAATATCTTAAACTTCTCAAAAGCTTCAAACTTCTCTTTAATAAATGCTACACACATCATTCTAATGAAATCATCAACAAAAATCCTAAAATACCTTTCACCATAGAATCCTCTTGTTCTAGAGGGACCACTCAAATCTGTGTGAAAAATCTCTAGCTTCTCTATGGTTGTGAACTTCTTGCTAGGAAAAGATACCTTCTTCTACTTAGCCAAAATACATTCTTTGCAAATAACATTAGTAGGCTTTATTGTCTCAGGAAAATATCTAACTGCAAGTGTGCTACTAACCTTTACCATATTATCAAAGTTTATATGATAGAATATCATATGTCATAAACAACTATTATCCACTTTAACAACCAAACATGTCATTTGATTTGGTTTCAACTAAAATACATTATCTTCAGACCTAGTTCTAGTTCCAATCATCTTACCATCATTATCCTTGATGGTGCAAGTCTTTTTTGTGAATTGTAATTGATACCCTTTGTCCAACAACTATCCAACACTCAAAACATTATTCTTTAATCCATAAAAAAAGTAAACATAATTATTTTTAGTCTTTCAATCTAAAGTAATGGATCTAATCCCTATAATATGATAGCGTGCATTGTTACTAATTCTAAGAATATCCCCATCATAGTTTCTAAATTTAACAAAATTATTCATATCACCAATCATTTGATGTGAACAAGCAATATCTATTATCCAATTAGATTTATTTTTAACTTGGGACACTAGAGCCTTTTCTTCTCTATTTCCTCTATCAAGATCATCTTCCTTAATAGAGATACAAATCCTAGCTCATTATCACTTTCACTCTAACCTTTTTCATCAGATCCTTCTTCTTTATTAGCATACAAGCAATTTCTAGGTCTCCTAGGATTGAAATTTCCCTTATAATTTTTCTCTCTTTTAGGACACTAAGATGCATAATGACCATTTACTCATTACAAGTCCAACATTTAAAGATATTCTTACCATCTTTTTCCCTTCTCACAAGAAGTGCTATACCTTCTTCAATATTCTTGTCTTCATCAGATCTAGTTCTATCTCTACTAGAAAAATCTCCTTGTGTACTTGCACTTCTAGGAAGACTTGGTTGAGTATTTAAGGTACTCAAAGCTATCTCAACTCTTGTCAATTCTACTAGTTGTCTTAGACTTACTTCTACCTCTTCCAATCTTCTGAGCAACATTTTCCTTATAAACTCCTTAGTATAGGGTATAAGTAGTTGAATAATTTGAGTTACTTGCCTAAATGGTGCTGTCAAAGTCTTTAAGATTTTCCAAACAACATCATCTTATTTCTTCTTTCCACTATATGTCTTGATTCCTACAAAAATCATTGATATCCTTCCAATATACCTTTTTACAGATTCATCTTCCATCATGTTAGGATCTTCAAAAGCACATATCCCATTCTACAATCTTACTCTTTTCATATGTGTATCACCTTCAAGAATAGATTCTAATGTTTTCTGAATCTTATGAGATTTTTCTAGCTATTTTACCTGACTATATTCATTCTTTGGAAGACATGATAGTAAAGATTCTCTAGCTCTCAGGTTGTACATGAACAGATCTCTCTCTACTTCACTGCATTCTTCAAGTTTCTCTTCTTTGAAAATTGTATTTTCACTCTTTCTCAAGAGCCAATAACTTGGACCCATACATAGAAGATGAGTCTTCATCTTCTCCTTCCAACTGTCATAGTTGACCCCATAGAATCTAGGACTATCCTTTTTGAAAAGATTCACCATCGATCTCCCAAAGCTATTAAGCTTTTCCTTCAAGGACCTAAGTCTTTGATACCAATTTTTAGAATATGGGTGGGCACATGGGGGATGGGTTGAATAAGTGATAAATGTGATAAATAAAATAAAAAACTACAACAAGTTACTCGTACATAATAACACTAGCTATGTTAACTAGGGAAACCTATTGTGTCAAAAGTTGCAACCTGGTGCAAATTTTTAACCTAAGGACAAGCTTGTGAAAGATGGAAACAACCTTCAAGTTGTTAGACTTGGATAATGAGGCTGAGTCTCCAGAGAGCCCTTGTGTGTGTTTTGCACATGAATCACAATAAATTTGGTCGAGAAACTAGATTATGCTTGAAGCTTGGAGTCGCCAAGTGGTTTGAACAAATGAACCTTTTGAAGGGTTTAATACTGAAGGTAGTACTATATCCTTAGCATGAACATGAAATCTTTCTTTGCTACCAGTGAACTTAAAATGTTTAATATGAGGGTCCCACTAGGCATGCCAAAAACTATTGTCAAAAAAGTTTGCACCCTAGTCCAAAGTTTTTACCTAAGGACAACCTTGTGAAACATGGAAACAACCTCCAAGTTGTGAGACTTGAACAATGAGGCTGGGTCTCTGGAGAAGGTCAACTTCCTTTTCTATCAAGATGCATCTAGACTACACTTAGAGAGGAAAAGCGAAGGGGAATGCATAATGTGAACTACCTTATCTATTCTAAGTAGGTGATGCACCAAAATATAGTGTTCACACCAATCTCTACTTATATATGTACACTATAATTATCATGATAGTCTTAAGATATACGGATTCAAACTTTCTTTAATCTAATAGACACATACAAATTAGACAACCAAATGAGTGACACAAGGAAGATGAGATTCACTTGTTATCATTTATACACCAGAATAGATACATAAATGTAGGTTATAGATATCCATAGTACATCAAAGAGACATAGAGAAAGCTTACATAGTACATTGATGGCTAAAGGAGATAAGACAAGATGCCATATAATTTAGAGGCAAAAGGGGGAATTTATAATAGTATGCTAGAGCAATACAAGAAACATAAAAGATCCAACCCTTGAGAAAGATTACGAAATCTTCTTTTATAGTGTAAGAATAACTTAGATAGCTTCAACTCTAAGGCAAAAATCAACAACTACGTTCAAATTTGTAGAGAATAATTACTCAAAAACTGGAAAAGATTTGATCACTACACAAATCCAGATGGAGGAAGATCACTTATCCACCAAACAATATCTAAGAGGATAGGAATGGTATGTTAGAAATGTTGGAAAAATGTCCAGTACTCCCCTCAAGATTCATGACAAGGGCTTGACTACCTCCTATGTAAACTAAAATAACATGTAAAGCATGTACATCTAAAATATGTAAGCAAGTAAACATTCACACACATATGACACCAGATATGATTACCCAAAAACCCTCCAAGTGAGAAGGTAAAACTAGGGTGGGGATGACACCCACAAATCTTTAGTACTGTAGGAATAAAGTATATCCAATTCAGGTTACAATGTTTTGATCATTAGACATGATCTACCCAAGAAAAGGTCTACCCTATTAAAGGCTTACAAAGACTATTAGGTCTCACCCTATTAAAGGATTTCAACACCTTGTTAGAAGTGTGTTTTGCTAAAGAACTCTAACTCATAATTAAGTAAGTACCTTGTTAGAGAATTTCAATATAGCCTATTAGGACTACTTTGTTAAGAGATTTTGATTGAAATCACCTATTAAAATGTCTCAACATTGATCCTGTGGTTAGAAATTGATTACTTGATGATAAATCATCTCTAAACTATTGTCTTCTTGATCCTTCTTGATCAAATATCTCTTTGATATATACTATTCACTTTCCTGTATTTTTCTCTAACTAATTCTACAATGTAATCTTACTTCATAACTCCTTAGCCACCATGAATGCTCTATTTGTGCATGCAAACTACTCTCTTCACTTCTTCAACAACTTACACACTTACTAGAGATTTTAGGGGTTGTCCTACTTAAGAATATTTTCGTGACTTAGGGTTAGGTATGAATCTATAGTTGAGATTCATCCATTTTTCCACTTAATCCTTCCCTTTTTCTGATTGGATGCATGTAATTGCATTGGGAATCCAACTTAAGATTCATCCTTATCTCCAAAATATCATAATTTTTTATTTTAAGTCAGGTAAAATATGGTTTACATAGTTGTTTGTGCCATTAAAAACAAATATGTCAAAACTATCTTACTTGGCATCTAAAGTCTTTGATGCTCAACATATACTTATCTCTCTATTGTTACTCAACATCAATATTACTCAGTATTCACTATTTTCTCAACTCCTAAATCACTTAGCATACACTATTTTTTTGACACTTGAGTGACTTGGCACATGAGTGGCTCAACACTCACTATGGACTCGGCATGCTCTCTAATATACATGTTATGCTTGGCATGTACTACTTGCTTGACATGAACTAAGTAAATAACATAAGTGTGTTGACACTCAATTGTCAAAACCAATCTAAGATCAACAATCTCTCCCTTTGACATGAGTGTCAAAAACACTTGATTATGCATTAATATCCTTAATCTCATGAGCATAAAAAATCTCTAGCTTGGCTTATGCACAACACTTCAAAATTTGATAACTCCCCCTGAGTTGATATGTCTGTTCTATATCCAAAACTATATACTCCTACTAAGTAAATTTATCTCAACTAATACTCTTTGAATTCATGTTTTTTTTTTCTTGCTCTGTCTTAACTTAATCTATATTTTTCTCTCTCGTTATTACTCCCCCTTTCTCATACTCTCCTTATATCTCTTGCATTAGCTTATTCTTCCCCTTTTTGACACTTATGTCAATAGGCTATACACTTATAGTGTGTTTGTCTAATAAATATTTATGGACATCTAGGATTATTTTGAGAGCTGCATCCCAATTCTCACATGCTACATCCAAAGACTTTATTTGGATACTAGCTCTATAGCAAGGTGGACTAGACCATCTAATGTTGAAAGATTTGGGTCTTTCTTCATTAGGGTTTTAGTTTAGCCTAGTTCCTTGTGTAAAATTTCCTTTGAGCAGTTAGAGTAGTCTGGATGCTAATCAGTTTGGCCCTTATATTGGCCTTATCTATTTACAATGTAGCTAAATGACTCTGGGTTTGTAGCAATGTTCTAAAGTGCTTTTCACTTTGAGATAGATTGATAGGTAGTTTTGCACCTGATGAATTGATTTGGCTCTCTAGGCTCAAAATGTGACTTCTGGTTTTTTGGGTGAAGAGTTTTGGATTATAAAATTTAGCATATAATGAAAATATGTTCTCAAGTAACTTCTTCAAACTTTCTACTTTTTTTTCCAATTTAACTTGTGTCATTGCTATATCACCTAATATCTTTTCATTTACTTTTCTCTGAAATTTCTTTTCTCACCATTCTAATAACTTAGCATTTGTATCTAGGTCTGGATCATTGACCTTCTCCACTATGTTTGTTAGTTATTCGATGAGTGGCTTGGTCTCATCTAGATTCGACATATTGAATGCATCTAAAAAGATGTCTTTTATATCCTACAATGCCTGCTTCTACTTGTGCTCCATTCTAAGCATTTCCTGATGCTTCTTCCTTGCTAGGGATTATTGGAGTATGCCCATTTGTTCTATGGTTATTTTGTCATAATCATACTTGGGTAACAAAGTCTCTTCATCAAGGCTCACATATCCATATTGGATCACTTCTTCTACCTTTGATGAGCTTGGACTTGACACTAAGATCTACAAAGGTGTTGCATTTGTGCTCAACTTTTGAAGAGTGCTAGTGGAAGGAGTGCCAGATACTATTAAGGTTACCAGTGCTTGGATGTCAACTTACTCCTTCACCTTAGGTGTCATATTTGTCTCTTTAGGCTTGCTCTTGACTTCCACAATGACTTGTGATGCATCTTGATCTTGTGTAGTAGGTGCAAATGACTCTATCTGACTTGTTTCTTGTTGTTCTTTAGTAGTGACTTGTGTTTTCACTATATCCTTTACAATTGCATCAACCTTTTTAGATGTAGCTTCTAGTGTTTTTTCGAAAGGTTGTGCATTAGTGACTTGAGGGATGATATTTCATTCATTTGGTTTCACCTCTACCCTTACTATTTTAGTAACTAATTTTTGCAATTCATCCTCACTCACCAATATAGGATTATCACAAAAATTTTCTTGTAGTGTGGACTGATCAAGTATCTTCTTGATATCTTCCTTTGTAAGGGGATTGATGTTATGAGCTATGACATTAGAGACATCCTTCATGATTATTGTTTCATTGTTTTCACCTATTGCATGTTGGGGGCTGAAACTAGGCAATTGTGTGTCTTGCACACTCTATTCTTCTTGCTACTCAGGCTCAACTATTACCTTGTCAACTATGTGCATTTCTATTCCTCCCCCAATAGTGTCATCATGATCATCTTCTTCATCATCACCCTTTACCTCTATGGGCTCTTCCTCACCTTCCTTCACTATAGTTGACCCATATGTAAGCTTTCACATCTGAGTGGTCTTCTTAAGTACATCCTCCATGTTATTTTGCAAAATGCTAAAGGCTCTATATCTAGGTACAAACTTGACTACATATTTCTTCATAGCCTTAGCAGTTTGTGCCTCACTAAGTTTAGGCATCACTAGTGCAAGTGAGGTTTCTCTTGTTTGTCTCTCCAAGTTCAAGCAATAGTGCCATTTTTGTTGAACTCTATCATATAAACTCTTTGTCATTGGGTTTACAATCTCTAGTGGGCTAGTCTTGAATTTTTCCATCATGGCATATATGGCTTCCTCCACTTGATTCTTCTCAACTTTACCAAGATTGTCAAAATGTACATGAGTGAATCCTAATAAATCTGCACTATTCTTAACATTTTCACAAAGGTTCTCAAGATCTAATAGGGGATTATGACTCACCACCTTAAATTGGTTTTTTTCATCTGACTCTATTTTCTCCTCATCATATTCTACTTTTCCCACATATTTCCTTCTTGGCTTTTTTTTCACTTTACCTTCCTATTCTGTAGGTTTTGTTTTTTCTTTAGCCTTTTGTGTCATTGCACATGCACTAGCCCTTGTAGTAGGTGTTGCTAGTTTGGCTGACTTGAATTGGCTATCTTCTTAGTTTTTTTCACTGGTTGGGCTTTAGCCTTTGTCTTCTTTTGTTTTGTGGGAGTAGGTGCATCCTTAGCTTCTTCTCCCTCAACACCTTCAGTAACTTTATTCTCCTCCTATTCTTGGTCTTCTCCCATTCCTTGAGTAAGTGCAAGTGGTTCTTGTACTTGAGAGTCTTCCTCCTCTACCTCCTCCTCCTCTTCTTCTTCCTCCTACTTGACACCTTCACCAAATTTGGCCTAAAATTTCTTCACCAGCCTATCTTTCTTCTTGATAATTGAGGTAGTCTTTAGTTCCATGGTAATTTTGGACTTTTCCATTTCATAGTTTCCAAATGCCTTAACATTTTTATCCACCTCTTCTACAAGTAATGTAGTAATAGTTGTAGAAGCTTCATCTACATTTATTTCATATCCAAGTGGCCTCAACCATCTCACCCTTGGTGTAGTAGCTTGTAAAAAAGTATAGTCAACACCCACTAAGAAACATACATCATCATAGTTTCTCTCTACTAGTAAAACTAGTATTCTCAACCTCTTCTTCATTGACTGCTCAAAGTCTTCAAAATAGCTTGTCATCAAAGATTCAAAATTCTCACCCAATTATTCAATGAACTCACTAATATGCACTACCATTGACCTATTTGTTTTCCATGAGACTATGCCAAATGTGGGAAAAGTGTTTTGCATGTAAAAGAATATACAAATTAGTATAGAACCAAATTTTCATTACGCACCCTTTGTCTTTCTGATTGTTCCAAGGTTCTCCATCAATTTTTGTAGTTGTAACTTTGCAAGATCATATGTGTGATCTTTATTAACAATTTTTTATCCCACATCCATTACTATAATAGGTAGAAAATTTAATCTACTAGATTGGTAAAACTTGTATGATATAACCCTCATAATAGACTCTATTAATGGATCAATAATTGTATCAATTTTCATGCCTCTCTTGTTCCATATAGGTCCAATGTTCTTCTCAATCACCTCTTTTGACTCACTTCTCAGTGTTTTAGGCCGATCTAGGGTTGGGTAACTAGTAACCCTATGGATTATCCTCATGGTTATTTTGATAGGTCTAGTATCTAGCCATAATGAACTATTATGAATTCTACTAAGCACTATTCTAATCTTATCAGTCTTGAATACATCCAAGAAATCCAAGGCACAATTTAACCCTTTCCTTTCTACAATTTTGAATTATTCCTCCAATACACCATTATCACATAGTCTATTGTATGCTTCCCTAATCTCCATATGATCGATGTTACCAATTTCATAGTTATAGAATTTTCTTACATCTTGCACCATTAAAACATTCAGTGGTATCATGGATAACACACTAGAAGGGTCTTGCTTGTTAGTAGTATCTGGAATAGCTTTGAAAATTGATTTCTTAACTTTATTACTAACCAGTTGGACATTCAAAACCTCATTTCCCTCTATATTATTTAAACTAGATGCCAATTGTGTGAAACTAGGGTTTACGAAAATATAAACTGCATAGCTTGGCTCCTAATAAATAACCTATAAGATCTAATGAGCTGGTGTAGAATCACTGCTAAAATCTTTTGCAAATACTTTGAATGGATTTCTAGATTGCCTTCATCTCTCCTTGCTCTTTCTCAAATTTGAAATGATGTGAAATGAATTAAAATTGATTAAATACCCTTTTAAACTCTATAATTAATGTTGAGTTCTTACATAGTTGTAAGCTTGACATCAACCAATTTTAGGCTCACTCAGCATCCATTAACATTCCATTCACTTGGCATCCATTATGAGCTTAGTATCAACTAGCCAATCTGATAGATTGGCATCTTCTAGCATTTCACTCAACACACATAGGAAATATTTCATGCTTAGCAACAACATAAAAAACTTAAAGATTTATCTTGGATTCCTAATGAAGTCTTGCATCTTTATTCATGCTAATTTTAATCTCTTAAGTACTACATTCTTTGGAACTGATGAATGATATAACCTTTAATTATTAGTCCCACATACCTCTTGATTTCTTAGTTCAATAAGGTGTGATCACCTGACCCATTGGGTGAAGTGATCCCTTCTCCATTTGATGTGCTACAATAATCTTTCTTCTTCCATGTTTTGTTTATTTTATTTCTAATATTTTCAACATCTACCTTGTCTTTGCCTTTATCAAATCACAACTTGGTGCCTTTGACCTAGTTGGACAATAACAGATGATGTGACCAAATAGCTAAAACATGTGGTTTGACTCAACCACCTCTTTTAGTCACCTATGAAGTGTGTACTAATCCAATTCTCAAGAACATGTCCATATTCTTGACAATAATGATAGATATATCTTGTATTATAATCCTAGTTATAAGAGTCGCCATTGTTCCTTACCTTTATTTGTTTGTTTGATGACCACATGGGTTTGGATCTGCATTCAAAAGCCCTATGTGCATACTTTTGAGAATTATAACAATATCCTTCAAATCTTTGTGTGTTCATGGTCTGGGTTTTGCATTCATGTGTCTGATGACCTTGTTTGTTGCACTTATGATAGTGAACCATGCTCTTGTGCTTAAAATTCTAATTTGTAGTTTTTCTCTTGCACACATTAGTTGTATGTCCTTTCTTACCACAATTATGACAAGTAGGTTTGGAATTCTTACCTTTGTTGCTCCTTTCTTTTTCTCTTTTGGACAACTCTTCTTCTTCAAGACTTGTGTATCCCAATCTAGATGTATCATTATTGGATCTAGGGGATCTCAATAATTACTCAAAGTATTTGATGGCTTCATTTAGTTTGTTGAAACTTCCAAAAAAATCCTTTTCCCTTTTTAGGTCACTTTGCAATTGCTAATTCTACAACTTCAATGTTGTTATCTTAATGTCCTTGACATTTAGCTCATAGTTGGCATTCATCATTTGGCTTAGTGTATCTAGTTGCATGTTGAAAATCTTGGTTAGCTCTATTGACTTCTCTTCCAGTCTGTTGGCCAAAATTATTTTTTCTTCTTCAATCATGACTTTTTCTTCCATAGCTTTGTTCTTCTATTCAGTCACCTTACATAGTAGTATGGCTTGTGTTTCTTATTCTAACTTGAGATGTCTAATTTCATCAACTTGGACTCTATTCATTTTCATTAGATTTGTAACTACTGCATCAAATTCGTTGGAGTCTCCATCTACAAATAGCCTAGTAGTTTCTATCTCTTTGTACTATGTGTCATTCTCTGCAATAGAAATTTCCTTCCTTCTCTTCAAGGATTTCTTTAGTGCTTCTCTTGCCTCATTCAATTGATGTAGAATGAGATGTATTTCAATCACCTAATTCTAACTAGTCTTTTCCAACTTGTAGACTTCCATTTCAAGATATTTTCTCAAAGTTGCAAATATTTTCTTTTAGAGAACAAAGCTCTAATACAATTCATTTTAATTACAATAGGAAAGGTAATATTTTGAGAGGGTGGCGGGTGAATCAACAATTTAAACATGAACCCATAAAAGTTTTACCACATGTCCATCTCATACATTCAATGTAAAAACTAAAACAATATGTAAACCATGTACATCTAGAACATGTAAGCAAGTAAACATTCACACACATATGACACTAGATATGATTACCTAGCAACCCTCCAAGTGAGAATGTAAAACTAGGGTGGGGATAACACCCACAAATATTCACTACTGTAGTAATAAAGTGTATCCAATGAAGGTTACAATGTTTTGATCATGAGACATGACTTACCCTATGAAAGGTTTTCCCTGTTAAATGCTTACAACAATTGTTAGGTCTCACCATGTTAAAGGATTTACACACCCTATTAGAAGTGTGCCTTGCTAAAGGACTTTAACTCACAATTAAGTAAGCACCTTGTTAGAGGATTTCAATATATCCTGTTAAGACTACTTTGTAAAGATATTTTGATTGAAATCGCATATTAAAATGTCTTAGCATTGATCCTATGGTTAGCACTTAATTTCTTGATGATAGATCACCTCTAAACTATTGTCTTCTTGATCCTTCTTGATCAAATGTCTCTTTTCTGTATACTCTTCTCTTTCCTTTGTTCTACTCTAACTAGTTTTAAAATGTAATCTCACTTCATAACTCCTTAGCCACTATGAATGCTCCATTTGTGCATGCAAACTACTCTCTTTTCTCCTTCAACAACTTACACACTCACTAGAGAGTTTAGGGTTTGTCCTCCTTAAGAAGACTTTGGTGACTTAGGGTTAGGTATGATTGAGATTCATCCATTTTACAACTTAATCCTTCCTTTTTCTAATTGGCTACATGTGAGTACATTAAGAATGCATCTTAAGATTTTTCTTTATCTCAAAAATATCATAATTCATCTTTAATTTGGCTCAAAAATGGTTTACATAGTTGTTTGTACTATTACAAAAAATATGTCAAAACTGTCATACTCGACATCTGAATTCTCTAATGCTCAGCATATACTGATATCTTTTCTATGAGTTGGCATGAACTATCAGCTCAATAGTTGAGTGACTCAGTACATGAGTATCTTGACACTCACTATGGACTTAAAATGTTCTATAATATACATGTTGTGCTTGACATGTACTACTTGTTCGGCATGAACTAAGTAAATAACTTAAGTCTGTTGACACTCACTTGTCAATACCAATCTAAGATCAATAATTCAGTGTATAGAGTCCCTCTTAGAAGACTTTGAATCCCTATTAGGAGTTGTTCCAACCTTTTTAGGAGTTGTAGTACAAAGTATGCAAGAAGAGCCCACTGCCCAAACATCCAATTTCAATTGCAAGAAGATTTCACTGCTCAAACATGTAGTTTACTATTATTTTCTTCTTGCTTTTATTCTATCAATTGAACCAATCATTTTTGACCTTTTATACTAGGTCACGAGCCTCATATCCAAATATCAAACCTCAGATCATGTAGCGAAACCTCATCAATGAAGTTTTCTTCACTTCCGCATAGCTCTGCTCAACATTGCATTCCACTCTTGCTCCCGCTTATAATAAATCATCTCATCATGTCATATGATAAAGGAAAATGTCCTTCCTTTATACTTAGTCCTCAAAAAAATTTCCTAAGTCAACTATTAGACCTTCTCAATTAATTATTATAGGACCACACTAAGAACACATTACACTTATCGATAACATTAATCTTTTGCCTTGCAACTTGAATAACTTTCAGTACACAAAATACCATGATGAGAAAACTTAGCCATGTCATCATAAACATGTCTTCTTCATGTCCTCAACCTCAATTTTTAGAATAAAAACTCTACTAAGAGATATAACAAGTTTACTAGAACATTCCTCTATAAACTCTATCTCAAAGTATACATCACCAAATCTTACATAACTTCTTCTAGAATTATCATTTATACTTCTAACATTAACTACATATACTACGTACTTATAAGTATCTCTAAAAACCTTGGATAGTTCTAATGTCAACATAGCAATTTTCTATGGTATCTGATAAAAGATCAAGTTGGTACAAATGACTAGTTGAGTATTATGTAACATATCATTATAGTAACATATCTACAATATCCCCCCATAGGAAAATCATCAGGATTCATGCTTCCAACAATCTTCCCCTTTGGTATTGATGGTAACATAGATGAAAACATCTAGTTGCAAGAATACCAATAAAAGACTATTCAACTTTCTTTCTCAAATCCTCTTCATCAATCATTCTCCCCCATTGATATACCTCAATTTATTATCTATCAAACTATCACTCTATGTTATACTTATGCCAAACATCTCCAACTATCATGCATACTATTTTTCCATGCTATTTTTCACACCAAACTTCTCCCAAATTGCATCAATGTCAAAGTTTCTAGAAACCAACTTTACTACATCAAACTCTACAACAACTAATTCTTACTAGCTCAAGTATCAAAAGAAATTGTTTACAACAATATCCAACAAGAGCCCTAGATGACCTTGTCCATCATAGATATTCCCCCATACAGGAAGCATCAACATTCAATCTAGAAAACAATGGTGCTCTGTTACATTAGAGTAATGCAATCTTGCATCTTCTACTTTGATGTAGAAAGGAGCATAACCCCAAGCATACCTCATAAATACTCAAAAGTCTCTTTGGGAAGATTCTTAACGAATATATCTACAATTTTCTCTTTAATGTTCACATACTCTAATCTAATTTCCTTATCTACACCTTTCTCTCTCTACATGTGATACTTAATAGAAATGTTCTTAGTCCTCGAATGAAATATTAGATTCTTAGACATATTTATTGTGCTTGTGTTATCACAATGTATAACAATAGGTTCACTAATTTCTATCCTTATATCCTTTAGAATTAGCTTCATCCAAATAACTTGATTACAATTATTTTCTACTGAAACATAGTCTACTTCCATTGTACTTTGTGATGTACAATCCTACTTCTTGCTTAACCAAGAAACCAATCTTCCTCCAAGAAAGAAGGCTCCAACATTGGTGCTCTTTCTATCATCCATACTGCCTACCTAATTTGCATCAATGTAACCACTTAGAGTAAAATCATTAGATCTTTCATACCACAATGTAAACTATAATGTTCTCTTCAAATATTTAAATATCCTTTTTACTATTGCATAATGTGCTTCTCTGGGATAAGCTTGTAACCTTGCAACAATTCCAACTACATTTTCTACATTTGGCCTTGTGTGAGTTAGATATTGTGATCCTCAAATCATTAATCTATACTTTTTCTATTCAATAGTAGGTGACTCATCCTTTGCAAATAACTCATGTCTAGTTATCATAGGTGTTCCAATGAGTTTGCATGTTTCCAAACTGAACCTTTTGAGTAAATCCTTTAAGCACTTAGTTTGAGAAATAAAGATTTCTTCTTTATTCTGTACAATCTACAATCATAGAAAATATTTCATTTCTCCTATCATACTCATCTCAAATTATTTCTTCTTCTCTTAAGAAAACTTCTTACTTTCCTCATCATTTCCTACAAATATTACCAAAATCATCAAACCATCATTAGTTTCTTTCGAGTATAGATTACTATCTACCATACCTTTGCGATATCTAAGCTTTATCAAATGCTTGTCCAACCTTGCATACTAGGTTCTGGGTGCTTTCTTTAGACCATAAAATGCTTTCCTAAATTTGCATATTATGTCCTTGTTATCTTTCAAAGGACATCCTTCAGGATACTCAATGTACACTTCTTTTTCAAGTTGTCCACTTAGAAATGCTGACTTTACATCCATCTAATATACTTTAAATTTCTTTTGTGCTACATAGGCTAAGAATAATCTTATTGCCTCTATTCTAGCCACTGGAGCATAGGTCTCATCATAGTCTATTCCTTCTTACTATGAGTAACCTTTACATACCAATCTTGCTTTGTTCCTTACAACTTCTCCTTGCTCATTCTTCTTTTTCTTGAATACCCATTTAGTTCCCATCACATTCATATCTACTAGCTTGGGGACTAGTTCCCATGTCTCATTTTTTATTATCTAATCCAATTCCTCTTTCATAGCTTGTTTCCAATAATCATCTTTGCATGCTTCATCTACATTATTGGGTTCAACGTGAGATATCAAACATAGTTCTTCATTGAATCTACTTCTTGTCATCACACCTTTGTATTTGCTTTTGCTGATCTATTCAGGTGGGTGATTCTTTATCACATTCTTTCCCAAAGTAGGAGTTGCTATCTCAACTCTTGGCTCTACCGAAGGTTACAAGCTTTTTTTCTTCCTTGGCTCTTCTTCTTTATGTAAAGCATAATTAGTCTAAAGAAATACCCCATCATTCCTTGGCTTAGTAACAACATCTTCACCTTAATTGTAATCAATTATTCTCTCTTGTATCCTAAATTTCTCATCAATTCTCACATTTTCACTTTTCATAATAGTCATCAAAGTTGTTTCTTTTGATACTTGCTTTTCATTAATCAATCTAGACTCATTAACATGGTCTTTAAAGGATCTTTCCATACTTTCTTTAAATTCTTCAACATTATTAGAGAGTTGATTCTTTCTATCTTTTCACAATCTCGTAGGATATCTACTCAAAAAATGACCAAAATCTTTACATGTCCAAAAAATAGAAATTTTCATACCTTCTGGCTCTCTCTTTGTAAGTAGATCAATACCTTCCTCTATGTTTATGTCTTCTTTAGATCCGAATCTATCTTTTGTTGGGCTTTTTTTCTTTTGTATACAGCAAAATAATTATGGATCTAAATACTCAATACTTTGCTCTTTACATAAATCTCATAGCTCTCCAAGAATTTCCACCACTTGGATGTCAAAATTTCCTTTGCTAGATTTAGGACTATCTTTCTCGAACATGCTTTCCATGGATCTCCCAAAGTTGCTAAACTTTATCTTCAAGGACTTGATGCTCTAATACTAATTGTTAGAAATAATGGTCCACCAAGATGACTAAGAGTGGGGGTGAATCAATTATCCAACAATTGAAAAATTTATCTTATTTAAACAAACTTAAGCATTCAACCAAAATAAAAAACCATAATAAGATTCACATAGACAACTACACCAGATATGTTGACTAGGGAAACCCTTGATCAGAGGGAAAACCATGGTGGGAATGATGCCCACAAGATGATGTACTAATATAAATATTCCTTGTTAGAGGATTGACCTTTTTAAGAGTCTATTAAAACATTTATTATAGAGAGTTCCTATTAGGATACTTTTAATCCTTGTTAAGAGATTCCAGCTCTATTAGGAGTTATGCCAACCTTGTTAGGAGTTGCAGTACAAAGTATGTAAGAAGAGCCTACTGCCCAAACATGCAATTTTAACTACAAGAAGAGCTCACTACTCAAACATGCAATTTACTGTTAATTTCTTCTTTCCTTTATTTTGTCAATTGAACCAATCACTGACAAAACTTTTAGACTAGGTCATGAGACTTGGATCCAAATACAAAACCTCAGATCACTAACCTTAGCAATAAAGTTTCCTTTACTTCTGCACTTCTCTACTCAACTTTGCATTTTGCTCTTGCTCCTACTGATCATCAATCATCTCATCATGTCATATGATAAAGGAAAATATCTTTCCTTTATACTAAGTCCCCAAAAAAATTTCTTGAGTCATCTATTAGACTTTCTCAATTAATTATTATGGGACGACACTAAGAACATGTTACACTTAGTGATAACATTAATCTTCCAACTTGCAACTTGAATAACTTTCTATACATGAAATAACATGATGAGAAAATAGAGTCATGTCATCATCAAAATGTCTTCTTCATGTCCTCAACCTTGATTCTCAAAATAATAACTCTGCTAAGATATATAACAAGTTTACTAGAACATTTCTCTATAAACTCTATCTCAGAAAAGACATCACCAAAACTTACATAACTTGTTCTAGACTTATGATTTCTACTTCTGACGTTAACTACATATACTAGATACCTAGAAGTATCTCTCATAACCTTAGATAGTTATGATACTAAACTTTCCATTTGTACCAACTTGACCTTTCTACTATTCTTTTGTCAGATACCATAGAAAACTATTATGTTGACATTAATGACAAACTTAGTCATGAATGTAACATATCTATAATACTCCCCCATAGAAAAATCATTAGCATTCATGCTTCCAACATGGTAGCCATTAATCTTCTAACTAATTAGAAGGATCAATAGGCAGCGATGGAGTGTTCTTTTGCATTTATCAAACCTAGGGAATGACAAAGGTGGTTGTAGGAGATCAAAAAGATCAAACCTATCACCAAGGAGTTGCTTCCTCCATCATCAAATTTCCAAATCAGATTAAAAAAAAGGTCAACCATATTCAAGCATCACTCTGTACCTCTCCTACTACCTAATTGGTCAGGAACTCTTTGTCTAGCTTGTCGAGTGAAGCTCCTTATATATATTTCTCAACTCTAAAACTCATAATCCTATGAGCATCAACTATGGTCAAAAATCTTCATGTCACATTTTTTTAATAACCCTAACTACTAAAATCTTATGATCGCCTATACCTCATAGCATTCAACCCATCCTTCATTCTCTTTATGATCCTTTGATGGCAACAAGACCTATAATCTCATGATAGAATGAAAACACAACACCCTTGGTGTAAGATCATTGTACCATTATTCTCCCCTTGCAATGTTATGAACATAGTTGATTTGACCTCCATGATCTTACAATCATATTCCATCATAATATTAGTAACCATGGAGGTAACCCTGGCAATCCTATGATCATAGTTTAGCTATCTTCTCTTTTGACCTCAGGAGATATCCTTGCTTGTGCTTATTACCTTATGATAGAGGAATATCATAAGATTGGAGCACCTAGCATCCATTTAAAACCAGCCTCCATCCCTTATTTTCTTTTGATCCTATGACCCTAAGATCATATGACCATTCTTCCCCTTCATAGCATTGGCAACCTATGAAGTCAACCATGTGATCCTATGGTCATTGACTTTTCATGGTGTCAAAATGCATCCATTTGGTTCGCAATCCTATAGGATTTCCTATATCATGACAACCCAACCAGTTGACCAATAGGAGCCTCTTAGCGTCTTATCACTATTTGATTTTCTTGATGATTATCCAATACATGAGTTATCATAAGATTAGAACCATACCATTCTATCATGGCCCTAGGACTTGAAATATAATAGGAAATTTAATCTTGTGAATGTTGGGTGTGTTTCAATATTTTGAATTCAATCCTTGGCGGGAGGGCACCTTTGGCCAACATTTTCAATGACTTGAGGGGAATGAAAGCTTGCTTGGCATATGACTAGTGACTATAAAAGATCCATTCAACAATGGAATCTCAAAAACCATGAAAACTCATCAAATTCATCATTTCTTCTACATTATAAGCCATAAACCATGCCCTTCTACCTCTACAACTTTGCAAAACTGGAACCAAAACTTTGTGCAACAAAACATATCCTTAGCACTTCTTGGAAAATAGGAATAAAAAAAAACAAAGTACTCTAACTATGTACATAAAACATCATCTTTTCTTAGAAACAAGGTTTAAGATATATTCCATTTATTGGAATAGGTAGAATTGCACCATTATACTTGCTTAACTAGAAAGAATTGTCCTATTTACAATTGATGATCACATAGGGACCACTCCATAAGGCATAAAATTTTGAGTGCCTTCCTACCTTTCCTCTATTTATGTCTCATTTGAGAACAAGATCACCTTCTTTGAAATTTCTAACCTTAGCTTTCTTATCAAATTTTTCCTTCATCTATTGTTGATGTGTCTCCAAGGTCTGTGTGGCCTTATTTATTTTCTCCTCTAGCTCAACCAACTCTACCATTCTTATAGACATAACATCATTTTCAATTAGTTCCAACTGATGAGCTAGCTATAGGGATGGAAAATCAAATGAAATAGGAATTCTAGCCTCCTTGCCACACACTATCATGAATGGAGAATTTCCAATAGCCCTCTTAGGAGTTATTCTATCAGTCCATAGGGTTATCCACAATTTTTGCTACCAACACCTCTGATTATCCTCAATAGTCCTCTTAATGATTAGATCAAATTTTTGTTGGAGGACTCATACAAACCATTAACTTTAGGGTAGTAATTAGAATATGTGCTCAAGTAAATACCATGATCTACTACCCATGCACATATTTATAAGAATTTTCCTTAGGGAAAAATGATGCCAAGATCAAGAAGCTCAAGAACAAGCACAATATTGAAAAAATTATGTATGATCATAATAAAAATATGAGAATGAATAATGTTTGAATCTTTGGATATTAGATCATTCAATAATTGATTTTCATGTACAGTAGAGGTGCTTCTATATAAAGGTCTCTAGAATGACTAGGAGTTAGCAAAATGATAAGCCCCATAACTAAGCACATGTCCACCAAGAGTGGAATATCCTCCATTAAGCACAAAAGTTAGTGCAATGATGAGAGGATAAGCCTACATAGGTGTGTCATGTAAAATTATGTTGTAGACACCATGTGCTAAATTAGATTTACTTACTCTTGTGTTATCAACATGACACTTCATATGAGTATGCATAATCCTGGGTGTGTAACTAATAAATAATAAAATAATGTATTTATCCTAAGTAAACTTAAGTAAAGAGTAAATAATTATTATTTATACTAAAAACCCCTCTTAAGTGCAACTTAGGGGAATGAATTTAAGCTCATAAAAGATATGATGAAAATGCATAATGGGTCCTGGCTACTATGCCATGTTAGGTACCCAGGTACACATGTAATGTTGTATATACAATGCAATGAAATCTCACTGAAAATGGAGAAAGAGGGAAAACCACATGGGAAAAACCCTCCCCCAAAAATAGAGATAATTACAATAAAGAAAGATACATGTATGTATGGAGTAATCAAGACCCCCCCATTATGACATACATCATGCATATACAATAAAGAATCCCTTGATGAAATCTTCCCATAGTGAAGGATCTCATCATGATTAGTGGTTGAAGACAAAAGAGAATCCAATGCCTACAAATAACTTTTCTCCCTTTAGGAAGAAGATACACCAAGTATAGGTGCAAGTATGCTTCCCACTATGATAGGAAGATGGAAGAGGGATCCATATGTAGTATGGTGTGGATGTTGCCTCTAAAGTTTTCTCATATGTCAACAAGTCCTTGATGAATGTAGATGCCATGAACCAATCTAGTGGATGCCCAAAAGAAGGTGGAAAGCAAGGTAACATGTCCATATATAAAGCTGAATTAACATCCAAAGATGATGAAACATCCTAATAGGAAGATAGTGGAAGAGAAGAAATGTAGCCTCCTCTCAATGATGTAACCATACCCATGATAGAAGCTCCTTGATGACTAAAGAAGTTGCACCAGGAAAGTTGAATGAAGTTTCTCCTTGTTGGAAGAAATGGTGTCAAAGGTGTTGTAGACAATGCTTCCCAACTAGTAAGAGGAATCCTTAGAAGATATGATGTTTGAGGAAACTAGAATTCAATCTCCAAAGACTAATATGTCTCCTTTGAAGTGAAAGAGTCCTTCTTCATCTACTGTAAAGAAGTATCCACAATCATGTCAGTCTCAAAGGAAAGATCAAGTGGGTGAGGGTCAGAGTGTTCCCTCACAACAAGTGAAGAAGAAGTCTCCTCAACAAAGAGAAGATGTATGTCATCGATCATGTCTCCCACATCTTCAATGTAAGACTCCAAAAATAGCCCTGCAATTTTTGGAAGGAAGTCATCCCATGAAGCTAAAGTAGGAACACATGGTATATCCTACTACACTAAATTAGGAGCATCTATGGTTGGAACTTGATTAGTAGAAGCAATAGGAGCATTAGGAGGTGCGGTGCAAACTAAGCACAAGGAGGCAAAATTCAATCAACCTTCTACCAAAAACCTCCAAACTCCACAAAGGACTATGCAAGGGCTTGATTCACTTCCAAATAGGTACTACTCTGATATTACAACTCTGCAACAAGTTTAAAAAGCCAACTCTCCAACCAAGACATAAATCCAACTTCTTCCTACTTGGATCAACTATGGCCTACTACACCCAAACTTGGCACAAAGTGGGTTTTGGTATTCTCAACATTCCTAATACTATTAGTGGCTTGAGACAACTCCAACATGACCCAAACAAGGAAAATAAATGATTAGATCCACTGCTAACAACCCACAAAACAAAATGCAGTATTTGACCTAGTAGGCAATTAGGCCCCCTAAATCATTTTTTCAACAATAACTCAAAAACTTTCCAGAGGACTTGGAAAACATAGTATATTTTTCAATACCCTTTTCCAAGTATTGAAGGACATTTAAGTTTTAAGGATCCACTCCACTCTAGTATACCTTAACCCCAACCATGCACTCAGGCCTAATTAACAACTTTAGGCATGGTCTATAAGGAAATGGCCAAGAGATGGGTTCATGGAATAAAACCACCAACTTCGAAGTGTTCTCTTGATCCAAACAAAGATGTTTTTCCTTTTCATCAAGTCACCAACTTCCTTCCTTCCTCCACTTTACTTCATCAAATTGCATGAAAAATGGTCTAATACATAAGGAATATTAGACCTAGGGCTTGCTCCCAAAAATATCTGCTACAACCTCCTACTTCAGAGCTTTTGAAATTTAAAATTACATCAACCTAACTTGTTCCATACCTATTTGGAAAAAAATTCAAATGGTGGAGTTTCAATTTAGGGCCATTTCTTTGGCCAAACCCCGATTTTGAGGGTTTCACAAGGTAGTGGGCAAGAAAATTCAATATCTTGAGTTTCCTGATTGGTAGGGACTTGAAACCAAAGCCAATATTTTACAATTTAATAGGTCTAACTAAGTAGTGCAATAAGTTTCACTTCCCAATTATGAAAGACCATACTATATAGAGAAAATAGAGAAATTCATCCTGAAACAACAAATTCTTATTGATTTCAAAGAGAAAATACAATGTTTCTTCATCTTACCTCTCCCTTCAAGTGTCTAGAGTCTTTATAGGCTATTCCAAGTGGGTAGAACCACCCCATGGTAGTTTTAGCTATTGGGGATGGTTTTTTGAAAAAGTTGTCAAAATATTGCAAAAGTTGTTAATGCAACTTTTGCAATTTTTGCAATTTTTAACATTTTATTAAATGTCCTTCCTAATCCAATTCCAAACATTCCTACAAGTTATCCTAAGGATATAAACATACATACTAACCTAGAAAACATAAAACAAACCAAAAATTCCACCTTTTGGACCAAATGATGCTCAGTTTTATATTAATACCTTGGGATCTTGTATCCATTACATGGGTGGATGGCCTTAAGGAGATTTATTAAACAATCCAAAAGCCTTATTACATTTAGAAAAAAAAACATTTTGATTAGGTGCTCTGCACCATTCTCCCTTGCATAAAAGAAATTCCAATCTCTAAAGTGTTGTGAAGTGAAGGATCAAGACCATGGGCCTTGAGATCTTTGTCTATCATCCATGTTGTATCTACCACTATTTTCCCTATCCATTGTACTAGGTACTCATAATAAGTCTTCCTCCTAGTCTAGTTACTAATCCTTTTTCCTAGAATGGCTTCCACCATGGGTTTAGGCTTTGGTGGGATGGTTTTCTTCAACTCTTCCTTGAGATCTATAAGTGTACCTACATCCACATCATTTTCAATAGTACCCTTAAAAGCATACAAGTTAGAGAAATTAAAAATAGGTGAAAAATTAGTATCATGTGGTATATCAATTTGATAGGCATTATTGCCACACTTCTTTAGTATTTTAAAAGGACCAATCTTCTTCATTTGCAGTTTGGTATGCATTTTCTTTGGAAGTCTAGCCTTATTGAGATGGATCATTACCATATCCCCCCACCTTAAACTATAGTTCTCTTCTTCTTTTATTTTCCTATTGTTTGTACTTGGTGAAAGTATCTTGCAACCTATCTTGTACTTGTTAGTGGACTTCTCTCATTAGCTCTACAAAATCCTCAACTTGTGCACTTCTTTCTCCCATGTCCTTGACTTCTCTAAGTTCCAAGGTACCCCTAGGGTGAGTTCCATAAACAATTTGAAAGGGTGTTAGACCAGTGCTATTATTAATGGAATCATTGAATGAAAATTCTACTTGGGGTAAGCCACAATCCCATGAAGCTCCATGTTTTTTGGAAAGACACCTTAGCATGTTTCCTAATGACCTATTGACTACCTTAGTTTTCCCATTAGATTGAGGTTGATAGGTAGATGAAAAATACAAGTTGGTGCCTAATTCTCTCCAAAAGGTCCTCCAAAAATGCCCCAAAAACTTAGGGTCTCTATCTAATATTATAGATAAAGGAAAACCATGAAGCCTAACAACTTCTTTGAAGAACAAACCTATTACATGGGAGGCATCATGAGTGGTTTCGCAAGCAATGAAATGGGCCATTTTAGAAAACCTATCCACAACTACAAATATAATCTCATATCCTGATATGGTTCTTGGTAGACCAACCACAAAGTCCATACTCATTGAGTCCCAAGGTTTATGAGGTATTGGGAGTGGGGAGTAAAGTCCTACATTTGATGAGCCTCCTTTCACTTGTTGGAAAATTAAACACTCCTCAACATATCTCCTAACACCAGTCTACAATCTTGGCCAAAAATAAAATCTTCTAACCTACTCCAAAGTTTTATCCACCCCAAAATGCCCTTCTAAACTACCAAAATTCTTTTCTTTTATGATGTTCTCCCTAATGGATCCCTTGGGAACAAAAAACTGACTCCCTTTAAACAAAAGACCTTCTTGTAAGATATACTCACCAAATTTAGTGTGGTACCTTTCATCCATGGACTTGCAAACTTGGTAAGCCTCCTTAAAGTCTCCATCTTTCTCATACATGTCCTTCATGACATGAATCCTAATGCTTTCCAACTGAACCTCTTGAATGGTCAAAATACTCTTACTAATTGCATCGGCAACCTTGTTAGCTTCTCCCTTTTTATTCTTAATAGTAAAGGTATAGGCTTGTAGAAATTCAATCCATTTCATATGCCTATGATTAAAATTTTCTTGCCTATTCAAGAAACTTAATGCATTATTATTAGTATATACTACAAATTCCTTAGGCAACAAGTACTGCCTCCATTTTCTAAGGGACTACACCACAACATAAACTTCAAGATCATAGGTTGAATATTTTTGTTTAGTCCCATTAAGCTTTTCACTGAAAAGGGCCACAAGCCTACCCTCCTGACTTAGAACACCTCCAATTTCCTTATTGCTTGCATCACACTCCACTGTGAACAATTTGTAGAAGTCAGGGAGCACCAAAATAGGTTGGTCTACAATTTTTATTTTCAAGCATTCAAAAGAATCATTTTCCTCCTTAGTCCAAGAAAATATACATTTCCTTCCTCCTTTAATGGTATCTATCATTGGGGCACACACATCACTAAAATTCCTTATAAATTTTCTATAGAAACTACACATACCATGAAATCTCTTTACCTCTGATGGAGTGGTGGGTGGTGGCAAATTAAGGATGGCTTCAACCTTGGAAGGATCCATCTTTAGCTCTCCTCCTAATATCACAAATCCCAAAAATATTAGTTCATTCTGCAAAAAGGAACATTTCTCCAAATTTAGCATCAATTTCTCCTCATGAAGCCTATGCAAAACCAAATCAAGGTGTCTTAAGGGCTCATCCCTGTCCTTGCTGAATATCAAAATGTCATCCAAGTACACCACAATAAACTTGTTCAAGAAAGGTTTTAGGACTTCATTCATTAGTCTCATAAAGGTGATAGGTGCATTTGATAAGCCAAAAAACATCACAAGCCACTCATACAAGCCTTCTATGGTTTTAAATGTTGTCTTCCATTCATCTCCACCCTTGATTCTAATTTGATAGTATCCACTCTTAAGGTCCACTTTTGAATAGATGCTTGCCTTCCCCAAATAGTCCAAAAGGTCCTCTATTCTTGGCATAGGAAACCTATATCTAATGGTTATCTTATTGATTGCCCTTGAATCCATACGCAACCTCCAAGTACCATCCTTTTTTGGAGTTAGGACTGCAGGGACTACACATGGCCTTATACTTTTCCTAATGAACCCCTTGGCTGGTAGATCTTCAATTTGCTTTGCTATCTCTTCATTCTGCTTTGGGCTCATCTTATAAGTTGCCTTATTTGGAAGTGTAGCCCCTGGGATGAAGTCTATGCATTGATTGATATCTTTTTTAGGAGGAAAAGTCTCTGGTTGGCTACCTACAACTATCCCCTTGTATTTCTCTAACAAATCCCTTACCTCCTTAGGCCCAACATTGATAACCTTGGGTGGATCTTGTGGTGGTTTGATAGGGTGCTTTTGAGGTCTAACAATCAATGCATAGTAGTGTGTATCCTTCTCCTTTGTGACCCTCATGAATTCTTTGTCTCCTACTAACATTACTCCATTTTTAATCGGGCTCCCATCATCAGGCAAAGGTGGCATGGTGTACTCAATCCCATCCTTGGTTATGGTGTAAATGTTTGTTTTACCATCATGTTTAGCACACACATCATATTACCATGGCCTCCCAAGAAGCAAATTGCATGCATCCATCTTTTCCACATCACATAAAACTTTGTCATGATATTCTCATATCTTGAATTCTACCCATACCTGCTTATTAATGAGGGTTTGTTTATCTTTTGTTAGCCATGGCACCTTATAGGGATAATGGTGAGGACTTCTAGTTAGTTTCAATTTGTCTACCATTTCCCTAGAGGCCACATTATTTGAGGATCTAGAATCCACTATAACTCTATAGAGATTATTGTTTACCTTGCATAAGGTTTTGAACAATGTTTTCCTCTATGGTAGTTTTGTAGTTGCAGGGGCTTTAATCAAGGTTCTTTGCATCATCAAGGATTCACCGTGCTCTAGAAGTGTAGGCCTTGAAGTGGCAGATTGATAGGAGGTGACACTCTGACTGTCCTCCTCTTGGGTCAATTATATTCTCCTATCCCCTTGCTTGTTCTTTTTAGGGCATCTAAGGAACTGATGTCCTACCTAATTACAAGTGATGCATTTTCCTGTGAACACACTAGGCCCCCTTCCACTAGATCTTCCTCTACCATTAGGTCTCCTACCCCTAAAAGACCCTCTATTCGTAGACAACCCATCAGCATTTGATCCACTAGACTCTTCCTAATTTTTTTTGAAGGATCCTTTTCCATTGAACCTACCCTTGCCCCTATTATTGTTACCTCTACCCCTACTACTTGTTTCACCTTTTATCTTATGTTTCTCTTCAATTTTTAAATCCATATTAAAGAATTGATGTACTAAACCCAAAGTAATCGATGTTAGTTCATCTTGAATAATATATTTTAAACCATTCACATACCTTGTAAGTTTTTGCTTCTTTGTTTCATACATCTTGGTTATGAGGGTCGGATTGTGAAATTATTGAGTGTAGGTGCTAACATTTGAGTCTGTTTGTCTAAGATTTCTCAACCTTTTGTGCACCAATACCTCATAATCTTCTGGTATAAATTGCTTTCTTATGTCTTCCTTCATCTTCTTCCAAGTAGCAATTCGCTCCTTGTTCTCATCCAACCTTTCATTTTGCAAAATGTTCCACCAACTCAAGGTAGGGCTTTTGAGTTTAGCCTTGGCAATCCTAACCTTTTGATTTTCAAGGGTCTTGTCACATTCAAAGTGGTTATCTGGGGCTTCAATCTAGTCCATACACACATTTGGGTCCAACTTACCATGAAAAGTGGGTAAGTATCCTTCTCCTTTCTTTCCAACCCTCTCCAAAGTAGTAAGGAAGGGCCTTTGATTTGTAGGAATGTTTTCTTTCTCCTCATTCCCTTCTATCTTCTCAGGCTCTAATTCATCATCACTCCCTTTTCTCATCTTATTCTTGAGTCTATCCAACTCCCTTTTCATAGTCCTATTCTCTTCTTAGACCACCCTACTCTTTGCCATTTTTTCCTTAACTAGATTAGCTAGTTCTACATTGGTGATCCTCAAGGGGATCTTCCTCTTAGGCTCTTCTCCTCCATTAGACATTGTGTCTCAACAAATCAAAGTGGCTCTAATACCACTTGGTGTAGAGTAAGGACAAGGAAGCAAAATTCAATCAACCTTCTACCCCAAACCTCCAAACTCCACAAAGGACTATGCAAGGGCTTGATTCACTTCCAAATAGGTACTACTATAATATTAGAACTCTTCAAAAAGTTTACAAACCCAACTCTCCAACCAAGACATAAATCTAACTTCTTCCTACTTGGATCAACTATGGCCTACCACACCCAAACTTGGCACAAAGTGGGTTTTGGCATTCTCAACATTCCTAACACTAGTAGTGGCTTGAGACAACTACAACATGACCCAAAAAAGGAAAATTAATGATTAGATCCACTACTAACAACCCACAAAACAAAATGCATCAGTTGACCTAGTAGGCAATTAGGCCTCCTAAATCATTTTTTCAACAATAACTTAAAAACTTTCCAAAGGACCTAGAAAACATAGTACAATTTTGAATACCCTTTTCCAAGTATTGAAGGATTTTTAAGCTTTAAGGCTCCACTCCACTCCAGCATACCTTAACCCCAACCATACACTTAGGTCTAATTAGAAAATTTAGGCATGGTCTACAAGGAAATGCCCAAGAGATGGGTTCATGGAATCAAGCCACCAACTTTAGAGTGTTCTCTTGATCCAAAAAAAGATGTTTTTCCTTTGCACCAAGTCCCCAACTTCCTTCCTTCACTTTACTTCATCAAATTGCATGAAATACGATCTAATACATAAGCAATATTAGACCCAGGGCTTGCTCCCAAAAATATTTGCTACAAACTCCAATTGCAAGGTTTTAAAAGTACAACACCCTAACTTTCTCCATACCTATTTGGAACAAATTCCAATAGTGGAGTTTCAAGTTAGGTCCATTTCTTTGGCCAAACCCTAATTTTGAGGGTTTGATAGGGAAGTGGGCAAGAAAATTCAATATCTTGAGTCTCTTGATTGGTAGAGACTTGAAACCAAAGCCAATATTTCACAATTGAATAGGGCTAACTAACTAGTGCAAAAAGTTTCACTTCTCAATCATAAAAGGCCATACTATATGAATTTTTTTTAATAAAAAAGTCCTAAAATAATAGATTCTTATTGATATCAAAGATAAAATACAATTTTTCTTCATCTTACCTCTCCTTTCAGGTGTCTAGAGCCTTTGTAGGATATTCCAAGTGGGTAGAACTACCCCATGGTAGTTTTAGCCATTGGGGATGGTTTTTTAAAAAAGTTGTCAAAATATTGCAAAAGTTGCTAATGCAACTTTTGCAATTTTTGACATTTTATCAAATCTCCTTCCTAATCCAATTCCAACCATTCCTACAAGTTATCCTAAGGCTCTAAAAATTCATACTAACCTAGTAAACATAAAGAAAAACCAAAAATTCCACCTTTTGGACCAAATGATGCCCAGGTTTAGAGTAACACCTTGGGGTCTTGTATCCATTACATGGGTGGATGGCCTTAAGGAGATCTCTTAATCAATCCTAAGGCCTTATTATATTGAGTTAAAAAAAAATTTCGATTGTGTGCTCTGCACCAAGGTGGGATCTCAACTAGAGTTGAAGGTACCATAACAAGAGTGACTAGAGGTAGAATGTCCTTTGGAAAGGGAGTAATTGTTGGATCTCCATATGCTTTCCAAAGAGCCATCCAAATGTCATAAGATTCAGTGAGCTTTCCAATGACAACAAAGCATTCAACATTGGTACCAAAAAAAATGACTAACCCAATTATGTTAATAGGTGTACAATGAATATAAGAGGGTAGTTATTTGGAACATAGATAAGGATATACTTCCTTATGCTCTCTTAGATGATCAATTATCAAGGCACTCCATTTTTGATAGTTCCTTTTTCTCAACCTTGGTCTTATACCAAACTGACATGTGAAACAAAATTCCATGAGATCAATAAATATATGCACCCCCCAAAAAATAAAAAATAATCAATTAAATCCCCCTTCTCCCCCCCCCCCCCCGCCCCCCGCACCCTCCCCTCCCCTCATGTATCATTTTGGCACTTTATAATCAGTGCATTTACAATGGGCCACTTGTCAAAATGGACAAAAGTGGACTTCTAATTTTTTTGTTTACAACCTCCTCTTGTAGTTCAAATCTAGAACTTAGCAATGTAGCTCAGATATACAATAGTTCTAAAGTTTGATCAAAGAAATACAATGCATAAAAGGGACCTATTTCTAAAATTGGTATTTCCATCCACACAAGCCTATAATTTGATTGTAGATCTAAAAAGTAGACAATAAATTATGCATTTCAATAAATTGGAACCTAATTATGTGTCCAAATGAGCCCGTACTAAGCCTTTGAGGTTGCAAAAATTGGGATTTGTAATTTGCAAAAAAATTTAGGAACAGAGTTGTCAAACATCCTACACCAATGTGTAGATCATGAAATTCTACCCCAAAAAAAACAAAACAAAAAAAAAAATTCTCTGAAAATGGAGTTTGTATGAGGGAGATATAGTAGTTTGAAAATCACCTCTATAATTATTTTTCCTGAATTGCCACTATTGCACCTACAAAAATCAAATGACTCTTGATTTCACCTTAGATGTTTGATTTTGATGAAACAAAAGTTGATTTGGGGGTTTATTGACCTTCTGAATATGATGTTAATATTTGATTTGCATCAGTAAGCTCCAATCTTGTCCTACAAAAAATATCTCCTCTACAGGTGTGATGACCAATTTGTTTTTTGAACAAAATACATATATCCAAAAAATAATGCAGAGAAATTCTAGAGACTAAAATAATAAAATATTCATATCTAAAAATTAAATTTAGCGATCTAAAATGATCATACCAAATTCACAAATCGAACCTTCTAGTTTTGATTTACAAAAAAAAATTGCCTCAATTTTAACTATAGCCTAGGGTAGGAAAATTTATAGTCAAAATTCACCGAATTGACTCTTCTAAGGCAATAGTGAGGTTTTCTTTGAACTACAAGAGGAGGTTGTAAACAACAAAATTAGAAGTCCACTTTTGTCCATTTTGACAAGTGGCCTATTGTAAGAATTTTCCTTAGGGAAAAATCACCCAAGATCAAGAAGCTCAAGTACTAGCAAGCTCCAACCTTGACCTACAAAAAAATCTCTCCTATTGGCCTGATGGCCAATTTTTTTTGTACAATTTCACAAATAAACTAAAAATCTAAAAAGAAATTCTAGATCTTAAAGGAGAACCAAATGAAAAATGTAGATCTAAAAATTAAATGCATAGATTTGAAAAGATCATAAGAATTTCACAAATTGGGCCTTTGGGTTATGGTTTGCAAAAAAAAAATTCCTCAGATTTGACTATGGCTTAGGGTAGGAAAATTTATAGCCAAAATTCACTAAATCAACACTTTGAATGCAATGGTGAGGTCCACTTTGGCTTTAGATGCTCCCAATAATTGTGGATACTTTAGATTTGAATCATGGTCCTCTAAGAGGTAAAGAAAAAATGGTCTCCAATGGCTATGAAATGATGCTCCTATGGCTCTGATACCATATAATAATTCAGTATAGCTTTGATGCCATGTAAGAATTTTCCTTAGGGAAAAATGATGCTAAGATCAAGAAGCTCAAGAAAAAGCACAATATTGACCAAATGATGTATGATCATAATAACAATATGACAATGAATAATGTTTGAATCTTTGGTTATTAGATCATTAAATACTTGATGTTCATGTACACTAGAATTGTGAACAACTATATTTTCTACATGAAAACTTAGTTAATTATGCAAAATCTAGTGTTGTAGACACCATGTGCTAAATTAGAGTTTCTTACTCTAGTGTTGTCAACATGACAACTCATATGAGTATGCATACTCCTAGGTGTTTGACTAATAAATAATAAAATAATGCATTTATCCTAAGTAAACTTAAGTAAAGTGTAAATAATAATTATTTACACTAACAATATCTGAGCTCCTATAAATGACTTAGCATTGTCTGATACTATGGTGGAAGGAGCACCAAACTTGGAAAAAATTCCATATGGGAATTCCACTACTGAAGCCTCTGTAGAATCTTTCAAGGCTATTTCCTCTATCCATGTTGTAAAGTAATATATTGTAGCCAAAATCCACCTATGACCAGAGCTAGAAGGTGGATTAATGGGACCTATGAAATCTAATCCCCACTAAGCAAAGGGCTGATCCACTTGAATATGATGGAGTTGACAAGTTGCAAGCCTTTGCTTACCTAAAAAGAAAGCACATCTTTCATATTTTTTGGCATACTTATAACAACCATGGAATAAGGATGGCCAGTAGTAACTAATCCTCATGATCTTCATTACAGTGGTTCTTGCTAAAAAGTGGCTACCATCAAGACCATCATGAAGATCTTTAATCATCCTTTTTGCTTGATCTGTACCAATACACCTTTTCAAAGCTCCATTGAAGTCCTTCCTAAACAAAATACCATGAACTATGGCATAAGGAATGGACTGCAATCTAAACTATCTTCTTTTTTCCCTATCCAATCTTGAGGATATCCATTTCCTAAAAAGAAGGTTATAGTATCATCCATCCAATTCCTTGGATTATCATTTATTACTTCTTGTTGTTCTATTAGTATCAAAGTAACTTCCTCATCTAATTCATAGAAAGAGATCATCTTCTTGCAAAGTCCCTTCCTCTTACCAACCTAGTGATCTAAATGTCTACATCATACTACATTATATTATTGATCCAACCTACTCTTTTCTCACTAATATCTTTGCTTGATAGGAAATCTTTAACACTTGTATGAGGGATCAATAAGTGGATCTTATTGTGGGATAGAATATTTCTAAATTTCTTCAAAGATCTTATGACTACAAGGGCTTGCTTCCTCCACATAGCTATATTTTTCCACATACTCTTTTAGCCCTTTTCTAAAGAAAGCAATAGGATATTATTCATTCTTATCATTCAATTGAGTCAAAATAGAAGAAATACTTGATTCACCTCCTAGGGTGTAAAGAATGAAATCTGTATCAAAATTTTGATTTATGAGAGTAGAGGCTGAGACTATGGCTGCTTTGATCTATTCAAAACTTGCTTTCCCTTCCTTGGTCCATGGAAATACCATATTATTTCTAAGAATAGTTTTAAGAGGTTTCAACATGGTTAGGAATAAATATCCTCACAAAATTTATTCTACAAAGAAAACTTTGCAGACGTTTCTTATGACTAGGAAGGGAGAGAGCAAGTATTGTCATTGTTCTCTCTTGATCAATGCTCAGACCCTCCTTAGATACAATGTGTCCTAATAGTTTCCCCTTATTAGTGGTGAAGAAACACTATATTGGATTCAAAGATAATCCATACTCTCTACATCTTATAAATGCTTGTCTGAGGTGGCCAAAATGATCTGCAACATTCTTTGAATACACTATGATATCATCAAGGTAGACCAACACACCTTTCAATCATATTCTTGAAATAGACCTCCATTTCCTTTTGAAATGTGGCATCTAAATTTGTTAGTCCAAAAGGCATTTTACTATAGGCATAGGTGCTCCATTTGGTGGTGAAAGCAATCTTATGTCTATTAGCCTGCTTGACTAACACTTGGTTATAACCTAAGAATCCATCCAAGAAAGAGAATCTCTTTGAACCACTAACCTTAGACAATATCTCATCCATGGAAGGGGGAGGGTGATGGTCATAAAGGGAGGCTTGGTTGAGATCCCTAAAGTCTACACATAGTTTGATTTATCCACTCCTTTTCCTAACTAGGAAAAGGTTAGCTACACAATAGGAATACTTGATAGGAAAAATGATATTGGCTTCAATCAATTTGGATAACTCTTTTCTCATTAATGGCTCAATCTTGGATTCACTGGCCTTTTCTTTTTCCTAATAGGTTTTACATTATCAACTAAGTCTATGGTATGTAGAAATAGACTTGGGTCAAAATCCTTTAAATCATCAAATGTCCAAGAAAATACATCATTAAATTCTTGACATAGGTGAACAAAAATTTTCTTTTCACCTTTAGAACATATGTTCCCCATGTTTAGCATCCTTCCATCAGCATCTACAATTGGCATATGATAATCTTTGTTTGTAGCAAGGTCCATGCCTTTATCCCTTGCTTGGTCATCTAGATTGAAGACACTCTCTAAGGTAATAAGACCCTTAGTAAACTTATTGTAGCTAAGGTTGATGATTTGATCACCATACTAGTCATGCAATCTTGATTGATTTCTGTCTAAGAACTCTGCCTCATTCAGTAAGAAACTTACAATTTGTGCATCATATTCAAAGACCTACCAATTGATATTATTATTAAGGATAGAAAATCTTATCACCACTTTAGTCTTCCATTTATTCTCATCTTCAAGGCTCCTTGGCACATCATAAGACATGCCCACTATTGCAAATCTATCAACATGTCTATTTCCTTTCCTAGGGATGCTCTGAATATTAATTGCATTGAAACTTTCAAGAAAATCCCATACTCTATATTTATAAGACTTGAGAAAACCATTCTTGGTGATATTTTGATTCCTCACCTGATTAACCACTAGCTCACTATATCCATATACACTTAAGACTTGAATTTCTCTTTCTTGAGCAAGTAAAAAACCCTAAATTAATGGTTCATACTCAACCACATTACTGGTAAAATTGAATTGAAGCCTAAATGAGAAGTAGTACCTTTCTAGTGTAGGAGAAACCAACATCACACTAGCCCATGATCCATTTTTATTCATAGATCCATCAAAGTATATGCTTCATAATCCATCAGTATCTTCTTTGCTTTTCATTAGGTTGGCAACAAGAGCATCCTTTTTTGATATATAATAAGTGCAAAGGCCTATCTCCAAGGTTTCTGATATAGGATCAAACTGATATGCATTAGCCCATTCATCTAAGAGGAAATTAGGTATTTCTACTAGAGAAATGGCAGGCTCATTTTTTGTGTCATTCTCATCTATCTCTAGGACGGTGTAGTTCATATTGATGAGATTAGGAATGTAGGGCTTAGTATGATGGAGGGCTAATGGTTTTGCTCTGATTAAAGCTTTGGTTCCATACATTGTTCTAAGAAAGATGTATGACCAATCAGAAGATATATAACCACCTATTTGGGTAGTAAAGTCCCTAGAAAGATAGATAGCATAGTGTGGTTTGACCTTGACAACTGATATATCTTAGAATATATTAGTACAATTAGGGCATGTATGTATATCCATTTCAATATTCCTAAGGATTCCCACAATCTTGATAGTACTACTATCTAGCTACAATACATCCTTAACAATGGGCTCATATTTCATTCCTATGATAATTGGAACGCACTTAGCCATCACTAAACCACTAGCCCCTAAATCTATCATACAATTGTAGAGTATTTTATGTCCTATAATTAAAGAGACATGCAAATGAGGAGGTCTAGTTTTCTTACTTGTTTGTCCTTTTTTTCTTGGTTGCAGTAGGCTTGTCACACTCTCCTCTCTAGGTAGTTGATCTCAAAGTTCAATGATTTCCAATTTCTACTGTAGTAGCCTCTTCTATGATGGTATGGTAGCCAAAACATTCCTCATAGAAATTTTCATTTGATTTATCACACTAAAAGTGCATTAAGTACCTTGGTAGAACCCTAAGAGCTACATGTGTAGAAGGTTGAGATGGAATAGTTTGAGGAACACCCACATCTCTTCTATTATCATTTTTCCCCTACTACTAAGAAGCATTAGTAGGTTGGTTAGCATTGTGTTGTTGTTCCACTACTTGTACATGAGGCATTACTCTTGAAATTGAGGCCTAACTAGGGGAGGAGGTGTAGCTTCTTCTACAACTCTTCTTTTTCTCCTCATATTGTAAGCATAGGAATCCTAGTTTACATTACAAGGCATTTCCACCTAATGGTTCATGAAGGAGAACCTATCTTGTAGAGAAGCATCAACAGGTTGATTTGCATTGTGATATTGTTCAACTGATTGCTCTAGTATAGTTAATACCAAGTAAGATTCTGCCTTTTGACAGATATAATATCCATAGGAGTAGTTACAAGAAGGGCATAGATCCTAATCTTGAGCAAGATTTTTTTGAGGCACTAAAGCCCTATCTAGTTTGGTATTCATAGCATGGCTGGGGCAGGGGGGTATCGATAGGTCTATTTTTATTGTAACCTCCATTTGGCTTGGTATTCCTAGCATGGGAACTATCTATAGGTCTCTTTTGATTACAAGGGGCATGACTCTAGTTTGGGGATCTACCATGAATGGGAATTTGATATTGGAGTTAGGAAGGCTTATTATTTTGAGCTTTCTACCTCTTCATAGTCACCAACTCATTACCCATCTACATTATTGAGCTACTATCCTCCATCTTTCTTTCTTGATCCTACAACCGCTTGTCAATATTCTGCATCAGTGTTTGCATCATGGCCTCGATCCTATCAACTCCATTAGAGGATGTCGAGGCTATTGGGATCACTATAAGGGGCTAACTTGTAGAGGAAGTATGAATAGGGCCTATAGTAGGATGATGATTGGGCATGTCAGGAAAGAAAGGTATTCGAGGCATTGGAGCTAACTTCCCTCTTGTATCAAGATATTTTATACTCTTATGGAAAACTCATAAGTATTGGGTACAGTGTCCCCTCCCATAGATTGCAAACTGGTAGCAATATCATTGTCAAAGGTCCTCAGGTAATGATGTAATTTTTTAGGTTACTAACAAGGTATGTTGGGAGAGATCAACCCACAAGAACAACTTCACAAGGTTTGAAAGCCCAAACAAGGCTCAAGACCCCACACTTGCACCTTAATCACCAAAATTGCTTAATACATAAAACCTATTACCAACATGGAATCATGAAAAAAGACTCATAAAATATTGTTCTTACACCAGTATGGTCATGTTGACTAGATTTGAGGACTCCAAAACAAAAATAATGCATAGTTCCTTCAATTCTTCCCTGGATTGCTGGTAGCCCAAGAAAGTGGATTAAGGCCTGTAACTTGAAAACCTAGGATTGGAATAATGAAACTAACCACCCAAAAATTTTTATTCCTAATGTACTTCAAGACCTCCAAGTGTTAAGACCCTATCATCAATGATACTACCCAATCACTTGAAATCAACAATTAGGCCTAAAGGCTAATTAGGGCAATTTTTCAAAGGAAGTACAATTAAACACATGGTAAAAAATTCAAACTAATAATAGTCCTATTATAGTAGCATTTTGTGACTCCAAAACTTTTTCCTAAGACCTGTAACTTTGGACTTCATCTATTTGATATGTTTTCCATATACCCTTGTTCATCTAAAGTTTTTACCACATGTTTAATTGGTACTTCATTTGAAAAATATCCCTAATTAGCCTTTAGGCCAAATTGCCCTAATTAGCCTTTAGGCCTAATTGCTGATTTCAAGTGTTTGGGTAGTATCATTAATAATATTTTATTATCACTTGGAGGTCTTGAAGTACATTAGGAATAAATTTTTTTGGGTGGTTAGTTTCATTATTCCAATCCCAGGTTTTCAAGTTGTAGGCCTTAATCCAGTTTCCTAGGCTACTAGCAATCTAGGGAAGTATTGAAGGAACTATGCATTATTTTTGTTTTGGAGTCCTCAAATATAGTCAACATGACCCTGCTAGTGTAAGAGCAATATTTTTTGAGTCTAGTTTCATGATTCCATTTTGGTAATAGTTTTCATGTATTAAGTAATTTTGGTGATTAAGGTGCAAGTGTGGGATCTTGTGCCTTTTTTGGGCTTTCAAACCTTGTGAAGTTGTTCATGTAGGTTGATCTCTCCCAACCTACCTTTTCAGTACCCTAATCGCTTGCATCAGGTAATACAAGAATGCATTACTATAGGAGGGCTTCATTGGAGTAGATATTCTATCCCATGTCTTTTGAAATCTATAATTAAAATAAGTCATACATTCATGGGGTGCCCTCTTGATCATTTTCAACTATTATAAAAGTGATATGTGATCACTTTTGTCCTAAAAATTCTTGCATAGGGTTGCTCCTAACCCATCCCAATCAACTATAGAGTTATGAGGCAACCCCCTATATCATTGTAATGCTTTCCCTTTTAAGGATGAGGCTAGAAGCCTAACTACTACATCATCTTTAGTGATGCCATGAATGTTGCACACATTAGACACTTCTTGAATATGTTCAACAAGGGAAATCGAGGTTTCACTAGTAAATTTAGGTCTACTTTTATGAGCTGATACCACTAAAGGTGGTGAAAGTACGAGCTCTAGCCATGTAAGAAAGTGATCTATTGATATGAGTAGATGGTATTCTAGGCTAAGGTCTAACAACAAGAGGAATGGAGATGGATCTTATAGGGGTATGTGTTACTACTACACTCCTAACTAGTGATAGAAATACCCTACCCTTTTTTCTTGGATTAGGAATAGAAGGCTCTTGTTATTGGAACTTGCCTCTAGAAGATACCCTTGTGTGTGTTTTGGGCATGAATCACAATAAGTTTTGTCTGGAAACTAGATTATGCTTGAAGCTTGGAGTCACTAAGTACTTTGAACAAGTGAGCCTCTTGAAGGATTTAATATTGAAGGTAGTACTATCTCCTCAATATGAACAGGAAATATTTCTTTGATGCCAGTGAACTTAGAATGTTTAATATGAGGTTCCCACTAGGCATGCTAAAAACTATTATCACAAAAGTTTGCACCCTGATCCAAATTTTTACCTAAGGAAAACCTTGTAAAACATGGAAACGACCTCCAAGTTTGGGGACTTGAACAATGAGGCTGAGTCTCTAGAGAAGCTTGGCTTCCTTTACTATCAAGATACACCTAGACTACACTTAGAGAGGAAAAGGGAAGGAGAATGCATAAAAGACAACTATGTAATCTATTCTAAGTAGGTGATGCACCAAAATAGATTGTTCAGACCAATCTCTACCCGTATATGCACAGTACAATTATCATGATAGTCCAAAGATATACAAATTCAGACTTGCTTTAATCTAATAGCTACATATAGATCAGACAACCAACTAAGTGGCATAAGGAAGAAGAGATTCACTTCTTATCATTCATAGGCCAGAAGAGATACTGAAATTTAGGTTATAGATATCCTTAGTACATTGAAGAGAGGTAGATAAAGCTTGTATAGTACATTGGTGACTAAAGGATATAAGATAGGATGTCATATTATTCAGATGCAAAAGAGGGAATTTACAATAGTATGCCAGAGGAATACCAAAGAAATAGAGAAGATATGACCCCAAAGAAAGATTACAAAATTTTCTCTTATAGTGTAAGCATAACTTAGATAACTTCCACTCTAAGATAAAACTCAACATTTGGATTCAAATTTGTAGAGAATAATTACTATAAAACTAGAAAAGATTTGATTATAGTGAAAATCTAGATGCACCAAGATTACTTATCAACCAAATAATCTATGAGAGGATAGGAATGGTAGAAATTAATCTTCTAACTAAGTAGATGGATCAATAGGTCATGATGGAGTGTTCTTTTGCATTTATTAGACCTAGGGAACTACAAAGATGGTTGTAGGAGATTGAAAACATTGGTTCTATCACCAAAGAGTTAGTTCCTTCATCATCAACTTTCCAAATTAGATAAAAAAACATAGGTCAACCATATTCAACTCACTCTGTACCTTTCTTGCTACCTAAATGGTTGGGAATTCCTCTTTTTCTAGCTTGGCAGGTGAAGCTCCATATATATTATGGTCAACATTGAAACTCGCATAGTTCTATGAGTGTCAACTATGGCCAAAACCCTTCATGTCACCTTTTATTCATAACTCTAACTTCTATGATCTTATGATTGCCTATACCTCATAACATCAAGCCCATCCTTTATTCTCTTTATGATCCTTCAATAACAATAAGACCTATGATCTCATGACATAATGAGAACATGATAACACCCTTGGAAGAGGTCATGATACCATTATTCTCCCATTGTGATGTCATGGACATGATTTATTTTGACCTCCATGATCTTGCAATCGCATTCCATCATAATATTGGCAACCATGGCAATAACCCTTACAATCCTATGATCATGGTTTAACTATCCTTTTTTGTGACCTTAGGAGGCATCCATGCTTTTTCTTGTAACCTTAAAATAGAGTAATGTCATAAGGTTGAAACACATGGAAACTATGTGAAACTAGCCTCCACCCCATTTTATCCTTGCAATCCTATGACCCTAAGATCATAGGATCATTCTTCCCCTTCATAGCATCAACAACCTGGGAAGTCAACCCTATGATACTAGGATTTTTGACTTTTTGTGGCATCGAAACACATGTCCCTTTGGCTCACAATCCTACAAGATCTCTGATATCATGACAACCTAACCACTCAACTAATAGGAGCCTTGAAGCATCTTATCACTGTTTGATTCACATGACGATCCTATGATACATGAGTTATTGTAAGATCAAAACCATACAATTCTATCACAGCCCTAAGACTTGAAATATAACATGAAATTGAATCTTGTGACCATTGGGTGGCTGTAAATATTTTTAATTCAATCCTTGGCAAGAGGGTACCTTTGGCAAAAAAAACCCTTGACTGGAGGGAAAACCCTAGTGGAGATGGTACCCACAAGATGATGTACTAATATAAATATTCCTTGTTAGAGGATGGACCCTATTAGGAGTCTATAACAATAGTCAATACATATCAGTCCCTATTAGAAGACTTTGAATCCCTATTAGGAGATTCCAACTATGTTAGGAGTTGTGGTAGATAGCAGGAACCACTGCCCAAACAACTTCAAAAGAAATATCAATGAACCCACTATCCAAATGATCTTTGTATTATTTATTATAAAATAGTAGAATTGAATAGTACTTCCTTCCTCTTTCCTATCAATCAAACCTCTACACCTTATCTTGTAACTATATCACAAAAATCACATCCAATAATCCCTTGGATCACTTACTCACATTTAGTAAACATGCTGGTCCTTTTCATACTTTGCACTCAATGCAATATCTGATACTCATTACAAATAAAGAAAACATCTTTCCTCAATACCATATCTTCAAAATAATTCCTTGAGCTGGACTTGAGGCTTTCCCAATTAATTATAATAAGATAATTAATTAATTTACAATTATAATAGCACTATTGGCTCACAATATATACAAAACTTCATACGTGTGACTTTAGGACCTACGTACTTGCTAACATCACCACTAGACTATCATCTGTCACTCACTGACCATACATCACCAGATTATATCAAGTTGTCAAAGCATATAATGTAAATATCATAAATGGTTTCACATGTACTTTGTCTCTATATTGCTCTCTATAAATTAGGTATAATATTTGTACGTCTTCAACTTAGGTACTATGTATTGAACCTTTACATCAAGAAACCATACAAAACATGTCCATAAACATGCATCACTAGACAATCAAAACTTGTCTATACAACTAAGATCTCTATTTGTTACTTTGTTAGTATTCACAAATTTACTACTATGTTGACATCAATGAAAAAGAAAGTCATTAATATAACATATCAATATTCTCCAATGCTTAGGATACTCCCCCAAAGTAGTATCATCATAGTTTATGCTAACAAGGATCTAGGGTGCTTCATCCTCTACAAATGAAACTTTGTAACTAGCTTCTCTAATGCAAAATTTGATGAACTTCTACTATCAATGATCACTTTGCAACATTTCCTAGCTATCTTACATTTGGTCTTGAAAAGACTTCTCCTATGATTGCACTTTTTATCCTCAATTTTCTCATTGCACATAGTTCTTCTCAACATCAAATTTTCTCCAACCTTAGGATCACTCTGAGGGTGCACACATTCACCTTGTATCATACCATTCCTACTACCTTCTTCATTTTCACTAGAATATCTACACTCAAAGGATCAATGCCCTTGTTTGCACATCTAAAACAATTTCCATGGAAACCTCCTCTAAAATAAGAATTACCTCTTCCTCAGTAACAACTTGTACCTTTCCACTGGGTTGTGCCTTTTTCATCACTTTTCTACTTAGAATTTTCCTTATCTTGCATAGAATTATCAAATCTACCTCTTTCTTGATAAGATCTACCTCTTCCTCTTTGGAATCTACCACCTCTACCTCTCTATATTTGTCATGCTTCTTTATTTAGATCTCTTTAGCCTTCAATGAATATTGATATGTTTCTTCCACATTTTCCAATTTCATAAAATTTATCTCATCTTGAATTCTAAATATTAATTCATTTAGATATCTTGCAACTTTCTCAACCTCATCATCCACATGTCCAAATCTGATGTCCAATCTATAGAATTCCTTATTATACTCTTTCATGGTCATGTCCTTTTGTCTCAAATGTTGCATCTTCCTCAATAAGATAACTTGGTAATCAATAGGAATCAACTTCTTCTTCACTTTGTTCACCATTCTCAACTAGGCCCTAATCTTCTTTTTTCCTCTTCTTTGTCTACAGTTTGTAAATGCTCCCACCATAGTGAGGCATGACCTTTTAGCCTAATGACTACAATTTTCACCTTCCCATTATCATGAGTGCATTCAAACTCAAAGAATTTCTCCATATCAGAGATCCAATATAACACAACATAGGCATTCAATTTTCCATCATAAGGAATAACTTCCATATTGGGTTTTGAATTTTGCCTAGATAACACTCTTAATAATATTTCCTCATCTTGGTCTTCCTCAAGTTTTTGATTAAGGTTTGGTGTCACTTCTTTATCATTACTTAAATCATAAAGTGTTAGAAATAGTAGTCCACTAGTATAGTTGAGAGGGGGGTGAATCAGTTATATAGTAATCTGAAAATTAAACCTCTTAAGAAATTCTTAATCATTCAAGCAAAGTAAATAGCAACCATAAAGAAATGCACATACACAATTACACTAAATATGTTGACTAGGGAAACCCTTGATCAAAGGGAAAGCTCCAGTGGGAACGATGCCCACAAAATAACGTACTAATTTGAATATTCCTTATTAGAGGATGGACCCTATGAGGAGTCTATTACAACACTTAATATAGAGAGTCCTTGTTAGGAGATTCCAACCCTATTAGGAGTTGTGGAAGGTAGTTGAACCCACTATCCAAATAGCTTTAGGATTAGATCAATGAACCCAATGTCTAATTGATCTCGGTACTATTCCTTTTAAAATAATAGATGTGTGGTAGTCTTTTGCTTCTTCCTCTATCCATTATGTTGGACTACTTCACCTTCAGATCATGCAATCAAATTTGGAACTATGTATCCATCAATAGTAACCCTTGAGGTCACTTAGATGCATTAGCAGATTTCTTTGCTCCTCTACTTCACAATTTCCAAGTTCTCTCTGCTTCTCAATCACAATCATGATGATTAAAGCTTGCAAAACAACTTTCCTTTATACCACACTCAATATTAATTCCTTGAGTGAGATCCATATGTTATTATAAGTTAATTAAATGAAATACACATTTAATTGATGCTATTAGCCCATAGTTATACACAAACTTTCACATGTGTGACTTTTGTACTTACACATTTGTTGACATCATCAGTAGTCAGTGTGCTACCTCTAGTTAACTATGTAACCCTTAATTCCAAATATAATGCTCTATATTGGTCATACAATAGAAACTATTTTCCACTACTATATTTTCATGTGGTTCTCTATAGATTATCAATATCTTTTGTCTGTTGTTGATTCAGGTTCTACACACTTGCTCACATGTCAAATCCTTGTAGTATATGCTGGTAATTGCACATAGGCAATGTGATGTCTATAATACATAAATCTTCACCAGCTACTCTGATGGTCTTATATGATCTTATTGCTATGTGTTGGGCATTCATTTTGCATGAGGTCAATCATAGGAATCCTTAGTGTAATTCCTCTCTTGAAAAGCAAATCTTTTTAAGGATCCACTCCAAGGTTTAGTGTTTGTCTTACGATGTACCAAAATCCACTTAGTAGAAGATAAATGTGAATGTTCACAAGGAGGCCTTTGCTGGTTCTAAAAAACTCTTTTGTCTTGGAATTGAAGTAAAAACTATTTGTTGTCTCAAAATATCACACCAAAAGAACAATTTTTTTGTATTTTCTATTTTTTCAATGAATGCAATTCTAACAATGCAACTACTATGAGGTCATATTCTAATAGGAGGTTAACATTTGAAGAAAATAACAAAATTGAAGGAAAATAACATGAAATCAAATAACTTGAAATTGAAATTCCTAAACGGAGATAAGCTACAGAACACAACATGTTGCGAGTTAAAACTTCAAATAAATCAGTAGGAAACCAATGAAAATAGGAGCAACACTTCCTAGAATCCACTAATGCAATCGTCGGTGAGAATCTTTAACAAATTGAATGATGTTTCACTCTTCATCAGATCACAAGGCCATAGAAAGTGCGCTCATGCAAGAAAAAAAGCTATGCAAACACAATCAGGTGATCTCTTCTCAAGCTCATTACATCAACGAAATTCATATATCTGTAGCAAACACCAAAACTAAAAGATCGCACAACCAGAAACAATGCAATAAACCTTTGGTTCAATCACAATCTCATGAATAAAATTCACAAAACAATGACACATTCAAGCAAGAATAACTACACTCTAAATGCTAGCACCAAAAGCATAACTTTATTGTATAATAATGCTGGCTCTTGTTATATTTTACAATGGGGTATTTATAAGAAATCATCTCCTCAATTTTTATTGAGAGTGAGAGATATCTTAATGCAATAAAATGCTCAAAAAACATTTAAACAAACTAAATATATACAAACTAACACTCTAACTAGTGCTTAGAGGGACTTCATCCATATTTTATTCATTAATTGGATGCATGAGCCCTTTACATGTCAAAATAAATGAAAGAATGAGAGAGAAAGTAGGAAGAAGCCATCAGTTGAAGTAGAAGTGCATGGGGACACCAAAAATAGAAATTGGCCCTTCACTTGATGTGTGTCAGAGTTAACTTGCCATCAAAATGTGCTCTTAATGCATGGAAAGTGCTATTTTTGGAACTGGCAGTCAACTGTCAGTGCACCTCTGAATTCTAGACCTGCATGAAAATGTAGACCTATGGAGATGCCGACCTGAAGAGCTCAATTTGCCAAAAAAATCAAAGTTCTCAATTTTGAAAATAGTTTTTGGGTTTTTCTCAAATAAGGTTTTAGATCACTTTTTGTATATGCTCGATGCCCCTTTTTGATGATTTACACCCTCTTTATAGCCAATTACTTTCATAAAATTGCACTCCCTCCACTTCTTCAATCAAAAATCTCAAGGCACCTACGTTGAATCTTGTCCCCAATAGCTGCATAAGATGAGGAACATGATTTTCTTTATGTGTCAAATCTCTGTATCTTTGACCTTTGTCTTCTCTCCACCTGTCCAATCCTTCTCGGTGAGAAACCAAGTGATCTAGATTATCCAAGATGATCAAATGTTTGCAACTTTTTCATATTTTTTCACAATTTTTTAAAGGTATTTTTAAATGACCTTTTTGGAGGTCTTTTGCTCAAAATTTCAAGTCAAAACCTTTGTCAGTCCCTAAAACTAGGCAACTAAAGGCTCATTGTTTTAGGGATTGAAATTAGATCTTCAATTCTTCTTTCCAACGGTATAAGTGGTTCTGAATTTTGAGACCCGAGTCAAAAGTTATGACCTTGACAAGTTGAGGATGCCATTTTTACCTACACAAGAAGCAAACATTAGTCCATAGAGTCAACAATGCATAGTAAAGACACACTAGCTAATAAAAAAAAATTGGAGATGAATCCTAAAATCTGGCTAAGTCTAAAATTCTGAAGCCCTAAAGTTTGGCTAGGTTTGGATTCTTGAAGCCTTGAAATTTGGCTAAGTTTGGATTTCTAAAGCCCTAAAATTTCTTAGAATCTTTACCTTATCTCGGGGAGGTCTAAAACCTATCTCAAAAGATTCGTCGCATATATTAAAATATATCTTAAGTATAAGAAATTAAATATACATCAACTTATACTTAAAAAATATATTTTAAACCCTTCCAATGGCTACTCAGACAAAATTGGAGGTGAAAGGCTAGCTTGGCAAGGGTGCATAGTGCCTTAGCAACATGGTGGGATGAATGTGCACGAGGTGCCTTGGTCGTGCACATGCATGCACACCCAAATTGTAGCAGAGTCACGCAAGCATCATGTGAGCATTGCGTGAGCCCATAGCATGCGGGGCATGTGAGCACAAGGTGTGCAAGCGCACAGTGCGTGTGCATCGCGCGAGTGCACGACACACGAGGCTCGCCTACAACATGGGTCACTATGACCGCATGGCATGCATGTCACCTAAGAATGTGAATGCATGGTGCAAGAGGTGTGTGTGCTATGCAAGTGATGCATGGGGCATGCAAGTGATGCTTGGCATGTGGTGTGCGAGTACACGACAATGCAAGTGACGCCAACACGCTGCGGCATGAATGCACTTGGTGGCGCAAATGTGTGTGGCACTCTTTTTTTTTAAAAATATTTTTTTGCTTTTTTGTTATTTTTTCAATTTTTCAATTTTTTTCAATTTTTTTGAATATTTGACTCTAAAATCCTAAGGTCTAATAAAACTCTTCTTCTTTCGACTCCTAAACTATGAGTCTGAGAGTCAAAAAAAGTACGGGGTCCCCATTCCTAGTGAGGAATGGGGCATGTGTTGTGCACACCACAACAAATAGCCCCGAAAAAAGGAAGAAATGACCAAGGTATTTCTTCATTAGCAAACATTCCTCCAATGTGTGTTAAACATCAACCAAGCTTTGAACATCCCAAGCATCTTTTGGTTGACTTCTCAGTCAAAATCTCAAAAGTCAAAACCTTCCAGCTCAGTGTGTGCATTATGTATTCATTCCTTTTGATCTATTAGGCTGCAGTCAATCAAAGTTTTTTGACAACTCAAAACAATCTTCCACTCCTAGCTCATTAATTTGGAATCTCTACGAAGGCTCTTTATCAATCACTTGCTTGACTAGATGAGAGAATTAGTTCGAGGGCTCTTGGCAAGATGTCATGTTCTTTTAATTTTTGGCCTTTTGCATAATTTCTCCATGTCATTCAACACGTTACTTTTGATGAAACAGTACTTTTGAATACAAGACACTTTGTTTTGCAACGTATCTTTAGCCATTTTAGATCTTTTAGAATCCTTCAAACTTGACACTGTCTTCTGTTTCTTTCTTTCTTCTACTTTCTTTTTTTTTTTTTTTTTGAATTCTGTATCTTGACTATGCTTAGACTATGTAGTTAGAACATCAGTGTCATTTCTTGGATTCAGTCTCTTATGAACATCCCTTGCATTCCTCTTTTATAACTTTTTAGGAAACTCTCATGCCAAACAATGATCTTAGCAACCTTTCTAGGAGACCCCTCCTATTTGAACTAGTCAGAGTTTGGATCATTTCTTGTCATCTTTGACTTGAAATTGAACAACACCTAACACAATCAAATCTTTAAATTTTCAAAGTGTTGAGAACTTGTTGGTCTATGCTTCTGATTTCCAGACTGAAAGTCCCCTAATTCCATAAGAAATTTATGTTTCTTGGTTGGTATAAAATGTACAATCATCCAAATGTTTTGACAAAGAAATACCTCCTCCTGAAATCGGGACCAAAGAGTGGTTAGTAAAATCTTGAGAAAAATCCCAAGTACACCTTACCCCCTAGGACTGACATAACTTTAAAAAAAATAAACACATGACTAAAATCAAACATGCAACACCTAACTAGAAAGACTAAAAAGAATAAAAAACAAAAACAAAAACTTATTTACAGAAAAACTAGAATAATAAGAATGTGGGGTGGTTATTAGTGGATTTCTCATTATGTGCAATAGTAATGAACCACCCCATATGGTTCTCAAAAATGCTGACTTGTCTTTGTACTCAAAAAAATAAAGTTTGGATAATCTTGGTTCAAATTCGGGGCACAAATCACACAAAATTAGAAGTTGTGGTAACTCTTTATGGCCATGATCAATCCACAAACAAGTTATCTTACCTTTAGCATCATATTCAAATTGAAAATCATCAAACTAAGAGGGATAATGGAAAGATATCACTTGATCTAGCAAGTCCCCCACCATAGGGGTACACTCACACATTGTGATTTCTCCTTTTGGTGGCCTCATCTCATGGTACACCACTTCTCATGCACATGGGAACACTTTAGGTTCTACTCTATGCTCTCTTGGACTAGAAAAATCAATTGCTAGCCTCCCTTTTGAATTACAAGATTCATCACTATCATCGACCAAGATGTTTTCTGCCTCATATTCCAAAGAAGCTTGTTCAAAATCATACTTTCCCTCCATTGCGATCTCCCAAGCTAACAAGAAATTGGGACAATTTTCTTCTGAATGGAAACCAAATGGATGGATTCTACATGACTCAGTTATTGCATGGTTTGATATATGTGTAGAATACCCACAAATAGACATTTTCTCAGTCAAACTTGAGATCAAGTTGAACATTCTATCCATCTCTTCTAATGACAAAGCTTGTTTTGAGGGAGGTATCTTATCTTTATCCAATGGGAAATCAATATCATAGTAGGAATAACTAGTATCTTCTTCTTGATGACTTTGTGATTCAAAAAACTCACCAACCTCAGGATCTTCTACATTTCTATCACTTTTTGCAACTTCATGGAGTTTTGGAACTTCAAAATTTCCCGTGTCCTCAAAACTTCTTGGCATATCCACACTTATTGTGACATCAACACTTGGAATAATTTCTTCATTGAATGGGAATGAAAACTCCTCTTCATCATCTTCATCAAATTTTCCTCCTATGGACTTATCACGTGATTCAAACATCATTGCACTAAACTGCAAAGGTTGTTTCTCTATGATTTGGGGAGGCTGATCTGAAACATCATTGTGCCCATACCCATTTTTACTTGGACTCATTCTTGTAATAAATTTATTCTCATTGTTGATGTTCCTGTAAAAGTTAAAATTTCCACTTTGATTTTGAGAATAATTATTTTGGGTAGAAAGTTGTCTTAGATGATTGATTTGGTTTCTTGAAGAATTCAACTTTATTCTCATAAGTTCATTGGATAAAAGAGACATCGCCTCCTTCATGGCCTTAAGCTCTCTAGCCATATTATTTTCTACTTCAATGGATGCAATTGCCTTTTGCTCAAAGAAAGTGGTCTTTTGAGACCCATGTATTGAATATGTAATTGTTGGCATTGGAGCAGTAGTAACCTAACTTGTGAATGTAACAACCTCTTTGAAAACCATTTCAATGGTGTCAATGTTTCTAGGTGGGAGCCTTCTTAGAAAAATAGAAGTTAATGAATCCATTGTTCCAAAATAAATTTGGATGGCAGCCTCTTGTGGTACAGTGTATGGAAACTCCATTCTTTGATACATCCTATAGAAGCAATGATTGAATTGTGAAATAGTCTCATGGGGATCCCTCTTAATTGAGATGAACTGATGATACAAGAGAGCTGGATCAAGATAGATCTTGAATTTTTCCAAAAAATTGCTCTCAAAAGAGTTCCAATCCCTTATTGATGCTAGTGGAAGATTGAGGTACCAATTGAATGCCATTTCCCCCAAAGTGCAAGGAAAAAGGAAACATACCACATCCATATGTTGAATCTAGTTTTGATTATAGATCTCTTTGAAAATTTTGATATGATCTTCTACTGTTCGTGATTCTCCATAGATGAACCATGGGAAAAACTTTTCAGAATTTTTGGGTAAGTCATGTAATGGTCCAGTTAGGTTCAAAGGTGAACTTTGGGCATTGAAGAAAGACATGGTGCATAATGATGAAAATGTGTGGAGTGGAATGTAAAGTGAATGATGATGATGAAATATGTAATGTGAATGGGTCAAGTTCTTAGTATCCCTTTATCATTGTGATGCTTACGAAAGTGATTGAGTTGTAGGAACTTTTGTTTATTCTAGAAAAGTGTACCTCTGGAGAAACACACCTTCTCAAAATAGTGCACCACAAAATTTTGCAGATCTATGGACCTATAGACCTTGACTGGGTCAAAATCTCAAAATTTTACTAAGTGTCAAAATTGAAATTCTCGCATGCACCACTCGTAGTGCACTATGGCGTAAATGTGCTTGGTGGCACAAGTGTGTGCAGTGCTTTATTTTTTAAAAATATTTTTTTTACGTTTTTGTTATTTTTTCAATTTTTCAATTTTTTGTGATTTTTTCAAATATTTGACTCTAAAATCCTAAGGTCTAATAAAACTCTTCTTCTTCCGACTCCCGAACTATGAGTCCAGGAGTCGAAAAAAGTAGGGGGTCCCCATTCCTAGTGAGGAATGGGGTGTGTGTTGTGGACATCACAACACTATGTTGTCATAAATGACAAACAATGTTCTACAATGCTCCCCCATAGCATCAGCATCAACATTCATGCTAACAATCTCCCCCTTTGGCATTAATGGCAACATGGATGAAAAAAATACAGTTCCAAGAATACCAATAGTTTTTCTTCATCACTCAAATCTTCATGCAAATCTTTTATTTCACCAATTCTCCCCCATAGTACAAACTCTTTCTAATGTTTTTCATGTCACTCTCTCCCCTATTGACATCAAAGGTAGTACAAAAATTGAACATATGACAATCTATCAGAACGACCATAAGCTAGTCTATTTCTTTACATATTTTACATATAATTCTATAAAAAAATGTCTAAAGACATTGTTGTACACCAATTATCATTTACCAAGATTCCTTGCTTACTTTGTTCATCAAAAATACTCCCCCATAGAGGAAGCATCAACATTCAATCCAATCTAATAATGGTGCTATGTACCCTAGACTGATGCACTTCTGCATCTTCTACTCTAAGCTAGGTAGGGGAATAACCCTAACCATACCTCTCAAGTACTCAAAGGTATCCTTTGGTAAGGCCTTTGTGAAAATGTCTACAATCTATTCCTTAGTGTTAATGTACTCCAATCTGATTTCTTTTTCTAGGACATTCTCTTTCAGCATATGACACTTTATTGCTATGTGCTTAGTTTTGGAGTGCAAAACAAGATTCTTAGACATATTAACAATCCTTATGTTATCATAGTAAATGATAATGGGTTTTGTGAATGTAATTTCAATATCTTTCATCATTTGCTTCATCCATATGACTTGATTATAGTTGTTCTCTATTGCAACATATTCTACTTTTGCAGTACTTTGTGACATACAATCTTGCTTCTTACTAAGCCAAGAAACTAGTTTTCCTCCAAGGAAAAATGGTCCTCCAGTAGTGCTTTTTATGTCATCCCTATCTCCATCCCAATCAGCATCTATTCAAGTACAAAGAGTAAAGTCATTGCTTCTGTCATACAAAATGCTATAATCTGATGTTCCTTTTAGATATCTGAATATCCTCTTTATTGCTGCATAGTGATATTCTTTAGGATCAGCTTGAAATCTTGCCACCATTCCAACTACATTAGCTATATTGGGTTTTCTATGAGTCAGATACTACAATCCTCCAATTATAGATCTATACTTCTTTTGTTCAATAGTAGGGGTCTCATCTTTGCTTGATAACTTATGACCAGTTAACATAGGAGTTCTAATAGGTTTACAATTTTCTAAACCAAATATTTTCAACATATATTTTAAGGACTTGGTCTGAGAGATAAAGATACCTTCTTTGTTCTGAACAATTTGCAATCTTAAGAAGAATTTAATTTCTCCTATCATGCTCATCTCAAACTCATTCTTCATGTCTTCTGAGAATTTTTTATTGGCTTCATCATTTCCACCAAAAATGATGTCATCAACAAATAAATGAATATTAATAAATCATCTCCTATTTTCTTCAAGTACAAGTTACTATCTATTGTTCCTTTAGCAAATCTAAGCTTTGCTAAGTATTTGTCCAACCTTGCATACTAGTTTCTTGATGCTTTCTTTAATCCATACAAATTCTTTCTTTAGTCTACAAACCATATCCTTCTCTTATGTTAAAGGAAAACCCTCTGGTTGTTAAATGTAAACTTCTTCTTCAAGTTCTCCATTCAAGATTGCTGACTTAACATCCATGTAATATACCTTAAAATTATTATTTTCCACATATGCTAGTAACATTATGACTACTTCCATTCTTTCTATACGTGCATATGTTTCTTCATAATCAATTCCTTCTTGTTGAGAGTAACCTTTGCATACAAGTCTTTCTTTGTTCCTTATTACTTCTCCCTATTCATTCATTTTATTTCTGAATACCCATTTTGTGCCAATCACATTTTTGTCCTTAGGTCTAGAAACCAATTCCCATGTGTCATTTTTAATTATCTACTAGATTTCTTCCTTCATTTCCCTTATCCAATGATCATCTTTTATTGGTTTATCTATGCTTCTTGGTTCTACTTGAGATATTAGACATAGTTCTTCATTAATTTTTCTCCTTGTCATTACTCCTTTCTCCTTGCTTCCTATTATCTAATCAGCAAGATGATTTCTTATCAAGTTTCTATTTGGGGTAGGAGTTACTACTTCAATTCTTATTTTTGATACTGCACTCTATTCTTCTCTCATATCTCCAACTTGCACACTATTCTACAAGTCATTGTTACTCTTGAGAAATAACTGATTATTTCTGTTAGTCATTCTAGAGTAATAATCTCCATTAGAGTTATAATCCATTATCTTTTCCTTGGTGCCAAACTTTTCATCAATTTTAAGATTTGCACACTCTATTATAGTTTTTTTTTGTAGTTGTAACATCTATAGGATTTAATTTTTAATGAATAGCCAAGAAACATACCTTCATTGCTACTTGGATCAAACTCACCAATATCATCATCTCCTTTGATGTAAAAGTTTCTTCAAAATATCCAAAAGTACTTGACTAATGGTGAGTGACCAAATCATAATTCATTGGATGTTTTGTCCATACCTTTCCTAATCTACACTTTGTTTAGTGTATATACTATTGTATTGATTATTTCTCTCCAAAAGGTCTTTGGTACATCATTCTCAAATAACATAGCTCTTGCTACTTCAACAATTGATGTGTTTCTTCTTTTAGCAATCCCATTCTAATCAGGTGCATGGGGTGAGGATAGCTGTCTTCTAATGCCATGCTCTTCACAATAGATATTTAATTCTCTAGAGGTGAATTCTCCTCCTCTATCTAATCTTAAACTCTTGATTTTAACTCCAAATTAATTCTCAACTTTTTCTTAAATTTATTGAATTTCTCATATGCTTATGATTTTTCTTTAAGAAAAGATACCCACATCATTCTAGTGAAATCATCAACAAAAATCACAAAGTACCTTTCTCCATAAAATCCTCTTGTTCTTATAGGACCACTTAGATTTGTATGAACCAATTCCAACTTTTGTGTAGTACAAAATTGCTTGCTAGGAAATGAGATTCTCTTTTTCTTAGCCAAGATACATTCTTACAAATAATGTCAGAGGGTTTAGTGATCTTGGGTAAATCTCTTACAACAAGCATATTATTAGCTTTCACAATGTTATCAAAGTTAATGTGACAAAATCTTTTGTGCCATATCAAACTATTGTCAATCTTTGCTACTAATCATGTTATTTTAGTGGAGTTTAACTGAAATACATTTCCTCTAGCTTTTGTGCCAATACCAAGTAGTTTTCTTTCCTTTTTCTTGACAATTCATGTGTCATTACCAAACTACAGTTGATAACCCTTGTCCATAAGTTGTCCAAAACTTAATAGGTTATGCTTCAGTCCATCAACAAAGTAAACATCATCATTGTATGTTTTATCATTAAGAGTGATAGATCCAATTCCCGTAATGTGGTAGGCTAAATTTTTCCCTACTTTGACAATTCCTCCATCATATTTTTTGAATTTAATGAACTTTCTCATATCGCCAGTCATGTGATTTGAAGAACCACTATCAATGATCCAATATTTTCAACTTGTGAGATCAACACACTTTCTTCTTTGATTTCTCTATCAAGATTAACTTCCTTTATAGCTATGAACCCTAATTCATCTTCACTAGTGTTTTGATTAGATTCCTTGTTTTCTTCTTCTTCATTAGCATATAAGCAATTTCTAGATCTTCTTGACTTGAACCTTCCCTTAAACTTTCTTTCTCTTTTAGGACACCTAGATGCATAATGACCATATTCATTACATGTCCAATATTTGAAGGTATTATTACCATCTTTTTCTCTTTTCACAAGAAGAGCTACTTTCTCTTGGATCTTTTCCTCAATGGACTTGCTATTGCTAGTAATGTCTCCCTACTCTTTTGTGATCCTTGTTAAACCAAGTTTTATGTTTAATGCATTGAATGCTATCTTAACCTTTACTAATTCTCCAGATTGTTTTAGATCAAATTATTCAGCTTCCAATCTCCCAAGCAATGTTTCTTTGGTGAAGTTAGTGGTGCAAGGAAACATTATAGGAATCATCTATGTTACTATCTTGAAGGGTGGTATTAGACTTTTCAAGATCCCATATTACTTCATCATAAGATTTATTTCCATCAAGAGATTTGATTCTTGCAACAATATTAGATATTTTGCCAACATAACTTCTTATAGATTCATCTTCCATCATTTTAGCATCTTGGAATGCACCATATAGATTTTACAATCTAACCCTCTTTGCATGTGTATCACCTTCATAATTAGCCTCTAAAGTTTTTAAAATTTCATGAGATGTTTTAAGTTGTTTTACCTAACTATACTCACTTTCAGGTAACATTGACAATATTGCTTCTCTTTCCCTTAAACACTTTTGTTTGTTCCTCGGTGTAGGTTCAAGATTGTCTTCTTCTATAATATTCTTAGATGTCCTGGTTACAAGCCAATATCCTAGACCCATGCACAAGAGACAAGTCTTCATTTTGTCTTTCCAACTATCATAGTTTGTGCCATCAAATCTAGGACTTTCCTTCCTAAATGGATTCACCATGAATCTCCCAAAGTTGTTAAACTTCCCTCCAAGGACCTAATGCTTTGATACCAATTGTTAGAAACAATAGTTCACTAGTATGACTGAGAGGGAGGGGGGGGGGGGGGGGGGGGGGGGGTGGGGGGGGAGTGAATCAGTTATATAGTAATCTAAAAATTAAACCTCTTAAACAATTCTTAATTATTTAACCAAATCAAATAGCAACCATAAAGAAATGCACATACACAATTACACAAAATATGTTGACTAGGGAAATCCTTGATCAAAGGGAAAACCCCAGTGGGAATGATGATGCCCATAAAATAATGTACTAATCTAAATATTCCTTGTTCAAGGATGGACCTTGTGAGGAGTATGTTACAACACTTAGTACAAAAAGTACCCATTAGGAGAGTTTGAATCTCTATTAGAAGATTCCAACCTAGTTAGGAGTTGTGGAAGGCAGCTAAACCCAATGTACAAACAACTTCAGGATCATATCAATGAACCCACTACCCAATTGATCTTGGTACTATTCCTTTCAGAATAATAGATGTGTGATAATATTTTACTTCTTCCTCTATCTAGTACATCAGACTACTTCACCTTTAGATCATGCAATCAAATTTGGAACTATGCATCCATCAATAGTAACCCTTAAGGTCACTTACATGCATTAGCAGATTGCTCTGCTCCTCTACTTCACAATTCACAAGTTCTATTTACTTCTCGATCACAATCATGATGATTAAAACTTTGAAAACAACTTTCCTTTATACCACACTCAATATTAATTCCTTGAGTTGACTCCATAATTTATTATAAGTTAATTAAATGAAATACACATTTAATGGATGCTATCGGCCCACAGTTATACACAAAATTTCACATGTGTGACTTTCATACTTGTGCATTTGCTGACATCATTAGTAGTTAGTGTGCTACCTCTAGTTAATTGTTCAAACCTTAATTCTAAATACAATGCTCTATATTGGTCATACAACACAAACTATTTTTTCACTGCTCTATTTTCCTGCTATTCTCTACAAATTATCAATGTCTTCAATACACTATCAATTTCACTTGCCCACATGTCAAATACATGTTGTGGTATATGTTGGAACTATGAATAGGCCATGTGATGTCTGTAATACATAAATCTTAGTTAGCTACTCTGATAGTCTTATACGATCTTATTGTTATGTTGTCATCAATGACAAACAATATTCTACAATGCTCCCCCATAGCATTAGCATCAAAATTCATGATAACATCAAGATGTACTCCTTTCCTCTAGGTTTTCTTGACAACATCTAATTTGGATGTAATTTTTCTCAACATGTCCATGATAGTAGCATGCACATTTCCTCTACCTCAAACCATCTTTACAAATAGGTTCCTACAAGATGGTAACCCTCTGCAAGTTATAAGTCAAATCTGTTGATCTGCCACCCTACAACCAAATTTTACTTAGGGTTTTGTATGACCCAATATCCACAAGGATGAACCTCAAACTCTGATACCACTTGACACAAAGAGGAATGGAAAGCTAGGTCCAGAGGCATGTCTAACTATCCAATCACCTTGCTGAGTAAACATAATGAAAGAAAACAACATACAGAACACCACTAAGGAGAGAAGAATCAACAAAATTTTATTGATTTATCAATTTATCAACATAAATGCTCAACTATAAGACCTTTTGGCTTACGACCAATATAAAATACAACTTAAAAATCCATGATCTAGTTTCAAATTTTTTATTCTAGGAACATCTTCTCTCACTTTCTAAGTGATAGCTCACCTAAACCTAAACAATCCTATTTATACTTGCCAAAATGACTTACAAAAGATTCTAGATCATTAACAATAGACATAAGTCAGCTCAAACTAATAATCAATCATAGACAAACTTAGTCAAAGAAGGAACTGAGCATCAACAAATATTAGGTTCACTCAATACACAAAAGAACTCTCAGCCAACATTGGACAACTCAGCCAACACTAGATAGCTCAGACAATACTAGACAACTAGGAAACAACAAGAACTTGATAGTAACTAGAACTCGATAGTAATTGCTACTAAAAAATAACTAGCACTTGAGAGTAATTTGTAGTCAACAATAACTAGCAGATTGAACAAAATGAGTAGGATTACAAGGCAACCCTATTGGTAATATAAGAGGAGTAACTAAGAAGGGAGAGGTAAATGAATTACCACTAAAATAAATCCTAGATCCCTTAGATGTCAGTAAAAAACAACTCTATGAAAACTAAACTCTACTGATGCTAGGAAAACAAATAGAAAAATGCTATAACTTGGTAAACACTAAAATAGCTCAGCAAATGCTTACATGAAAATCTTAAGATTTTAACTATGATTAATATTATTTTAACTTAAATGAAAATATATAAGAGAAATATCATGAACACATTTGACACCAAGATTTAATGTGGAAACTAAATTTGGTAAAAACTACCAAATGCAACTAGTTACTAGTTTTCACTTTTCTAAAGTGAGCCCTTGAAGGAGTCAACCCTATTAATGGTTACAAAACACACTATTAGTTGTGACCTTTTTAGAGGATTTAATCACCTTATTAGGAGTGGGCTTGTTAGAGATCTTTTGAAAATTCAATAAAAATGACATCTTGTTAGAGGATTTACAAATAGCTATTAAGCCAACTCTGTTAAGAGATTTAGATCACTACTACAATGGTTAGAAAGTAACAATGAAATGACTTGAATTCCTATCTAGCTAAATTACTAATTATAGATCTCAATTATATCTTGTATACGTGACCCTTCATGATCAAGTGTATCTTTTTAGCTTCATAAGGATATTTTGCTTATCCTTCTAACTCTCTTCCTCTTAGCACCATTAAATCTTCAATAATCTTCCATGCATCATCTTTTTCTAATTCTCATCTTGACCTTATATTTATATCTTTCATGTTGTCAAGTTGGCTAGAATATAATTTAGAATAATCAATATTCATCTCCTCAGTCTGCTAGAATCAACAAACAATTTGATTGAAAATAATATGCCAAAACAAGAAAATCCTTCTTTAGCCAACCCTACTCAGTAGACACTAACTCAGAGTGATTTTTCTATATTAATCAAGTAAACTTGGTTAACACTACATATTCACAAAGTTCCTTTCGTAACTGAGTGAGGTTGGTTAGCACTAGTTCCATCCAATATTTTCTTCATTAACCAAGTGAACTTGGTTATCACTCAACTTTTGTAAACTTTTCTTTGGCACTTGAGTGAACTCAGTAGATCCTATCTTCCCCAACTAGGAAAAATCTGAAATTTTTGGTAGACATAGAAAACTATTTTTAATGCTTGAGTGAGCTTGGCATACTCTAACTTGAAATGATATGACATTTTTTGTAACTTTAAAGACAATACACAATTACTCAATTATTTCAACAATTTCTCTCTTTGGCATTGATGGCAACACAACATGTCATAATGCAATGAAAATTTTAGAGCAAGAATATGGTAAGAAATATACCCTTAGTTGCATTCTAACTCTCACGTATGAGAGCTCCCTCTATCAATGTGGACTCTTTCTATCTTCAATTTCTCCCTTTATTAGAAAAATTATGTCTACAACAACTTCTTCTTATAGAAAACTCTACCTTTGATATCAGACCATGTTCATTCTCACTTTTCACATCTCTTTCTCTTTACAAAATTTATATAATATATAATAGCAAAATTCTCCCTCTTTAACATCTCATGCCATATATAATATTCAAAGAGTATCAATGTACCTTTCAATTTGTTTCCTGTCATTGCTCCATCTAACTTATCTCCAATGATCTAATTAGGTGCATGATGCCTTCTGACATATATTTTTAAGACAATGTTACTTGGATTTTCTTTTGCTGATTTCTTTATGACCTTCATTATTGATCATGGGTCCTACTCTCTTTGACTTGGGTCCATCAAACTTGGTTTCTCTAGTAATAGCTTAGTAGCTTTCGACTGTGACTCAGGTCCTTCAAACTGTGACTCAGTTTGCACTAACTGAAGCTTGATAGCTATTGGAGATTTTGGGGACTTAGGAGGTTAAGCCTCTTATCTTCTAGATAGATTTGGTAGGGTATCAAGTTCTTAGTAAAAAAATATTCTATAATACTAAGTCTCTTTGTTGCTTTCTTCTTCACTCTTTTCTACAAACTCATCAATTCTCACATGTGCACTTTCTATGAATTTTTGAGTAGAAAAATTCAAACATTTGTATGCTTTACTTCTACAGGAGTGTCCTAAGAATATGCCTTCATCATCTTTGGCATCAAATATACCTTACCTAGATTCTTTCAAGATATAACATTTGCTGCCAAATACTTTCAAGTAACATACATTAGGTTTGTAGATGTACCATAGTTCATAAGGAATTTAACTTGAGTTTTTCTTTAGATGTACTCTATTCAAGGTATGCACTGAAGTTCTGATTACTTCCTTCTAGTATTTGATTGCAACATTCTTTTCTATCATTAGTGTTCTTGCACAATCCATGATGAATTTGTTCCTTCTTTTAGCTATACCATTGTGTTGAGGTGTACCAAGGGTTTATACTTGTCTTTTAATTCCCTTTTCAATGCAAAATTCATTGAATTCATTGGAAATGAATTCACCACCTCTGTCTAATCTCAAACATTTCATCTTCTTTTCAGTTTCTTCTTCTACTCTTGCTAGATACCACTTGAATTTTTGAAAAGTTTTAAATTTTTCTTTTAGATATATTATAATCATCATTCCAGAATAGTCATCAACAAAAAGAATGAAAAAACTTATCTCCACTATAACTCTACTCCAATAGGTCAACATAAGTCTTTATGAACAAGCTCTAAAACTTCTTTGGAATGATAGTTCTTTCTTTTGAAACTACTCTTTCCCATTTTACCAATTTATCAGTTTTTGCATAGACCCATACCAGGTTTCCTCAAGCTTGGAATACATCTTACTCTTCTATTTATGCTTATCTTAACCAAGCTATCAAAGTTTACATGACATAATATTTAATGTCATAAGTAGTTTTCTTATACTTGAGCAATAAAATATGAACTTTTAGTGAGATCTATATAGAATATATTACCTTTTGTTTTTTTGCCAAATCCAACTAGATTTCCTTCAGTTTGGCCTTCCCATTCATAAACTCTACCTTGAATCCAATGTTATTCAATTGTGCCACACTTAGTACATTGTGCTTTAGGCCTTTAACTCAATATGCATTGTCACATATAAGTTCATTGGTTAATGAGATACATCCTTTTTCTTTTATGCAACAAGGTTCATTGTTTCCATATCTCACACTACCACCATCATAATATTCCATGTTCTCAAAATTTGTTTTTATCTCTAGTCATATGATCAATGTAAGTGGCCACTATCAATAATCCATTTATCATTTTTGCTAACATGAGAGATAAGTGCCATCTTATCTCCTTCATTATTAGATTCATCTTTCATAGCAATATATATGATTTCATCTTCATTTTTATTAGAATCATTAGCCATAAAATAAGATATCTCACCTTTTTTCTTGTAGTCCTTGTAGTTTTTGAATTCCTTCTTGCCTTTATATTTTTTCTTTTCATCCTTGTTTTCTTTGTTTTGGCACCTAGCAGCAATGTGACCAACTTCTTCATAAGAAAACTAGATTAGAGGAATCTCACCTTTGTACTTTCCTCTACCTTTGGAGTATTTGCTTGCAAGTAGGGATTTAACAACTTTGAGATCATTGTCTAAACTTTCTTCTTCTTCACTTTTGATTGATTAGCCTTTGATTTCTTACCTCTTTTCTTGAGTGAAAGCTTGGCTTCAAATGTTGACTCAATATTTTTGGAACTAGTAACATAGTTATCATAGTTATCCAACTCAAAAGTTGTCAATCTTCCAATTAGAGCATCCAATGCTATATTTCTATTTGGATCACATCTCATTTTTTGAATAGCAGAAACTCTAATAGTATAGATAAGAAGAAGGGTTATGAGTACCTTTCTTACAACTATTTTGTCATCAATATCTACTCCAAATTATTAGATTGCACTTACACTTGCTTTGATTCTTTCAACATATTTTGTAATGTTTTCATCTTCATTTGATCAAATTGTCCTATGAGACTTTTGGCTTTGACTTTTCTTACATTATCATCATATCCATACATGAATTTCATTTTTACCCACATATCATGAGTTGTGTTATGGATTTTGACTTCATAAAATTTAGCATAATTAAGAGGAAATGCAATGCCAATCATCATGATGTTATGAGTTTTATTTTTAGCAATATCTTCAACTAATAATGTTCTAGTAGAAGTCTTGTATTCGTTGTCAAAATAATTACAACTTGAATCATTGATAGTTGAAAGATGTAACCTCATAAGTCCTTTCCATGCTACAAAGCTGTGTCAGTTCAACTTGGGAATCTCTCTCCTATAAGACATTCTAATCTTTAGCTTGGGTCCTTAAAACCTTATCTATAAGTGCCAAAAGATCTGATACCAATTGTTGGAAATATAAGAGGAGTAACTAAGAGGGGAGGGGTGAATCAATTACCATTAAAATAAATCCTAGGTCCCTTAGATGTTAGTACAAAATAACTCTATGAAAACTAAACTCTATTGATGCTAGGAAAAGACACAAAAAATGTTGTAACTCAGTAAACACTGAAATAGATTAGCAAATGAATACATGAAAATATTAAGATGTTAACTGTAATTAATATTATTTTAACATATTTGCAAACACATAAGAGAAATATCATGAACACATTTGACACCAATATTTAATGTGGAAACCCAATTTGGAAAAAACCACCAATTGAACGTAGTTACTAATTTTCACTCTTCTAAAGTGAGCCCTACTAGGAGACAACCCTATTAACAGTTACAAAACACACTATTAGGTGTGACCTTGTTAGAAGATTTAATCACCCTATTAGGGGTGGCCTTGTTAGAGGTATTTTGACAATTCAATAGAAATGCCACCTTGTTAGAGGATTTACAAATAGTTGTTAAGCCAACTCTACTAATAGATTTAGATCACTTCTATAATGGTTAGAAAGTAACAATGAGATGACCTAATTTCTTATGCAACTAAACTGCATAAGGATATTCTTTTTATCCTTCTAATTCACTTCCTCTTAGTATCATTAAATCTTAAATTATCTTCCATACATCATCTTTTTCTAATTCTCATCTTGACTTTATATTTATATCTTTCATATTGTCAAGTCAGCTAGAATATAACTTAGAATATAACTTATATTTATACCTTATATTATCCTAATTGATAGAAATTTTCCCATAAAAACTTATGTTAGAGAGTGTTCAATCCCAATATTAATTTTCACAACTTGCTCTTGCAAGGTGATAGGGGAATGTGTTTTAAGATTTTCATGTTTATAAAAAATGTGCTCTAAAGTCACCAATCCTTTCAGTATCGCATTGGACTTAAGTTACACAATCTCTTTTCCAAAGATAGTATCCTTTCCATCTTTATTTTCAACCAGCCCATTCCAATCAATACCAATATCTTTGTAATACTTTTCACATGTCAAGAATTGTAGAAAATCCTTATCATCTTTGAAAACTTACCAATTATGCATATTATCAAGAACATATGATCTATTCTTCATTTCAACCAAAATCATTTCTTGCAATGGGATGTTAATTTTTTTAATGGCTAAATTGACCATTATATCAGCCAAACTTTTTTTCCTATCAAACCACTTAATTGAAAATACATAAAAATAATAATAAATCCCATAGATAATTTCTATATCTTTTCAATCTTGATTATTTTGTCCAAAAATAATCTCTGATTTGATATATTATTTGTTAGAAACAATAGTCCACCAAGATAACTAAGAGGGGGTTGGGGGGGGGATTTTGAATCAATTATTAAACAATTAATACATTTATCTTCTTTAAAAATCTTAACCATTTGACCAAAATAAAAAGTAATCATAGTAAGATGCATATAGACAATTACACCAGATATGTTGACTAGGGAAATCCTTGATCAGAGGGAAAACCCCACTGTGAATGATGCCCACAAGATGATGTACTTACATAAATATTCCTTGTTAAAGGATAGACCCTATTAGGATTTTATTACAATATTTAGTACATAGAGTCCCTATTAGGAGACTTTGAATCCATCTTAGGAGATTCCAACCCTAGTAGGAGTTGTAGTACAATGTATGGAAGAAGAGCCCACTACCCAAATATGCAATTTCAACTACAAGAAGAGCTCATTACTCAAACATGCAATTTACTATTGTGTTCTTCTTTCTTTTATTCTTTCAACCAAACCAATCATTTTCAGGCTTTATAGACTAAGTCACAAATGTTAGATCCAAATATCAAACCTTGGATCACTCAACAAAACTTTAGCGATGAAATTTCCTTCACTTCTGCATTGCTTTGCTCGACATCACATTCTGCTCATACTGCTACTTAAAAATATCATCTACATCCATACCATGATAAAAGAAAATATCTTTCCTTTATATTGAGTCCATAAAAAATTTTCTTGAGTTGACTTTTAGACCTTCTCAATTAATCATTATAGGACCACATTAAGATCATGTTACACTTACTAATAACATTAATCTTTCACCTTGCAACTTGAATAATTTTCTTTACATGCAATATTATGACAATCAAACTTAGATTCATGCAAATTCACCTTGAATACATTAATATTCATGTCCTCAACCTTGATTCTCAAAATAACAACATTGCCAAGAGATATAACAAGTTTACTAGAACATGCCTCTGTAAAGTCTATCTCAAAAGAAACATCACCAAAACTTACATAAATTCTTCTAAACTTATCATTCATCTTCATATGTTAACTATATTTACTAGATACTTAGGAGTATCTCTCTTAAAATTAGATAGTTAGAATATTGAACTAGCTATCTGTACCAACTTGATCTTTTCATTATTCTTTAGTCAAATACCATAGAAAACTGCTATGATGACATCAATAAAAAACACTATAATGAATGTAACATATCATCATAGTAACATATCTAGAATACTCCCCCATAATAATATCATCAACATTCATGCTTACAACAATCTCCCCATTTTTCATTGATGGCAACATTGATGAAAAACATCTAGTTCTAAAAATACCAACAAAAGACTATTTATCTACTCAAATCCTCTTCATCAATCATTGTTCCCCATTGATGTACCTTGATGTGCTTTCTATCAAATTTTCATTCTATGTTTTACTTCTTTCGAACATACTGTACTCATGTTGAACTTCTCCTCATTATTTTTTTCCGATAATGTAGTACTTTTCTTGAACATGTTTTTCATGCTAAACTTCTCTCCCATTGACATCAATGTCAAAGGTTTCAACAACCATCTTTATTGCATCAAACTCTACAACAATGATTCTTACTTTGCTCAAGTGTCCAAAGGAAATATTCAAAATTACATCCAAAAAGAGTACTAGATGACTCCATCCATCAAAAATACTCCCCAATACATGAAGCATCAAGATTTAGTCTAGAAAACAATTGTGCTCTATTACACTAGACTGATGCACTCTTGCATCTTCTACTATGATGTAGGAAGGGGCATGGCCCCAAGCATACCTTAAAAATACTCAAAAGTCTTTTGGAAAGAGGCTTAGTGAATATATTTATAATCTACTCTTTAGTAATCATATATTCCAATCTAATTTACTTTTATGAAACTTTGTCTCTCAACATACGATATTTTATAGAAATATGCTTAGTCTTTGAATGCAACATTGGATTCTTAGGAATATTACTGTGCTTGTGTTGTCACAATGTATGACAATGGGTTTAGTGATTTCTATTCTTATATCCTTCAATATCTACTTCATCCAAACAACTTGATTGTTCACTACTACAACATATTCCACTTTTGCTATACTTTGTGATGTAGAATTTTTCTTCTTGCTTAGCCAAGAAACCAATCTTCCTCCAAGAAAGAAAGCTCCACCATCAGTGCTCTTTCTCTCATCCATACTACCTACCCAATCAGCATCAGTATAAGCACTTAGAGTAAAATCATTATATTTTTCATACCACAATCTAAACTCAGATATTTCCTTTAGATATCTAAATATCCTTTTGACTGTTGCATAATGTGCTTCTTTGGGATTAGCTTGGAACCTTGCAAAAATTCCAACTACATTATCTATATCTAACCTTGCATGAGTTGGATATTACAATCCTCCAATCATAGATTTGTACTTCTTTTTCTCAACAATGGGTGTCTCATCCTTTGTATATAACTTGTGTCTAGTTACCATAGGTGTTCCAATGGATTTTCATGTTTTCAAACCAAACCTTTTTAGTAAATCCTTCAAGTACTTAGTCTAAGAAATAAAGATTCCTTCTTTATTCTATACAATTTGAAATCCTAGAAAATATTATATTTCTTCTATCATACTCATATCAAATTCTTTCCTCATCTCTTTCACAAACTTCTTGCTTTCCTCATCATTTCCTCCAAATATTATATCATCATCAAATATTACCAAAATCATCAAACCATCATCAAGTTCTTTCCAAGTTTTGTCAAACTTTTCCAACCTTGCATACTAGGTACTCAGTGCTTGCTTCAAATCATACAATGCTTTCTTTAGTTTGCATACTATGTCCTTGTCATCTATCAAAGGAAAACCTTCAATCTATTCAATGTAAACTTCTTCAAGTTCTCCATTCAGAAATGCTAACTTGACATCCATCTAATATACTTTGAATTTCTTCTTTGCTGCATAGGATAAGAATAATTTTACTACTTCTATTCTAGCCACTAGAGCAAATGGTTTTTCATAATCTATTCCTTCTTGTTGTGAGTAACCTTTATATACTAATATTTCTTTGTTCCTTACAACTTCATCTTGCTCATTCATCTTGTTCCTGAATACCCATTTAGTTCCTATCACATTCTTGTCTACTAGTTTGGGGATCAATTCCCATTTCTCAATTTTTACTATCTGATATGATATTTCTTTCATAGCTTGTTTACAATAATTATATTTGCATGCTTCATCTTTATTCTTACATTCAACTTGAGATATCAAACATAGTTCTTCAGCGACTTTGCTTCTTGTCATCACACCTTTGTCTTTTCTTCTAATGATCTACCCAGATGGGTGATTCTTTATCATATTCTTTCCTAAAGTAGGAGTTTCTATCTCAACTCTTGGCTCTACTAAAGGTTCTAAGTTTTTTTTCTTGCCTTGGCTCTCCTTCATTTTACAAATTATTGTTAGTCTCAAGAAATAACTCATTATTCTTTGGCTTAGTAAAAACATCATCATTTGAATTGTAATCAACTATTCTCTATTGTATCTTGAATTATCATCAATTCTTACATTGGCACTTTCTATAATAGTATTAGTTCTCTGATTATAACATCTATAAGCCTTTATTTCCAATGAATAACCAAGAAACATACCTTCATCACTTCTAGCATCAAACTTACCAATATCATCATCTCTTTTGATATAATAATTACTCTAATTTTTTTTGAAATATTTAACTCTAGGTGAGTGACCAAACCATAGTCATAAGGGGTCTTGTTTGTGTCTTTCCTAACTTGTACTCTATTCATAGTGTAGATTGATGTATTCATAGCTTCTCTCCAAAATGTCTTGGATACATCATTCTCAGCTAACATAGCTCTTGCAACTTTTGTAACTAATTTGTTCCTTCTCTCTATAATGCCATTCTATTGTAGTTCTTGAAGCTGATAATTGTCTTTTGATTTCATTTTCTTCACAAAATATGTTAAACTTAGTTGAGCTAAATCCCCCTCCTCTATCTGATCTTAAAAAATGAACCTTTATACTAGATTGATTCTCAAATCTATTCTTGAATATCTTAAACTTATCAAATGTCTTAGATTTCTCTTTAAGAAATGCAACCTACATCATTCTAGAAAAATTCATCAACTAGAATCATAAAATACCTTTCACCATAGAATTCTTTAGTCTTTGTAGGACCATTAAGATCTATTTGTACAATCTCTAATTTTTCTGTAGTAGTAAATTTTTTGCAGGGAAAATAAGTTCTATTATGCTTTGCTAGCACACATTCCTTGTAAATTATGTTAGTAAGCTTTACAATCTTAGGTAAATCTCTAGTAGCAAACATATTACTAGTCTTCAGAATACTATCAAAGTTTATATGACAAAGTCTCTTATTCCATAACCAACTTTCATCTACCTTTGCAACCAAACATGTAATTTTAGCGGGATTCAACTAAAATACATTACCTCTAGATCTAGTTCCTATTCCAATTACCTTTTCATCTTTATCTCTGATCATGCATGTTTTCTCTTTGAACTATAACTAATAACTTTTGTCTACGTGTTGTCCAAAAATCAAAAAATTGTACTTTAAACCATCAACAAAATATACATCCTCAGTATTAGTTTTATCATCAAGAGTTATACATCCAATACCTTTAACTTGGCATGTGACATTGTTTCCAACTCTGACAATTCCTCCATCCTAACTTTTGAAGTCAAAAAAATTGTTTATATCACCAGTCATATGATGTGAACAACCACTGTCAATTATCTAATTAGATTTCTTCTCAACTTGTGATATCAAGGCTAATTTTTCTAGAATTTCTTCTTTAATTTCTACAAATCCAATTTCATCATCACTAGCAAGATAAACTCTATCTTGAAACAATAGTCCACCAAGATAACTTGGGGGGGGGGGGAGGGGGGGTGAATCAATTATCCAAAAAATAGTACATTTATCTTATTTAAATAAGCTTAACCATTTAACCAAAATAAACAACAACCATAATAAGATGCACATAAACAATTACACTAGATATGTTGACTAGGGTAACCCTTGATCAGAGGTGAAAACCTAGTGAGAATGATGCCCACAAGATGATGTACTAATATAAATATTTCTTGTTAGAGTATGGACCCTGTTAGGAGTCTATTATAATAGTTAGTACATAGAGTCCCTATTAGGAGACTTTGAACCCCTATAAGGAGATTCCAACCTCATTAGGAGTTGTGCCAACCCTGTTAGGAGTTATAGTACAATGTATTCAAGAAGAGCCCACTGCCCAAACATGCAATTTCAACTACAAGAAGAGCTCACCACTTAAACATGCAATTTACTATTATGTTCTTCTTTCCTTAGTTTTTTCAATCAAACCAATCACTATCAAACCTTGTATAGTAGGTCACAAACCTTTGATCCAAATATCATACCTCAGATCACTCAGCAATACATCAGCAATGAAGTTTCCTTCACTTTTGCATTGCCTTGCTCAACATTGCATTCTACTCTTACTACCGCTTAAATATATCATCTACATCCATACCATGATAAAGAAAATTTTATTTCCTTTATAGCAAGTCCATAAAACAATTCTCCAAGTCAGCTATTAGACCTTTTCAATTAATCATTATAGGACCACTTTAAGAACACGTTACACTTAGTGATAACATTAATCTTCCACCTTGCAACTTGAATAATTTTTTGTACATGCAATATTATGATGACTCAACTTAGCTATGTCATCACCAACATGTTATCTTGATGTCCTCAGCCTCAATTCTTAGGATAACAATTCTTCTAATAGATATAACATGTTTACCAAAACATGGCTATGTAAACATTATCTCAAAATACACATCACCAAAACTTACATAACTTCTTCTTGAATTATCATTTCATATTTCAATGTTAACTATATATACTAGATACTTAGAAGTATATCTCATAAACTTGGTTAGTTAGAATACTCAACTAGCCATTCATACCAACTTCATGCTTCCGCTATTCTTCTATCAAATACTACAAAAAATTGCTACGTTGGCATCAATGACAAACTCAGTCCATGAATCATTACCCCGCTACCACACCCCACACCCCTCCCCCCCCCCCCCCCCCAAACCCCCATAGAAATATCAATGGCATTCATGCTTTTAACATTATTAGCTTCGAATGAACAAATATTTAAAGTAACTTTATTTTATGAAATTTGGCTATGTTTAGATTTAGAATTAGGGGTTTATATTTAACAATATTGTTTGTACGCTCAAAATTCAATAGAAAGGCATACCTAAATATTTTACCTGATGGTGATGTAATAATAACCCCAACCTCATTTCCTTCCTTTTTATGTGTTCCATCAAAATGCATTTTCCATAATTCATTATCTTCTTCTTATATAAGGACTTTCTTTTTGTCCTCTACAACTTTGTCATGCCCAAATTTTTACAGGACAAAATGCAACCAACAATTTTTTTTATTTTTTTATTTTTTTATTTTTTGAAAGGTGAACTAAAGGGTAACACAAATGAACCTATACTTGTTATGAATATACCATTGAACTATGGGAGGTTTTGAATAATATACAATATATGTTTCTTGAGGATATTTGAAAGGTACTTAATTCAATCATTGAGTGGAGATAATTAGTCCTAATTGATGTGGTAGAATCAGTTTCATTTGAAAAACTCTATGCTTCAAGTTTCCAAGGGAAAAAATTAAGTTTTGTAACATTTTTTGGAAGCCTAACTTATAATATAGGAACTAGATGATGATAGCACTTTGAATCCACATCCTATTCTTGAAATAAGACATTATGTATGTAAATTTGAAGTACAAATCCTGCATCCGTGGGTTATAATAATTCAATAGTTTATAAATATGAAGATGTTCAATAATTTTCCTTGATATAAACCTTAACTTGTAACATTATATGCCCAATTCATTCCAGTTTATTATGATATAGGTATGACTCTTTAATGAAAAATCTTACATTTAATCCCTTTATCATCTTCAACTATATTCGTGGCTTATGAACTAGGTGCTATTGACTATATTAATGTCTTTATTTCCTCAAACCACTACATTGTATTACCACCAACCCTTTATTAATAATTACTATTTTACTATCTCTAACACTAAACTTACATATTTTCTAATACTTTGTTGCTTACTAACCAGGAATCTCCACTAGCCTCACACAAATCTCATTTTAAATCAATTTCTTCCCACTTGATTGAAGGATACTTTGTGATAATTAGAGTGATCATAATTTCATGTCTATATATATATATATATATATATATATATATATATATATATATATATATATATATGTTATCCTCAAAATGATGTACATATTGGTTAAGATTTTTTTTACATGTCCTATCTAACATATTATTTCTCAATGTCATACTTTACTTCACAAATAAATCATAATTACACATTACTCATTATATGTTATGTTCATGTAAACATTAAGTATAATGATCTAACATAAATAATTTACTTAATATATACATATAATATTCCACATTCTCACTTAAAATTAAGTATATTATTAAAAAAAAAAAAAAAAATATTTATAATGTGGAGATGGTGAATAGCATATTCCTTAACCCCAAATTCATATCACTATTAATATCTCATAACCTAATGTGCTCCCCAAAATAGATCTACCTAATAAACACAACTAGATATTTAACTTGCTAACATCCAAATCCTATCTTCCTAACCCTTATATATTACCTTAATCCTACCTAACCACTATTAATATAATATTTTATCCAAACCTATTTATTTGGCTAGCAACTAGCCCTATTTTTTTTCTAATTTTCTTATTTACTAATCCCTCCCCTTTACATATAAAGCACATGTCAAATCTCAACCTTGACCTATCCCATTAATTCTTACAAAACTACTCCCTCTCCTAAGTCCTCTATACTACCTAGGAGGGCACATACTCTCCTCCCAATGATGGAGGCATCTCATTAAGTTTTACATCATCCCATCCTTCCATGCACTTAAATAAAGACCTTTAGAGAGGTAGGCACATAGGGATATGATGTTTCTTGACATTGCAGGGAGGTGAAAAGTGTTAATGTGCCATTCTTTAACTTGGTTGAATTTTAGCTTGACTTGATTTGCTGCCTAGGTAGGGATGCCCTGACATGTATCAGGGAGATGGGACACCATAGAAAGGCACCCAAGTCTCTTTTATAGTGTGCTAATCACTCTTAACATGTTCTTTTTGAATTCTTTTAATAACTCTCAAACATAAGACCTATGCATTAGTGCTAAGACTTTCCTTTTTAGGATTTATTTCCATTCTAAAATATGGTGCCCATTTTAATAGTATTTAAGATTTTATTTTCTTTTGTTTCTTTTTTCTTTAATTTCATTTTAATATGCTAATGAATATATAGGTAGCCCTCCTTCTTACCTAGGTTAGAGGGTTGAGTGTCTAGGTCTCTAACTGGACATGACTTACCTTAATTTTTCTTTCATTTTTCCTTTGTTTCCTTTTGAAATGGTGACACAAGGGTCACATGATTCAAATGAGTCTTCATTTATAATTACTTATGGGTTAGGTTTTGATTATTGTTGGAGTCTTATCTCTAGCATATGATTTGTTTTATTTATATTCTAGGTACAAGGATTCCAAAGTATATTCTTCTTGAATAAAATAATAGTTTGTAATAGGCATCCACTTATTTTTCCCATCCTCACACAAATTCTAGAGAACTAAAATGTTTACCTACAACATACCCTTTCTTCTAGATTTTAGACTATGTATGATGCCAAAGTTAATTTTCTCCTATTTCTATTATGCAATTTAGGGAATTGAGTTGGTGATATGTTGATGTTATCTAATCAAGAGATTTATTATTTTAAACTAATTATTTTTTAACACACTAATGTGCAAGGTAAATTTTAAATTTTTTCTACTTATAACTTGGATTACACATGGAATTGCTTGTTATTGGAAACATATTAAAACATTTCATATGATCTATTTGAAAATCAAGAACTCATATTTCCATTATAGAAATTACATAACAAAGGACCATATAATGAAATCACTCAAATTTACAATAAATGTTCATTACGATATTTCCCTCACATGAGAATTTCCTTAGGCTTATTGATTGAATACATAAATCTAACGAAGGATAATGAGCTAATTTAGATACTTCAATATGGTTCATCACAAAGTTTGATAAATCTTTCTCTTACATGGAATTTTGCTTTTCCTTACTCCACAACTATGATAGTGCCACAATATTTCTCTTGCAAGAAAACTTCAATTAAAAAATTTACAGCCATATGCAAAGGAAGGAAAATCCATTTCACATTACAGATAACCCCAATGGAAGTTTGATAACACAACACAAGAACAAGATGACATTCTAAAAATTTATCTCTTCACAAACACCTAGTTCGTCAACATTTCCAAAGGGGTGAAACCCTAATCCCTTCAAATGGATCCATCTTCACAAAACCAACAAACAACACAAAAACTAGGAACCATGAAGGCTCACCTCCCATCCTAGGCTTGTATAAAGCCACCCACCAAGAATGGGAAACAAGATTCAAACCGAGTTTCATTCCAATCTTACAAATGCATAAAAATCACATTACAAAACTTGAACACTCCCATCCCAAGTGTATTTCACAATGGTTCACCAATGGAACCTTGAACATAGGGTGAAGGTGTGCTTTCAAATAGGAGACTTTCCATATCATACCATATATGCAATAAAAAAAATTCATGCCCTTTTGGGGCTTTCACAAATCAAAAAATTTCATACCCTTTCGGGGCTTTCACAGATCAAAAAATTCCATGCCCTTTAGAGGCTTTCAAAAACATCATCCAAATATACTACCATCAACTATAGCATCCTTGAAAAACCATAATCCATAAACTTCCTTTCTACACCATCATTTCCCTTATCAACCCCAAAGCAAGATATGAATGAATATGGCATACAATGGAGCCCATAATCCAAGGTTCTCATCTATATTTAAAGCCCAACTAACCCTTTCACCCAAGGCTTATCTTCCCTCCCAAGGGTGAGTGAAGCCTTCACACCCATGAAATTTTTTTGACATTCAAACAAAATAAGGAGATTAAGGAAGAAACCCCAAGAAAATTCATGAAAAAATATACACAATACAAAGATTGCAATGACAAAACATGATCCCATATCAACACTACATACGTGCAAATTCATTATGCAATACTAAAATAAAATGGTTATGGTTTGAGCATGAACCTTGGTCCAAGCTATAAGCAATGGTAGTTGATGAAGAGCTCCCTTAGCCTTCCTCCAAAACCCTAACTATCTCTAAACTTAGAGAGTGGGTGAAAACTCCACTAATTTTTCCAAGACTCTCTAAAAAGGCTTCCCCCTAACTATTTTGGCAAAAATACCAAGCCACTTCCTCTTACAAACTTTTCTCCCTCTGAGTTTGCTATTTTTGACTTAGTGCAAACATGGAAAAGAGCTCATGTGACAGCTCCATTCTTTAATTGATGGAAGAAGGAATTGGTAAAGGGCCCCCTAGGTTGTCTAGGCACTATCATGGCCAAAATTAGGTCCCTAACATGTTATACTATCATATGGGTAGCTCATTTTCACATAAAAGACACTTTGGTACCACCTAATGACCCCTTAAAACCCTATTCAAGTCTAAATTCGAATTTCCTTTGATTGTGACCCATCTTGTCCCTTGTCAAGTGAGTTTACTTAATCATTAACAAGGTAATTAGTTTTAGTGTAATCTACTAACATGACCAAACCCTAGATGACATTCATTAACACACAAAATCTACAAGTGTCAAGTGACACATAAAAGCACATTCCACATCATAATGAGGCTTTTGAATCTTTCAAATATTTTCCTTGCTATACTATGTTCACATAAGTTTGGAACTTGTCTCCCCCAAAGATTTCCATGGTTCCACTTCTTGCACACTAAACTTGAGCATTAGTAATCCAAAGATGTCATATAAAATACACATTATAAATGCATATGAATTTAAATGTTACATAATCCATATTAACATAATTCAATGGAATTTATTTACTTAATCATTTCAAATAAGACATTCAAAAATATCAAAATCTGCACATCACATTTAATAATCAATTTTAACATATTCAATTATCATAATAAACTTTTATTTCTCAATCATTTTCATATAAAGTTTTTGAAAAATTAAAGTATTAGAATCTATATATCAACACTAATTTTCTAATAAAATGATCCAACTAACATTCTAAACCACGTCCTAATCCATTTCCTATCAAAATGATGAAATTTTGGAAAATTAGTTTCAATTACATAGATTAGGTCAAAACCACCAAAATGTAATCATCACAACTAGTATTCTTTGATTCAATTATATATAGTTTGATTACTAACACTATCTCATTATCATTATGAGATATTACACTATAAGGTGTATGTCCCTAGAATTACTAATGTCGAGAAATTAGGATGTTTTCAAAATAATGTTTGTATAGGTTCAAAATCGGTCATTAGGTAAACGCATTATATTTGTTAGTCAATATATTATATTTTCATCTTAATCATCATGCATTGTAGCCTATCCACCTAATAGTACTTGTACAATAGTTGAATTATTATATTTACATCATGTCAAGCTCTATCTATAGACACCTAAATTTGATTACACCACTTTGGTAATCCTATTTAGCTATCTCTAAAGGCATCATTAATTAAATTCCTATTTAAATTAATCCTTTGCCATCCCCTAGCTGATTAATTTAATTAAACATCTATAGTCCTAATTGATAAATCAAAAAACCCATCATTTATCAATTAAATCCTATTCTCCTATCTAATTCCAAATCCCAAATTTATTAAAATAACTTTGATAAATAAAGCCCCTAACCTATCCTTAATCCTCCATTTAGCCTAATCTACCCTATCCACCCATACTAACCAAGCTTAGCCACTAACTCACCCACCCTCATCAATACCATCCACTTGCACATCTCTAACATCCCTAATCTAATCCTAACCCAAGCCTAACCCATCCCCTAATCATTTGCACAATCCTAAACAAGCTTAAGAATTTCTTAATCCAAACCAAAGTCTCCCCTCAAAATATCCCAACCACCAAGCCATAAAAGCTCTTACAAAGACATGAATGATTTTTACGAGCCCATTCATTGCTCTTACAATCCATTATGAGGGTCTTTATGAGCTTTGATCCTCCTTTGTTGACTCCTCAACCCCTATTGCCCTAACCAATGACCCTGTGACATGTGTCACTACCTGATTGGCTGTAAGGAAGCACAATCCATGTGCTCTCATCTCATTCAATCTGAGCCCTCCCTAAGCTTTCATCTCTCCTTGCATCTTAGCCCTCCATCCCTCAAACCCTTTGCCTATTTAAGAAATCCCCTCCTAAGCCATTTTAATCACAATCTTTAAGCTAAAGTTACCATGTCAGTTTGAGAAGCCAAATCCATATTTTTACATATACCCACACCAAAAATCCCAAATCCACCTCCATTGAAGCATTTTGAAGTTTGAGTATACATCCCAAATCCATATCAAAGGACACCTCTACAAATCAAGTTATCATCCTCATTGAGAGATCCTATCCATGGCTCATATTCTCATTTGAGGACCTCACTTTGTCTCATCTAAAGTTTATATTAATTTTGTTAGTTAATGCTTTGGTTTTTAAATAGATTAGTGTTTCTTGCTAACATTAGTGTATACACTACTGAGTATTTCTTTATCTGAATTGATAACAATTTTTGTCTATAATTATTGTTAGTACTCACAAGGGTGGGTATTAATTCATCTTTACACAATGGCCACCTAAAACAACTACCTTAATAGATCATAACATACTATGAACCCATCGAAATAGTTTTCTAAGTTATAACATCTTGAGTCTTTATTCCATAGGGTCTTAGCTTGCCAACTTGATAAAATTTCAAATATGATACCTATGATAATATTGACTACAATGTATATCAGTATTAATGAGATCTCAGGTCTAATATTAGTAAGAAGGATGCCAATTATGACATACCTAAATCCTGAAACCTAATTATCATCATCCTATCATAAGGTGTATGGTAATAGTTTATATACCATGCATGAGAGGCAAATTCATGACATCTCACTTGCTTACACTTCTGAGTTCTAACCATATTCATGTTATTTAGGGTTATATAATATAGTATTGGGGAAAGGGCATTACAAACTTGAATAGTTTTACTTATGCTTAGGTCTGTAAATTATCAATATGCCTAACAAAAATTGATTCCATTATTAGGTTGGAAGTTTTCAAAAAGGTGTTCATATCTTGGCTCTATATCAATTCTAATGTTATGGCCATTAATTAGAATAATTGAATAAGACAAGTCCAATTGTATATGTCCTCCAATTAAAGTTGACCACTGCCTTGAAAGAAACATGCCATAATAGGCAGGAACTTCAACTACACTAATATCTATTTTATAGGAAATATTAGGATAGGTAGGAAATCTAAAGTCAACATTTTTTACTACACCCACCATGGGCACTAATCTATTATGCATATCATAGAACTTTCCTAGGGGATGTCTACTTTTAATCCTAATTCTTTTATAACTTCAGCAATAGTATGTTCATAGCCACTCCATGTAGTTTCTTACTAATTTATTGTTTATCAATTAGGTTAAGTAAAATATGTCCACCTATGAGATATTATTATTGATATTTGTCCCTAAATAAATAACACAATTTTTACCAAAATTGACACACCCCTATTTGATAGTTTCATACAAAACGTTTAAGATTTCTTTTCCATATTCTAGAAATTTAGCAATTTCTAAAAATGGTACTAAAATTTTCAATTGAGATAAAGTATTATAAATGAATGAATTATTACTCACCATAATTTTACCTATTACAGGATGGATTACATGTTCATTTTTCATTGATCATTAGACATCCTTTTCTCTTTATCATTCTTATTTAAAGTAGTTACTTCTATTCAACTTCCTACATTTGGATTAACAATCCTATTTATCATCTTATAATTATTCATCACATGTTAAACTACTATAATTATATGATCCCTTCTTTCTTCTTCAAATGATATCTTTAGCATTGGGTTTTCACCATTATTAGAGAAGACATGTTGAGTATGTTGGTGTTGTGTTCTCATTGTATGGACATAAATAATATACTCTTCCTTAGAAGATTCATCTTTTCCCCAAAATGGTTTAGATTATAATGCATTCATAGTATGTTGGCATTCTCCTGGGTGAATTCTTCTTCTAATATGCTTCTTGCTACCAGACATCGTTTTAGCATAAGAGGTAGTTTGCAAGCCTCACACCAAGGACCAATGTTCACATAATTGATTTCTTTTTAAAGAATTAAGGGTTTCATTACCTCTCTTTGGTTTACCATATTTCCAAGATGTGTTATAAGGAATGTCTTGCAATATATATCTATTTATATTGTAATAAGGTTTCTCGTTCTTGGGTATGTGCAAGATCATGGTGTGCCAAAAAGTGGCAATCTAAAAAAAAATGTAGTTCTGAAATTCCTCAAAGAATTTGAAAATCTATTCCAACTTTTTTCCCACCCATCTTGATACCAAACCAAAAAATTAATTCTTTTATAAGGCCTAGTATACCTTTGGATACCAACCCTACATGGTCAACTTTAAAAACAATCTAAAAATGTGATGTTTGCTTGTTCTTGTGTGTTTCTAGTTAGAAATATAAGAGGAGAAACTAAGAGGGGAGGGGTGAGTTGGTTACCATTAAAAAAAATACAAAATACCTTAGATATCAATACATAACATGAAATTCACTAAAAATACTAATGCTCATTTAATACATAGGCACTTGGTTTATACTAGTAAATATTGTAACTCGTCAAACAATAAAATAGAAACAATAACTTACAAAATGAAAACCTCAAGATATCATCTATCACTAGCCATATTTAACTTAGTTTCATACACATAAAATAAATAGCATGAACACAAGTGACACCAAAATTTAACGTGAAAACCCAATTTGGGAAAAATCACTAGTTGTAAATAGTTACTAATTTTCACTCTTTTGAAGTGAACCCTATTAGGAGCCAACCATGTTAAAGGTTACAAAACACATTATTAGGTGTGACCTTGTTAGAGGATTTAATCACCCTGTTAGGAGTGGACTTGTTAGAGGTATTTAGACAATTCATGTTGTTTAGTGTGGAGCCTAATTAGTTCCCAAGTGGGAGATTGTTAGATTGTGGTGACTGATCAGGAAAGTACTATACATACTCCATAATTTTGTGGGGTTTGGGGCATCGCCCCAAAAAAATAAAATTTGGTACTATTCGTAGATTCTCCATTCATAGATTCACCACTAAAGTTATGGCTAATTTATGGCCAACATGTTATAACCCTAAAGTGGTTTAATACTTGTATAAAAGGGTTTAGGGTTGGGTATTTTTAATATATGTTGTGATGCGAAATTGCTTCTTGCAGTGGTATTGAGATGTAAGGGATTACAGACTATAATCAAGTTGTAATCACTAGATTGTAATAAGATTGGACTTGCTATTTGGTGGATGTAGCCTAGGGATTGGGTGAACCACGTAAATCTTGGTGCCTTGTGTCCATTTCTATGTGATCTATATTTTTTCTATTATTGGTTATATTTGCATGTAGTTTTTTATTTATGTCTTTGGTTTTATCCTAACAAGTGGTATCAGAGCAAGGTTTTCTTTTAGTTATCCTCTGCAAGAAAGTCTCATGGTTAAGTGGAAGTCTCACGGTTAAGTGGGAGCGATGGCAGATGAGGGTTGACAGGTTTAATGGGCAGAACTTCCAATTATGGAAGATGCAAATGGAAGATTATCTTTATCAAAAGGATTTATGAAAGTCATTGGAAGGAAAAGCCAAGAATCAGGGATCTATGTCAGATGTTGAATGAGATCTTTTGGACAAAAAGGCACTTAGAAGCATTCGGTTATGCCTGGCACCATCAGTGGCATTTAATATTACAAAAGAGAAGATGACAGAAGAGTTGATGAAAACCCTAGTGACATTGTATGAAAAGCCCTCTGCTTCAACCAAGGTATTTCTCATGAAGCATTTATTTAATATGAAAATGGAAAAAGGTAGATTTGCTGCAGATCATTTAAATGAGTTTAATACTATTACAAGTCAATTATCTTTTGTGGGTATCAATTTTGATGAAGAAATTAGGGCTCTCTTGATTTTGTGTTCTTTGCCTAAAAGATGGAATGGTTTGGTAATGGTTGTGAGTAATTATGTTCCTAGATCTAGTATCCTAAAATGTGAAGATGTGATCAGTGTTTTTTTGAGTGAGGAAACTTGTAGGAAATTCTTAGGAGGGTCTACATTAGGAAGTGCTTTGAATGCACAAAGCAGGGGCAAAATGACTGAGAGAGGAAGTAACTCTGAAAATTGTGAGAAATCAAGAGGAAAGTCAAAGGGGAAAGGGTCTCAATCGAGAGGATCGAACAATTTTTAGTACTGTGGGAAACCCAATCATAAAAAGAAAGATTGCTAGAATCGAAAGAAAAATTAAGGAGATAAATCAGATGGAGACAAGGAGGAAAATGTGGTAAGTAAAAAATCCGAAGAGGATTCTTTGTTTCTATCTTAGAAAGTGTTGATGATTCATGGGTTTTAGATTCTAGTGCTTCATTTCATGCTACACCTCATAGAGGTTATTTCATTGATTATGTCCAAGGAGATTTTGGGCTTGTTTATTTGGGGGATAATGAACCCTGTCAGATTGTTGGAAAGGGAAAAATTAAGATTAAATTTCAGAATGAGAATCATTGGCTACTAGATGAGGTAAGACATGTTCCAAGGCTGAGTAGGAATTTAATTTCAGCTAGGCAACTTGATGATGAGGGTTGTGTAGTTACTTTTAATGATAAAAATTGGAAGGTTTCAAAAGGTTCCCTTGTAGTAGCAAAAGGTGTGAAAGTAGGCACCTTATATCTTTGTACAGGTCATATTGTTCCTTCTACTTTGATTATTTTAGAAAAAAATGAATGTCTAGGAAAAATTGTTGTAGTTGAGTAGGGAGAACAAATAGCCGCTTTAGATTCTGATACAGCGTTGTGGCACAACAGACTTGGGCACATGAGTGAGAAAGGTATGAAAGTAATTCATTCAAAGAAAGTTTTACCAGGTCGAAAATATGTTAATATGGATTTCTATGAAAGTTGTGTGTATGGAAAACAAAAGAGAGTGAGTTTTGTAAAGACTAGGAAGGAAAACAAAAAGGAGAAATTAGAGCTTGTGCATATAGATGTATGGGGACCAGCTCAAGTATCTTCCCTTGGTGGCTCTAATTATTATGTTACATTTATCAATGACGCAACTAGAAAAGTATGGGTTTATTTCCTTAGATAGAAATCTGATGTATTTCAAACTTTTAAGAAATGGAAATTCTTGGTTGAAATTGAGACTGGTAAGAAATTAAAATGTCTCAGATCTAATAATGGTAGTGAGTATTATAGTCATGAATTTGAAGATTATTGCTCCACTAATGGTATTCATAGACAGAAAATTGTTCGAAGGACTCCACAAGAAAATGGAGTGGTTGAACGCATGAACATGACTATAATGGAGTGCGCAAGGAGCATGAGGTTGCATGCTGGGTTACCCTTACACATGTGGGTGAAGGCTGTCAATACTACCATATATTTGATTAATAGAGGTCCCTCTACTCCTTTGGGCTTTGGTATTCTAGAGGAGGCATGGACTGGTAAGAAAGTGAGTTATTCTTTTCTCAAGACCTTTGATTGTGAAGATTTTGCTCATATAGACTCTGAAAATAGAACCAAGCTAGAAGATAAATCAAAGAAATGTGTCTTTGTTGGATATGGCATTAATGAATTTGGTTATAGGCTTTGGGATTCTAAAAATCATAAAATTGTAAGAAGGCAAGAAAGAAGATGATTATGTAGTGCTAGATGATACTCCAAAAGTTGATGTTCCAGCCATTCCTCATGGTGTGCAACAACCGCAACAAAAAATACCACACACACTAGTGAATGTTAGATGATCAACGAGGAAAATTAGACCTACACAAAGATTTTCTCCCTCTTTATATTCTATTTTACTTACTGATGCTAGTGAACCTGAAAGTTTTGATGAAGTTGTGCAGGTGGATACTAAGATTTAATGGGAGTCTGCAATGAAAGATGAAATGGACTCTTTACTGAAGAATAAGACATGGGATTTGTGCAAGTTGCCTACAAGTAAAAAGGCTTTATAGAATAAGTGAGTTTACAAGTTGAAAGAAGAGAAAGGAGGTAAGAAAAGATTTAAAGTGAAGTTAGTTGTAAAAGGATTTGCATAGAAAAAGGGAATTGATTTTGATGAGATATTTTTTCCTGTTGTTAAAATGACTTCTATCTATACTGTTTTAAGTCTTGTGGCTATTGAATATTTACATTTAGAGTAGCTGGATGTTAAAATGACTTTCCTTCATGGTGATTTGGATGAAGAAATATATATGGCTCAGCCATAGGGATTTGAGGTCAAAGGTAAGGAGAACTTAGTGTGCAAATTGAAGAAAAGTTTATATGGCTTGAAGCAAGCACCTCGGCAATGGTATCTAAAATTTGATAGGTTTATGCATGAGCATGGCTATAATAGGTGTCATTCAGATTATTGTGTTTATTTTAAGAGTTTGGATGATAATAGCTACATTATTTTATGTTGATGATATGCTTGTAGATGGGTCTAGCATGGATCATACTAAGGGGTTGAAATGCCAGTTAGCACATGCATTTGCTATGAAGGATTTGGGAGTAGCAAAAAAAATTCTTGGTATGAAGATTTGTAGAGATAGGAAGAATAGAACATTGATGCTATCTTAGGCTGATTATGTTGAGAAGATGTTGCAATGTTTCTCTATGGAGAATGCTAAAGCTGTTAGCACACCTTTACCTGGTCATTTGAAATTGACTAAGGAGATGTTTCCTAAGACATTGGAAGAGGAGGATAAGATGTCCAAGTTACCCTATGCTTTAGCTATAGGAAGTTTGATGCATGCTATGGTATGCACTAGGCCAGATATTACCCATGCAGTGGGAGTCATTAGCAGGTATATGAGTCATCCAAGATTTGAGCATTGGAATTTTGTCAAGTGGATTCTCAGATATTTGAGAGGAACATCCAATAAGTGTTTACACTTTGGGGGATCTACTACTAATTTACAGGGCTATGTTGACTTAGATTTGGTAGGGGATATTGATACCAGGTGAAGTACTATAGGTTATGTCATTATTATTAGTGGGGTAGCCATGGGTTGGGTTTCTAGGTTACAGAAGATTAATGCTCTGTCCACTACAGAGGTAGAGTATGTTGTTGCTACAAAGGTAGCCAAGGAGATGATATGGCTTCAATTTTTCTTTGAATAATTGGGACATCTTCAAAAGGATAATTATTTGTTCACAGATAGTCATAGTGCCATTCATCTTGCCAAGAATTTAGCTCTGCATTCTAAGACCAAACGCATATAGTTGCAGTACCATTTCATCTGGTCAGTTTTGGAGGATGGACAGTTAAAATTGGAGAAGATACATACCAATGATAATCTAGCAGATATGTTGATAAAGGTTATAACAAGGGAGAATTTGAACTCCATTTCAACTTTGGTTGGTCTTTTAGACTGAACATGGATAAAAGAAAAGTAGAGTCCAGGGTGGTTTGATCCAGTGGGAGCCCCTTGTGGTAGTGGTATTGCTATAGGATTAGTCTCCAAGTGGGAGATTGTTGTTTAGTGTGGAGCCTAATCAGTTCTCAAGTGGGAGATTGTTAGATTGTGGTGACTGATCAAGAAAGTAATAGACATACTCCATAATTTTGTAGATTCGCCACTAAAGTACTATACTATTCATAGATTTTCCATTCGTAGATTTGCCACTAAAGTTATGGCTAATTTATGGCCAACATGTTATAACCCTAAAGTTGTTTAATACTTGTATAAAAGGGTTTAGGGTTGGGTATTTTCAATATATGTTGTGATGCAAAATTGCTTCTTGCAATGGTATTGAGCTGGAAGGGATTATAGACTATAATCAGGTTGTAATCACTAGATTGTAATAAGATCAAACTTGCTATTTGGTGGATGTAGTCCAGGGATTAGGTGAACCATGTTAAATCTTGGTGCCTTGTGTTCATTTCTATGTGATCTATTATTTTTCTGTTATTGGTTATATTTGCATGTAGTTTTTTATTTTTGTCTGTGGTTTTATCCTAACACTTCAATCTAGAAATGCAACTTTTTTAGAGGATTTAAAAATAGCTATTAAGCTAGCTCTATTAAGAGATTTATATCACTAATACAATGGTTAGAGAGTAACAATGAGATCACATGATTTTTGATGTAAGTGAATTTCTAACTACAGATCTCAATTTTGGCTTGTATACTTGATCATTTCTAATCAAATGTATCTTTGCAACTCAACAAGGATATTATGCTTGTCCTTCTAATTATCTTCCTCTAAGCATCTCAAAATCTTCTCTTATTTAGACACATTCAATCCTCAACTTGACCTTATATTTATATCTTACACATTGTCATGTTAGCTTTAATACAACAAACAAATCATTTGAACACAACATGCCAAAACAAGAAAATCTTAGTTAACACTACATATTCACAAAGTTCCTTTGGTACTCGAGTGAGCTCGATTAACACTATTTCCACCCAAATTTTCCTTCATTAACCAAGTGAGCTTGGTTAACACTAAACTTCTGGGATCTACTCTTTGTTGCCCAAGTGAACTTGATAGATGTTGTCTTTTGAATTAGAAAAACTTCAGAATGCTCATCAGACACAAGAAACTATCTTCATCACCTCAGTGAGATTGACATACACTAACTAGAAATGATATGACATTTTGTATAACAAAAAAGACAATATAAAATTAACCAATTGTTTTCAACAATCTCCCTCTTTGGAATTGATAGCAACACAACATGTCATAATACAATAAAAACAAATTTTCAACAAAATACATTAAGGAAAATATCCTTAGTTTCATTTTGATTCTCATCCTTGAGAACTCGCTCTATTAGTGTGAACTCCCTCTATCAGTAAACTCTGCCTTTTTTAATATCAGACCAAGTAATTCCCCTTTTACATCCCTATAAATAATTCTCCCTTTATAAAATTTCTATGAAATGTATACTCTCCCTCTTTGAAATCTCATGCCAAAGAAAATATTCAGTGAGTATTAATGTACCTCATGTATAAATTCATAGCTAATATTCCCTTTTCAATATTGCATCAACTGTCTGATCTTTAATATTCTCTAGTTGATGCATCACTAAATGTCACATAGTGAACTTCAGATAGGGGAAGGATCCCTAACTTACCTCTTAGATACAAAAATGCATCCTTAGGTAATGACTTAGTGAATATGTCTACAATTTTTTCTTTATTATTCACATATTCCAATCTTACTTCTTTATCTTGTACCAATTCTCTCAAGAAATGATATTATATAGCAATGTTCTTGGTTTTGGTATTCATCACATGATTCTTTGATATATTAATTGTACTAGTGTTATCACAGAATATAATGACTAGATCCTTGATTTCTATCTTTATACCTACTAATAGTTGCTTGAACAAAACAACATTGGAACAATTAACTATTGTTGCCACATATTCTACCTTTGTTGTAGATTGAGAAATACAATTCTACTTATTTCTTGTCCAAGACACTAGTGTTTTACAAAGAAAGAACACTCCACCACTAGTGCTCTTCCTACCATTAACACTTCCTACCCAATCAACATCTATGAAGGATTTCAAATCTAGATTGCCTCCTTTCTTATACCATAATCCATAGTCTTCAGTACCCTTCAGATACCTCATGATTCTCTTGATTTCCATCATGTGATTTTATTTGGGATTTGTTGAGAATATTGTCACCATACTAACTACTAACGCAATATCAGGCCTTTTGTGCCCTATATATTACAATTTTCCAATCATTGATCTATATGTGGTCTAATCTACCACTTTGCAATCATCATTTTTCAAAAGCTTATGTCTAGTAGACATAGGTGTTCCAATTGATCTTTAATCTTCTATTCCAAACTTCTTTAGTATCTCCTTAATATATTTGGATTGATTAATATAGATACCATATTTCTTCTACTAGATATGCAATCCAACAAAGAATTTTATCTCTCCAAACATAGACATCTCAAATTCTTTACTCATCTTTTCTAAAAATGCCTTGCATAAATCATCATTTCCTATAAATAAAGTGTCATCCACAAAGATTTTAGAAAACACAATTTTCTTGTCTAGTCCTTCTTTGATATATAGGATGTTGTTATCATTTGTTCTTTGAAAGCCAATCTTTATCAAGTAGGTTTGAAGTCTTTGTACCAACCTCTAGGAGCTTTCCTGAGACCATAAAATGCTTTGTGTAATTTATAGACCATCTCCTTTTTCTAGGGTCAACAAACCTTCAGATTGTTCAATGTAACCTTCCTCTTCAAGAATTATATTCAAGAATGTAGATTTTACATCCATTTGATAAAATTTAAATATTTAGGTGCAAAATAAGAAAGTAAATCTCTAACACCTTCTAATCTAGAAATGGCAAAAAATTTTGAACCATAATCAATACCTTCTTCTCAAGAATAACCTTTGTATATTGTTGGGATAGAAAATTGCATGGTCAATTTTCAGTCACATATTGAGAATTTTTGAGAATCAATGGTTTATGGATGCTTTTTATACATATGTAGCCAGTTTTCAATTTGAGGCCTAGATGGTGTTTGATTGGATTAACACCATTCATTTGATGTATGCATGTGATCCACAATGTTATTTTTCCATCCTGAATCATTCGGTGAAGTCCCATTTTAAGCTAGTGTCAAAACTTGCATTTCTGTCAAAGTGTCAAATAGCGAAAAGAGGCCTAGTTTGTCTTTGAATATCTTTTACCCAGGAATGTGTCATGACCAAAAACTTTGGGGATGTTTATTAAACATATCAAAGAACATTTTCTCCAATTTTTAGACCATTTTGAATTTGTTGACTAGGTTTTGAACCCTCAAAGTTGGTCATTTACTGTTTCGTGCATTTGTGTAGTTTTTCACAATTTTGGGAAGCCCTGTTCGACCAATTATATCTTTGACCCAATTGACCCAAATGAAGAAATTATTTTTGCATTATGTTCCAAGGGTTATATAATTTATATGTTCCAATTTTTAGATCATGATGAATCCATTTGATTAGTTTGCTAACATGATTAAAAACTCAGTTTACATTGTTTTGTTATGGCTAAATTATCTAGATTGATCTACACCCCTGTTTGGCATGTTATAAATTTTATCCCATAATTGATAAGCCTTAATAGAGTGTACCATCATGTTGTGTCCTAAAAATCCTTGAAGTATGCCAATTCTTAAGTCATGATGAATCCATCTGCATACTTTCTTATGTCCATCACTTTACCAAAAAATACTTTTTGGCACATTTCCCAGTTTCAAATTTCCAAGTGTCTATTTTCAAAAAATTGAAAAATTCATCTTATTATTTTTCATAAGCCTTAATTATGGATTCTTATACTTTGAAATGCAAAGAACCTATATCCTAGTTTTTAGAACCCCAAGTGATCAATAACCCAGTTTATAATGCCGAACTCGAGCCCAGTTTATGTTTTTTAACACTATTTGCCTATAGGATAATTGAAGTATGAATGTTCGGCAATTAAAATATTTTGACTAGGAATTTTTCATGGGCTGAGAATTTTCAGTATGATAGACTATGTAGGATTGAACACTCATGCTGATGTTCATGGTCTGGTTACTTGATTGAATCAGTTTTTAAGGCCAGCTAGTAGGCCTCTAGACACAAATTCACAATTTGCAGAATTGATTAAAAAGTGAGTTTTAAATAATGAATCAATGATTGAATTTGAATCCTATCAGTCTGAGATGTCCAAATGGGTCAATTTGATGGATCGGTTGTTTGAAAATAATTTTTTTTTTAGCTGTTCCTACTTTGGGGCCTGACTAATTCTGCTAGGATTGACAAGTTTTGAGGTGGATAGAGGATTTTCTGAAAGGGAAAAGTTATTCACAAATACATAAGAGAAATATGTATATAATAAAAGAAGTAATATAAAACATTCATGCTCTAAATGTCATGAGATTATGAAGGACTTAGCAGATTGATAGGCATTTGTTTTTTTTAAAAAGGGGGCAATGATTATAATGATTTTAATCATTATAAACTATTACAAGAAAGCTAATATATTTCTAGTTCAAGAAAGGAATTAATCAAAAAAACTTTAAATATAAGAATCCCTCACATGCAAATGAAGTCCACGCAAGGGAGCCTATACAAGTGAAAGCCACATGTAAAAGAAAAAAGCCATTTGAAGGCATCAGACCAAGAACACCTATGGTGAAAGAGGAGAAAAGAGGATGCAGCCTACAAGAATGTGGCATTTAATACAAAAAAGGTTGGAGTGTAAACTTCTATTGTAGAAATTCAGCCTACAAACATGATGTCTACAAATTCATTGCTAGAAGAAGAGTCAAATGCAGCAATATATTGGGAGACATTCAAAGAAAAGATTAGAGTTTGGGGAAATGATGTTTTTACTACTAGCACTCTTCTATACCAAATTAATATAGAAATAGAAAAAAATGATGATTATTTGTCGTACACAAAAAGTCTATAGGTTGATGAAAAGGAGCCATTTTTTAGCAATGGGTTGATCCCGGTGCTGATTGTTGAGTGAAGGGGAAGTTTAATGAGATGTTAGTCATAAGGAGGAAAATTTTTTCCAGTAAAGGGTTCTCCACAACAAGTTATGAATGCCTATTTTGAAGCTTTGTTTGATGGTGTAGGGATATTGGGAATTTACTGATTTATTTAAGTTGTAGGCTCTTGTATGGCTACACTATCCTCTCACATGGAGCTTCAAGGATTGTATCTATTGCCTTACCTATAGCTTTAGACCTCTTCTTTTTAACTATAAAATTCACTTCACATGCTTTGGTGAAAACTGGAATTTTAACTTGTAAAATAAGATGATTGATGGAGATGTTCTTGAAGACTACAAAGAGTCTTAAATAATGAAGGAGGATATCTACATCAAAAAGGGAGCAAACCAATTCTGGTTGTGAATAGAGTAGGAGGAAAAATTAAAACAAATTATCCCATATTACCTGTGTGGGGGAATCTTTCACTCTTTAAATACTATTGGGCTTAATACATATGTTTTCTTGAAGACAACAACCTTTTGGAAAGGTAGTAGCTACATGATGTGCCCTAGATGTGGATGCCAACTGGTAGGTCATTTGAGGTAATTTTGGATGGGCACACAAAATGAAGAAGTTTTCTAGAAAAGTTGTATTGCCAAGAAAATCACTAGAAAAGTAGAGATTTTCGGTGGTGACTATGTTACCACAAGAACATAACAATATTTTTTGACAACCTACCAAAAAATCTCAAAATCTAGCTTGAAAAATTAAAAAAACCAGCAACACAAGTTGTGGGTGATTTGGATGATGTGGCGGCATCAACAAATAACATAATAACAAGTTGCAACTGAGTGTACTGGTAACATGGTAGCTGGGTGAGGTGGATGGATCAAAAACTAACACATGGGAGAGATTTTTGATGTGGCACATTTTTTGAGCTGCTAAGGTGGTAGAAGGTGACACATGTCACTCTGTCACTATGTTGCTAATGATGTGGCAAATGCTAACTAAGATAGCAACATAGCGACCATGACATGGCACAATGACATGGCACAGTGACATGGCAAAATTGAAAGACCAATGAAATGCTAACACATGGCACCTAGTTGGGGGGTTAGATGACTATGTAGGTCTGAGCCAATCACATGTCGACACATGGCAAGGATGGTCAAACCAAGTTTGACCCGAATGAAAAGAAAAGGGAAATCTTAAAGGGCTAAAAAGGTTTATTAATTTAAATTTTCTCCTCAGAAAAGTATGTGGGTCAAACTTTTAAATAATATCATATTTATAATATAGATTGAAACTTTATAAAAGGATAGATTTTTGCAATTTTAAGTGCTTTAGCCATGGTTAGGAGCTTGAACTTTAGAGGGGCATAATAGGGACATTTTTTCATGGAAATGGGCACTCCAATATACCATCAGAACAAGGAAGAGATGAGCTATCCATTTTTGAGGTCATTTTTTGCACAGGTGCTCACCGGTTCAGTTTATGAGAAAATTTGTAAGTTCTAGGGCATTCTTAGCAGAATGAGTAATTTTCACCATGGAGCATCAAAAGTGGTTAGAGAGCAGATGTAAAGGCTTGTTGAAGTCTGAATGTGGAGAAAATTGACTTTAAACAATTTTCTTACATTCTGCAAGCCATTTTAATTGATTTTCACTTTTTCCTTGAGTTCATTTTGGTGTCAAAATCAGTTATGATTTTCAATCACATATCTCAGATATTTCTTGCTTTTGGAAGCCAAATGATGAGGATTTGATTTTGTAGTTGAGGGGAAAGATTAGAGAGATGTTTTTAACACTACCAGGAGGTTTTCCAAGTAGACACATGTCAATCTCACATTAGATCTGGAAATTATTTCCTCTTATATCTTTCTTTGTTTCATCTATTCTAAGGGTTGGAAAATATTGGAAAGTTTCTCTAGAATGAAGACATTTAGCAAAATTGGCTCTAGAATTGATGAAGTTTCAATAGAAGATCTAGGATGTGTTGGTTCCAGAGCATGAAGCTTTTGCTTTGGCTATGATACACCCTTCCCATCCCATCAGTTTCTCATTCCCACCATTTTCTCTCTTGTATGACAGCATATGTTCATTGTATAATCTGGTTTATTAGGTATCTTGTGTATCAATTTTATGCATTTTTTCATGTCTTATTTCAAGGAAATAAATACAAAGAACAACAGATGTTGAGTTTCAGTTTAAATCTTGTCTCCTTTCTCAATAGCTATGATGTTTTATGATCTTTGAACAAAGAGCCTAGATCATAGTTGCAGTCCCTTAAGGCTGCATGTTGCTTCATTGTTGCTTGTAATTCAAGGAATTATGTAAATGCTTCAGGGAAATCAATAGGGTTATAGGTTTATTAAGGAGGATATCAAGTAAGAATAAGATTTAGATCAAACAATGATATCCAATTTACAAGGTAAATGGATAGATTTGGAGTCTTGGCATATGATATGTGTCTAGGATATCCAAAATGCATAAGAGAGATTTATGAATTTTCCCAATGGATCAGGAACTAATCAACTATAGGGTCATTAATTTGTTGTCCATGCATGGTTTTCATCCACTTTCCCCACCCACATAAAATCAAATCATATTCAAATCATCTTTACATTTTATATTTAAGAGCTATAATAGAATGTCGTTACTCAACTTGTGAATTCCATAGAGTTGCAACTTGCTACTATAGATCTATGTTATTACATGAGTCATTAGGAGAAATAAGGGTTAAATATACTTTGATAGATTTAGGAGTATGTTTTTGCACTAGTACCATATTGATTGAATCTAAGATCCACCCTCCTAGGTTTTGTAGAGCCTGAAGTGAAGAAGGGTCAAGCCTTATAGTTGGCCCAGTGTCTAAAATGATGTATTAAAGATGAGAGTTAGCTGCCTCTAGATGTGTCATATTCTCATCGGGGTAATTTAAAACCTATAGAATTTTAAAACACCAAAAAAATGGTGACTCTACTGGGGAGTTGTATTGAATCTAAATGATAGAAAAACCTTGAGAATTTGAAAAGAATTCAATACAGTAGGAAGAATATGCTATAGAAGTGAGGAATTACGATGTTTTTTTCATATCGTTTCTAAAGTTTCATGTTCCCTAGTAAGCTTTATTTTCTTACAATAGTATGTTGCAAAATTGGATGTAACTTGTGTTCTATGATTTTTATAGGTCTATCTTCAATCAATTTAGTTTTTGCAAGTGTTGTTGCAAAAATTCAAAGTCAAGAATAGATTTATGAAGTGCATTTTCTTTTCTAGGTGTTAATTGATTTGCATTTCTCCTACATCTAATGGTCTGGTTTAGATTTTTCATGTGACAAATTATGTTTTATTTCTCACAAAGTGTGAATGGTGACTCTCAAATCTCTGTATTAGTTTGTTCCTAGTTGATCTCATTGCATAATTTGAAGGATTCTCAGTTGTATGGGTAGATCTGAAGCTTTTGATAGTCTCTTGAAAATGAAGTTTGAAGTTCTTGATAGGTTTTGGAAGTGTTGTTGAAATCTATTGTTATAAGAAATTGAAGTGTAAAAGGTAAAATCACAGTAGTGATTTGTTCATCCTCTTGCAAGGAGGTGGTGGCTCTACAAAGTTTTGACCAGTGGTGTGAAGGAATTCTAGTCTTGCACCTATGCTAAATCGGTAGATTGAAGTTCAGCATCAGCACTTGAGGTATTTTTGTTTTCATGTTTCTCTTTCATGAAAATCAAATGTTTAAAAAGATTGCCTCTATTAAGTGATTTTAGCACTTGAAGAAAGAGGTAGAAGTTTTATGTTAAAATAGAATCAGATCTCAAATGTGAGATTAGTTTACCAAGATATGAAGATGTGCTAGAAGATATTCTAGAAATTAAGAAAGCTCTTTGTAATTATATTGTCAGATTTATAAGAAATGTGGTAGGAAGTGTTCAAGGTCTAGAAGATGATCCAATCTATGAAAGGTTTAAATCAGAACTTATGGAGTTGCATGTGTCTTTAAGACCCAAGGAATCTTCATGGTCTATTGCTTTCCTAGATGTCTTTATGCTTAATTCAGTTAACTAGCCATCACATTTGAGGGTACAAAAGATCTTTCATGTTGATAGTATTTTCAAGAAATTTGAGAATGATTTAAATAGCCAATGTGAATGTGTTGAAAGTAATTGTGAGTCTATTGAATCCATAGATAATGACAACATTTCTTGTGATTTTGAAGAGATGGATTCTAGATCTACTAAATTAGATGATTTTAGTCACCAAGATGAAGATGATTATGTGACTAAAAATGAATCATGTGACAGTATGCATGAGAGTGTGTAAATTTTTAACAGCGGTATGGATAATTCTTCTTTTGGTGAACATGGGAATGACGCACTTAGTAAAGAGGTATTGTACAAAGAAGAGGTAATATATTGTAGTATGGATTTTGGTTTTTCAAATTGTCATATTAATGGTACTACTACTATAAGTTTTTTAGATCAGCCATTTTATGATCAAAACCTAGGAGAAGAGACTTGTGATGAAGTCTTGTTGAGTGTTGATGAAATCATGGAACTATTGGCTCATGATCTCAAAAGATATGTAAACATTTCTCTAGATGATCATGTTGTCCCTTGTGGTATTTCTTCTCAAGGTGAGGTCATTTCTCCAAGGTTTGATGTTGAATTTCATATAGAATTAGAATATCCACTATCAAGTATTGGAGGTGTATGTGATAATAGATAAAGTATCAATACACATGATGACTTTTCTAATAAGGAGAGTACTGATAGGGAGAAGTTTCATTTTGTTTTAGATTCTCATCATGTTGATTATACTACAATTGGTTTTGAATATGACAAAGAAGCAAAAACCAGAAGTGATAAATCTAATTTAGAGTTTTTAGTATATGGTGATGATAAGTTCAAAGAACATTCTAATGAGTTGTCTAATTAGGATTACGATCAACATGGTTTATGTCAGTGCTCTCATAATATTCTTTTAGACTTTGTAACTAATTAGTTGTTTGAGTGTGAAGAGGTTTTAGTGAAAGGTAAATCTGATTTAATGAATGACATGACTACAAGAGGGCACCAATCAAATTTTATAGATTCTTCACACCTAGTTACACAAGGTGAGTTGCAAGATTTTGATATATACAACTTGTTGAACAAGTTAGAATATGAATCATTTGTATTTTTGGTTAATAGCATGCATCTGTCATATGTGGATGATGATTTTCACTTTGATCCTAATTTACTTGAGCATGCTGATGTTTTGTCTCATAGTGAGCATGATGTTGAGGTTAATGCTAATGTATGTATGCATTATGAGAATGAAGGTGTGAATTCAATTTTGCCAAGTGTTTTGTTTCAAGCTACTAATCTAATTAGTAGAATGGATGAGAAAAATATTTCTAGCTTGCCTCATGATAATATAGATGAAAATCAGGTATATGATAGAGGTAAGAAGTTTTGTTGAAGTTTAGTGGCCCGAGGTCATCATGTGTACATATTAGGAGTAGTTTTATTTGCTTTCAATAAAGATGTGCAAGAGGAGTTTCTAAAGTTCAAGTATGTGGTATGCTTCTTATAGAGATCGAAATCCTTTCCATGCCCACAAGGGACATGCATCCCCAAATAGAGCCTCTGTTGGGATTGAAAATTGCATGGTCAATTTTTAGTCACGTATTGAGAATTTTGCAAAACCAATGGTTTATGGATGCTTATTATGCATATGTAGCTAGTTGTCAATTTGAGGCCTAGATGGTGTTAGACTAGCTTAACACCTTTCATTTGACTTATGCATGTGATCTACAATGTTATTTTGCCATCCTGAATCATTCGGTGAAGTCCCATTTTGAGCTAGTGCCAAAACTCACATTTCTACCAGTGTCAAATAGCGACAGGAAGCCTAGTTTGTCTTTGAATATCTTTTACCCAAGAATGTGTCATGAACTACCACTTTGGGGATGTTTAGTATGCATATCAAAGAACATGTATTTCAATTTTTAGACCATTTCAAATCTATTTGACTAGGTTTCGAACTCCTGAAAGTTGGTCATTTAATGTTTCGTGCATTTGTGTAGTTCACAATTTTGGGAAGCCCTCTTTGAGAAATTATATCTTTGACCCAGTTGACTCAAATGAAGAAATTATTTTTGAATTATGTTCTAGGGGTCAGATACATTATATGTTATAGTTTTGAGATCATGGCAAATCCATTTGATTAGTTTTCTAACATGATTGAAAACCAAGTTTACATTGTTTTGTTATGGCTAAGTTATCCAGATTGATCTGTACCCCTATTCAGCACATTATAACTTTGATCCCATTATTGGTAAGCCTTAACAGAGTGTACCAACATGTTGTGTCCTAAATATCCTTGAAGTATGCCATTTCTTAAGTCATGACAAATCCATCTGCATACTTTCTTATGTCCGTCTGTTTACCAAAAAATACTTTTTGGCACATTTCCTAGTTTAAAATTTCCAAGTGCGTTTTCAAAAATTTTCCAAATTCGTCTTATTATTTTTTGTAAGCCCTAATTATGGATTCTTATCCTTTGAATGGAAAAGAACATGTATCCTAGTTTTTAGAACCCCAAGTGATCAATAACCTAGTTTATAATGCCAAACCTAAGTCTAGTTTATGTTTTTTAACACTCTTTGCCTGTAGGATAATTGAAGTTTGGATGTTCGGCAATTAAAATATTTTGACTAGGAATTTTTCATGGATTGAGAATTTTTAGTATGATAGAATTTGTAGGATTGAACACTCATGCTGATTTCTATGGCTTGGTTGATTGAATCAGTTTTTAAGGCTAGCTGGCAGGCCTCCAAACACAAATTCATAATTTGTAGAATTGATTAAAAAGTGAGTTTTAAATAATGATTCGATTATTGAATTTGAATCCTGTTAGTTTGAGATGTCCAAATGGGTCAATTTGATGGATCAGTTGTTTGAAAATGAATTTTTTTTTAGCCAGGGCTACTTTGGGGCCCACCTAATTCTGCTAGGATTGATGGGTTTTGAGGCGAATAGAGGATTTTCTAAAAGGGAAAAGTTATGCACAATTACATAAGAGAAAGATGCATATAATAAAAGAAGTAATATAAAACATTCATGCTCTAAATATCATGAGATTATGAAGGATTTAGCAGATTGATAGGCATTTGTTTTTAAAAAGGGGGCAATGATTATAATGATTTTAATCATTATAAACTATTACAAGAAAGCTAATATATTTCTAGTTCAAGAAAGGAATTAATCAAAATAATTTTAAATAAAAGAATTCCTTATGTGCAAATGAAGTCCATGCAATGGAGCTTATACAAGTGAAAGCCACATGTAAAAGAAAAAAAGTCGTTTGAAGGCATCAGACCAAGAACACCTATGGTGAAAGAGGAGAATAGAGGCCATAGTCTACAAGAATGCGGCATTTAATACAAAAAAGGTTGGAATGTAGACTTCTATTGTATAAATTCAGCCTATAGACATCATGTTTGCAAATTCCTTGATGGAAGAAGAGTCAAACATAGCAATACATTCAGAGACATTCAAAGAAAAGATTGGAGTTTGGGGAAATGATGTTTTTATTGGTAACGCTCTTGTGGACCAAATTAATATAGAAAAAGACACAACTAATGATTATTTGTGGTACACACAAGTCTACAAGTTGATGAAAAGGAGCCATTTTTAAGCAACGGGTTGCTACCAGTGCTCATTGTTGAGTCAAGGGGAAGTTTAATGAGATGTCAGTCATAAGGAGGAAAAACATTGCCAGTAAAGGGTTCTTCACAGGAAGTTATGAATGCTTATTTTGAAGCTCTCCTTGATGGTGTAAGGATATTGGGAATTTTCTGATTTATTTATGATGTAGGCTCTTGTATAGCTACACTATCCTCTCACATGGAGCTTCAAGGATTGTATCTGTTGCCTTACCTGTAGCTTTAGACCTCTTCTTTTTAACTATAAAATTCCCTTCACATGCTTTGGTGAAAACTAGAATTTTAACTTGTAAAATAAGATGATTGATGGAGATTTTCTTGAAGACTAAAAAGAGTTTTAAATGATCAAGGAGGAGATCTACATCAAAAAGGGAGCAAACCCATGCTGGTTGTGAAAAGAGGAGGAGGAAAAATTAAAACAAATTATCCCATATTGCTTGTGTGAGGGCATCTTTTGCTCTTAAAATACTATTGGACTCAATACATATGTTGTCTTGAAGACAACAGCGTTTTGGAAAGATAGTAGCTACGTGGTGGGCCCCAGATGTCGATACCAACTAGTAGGTCACCTAAGGTAATTTTGGATGGGCATGCAAAATGAAGAAGTTCACCAAAAGAGTTGCATCACTGTGAAAGTCACCAAAAAAGTGGAGATTTTCATTGGTCACTATGTCGCCACTAGAAAATGGCAAGATTTTCTGGCAAGCGATATGGCAAACTACCGAAAAATATCAAAATCTAGCCCAAAAAAAAAAAAATTTGGCAATGCATGTTGTGGGTGATTTGGATGATGTGGTGGCATCAGCAAATAATGTGATGACAAGTGGTAGTTGAGTGTATTGGTAACATGGCAGCTAGGTGAGGTGGATGGATCAAAAATTGACATGTGGAAAAGGTTTTTAATGTGGCATATTTCCTAAGGTGTTGAGGTGGCAGAAGGTGACACATGTCACTATGTCGCTATGTCACTAATGACATGGCAAATGCTAACTAGTATAGCGACATAGTGACCATGACATGGCATGATGACATGGTACAGTGACATGGAAAAATTGAAAGACCAATGAAATGTTTACATGTGGCACCCAATTGGGGGGTCTGATGACTATACAGGTCTGAGCCAATCACATGTTTGGTCAAACCAAGTTTGACCCAGATGAAAAGCAAAGGGAAATTTCAAAAGTCTAAAAAGGTTTATTATTTTAAATTTTGTTCTTAGAAAAGTACATGGGTCAAACTTTTAAATAAAGTCTGATTTATAATATAGTTTGAAACTTTATAAAAGGATAATTTTTTGCAATTTTAAGTGCTTTAGCCATGGTTGGGAGCCTGGACTTCAAAGGAGCATAACAAGGATATTTTTTCATGGAAATGGGCACTCCAATATACCATTAGAATTGAGAAGAGATGAGCTATCCATTTTTGAGGTCGGTTTTTAGACAGGTGCTCACCGATTCAGTCTATAAGTGAATTTATAATTTCTGGGAAATTCTCAACAGAACGGGTAATTTTCACCATGGAGCATCAAAAGTGGTTAGAGAGTCGATGTAAAGGCTTGTTGAAGTCTGAATGTGGAGAAAATTGACTTTAAATAATTTTCTTGCATTCTAGAGGCCATTTTAATTGATTTTCACTTTTGCCTTGAGTTCATTTTGGTGTCAAAATCAATTATGATTTTCAATCACATATCTCAAATATTTCTTACTTTTGGAAACCAAATGATGAGGATTTGATTTTTTGGTTGAGGGGAGAGATTAGATAAATGTTTTTAACATTTCCAGGAGGTTTTCCAAGTGGACACATGTCAATCTCACAGTAGATCTGGGAATTCTCTCCTACTATATCTTTCTTTCTTTCATCTATTGTAAGGGTTCGAAAATATTAGAAAAGTTTCTTTGGAATGAAGACATTTAATAGAATTGGCTTTGGAATTGATGAATTCTGAATGGAAGATTTGGAATGTGCTAGTTCTAGACCATGAAGCTTTTTTTTGGCTATGATACCCCCTTCCCATCCCATCAGTTTCTCATTCCCGCCATTTTCTCTCTTGTATGATAACATATGTCCATTTTATAGTCTGGTTTATTAGGTATCTTGTGAGTCAATTTCATGCATTTTTTCATGTATTATTTCAAGGAAATCAATACAAAGAACAACAGATGTTGAGTTTCAGTTTAAATCTTGTCTCCTTTCTCAGTGAGCTATGATGTTTTATGATCTTTGAACAAAGAGCCTAGATCATAGTTGTAGTCCCTTAAGGCTGTATTTTGCTTCATTATTGCTTTTAATTCAAGGAATTATTTAAATGCTTTAGGGAAATCAATAGGGTTGCAAGTTTATTAAGGAGGATATTAGGTAAGAATGAGATTTAGATCAAACATTGATATCCAATTTACAAGGTAAATGGATAGATCCGAAGTCTTGGCATATGATATGTGTCTAGGATATCAAAAATGCATAAGAGAGATTTATGAATTTTCCTAATGGATCAAGAACTAATCAGCTATAGGTCATTAATTTGTTGTCCATGCATGGTTTTCATCCACTTTCCCCACCCACATAAAATCAAATCATGTTCAAATCATCTTAACATTTTATGTTGAAGAGCTATAATAGAATGCCCTCACTCATCTTGTGAATTCCATAGAGTTGCAACTTGCTACTGTAGATCTATGTTATTACATGAGTCATTAAAAGGAAAAAAGGGTTAAATCTGCTTTGATAGATTTAGAAGTATGTTTTTGCACTGGTACTATATTGATTGAATCTGAGGTCCACCCACCTAGGTTTTGCAGAGGTTGAAGTAAAGAAGGGTCAAGCCTTATAGTTGGCCCAGTATCTAAAATGATGTGTTAAAGATGGGAGTTAGCTATCCCTAGATGGGTCATATTCTTATCAGGGTAATTTAAAACCTATAGAATTTTAAAACACCAACACATACTAACCTTGTTTTATTTCTGGAAACCTCTTCATCTTCATTCAACTTATTTCTAAAAACCCACTTTGTGCTAATTACATTTTTATCCTTGGTTCTTGGAACAAGATTCCAAGTTTTATTCCTCTCTATCTATTCTAATTTTACATTCATAGATTCAATGCAACTTTCATTATCCAAAGGATATTTCAATAATCTAGTTTCAAATTCAGCAAGCAAACATGTACCTTTGAATTTGTTTCTTGTCATTGTTCCATCTAACTTGTCTCTAATGATCTCATCAGGTGCATGGTACCTTTTGACATATCTTTATAATATAGGTGCATTGGATCTAGAATTTTTTTTACTAACCTTAACATGATCTTTTGTATCAAGCTTGGGTCCTATTGTTTGTGACTCAGGTCCATCAGACTCATTTTTCTTTAGCAATAGCTCGGTAACTTTTGACAGTGACTCAAATCCTTTAGACTATGACTCAGGTTGTACTATTTACAACTTGGTAGCTTTTGGAGATTTTTTGGACTCAGGAGGTGACATTTTCTAACTTCAAATTTTATTTGGCAATGTATTAGGTTCATAGTAGACAAACTTTCTATAATCCTCAAGTTCTTTGTTGCTTTCTTCTTCACTATTTTTTGTAGACTCATCAATTCTTACATGTGCACTTCATATGATCTTATGAGTTGATAAATTCAAATATTTATATGCTTTGCTTCTGCAAGAGTATCCTAGGAATATGCTTTCATCACCTTTGACATCAAATTCACCTTTCCTAGATTCCTTCAAGATATAACATTTTCTACCAAATACTTTCAAGTAACTTACATTAGGTTTGTAGCCATACCATAGTTCATAAAGATTTTGATTTGAGTCTTTCTTCAACTATACTCTATTTAAGGTGTACACTCCAGTATTGATTGCTTCCTTTCAGTATTTGATTGCAACACTCTTTTCTATCATTAAAGTTCTTGCACAATCAATGATGGATCTGTTCCATATTTCAGCTATACCATTCTATTGTGGTGTACTAGGGGCTGATACTCTTCTCTTAATTCCTCGTTCAATAAAAAATTCATTGAACTCATTAGAAATGAATCCACCACCTCTATTTAATCTCAAGCACTTTAGCTTCTTTCTCTACTCTTGGAAAATACCATGAATTTTTTAAAAATGCTTTGGACTTTTCTTTTAGATACATTATAGTCATCATTCTAGAATAATCATTAATGAAAAGAATAAAATACTTATCTCCACTATAGCTCTCTATTCTAATAGGTCCACATAAGTCTATCTGAATTAGCTCCAAGAATTTTTCAAAATGATAGTCCTTTCTTTTGAAACTTTTCTTTCCCATCTTACCAATTTGACAATTTTTACATAGGCCCATAGTAAGTTTCCTCAGACTAGGAATACCTCTTACTCTTTTCTTCTTGCTTATCTTGATTAAATTATCAAAGTTTGCATGACATAGCCTTTTATGCTACAACCAACTTTCTTCTACTTGAGCAATAAAATATGAACTTTTACTAACATCTAGGTAGAATAGGTTACCTTTTGTTTGTTTGCCAGACCCAAACAAATTTCCTTTTACATCCAACATCTTTGTCTTTCCATTCATGAATTATACCTTCAATCCAATATTATTCAATTGTGCCACACTTAGTAGATTATGCTTTAGTCCTTCAACCCAATAAACATTATCACATCTAAGTTCATTGGTTAATGAGATACAACCTTTTTCCCTTTATACAACATGGTTTATTGTTTCCAAATCTCACACTTCCACCATCATAATGTTCCATCTATTCAAAACCTTTTTTTTTTCACCAGTCCTATGATGTGAGCAACCACTATCAATAATTCATTTGTCATTTTTTCTAACATGAGAAATAAGTGTCATTTTATCTCCTTCATTATTAGATTCTTCTTTTATAGCAATATAAACCATTTCATTATCTTGACTACTATCTGAATCCTTAGCCATAAAATAAGATTTCTTACCTTTGTCCTCATAGTCCTTGAAGTTCTTAAAATTCTTCTTGCCTTTGTACTTGTTTTGCTTATTGTCATCTTTTTCGTCTCTTTTTGGGCATCTTGGAACATTGTGTCCAACTTCAAAATAAGAGAAATATATTAAAGGGATTTTGCCTTTATACTTTCCTTTTCCTTTGGGATGCCTTCTTGCAAGAAATGCTTTAATGGCTTCAAGATCAATGATATAATTGTCTTCCTATTCACTTTCATATTGTTTTCTTTTAGAATTTTTAGCTTTCTTCTTGAGTGATATCTTGGCTTCAAATGCAGATGCAAGATTGATAGAACTAGGAGTATAATTATCATAATTATCTTGTTCAAATGTAGCTAATCTTCCAACTAAAGCATCAAAATTTATCTTGTTATTTGGATCACATCTTACCTCTTGAATAATAGACACTCTGATTGTATAGATAGGAAGAAGGGTTCTGAGTACCTTGCTTACCATGGCTACATCTTTAGTTGTTCCTCTAGAGGCTTTGATAGCATTGATAATGGCTTTGATTCTCTCAACATATTTTGCAATGTTTTCATCCTCTCTCATTTTCATATGATCAAACTAGCCTCTCAAGCTTTTTTCATTGGCTATTTTTACATTATCATCACCTTGATAGATATGATTTAGTTTGGTCCACATGTCATGAGCAGTAGCACATCCTTTGACCTCATCAAACTCAACATAGTCTAGAGCTGATGCAATCTCAATCATTATGATGTTATGATTTTTCCATTCAACAATCTCTTCTACAATGTTTTAGTATAATCCTTGTAAGAATTTTCTAAGTACTTCAAACCTAAAGCACTGATGGTTGCCAACTGAAACTTCATAAATTCTTGACATTCCTAGAAGTTATCTTTATTCAACTTGTGAATCTCTCTCCTATAAGACATCCTCATCTTTATCTTAGGTCCTTTAAACCTTCTCTACAAGAACCAAAAGCTCTAATACCAATTGTTAGAAATATAAGAGGAGTAACTAAGAGGGAAGGGGTGGATCAATTACCACTAAAATAAGTCCCAAATCCCTTAGATGTCAATACATAACATAAAATTCACTGAAAATACTAATGCTCAACTAATATAGAGGCACTCAGTTTATACTAGTAAATGTTGTAACTTGGAAAACACTAAAATAGCAAAAGTAACTTGGAAAATACAATTCTTAAGATATTATCTGTGATTAGCCTTATTTAACTTAGTTTCATACACATAAAAGAAATAGCATTAACACAAGTAACACCAAGATCTAACATGGAAACCCAGTTTGGGAAAAACCAACAACTACAACTAGTTACTGATTTTTACTCTTTTGATGTGAGCCCTATTAGGAGCCAACCCTATTAAAGGTTAAAAAAAAAATTTTTAGGTGTAACCTTGTTAGAGGATTTAATCACCCTATCAAGAATGTCTTTGTTAGAGGTCTTTAGACACTTCAATCTAGAAATGCCACCTTGTTAGAGGATTTACAAATAGTTGTTAAGCCAACTTTGTTAAGAGATTTAGATCACTAATACAATGGTTAGAGAGTAAAAATGAGGCAACATAATTTCTAATGCAACTAAATTGTTGATTACAAATTTCAATTCTAGCTTGTATACTTGATCCTTTCTGATTGAATGTATCTTTGGAGCTCAACAAGAATATTCTACTTATCCTTCTAATTCTCTTTCTCCAAGCATCTTCATAACTTCTATTACTTACACACATTCAATCCTCAACTTGACCTTATATTTATATCTTACACATTGTTAAATTAACTTGAATACAACTTAGAATGCTTAATATTCATATCCTCAGTTACTAGAACCAAAAAACAAATCAATTGAACTCAATGTGCCAAAACAAGAAAATTCTTCATTAGCCAACCCTACTCTGTAAACACTAACTTAGAAACAATATTCTTGTGTTAACCAGGTGAACTTGGTTAAGACTACATATTCACAATGTTCCTTTGGTAATTGAGTGATCTTTGTTAATACTAGTTGTATCCAAATTTTCCTTCATTAATCGAGTGATTTTAGTTAATATTCAACTTCTGTGATCTTCTCTTTTTCACCCGAGTGAACTTGATAGACACTATCTTCTAAATTAGACAAATGTTGGAATGCTGAAAAGACACACAAAATTGTCATCATTTCTTGAGTGAGCTTTGTATACACTAACTATTAATGATATGACATTTTGTGTAACATGAAAGATAATACATAATTAACCACTTTTTTTCAATATTTCCTACTTCAAACATGTATTTGAGAAATTTTTCCCATCCAAATTTGATGAAACAATAAAGGTTCATAAGAATGTTCTTAGCTTTCCATAAAAGTAATGTCTATCAACTTATGATTTAAGTAACTAATTATGACTTATTCTCTAATGGAGTTATGTCTAAAGTTTTGATTGACACACTAATTGAAAAATAACTATAACTTTTAAATGGTACAACATTTTTGAAATCCAAAAGATGCATAACATTCTATGCTTCTTCTACTATAAGGAAAGGAAAAAGAAAAAATATATTTTGTAGACTTTTAAAGTAGTGAAGGTGGTGAGCCAAGATATTTTTTTTATTCCAAAAATACTATAGCAAAAAATTCATAATTAATTATTTATTTAGAATAAAAATAGCCAAATATATGCATCACACCTAGGCATGAGTCTACTTGTAATACCCTAAAATTGGCACATTGTCATGCTAAACCAATTCTGATCTATTTTAATCAATCCTAAGTCCTATTTTACTAGTCAATTTTGATTTTTATACTTGCTACTTGACATAAGTGTTAGATGTAGGAAACCTTGATCTGCATTAATCACACTCTCTATTTAATTCGTAAGTATTGACTCAAATTAGCTAAATTAAACCTATAAATTAAGTTTAATTTAATTATAAGTGTTCATACTTTAATTAAATTAAATTGCCTCTTTAGCTAATATAAAAAGGAATTAAATATATTTAATTTAATAAAATAATGTCCTAATTTTAATTATTGAGTTTAATTATTGAATTAATTAATATTATTCATTTATGAGGTCATATTCTATTAAAATTAAATATTCTTTCCAAATATTCTCTTCAGTTCAAAAATGGAAACTCTAAGTGAACTATAACTCGAAATGGAATTAACTTAGTCAACTCTTTCTTACACTCAAAAGAGAAATAGTTAATTCTCCATGACACTCAGATATGAAATAGTTAACTTCATCTACACAAGGAAGTTTCCACTCTAACTGAATCTCATTTCCAATCTCAATCATTTTTTTTACTTGATCTGGACCATTGATTGATTTATGGAATTCTATTTAATGTGCCTTCAATCCCTCACTATAGAGGTTGAATTGATTTTGTATTGAATTTATGTTGAAATATCTATCCATTTGCTCATACGTCCATGGCTTAGATTTCTTGCATTTTAATATCATCTTATAGTTAAAATGCATTCATTGAACATAGTATGCTCTTTTATTTCTTAGCTTAATATGCATTTCATATAGATTAATTTTCATTCTCATATAGTTTAATCAAATCCTTTTTACTAGAGGTCTAGTTGCTAGCTTCTCATACTGAGAGCAATAGCATAATCCATCAAGTTAGGAGACAACAAATTGATTTGCCAAATTATTTCAGATGAACAACTCAATGTTCATTCTAAAATGGTTTTGCATATAATGATCATGTTGAAGTGTGTGTGTTAAGACTGAGGCCCACATTTCTCGCATACATTTTTGGCACCCACCATGGGGTCAAGAAATCAAATTTCTAGCTTCATTTGTTCTATTTTCTATATTTTTTATTATTTGTCACTATTTTTTGTACAATTTTCTAGATTCTCACATGAGAAATCTCATTTTCACATGAAGAAACTAAGATTTTTCTCCTTTCATTACACTTCTTCACACAAAAAAGTATATAATTGTACAGTTTCTCATGTGGGCCTATGTAAGATTTCACACAAAATTCTACATCAAAAAATTTAAAATATAGTTTTCAGACTTCTATTTTATTATCATGTTTTAACTAACAAGTTGTTTCTGAAGAAATTTTATTTATGATTTCTAATTTCCAATAGCTTAATAGTGGTTTGTAGGATGCTCATTGAAGACACCTTATCACAAACACTTGAAATAGTATTGATTGTTTGATTGTAGGACATTTTTTAAAGACATGCTATAAGGCCCACACTAATACCCTATTATAGATCTGATGGAATGAACATGATTAGGAGTCAATTAGGTTATGAATGACATTATGTTACTAATAATGATTTATGAGGTCCTATTAGAGACTAATGAATATTTAGCTTATTATAAGTGTAACACCTATTCAAAAATAATAGATCATGTGAAATGAGATTGAACATGTTCAAGCTGAGAACCTAGTCATGAGATTCAAGGTATGATTTACTAGAATTAGGGGAGATGAATTAACATTAACTCTCATGAGAAATAACAATGAATATAGATCAAATGATATCAAAACATAATAATTCCACTCAAAGATTGGTTTTAAAATATGATGACATAATTTGGAAACATTCAATGGCATGAGAAATTAACCCTAGGGGCACACACACCTCATAATGAGATAAAAGGACATTGTTAGAAATATTAATTTGCTCAGTTGATTTGAAACGATACTAGTTAACAAGTCTACACAATAGTGATTTCCACTTATGACATATATAATAAGATCCATTATACATGTTTTAATAATTTAATAGATATGACTTCGGTGTTTCATTATTATGATAGACAAGGATTATGATGGTATTTAGAATAGTAATTTTGTTATGATTAAAAAGATTAATGTTATACATATCTTAATATTTCAATGTTTTGAATATTTTATGGAAATGATTAGATGGAAGTTAATTGAATATGTTAATGCAATTAAGTGATATTGGATTATTCTGCACTTACCTCCATGTGTTTCTATATTATTTCATTGGGCTACTGACATTAAGTTAAGTGTGCAAGAAAGTTGAACCATGGAAATTATTTGAGGAAAAAAGGTTCAACCCTAAGTCAACACGGTAAAGCCAAGGTGAATCTTTGGAAGATTCAAAACCCTTTTTTATTGTGTTTATTTCATAATGTGATTGTATATGGTGTTATAGTTCAAAGATCATGATTAGTTAGAGACATGTCATCATGATATGTAAAGTATTTTAATGTGTGTGTCATTTGACACTAGTGTTTTTATGTGTAAATGACATGTCATATAGGGTCTTGGGCATGAAGTCACTTAACCTAAACTTAATCCCATTATGAAATTTAGTCAACCCACTTGGAGAGTGTTAGGAGGAGTCACCATCTTGTGGGAATTCGAATTCAAACTTGGTAGGAACTTTAGAGAGCCTAAAAGTGGTTCCTAAGTGTTATTTTGGTGACAATAAGCCACCCACATGGTAGTAGTAGAGGTTGGGGGTCTAAGTATAACTATAAGTTGGCCTAGGGGACTTACGAGACCCTCTAAACTAGTCATTTTCAAGCCAATTCGAAAATTAGAGTGTCACATGACTTCTTCCCTCATCCCACACTTGATTAAGTTCCTATTGGTAGAAAGGAAAAAGGGTGTAAGATGGGTAGGTGGGGATGGAAGTGGAGGTATTTTAGGGGGCTTCTTCCAAACTTAGGGGTTGTTCACCCACTCTTTAATTGTAGAGATAGGTAGGGTTTTGGGAGAAGAAGTTTGGAAGCCAAGGAAGGAAGGATCTTCATAACCATTCTTAACCATTAACTTGGAACAAGGTTAGTGCTTCATGCCCTATTTTCTCTTATCTCATGAAAGTTGAAGATGGAAATTGTAAGAGTTTTTCTTGTAGGATCTATGTATTTTTATATGGTGTATGTTATAAATGTTTGTGTATGTGAGTGAGCATGTTGATTCTATTTGCATTTGGTTTTGTTGTCTTGAATTGTGGTTGAGGATTTAATGTTGTGATGGGTGTGAAGGCTTCACTTACCCTTGGGAGGGAAGAGAAGCCTTGGGGTGAAGGGGTTAATTGAGCTCAACATTGGAGTTGACAAATCCTTCTCTTGGGGAGGGGATAGTTTTCATGGAGTATGGGCATACTCCATTGAAGCCATAAGCCTTTCTATTATTCTATGGGAGGTATAAGTGAGGGTATGTGAAGAGGAGTAAGTGTTGGTAGTCTTGTTGAGGCATGTGTTATTGATAGCCTTGTTGTGGCATGTTTCTTGGAGACCTTATTGGAATATTACAATTGCATACTCCATTGAAGCCATATGCCTTTCTATTATTCTATGGGAGGTATAAGTGAGGGTATGTGAAGAGGAGTAGGTTTTGGTAGTCTTTTTGAGGCATGTGTTATTGATAGCCTTGTTGTGGCATGTTTCTTGGAGACCTTATTGGAAGATTAGTTGTTTCACAAGGATATGGCATTCTACTCTTTGAAGAGCCCACCTTTACCCATATTTATGATTCCATCTATGAATCATTGTGCAAGACTTGGTTGGGGATTGTAAGTGTGTTGTTAAACTATGGAATTCATGGTCATTCTTGCTATTGTAATGTTTTTTGAAGGTATCCCAATTGAGCATTGTTTACCCTAGCACGGGGGTGGCCTCATTGAGGCCTAGGTTGGGAGGTGAGCCTCCATGGTTCATCACTTTTATCTCTCATTTGTAGGTCCTTATTGGATCATCTTGAAAATTTGGAAATCTTATTGTCTTTCCATTTGTATAGGAGATGAAGACATTCCTTGTTGTATTTGAGCTAAGGCTGTGAGAAAAGTCCATCTTATTGTGGGAATTTAAATGTTTTACAAGAGAAGTGCTATTGATTCTCATTGACAAGGAGATTTGGTGAAACATCTATGTTTAGTGAATAGCATTTCCATTGTGTTTTCATACAATGAAAATTTCACCACCTTTTGTGCATTGTAAGAATTATTGGAGGAAGCATGTATTGTGTGTGGGTAGATGAGTTAGCTTGGCTCTTAAAGTTATTGAGCTTCTATACTTCTATCCAGATTTCAAGATTGAACTTAATTATCATGGAAGAATAGCCATATTAGGAGAATTGATTTCATGGAATGATATCATCAATTCAACTCTCTTGAATAATAAGTGTATATGCATCATTGAAATGGATCCTTGCATGTGAATAAAATGTTAGATCTTGACCAAAAGTTTTACCAAATTTCATTATTCACAAGATAAGAATAATCATTTTGTTCATATAGGACTTCTTTCATGTTTTCTATATGTGTTTTTGTATGGATATATTGTCCAAATGAATCAATAAGCTCATTAATATAGAATATCATAACATATCTAGTAACCCCTAAAGTATCATTGTAATAACTTATTATGAGTACCCTAGACTATAGAAGAAGAGAACCAAATAGATGGTATTGGATGTATAAGATGTAAAATATAACTGGTTATAGGTGCACATTTTATTCTTTGGAATTTCTATGAGAACACAAAATTTAGAACTCTTCCTATTACAAACCAATATAAAAATAGAAGGAATATATCTAAGTTCATTTGTGTAAGACACTAATAAAATATTCATTTCTATCTAATGAATAGCATCAACTAAAATAAATAACTACCTAAAGATATAGCTACTCACATCAAGAACTCTATGCAATAGGATGTCCTAAGTGTAGGCTTGTAAGTATGAAAAGGTTACTAATCACAATTATAAAACAAAATAAAAAAACTATCCATCCTAAATACTATTACCTAGGCACCAAAATGAAGGATGAAGAAAATTATAATAAAGTAAAATTACAAAAAAAAAAAAATTAAATTAAATCAAAAGTTTCTGCCCTCTCTAGTCAAGTTGACCATGACATTGCAAACCCAAAACTAAATAAATAAATATAAAATATGGATGTGACTAGGCATCCCCGTCCTTCCTCCATTTCTTAGGCATGTGAGAATCAAGACATGGGGCTGTACACTAATCTGACATAAGTCAAAGAGCCTTCTTAATTGGTGCCCACCTTTTTGGTAAAAGGTAAAGTTCAAAACAAAATAAAGTTTCCTTGTTTTTTTTATAAATAAAACATCACATCATGCATGGGTAGGAGTATCAACACCTATGAAAGGAGCCAAGGAGTTTCAAATTTTACACCAACAACCCATACTTGGAAAAGAAAAAGAAAAAGAAATGCCTTAGCAAGTTAGTTGACTTGGAAAGGAGTAGTGATAGGTAATCTGACACATAGTAGTTCTAGTGCCTTAGGAGAGAATGAAATTCATAGGATGAGACATGTCTTAGGAAATTAGTGCTGCTTGGTAGGAAAATAGATGTTAGGTGACTTGAGGTAGCATTTTTTTTTGGGGTGTAGTTTTTTCAAGGGTTTTTAGATGACTAAGTATTTTAGTTAGGATAATAGTTAGGTAAGATTGGAAAAGTATTATTATAGTTTAGATTTATTGTAAGTAGGAATAATGTCTTGTGTTGATTAGGATTAGTGCATTGGGATAGGTAAATGTAGGGTGTTAGGGTGGGTTTAGATGTGATAGAAGCTAGGAATAAAAATATTTAAGTATTAGTGTGTGTGTGTGTGTGTGTGTGTGTGTGTGTGTGTGTGTATAAAAGATGTTATGCAAAGCAAAAGACATATATACTTATCAATTGTTATTTATCATATAGATTAATAATAAAATAAATAAATGTATACATATAATAATTTAATAAATAAGATATGTTGATAATATATGAACCTTTCATGGCTAATAAAACATGGGTTAAATTTTTAGATGGAAATGGTAAAGATTATGAATCATATGTAAGCTTAGTTTAGTACTCGAGGGGGAGTACTACATACGATATTAATTATTGCTTAAAGAATTAAAATATAAAAAATAAATTAAAATAATAATAATAATGATTTACTTTTGAATGATTTCATTAATGTGTAGTCATATTATGTAGCGCATAGGACACACACATCAATTTGAACAACTTAGGGAGCTACATTAATGTGTATGTGAAACTTAGCTTTTAAATAATCTATTTATTAATAATAATGACCAAAATATAATAATAATATAATAAAGGTTAAATAAAAAATAAAAAATAGATAAACTTAAGTAGATTTTGATATGAAAATAAAGTCTATACTTTAGTGGACCCTAGTCGTTACTACCCAAAAATCTTACTTAAGCTCCTCATAATGATATGCAAACATAAGAAGATTGTTATGTATAAAAATAATGTTCGATACCATCTGAGGTAAATGTGCATATGTATAGGGGTCATGTTCGCACATGTATAGTTAGAAATTATAGTTAAGGACATAGATACATATCTAGATATAATCCTTCTTAAGTTAGAGATCCTTAGTCATCTACAATGTTCCACAACTAGAATTATAATGTATGATCTTAAGCAGGTTAGGGATAAGAACTTTTTTTGGTGAAGCATTAGAAAATAGATGATAAATTGACCATTACCTAGATAAAGTTGGTGAAATTAGTAAGTTAGTACAATGATTGTTAATGTATGAGCTTATCCTCTCTAGGAATAGGTTCAAAGGTACCATATGAGACTTACCCCATTGTCATGTTCACATTCAATGAAAGAATCAGATTATTCAATAATGTATTGATAAGTGCCTTGCCATCTTAATTGATATATATGATGATTGTGAATCTTGAAAGGAAATCAATCAATGGCTGGTGAGTCCTTAAAAAAAAACTTGATATTGGCACTATTAGTCATAACAGTTAGACTTATAAGAAAACATTAGCCTGATGCTAGTAGGATTATCTTATTTGATTATCTTTGTCATTGAAAATCTTCGATGAATAATTTAAATGTTTTCAAAAAAAAAAAATGTAGTTGTGTTTTTTCCCTTTAAGTTTGGGCATGACACATGCATGTCAAACAAATCATTTCAAACCCACTTAAACATTATGTTTTTTTTTTACTTCTTTCTTACACATAGTATTAATAGGGCTTGTGAACTTTGTAGGGTGCAAGACAGAGGAATAGAGGAGTATGCTCTTTACTACTTGGAAGTGATGCCCAAGAGTAAATTAAAAACCTATATGATTTTGAAAGATGGTACCTAAGGGAGGCAAGCAAGTTAGTGGTTCTCCTATATGAGTCTTTTCTATGAAGGGATGATGATCTCCTTTTAGGAAATCAAAATCTTAAGAAATGACTAGTTAGGATCGATTAAGCTAACTCGATGATGAATATGTCTTGCATGTTTAGGAAAGGTGACAAGGTAGAGGATTATGCTCTTTCCCCTTGAGGGAAATTAAAAACTTGGACCCTTAGATATGAACCACCAGTCCGAGTCAACCATTTGAGGGCTTGCTAGAGTGATCAAACCTTCAGGAATAACCCAAGTGAGCACACTCCTTTTGCTAGACATTCCAACTCACTATAATAAAGAATCTTTGTAGAGTGAAAGACTGTAAAGCCATATTAATTTCTTCCTCTTGATTCTTGATACCATATATCAAGAGGTGGCTCCATTTTTTGCACTAGTTGGTGCCAGCCCCAGTCTTTCTAGTCAAGTGTGTGCACTTTCAGATGTTGGTGTGGGCTACTAGCCTCAACTTCACTTGCAAAGTCACTGGGGGTTAATATGAATAGAAGCCAAGTAAACACCTCTTAGTTAGTTGCTACTTGGTTGACCTTTTAAAGGGAGCATAATCTTCGTGCAAGGAGGGGGAAGAATCTCTCCTATAGATACTCACCAAAGGCATGTACTTGGACACTAGAAGCTGGTATACATGCTTGACCCCTACCAAAATGGTGCTTATTAAGTGTATATGTTATTGATTCATTAGAATACACCAAAATAACATCGTCGTCTAGTGTGGTGACATGGTTGTGTGAGGTGAATGCATGGACATAAGTTGTGAGACAAAGGTTTTGCTTCCTCTACCATTTTTTGGTTTTAGGGATAAAAGCATGTTTTTTTGGAGTCTTTAAACTTGTCCAAATCTATCAAACAAACAAAAGGTCAAGACTCCCCCATCCCTCTAAGTTTCTTTTTCCTTGGTTGGATTATTTGTGGCTACTACTTGCTTCTTGTGTCTATCTATAAATAATTGTCCTTTTGAAAATCAAAATTGTTGTCCAAAACTTGAAAACTATCCTACTTTCTATCTAAAACCTATAAGCATGATCAACCATATGTTCAAAACTATTGAAATCATCAAAAATCTATTAAAATCTAGTTGAAAATTGTCTGTCTATCTAGATTTTTGCACCCATATCTATCATTTTTTGTGTGAGAAAATACCTTGTCAACACATTGATGTAGGAACATCTTGGGTGTAAGGGAAACCTTGCATCACGTAAATTTTTTTTTTTTGCGTCTTTTCTATTTTAAGAAGTACTAGTAGATAGGGTGATTAATATTTATGCACTCAGAATGTTCTCATTTTCTATGAGAAGGGTCATTTTAGAGATATAAGCCTACAATAAAAATCTCATTCCTCCAGCTTAGGCATTGGAGAAGTTATTGCAGATTTTTGGTGGAACAATTTGTAGAAAAATCTTTAGGCTCATTGTTGGAGACCTTAGAGTACCCAGATGAGGTCTAAAAACTCAAAGGAATGGCACTAGCACAATTTCGAGCATGTATATCATGAGCTGGCATTTCTAAAAAGTGGTTATAATAGCCAATCAGAGCAACAATTTGTGAGTTATGGCCTTCCGAAGTTAAGCTACCCAAAACTTCTAAAATAATTGTCAAAGATGTATTTAGCTAACTCTATATGTTTTGTTAGGAATTTTTGGTCCTAGGTATTAAGTTTGAGCATATAGAACCTTCCCCAAGTAGCATAAAACTACATATTTAAGAAAGGCCCAAACATTGTCTAGGATAGCTCTGGGTGATAGTTCACAACTTGTCTTGCAAATTATTATAATGAAGGTGTCTATGTGGGCTAGCATATTGTATTTGAGAATTCTATAATTTTGCATTTTTGGCACAAATAAGAATTCCATATTTTGTTCTCACATTTGTTCTTATTTCTTTGTTTCTATTATGAGTTTATGGTATTAAAAGGAGCACCCTACATCAAGTGGTATTAGAGCTAGAGTTCTTGAGTGTGTGGACAAATCACCAATTTTGAGGTAATTTTCTCTAGGACCATGGTTTGGGCTGAGTGTGTAGACAAATTGTTGATTTTGAGGTAGTTTGCACTACGGTTTCAGTAGAAGAGAAAAAATGCCTCCACGAAGAGAATGTGGTGGAAGAGCTATAGGTGTTACACCTAAGGGTTTTTGAGCCCTCCGAAGGAAAATGAAAGCATTGGAAGAACAAATGTGAAGAGGAATAAATCTTCATGTAAGAGATGAAAGCAAGGATGAGGATAAAGTAGAAGAAAACACTGAAGCAGAGGCAGTTCTAAATCTAGAGGAAGAGAGGCTTTTCAGGGCCATCTTTAAGATTGGAAAAAGACCTAAGTCTGAGGTTCCCACATTTTTGGGAAATCTTAATCTAGAGGAGCTAATCGATTGGATCAATGAACTACAAGATTACTTTGAGTGTGGAGATATTGATGATCCTGATAGGGTCAAGTTTGTGAAGGAAAAACTAAAGGGACATGTGAAGATCTAGTGGTAGGAGGTTTAGTTGGAGTAAAATAGGAAGGGAAAGGACAAAATCACCAGATGGGATTAGATGAAAGATAAACTAAAGTGACAATTCATTCTTGTGGATTATGAGATTGATTTCTTGAAGAAGATGCAAGGATTGAAGCAAGTGGAAAAATATGTTCAAGAGTATACTGAAGAGTTCTATCGAGTTCTCATTAGAACTAACCATGCAAAATTTGATAAGGAGAAAGTTGTTCATTATCTTAATGGATTAAGGCCCAACATTCAGGTTGAGTTGAGTCTGGTTCAAATGAGTAGTATTGAGGAGGCATACTAGTTTTCCCTAAGGGTCAAGGTGAAATTAATCAAGAAGTTTGAAAATAAGAATAGTGGAAGAGGTCATGGTGGAAGATCTGGTGGACAATCTTATGGTGGTTGTAATGATGATCAAAAGAACAAGGATGAGGCTAGTAGTAGCAATTAGAACTAGAGGGGAAATAAGTCCAATCATTTCCATGATCAAAACAATAGAGACCAGAGAGGAAGAGGTAGAGGACAAGGATCTGGAAGAGGAGGCTTCCATGGGAAATTTTTTCACTATGGAAAAGAAGGACATAGAGCATTCGAATGTACCTAGTGCCAAGGAAGGATAGATCAAAGAACAAAAGGCCAGACTAGAGTTGCAAATGTTGATGAAAATGCCAAATCCTCACATTTTAAAGATGATAAAAGAGTAGAAGTCCTAGTTAACCAAAGAATCCTACTAAGTGGTGAGAATGACCATGAGAAAAGAAGGAGCTTGTTTTGCACAAGGTGCAGATGTGAAGATAAGTGTTGTTATGTGATCATTGATGGTGGAAGTACTAAAAATTTGGTGTCAGAAATGATGTTCGCCAAGTTGAAGCTGAAGAGGTAGAAACAACCATGTCCATACTATATTGCTTGGGTGCAAGATGACCAGAAGGTCATCATCAATGAGTAGTGCTTAGTGAAGTTCAAGATTGGAAGCTACCAGGATGAGGTACTATGCAATATCATACCTATGGAAATATGTCATATTTTGTTGGGTAGGCTATAGCAGTTTGATAGGCATGTCATACATGATGGGTGAGAAAATACCTACACTCTAACTAAGGATGGAGTGAAACATAAGTTGAAGTCATTGAAGGATAAAGAAGAAAAGGTACGTAGTGTTGCCAAAAAAAATTTTGTTGATGGAAAAGAGTTTCTTGAAGGTATGAAGCATGAGCATGTGTTTTTCTATAATTCTTAAAGATAGTAAAGAAGAAGTAGAAGAGGTACCTACATAAGTTACAAATATGTTGGGAGAGTTTTCTGATATTGTATTAGATAATGTACCTAATGAATTACCCCCAATGAGGAAGATTGGTCACCAAATGGATTATGTTCTAGGAGCCAATTTTCCAAACAAGGCAGTGCATAGAATGACACCAAAACAAATTGAAGTGTTGAATAGGAAAGTTCATGAGTTGTTGCAGAAGGGGTTGATTCAAGAGAGTCTGAGCCCATGTGTTGTACAATTAGTGTTAGCACCAAAGAAGAATGGAGAATGGAGGATGTGCACAGACTCTAATGCTATCAACAAGATCACAGTAAAGTATAGATTTCCATTGCCAATAATGGATGATATTATGGACTATTTGAGTGGAGCTAAGTATTTCACAAAGATAGATCTAAAGTGGGTACCATTAGATTTGTATCAGAGAAGGTGATGAGTGAAGACTGCTTTCAAGATAAGAGAAGGACTATATGAGTGGTTAGTAATGCATTTTGCTCTAACCCATGAACCAAGCATTTTCATGAGGCTCAAGAATGAGGTACTAAAGGAGTTTTTGGGTAAGTTTATCATTGTTTACCTAGATGGTATATTGATCTTTAGTAAGACATTATAGGAGCATTTGATTCATATTCACAAGGTGTTCAATAAGTTGAGGGAAGAAAAGTTGTTGATAAGCCTATAGAAGTGTAGTTTTATAAAGAAAGAGTTGGTGTGCCTAGGATTTGTAGTCTTAGGAGAAGGTATAAAAATGGACCCAGGGAAAGTGAAGGCTATCCTTCAATGGCCAACTCTAGGGAGTATGATAGAGGTAAGATATTTTCATGGACTAGCTAAATTTTACAAAAAGTTCATAAGAAGTCTTAGTAGTATTTGTGGACCCTTGACTAAAATAATGTGAGGTGATAGGAAAGAGTTTAAGTGGACTTTAGGAGTAGATAAGAGTTTTAATCTGTTGAAACAAAAAATTATTGAGCAACCTATTTTAGCACTTCCTAATTTTAACAAGGTGTTTCAACTAGACTATGATGCTAGTGGTACTACAATAGAAGCTATTTTGAACTAGGAAGGTAGAAATGTTGCTTATTTCAGTGAGAAGTTGAATGATGCAAAAAGAAAATATTATGTTTATGATTAGGAATTTTATGCTATATATAGCTCAAGCATTTAAGAAGTGGAGACACTATCTTCTTCTCAAGGAGTTTGTTTTGTATACCAATCATCAAGCTTTGCAATATTTCAATAGTCAAGGAAAATTGAACCAAACACATTTAAAGTGGGTTGAGATTTTGCAAAGATACATTCTTTTTGAAACACAAAAGTTGAAAGTCTAATAATGTTGCAAATGCTCTTAATAGAAAAAAAATTTTACTAACAAAAATGTAGATAGAGGTGGTTGGGTTCAAGGAACTCAATACTTTATATCCAGATGATCCTAATTTTGGTGAAGCATGGAAGGCTTGTATAGAACCTGTTACACTTGATAGGAAAAGGTGGTTGGATTTTATGATCTAGGATAGTATGTTGTTCAAAGGAAGCCCATTGTGCATTCCCAGAAGTTGAATGAGAGAGAACCTTATCAAGGAGAAGCATAGTGGAGGATTGGCTGGACATTTTGGTAGAGATAAGACTATAGCTTTGGTAGCTAAAAATTATTACTGGCCACAGTTATAGTAATATGTCATGAAGTTTGTACAAATTTTCCAAGTATGTCAGATGGTGGAAGGAGTAAAGTAGAATACATGATTGTATCAGCCATTACCCATACCAAAGAAGCTATGAGAGGATGCCAACATGGATTTTGTTCTTGGATTACTGAGGACATAACATGGGTATGATTCTATTTTTGTGGTGGTTGACAGGTTTTCAAAGATGGCACATTTTATTCCTTGCAAGAAGACTAGTGATGTTGTTCATGTAGTAGAGTTGTTTTTCAAAGAAGTAGTGAGATTACATGGTTTGCCAAAGAGTATAGTTTTAGATCAAGATACCAAATTTGTTGGGTATTTCTAGTGTACATTGTGGAATAATTTAAAACAAGTTTAAAGTTTAGTTCATTACATCATCCACAAACTGATGGACAAATAGAAGTTATGAATCACAGTTTGGAAAACTTGCTAAGATGCTTGGTTGGAGATAAATCAAAAGGATGGGATATGATTTTACCATATGAAAAATTTGCATATAATAATTCTATCAATAGGAGTACTAGTAAATCACCATTCCAGATTGTATATGGGAGTAGGCCCATAAATGCTTCTAAATTGAGGTAGTTGGATAAAGGAGAGATAAGTAGTGCTAAAGCAAAATATTTTATTGAACATTTGAATAATATCCATGAGGAGGTAAGGAAGCACATCATAAAGATGAATACACAGTATATGACTAAGGTAGATGTGAAAAGGAGATATAAGGAATTTCAGATTAGAGATGAAGTCATGGTTCATTTGGGAAAGGAGCATTTTTTATTGGGTACATATAATAAGCTAAAGATGAAGAAGTTTGGACCATGCAAGATAGTGAAAAGGCATGATTCTAGAAATGCGTATGAAGTGGAATTGCCTACTGAATTGAATATTTTGCTAGTATTTAATATTTTAGATTTGAAAAACTATTATGAAGGAGGTGATGGAGATGAAGTTGTAGAAGCATAGAGGAGTATTCTAGTAGCTAGTTTAGCTACACAAGAAATTGAAGAGATACTAGATAGTTGTATGGCAAAGTACCAGAAATAGAACTTATGAGGAATATGTTGTAAAATGGAAAGGGAGGCTATTTGAGGATTCATCATGGCTAGCAAAGGAGATTAACCATCTTGGTTTTCCTTTGAACATGTGAGATGTGATAAGGTCACTTCTCAAATTACCCTGGGTCTCTGATGTAGGAAAATCCTCGATTTAAGGGAAATCTTACATCACCCAAAAATATTTTATTTTCAATCTTTTCTATTTTAATAAGGACTAGTAGACATGGTGGTTACTATTTATGGGAATTTTCTATTTTTATTAATTTTTTCATATGATCTTAGAATGTTCTCATTTTCTATAGGAAGGTTTAGTTTAGAGGTATAAACCAACCATAAAAATTTCATTGTTCCTGTTGGTGTTTGAAAATGTTACTCATTTCCAATTACCCTCATGAGAACAAGATGCATCTAGGGGCAGCTAACTCCCATTATCAACACATCCATTCAGACACCAGGCCAACTATAAGGCCGTACTCCTTCTGCACTTCAGGCTCTGCAAAACCTAGGTGAGAGAACCTCTTTTTAGATCTGACTATGTGACCAGTGCAATAACCATATTCAGGATCTATAAAAGCAGATGAAACCCCTAATCCTTTTATGTTTAACCAGGAGATCACAAGCATGAAATAGCTAAGGACATGACTCATAAAACTGGAAAGCTAAGTGTGGGTTATACTTTGAATACCTTTCAACAATAAAATGAAAATGATTTAAAAGATTGATATCAGCAAGACCCAAGTATGAGCAATAGAACTTAATGATCCTATCTCTGACTAGTACCTTATCTATTGGGCAATTAAATGAATCATAACCATACAAATCCTGGAAAACTCAAATGTATCTCTACATTAAGATCCTTGATCTATCTTTCACCTTGTGAATAGACATCTACTACAGAATGAATCTCATACTCAAAAAATCCTATCATGAAATCTGCAAACCCTGTGACAAAAGTCAAGCAATTACATGGTTCTTTGTTCCATAAGCAAGACATTTTAACCACATACATTTCAAAATGTAATGCAACCTAATTCATGCTCTTTGATCACAAATTAGAAGAAATAACAGAGCCATAATTAGGAGACAAGATTCAAACTGAACTTCAAACTTTTGTTGCAGTTTATTTGTTTTCCTTGAAATCAAATACATGAAATGTACAAAAAATAACTCATAGATCACCTAACAGAAAAGAACTATCTGCATAAAACTTAAAATGTTGTTCAATACAAGAAGAAATGCTGAAGAATGGTTTCTCAGTGCAAAAACTGGAACCCCTTCAATGGAAGCAAGAAAGAAAGATATAGAAGAGAAAGAATTCCTGGATCTGTTCTGAAGATGACAAGTGTCCACTTGAAATTCAATCCTCTGTAACTGAATAACTTCTTCCTTCCATCTCCCATTCTGATATGATCTTGTTTCATCATTACTGTTATTGATCTGAGAAATATCTTTGTTGAAATGATGAAACCTTGCTGAATCATCAAAATATCTGAGAACACGTTGAAATGCTTGGCCAAAATCAGGTTAAATTGAGTGAATGTGAGAAAAGTGAACTCCAACCGCATTCTTACCATGTTTTACTGATCCCCTAGCTGGATTTTCAGTTTTTTACCCATTCCATTGAGAAAGCCCCAAAATTCACGTTTCTAGCTATAGCTTAAACCAGGAAGCACCTGTGCAAAAATTGACTTCAGAAATGGAAAATTTGGATTCTCACGATTCCAACGGTATATGATAAGGCATATCTAGCCTCTCGAAAATGCTTGAAATCTTCATTTGAAAAATAGTCCTCTGGTAGAGACATCAGGTCTGCACATCTTTGAATTTAAAATCCAAAAATTTATAATAATCTAATGTCTTAACATTAGAATTAAAGCCCTGTCTGATTTTAAAACTGAGGTGCATTTTCAACAAAATAATAATAAAATATTATTATTTTTAACTCTGCAAATTTTTCTGACCCTTTGAATCTGGGGTCAACCTTCAGTTGACCGACTGCCACGTGTCACATGTTGATTCACTGACGCTCCTCCAAGCGGGACCCACATAACACTTTGAATCTCGCCGGAGTTGAGGTTTCCCAGTGACCTCGCTATGTCGCTAGCCGGATTTTTTGAGATTTTCCGGCTAGTGACATAGCGACTAGCCAAATTTTATGCTTTTTTGGCCTCTCCATGTTTGCTAACGTCATCTTTGTTTTGCACATTTTTCGGTCAAAATATGATTGTTCTTTCCTCCATCAACCGGGTCCCACGATGAAAGCTTTGGCTTTTCGATAGCCTCTCTCTTTAAGACAATTAGGAATGCGTGTGGAAAAGCATTTAAAGTGAGGTAAATTTTAAAATGTGACAAATATGGGATAAACGTCTAAATGAACCTCCTCTTCTTTGAGCAAAAATTCAGACGCCTCCTTTTCTTATTCAAACTATGGGCATTTCTCCCTTCTATGCAGACTGGCAGCTTTCTTGAAACAAAAGTTGTGGCTCTTTGGTCTATGACTGGCAGTTTCTTCTTTACCTGTGATTTACTCTTCCTCCTTTCATCTTTGCTGGCTGCTTCACACAGGTGTCCCTGAGACGGCTTCCCTCTTTCCTTTTGTGTGAGACATGGATACACTTTTGTTTGATGTTTTCTTCGTGTTGCTTAAGGATTGCCATTGCAAGGCATTTTCTATTTAACATGGCGGCTATCTTTGGATTGCTTGCAGCTCTTACTTGAATCGTTGGTATCTCTTCCAAGTATACTGTCGAGTGATCTGCATGTTATAGTGGGGACTCCCCATATCTGCAAAAAATTTTCTTTCATAACATGCTGGTTCTTCAAACTCCCCTGCAATGTGAAAATTGCTGGAGCAATTTCATTGAAAGCGTGTGTGACTCCCAACTTTGGCATACACTAATACTCTACCGATGTACTTTGTTCGACGCCTCTATCTTTACCTCTGACATGATCTTCCTGCCAATGTGTGGTTTGTTCCTCTTAGTCTGAGCCGACTTCTATTTACTGATGCTCTGCCTCCATGGTGGACTTCTCATGTCAAACTTGGTGCTGGGAGCAGCACGAGACGCCTTTCCTAGATAGTGAAAGACATCTGGCATACAGAGGGGCAACGAATCCCCTATTTGCTCATGGGTTGCATTGGCTATTGATGCAGGCTTTCACTGCACTTTCAAACTCTGACCTGTGACTCTCATGTTTGCATTGGTGTGAGCTTTTTATCAAAATTCCAACTGATAAATGTTTTAGAGAAAATATTGCACTGGTCAATTTCATTGTTAATTATCGGGTAGTACAATACCCAATTCCTTCAAAGCTAATATTGATAGCAAAGAGTGGGAAATTTATAGTCTTCCCAAGTGTGAGCAGCTACAATGCGACCCTAGCCGATAGTGACCTTTTTATTTTCTTGAATAATTTGGATTATGCCTGCACCGGGCTATAATTACTGATTTCCCAGATGGTTAGTAATAACTATCTGAGACCATCTCCATTTTCTAAAAGAAATCCTTGGGCTTGAATGGCTGACCTATTGGTAGTATGCTACAGACACATTCACATTCATCCTTAGTTCCTAGATTATATCTGTTGTGTATCTCCTCTATTTACTTCAACTTTGGCAACTAAAGCTTTTCTTCCAAAACTCAAGGAGAACAATCCCTTCAAAATCAAATAGTCAAAGATTGTTTCAACCACTTTCATAGGAAACATTGAAAAAGCCAATACTATCAAGACTCTGAGCAATTGACGAAATCAGTCGGGCCCCAAAGCGGGTCTGACTAAAAAAAAATTCATTTTCGAACAAATGAACCTTCAAACTAATCGATCAAACCCATCATACTGATTAGAACCAAGTTTGACCACTGACAAACCAATTGAAACTCAATTTATCACTTTCTTGCAGACTATCAAATTTGTGCCAAGAGGTTCATTGGCTGGCCTTAAAAACTGATCCAAACACTTGATCAGGCTCTAGAAATTGGCCCACTGAATCTCTGCTCCACACTCTTGCAAACCATCAAATCTTTTCTCATGACGAATTCCTAGTCAAAAGATACTAGCTGTCAAAATTGCCTTCTCAGAATCACCTGCAAGTAAACATGTTAGAAAACAACAAACTGGGTTTGGATTTGGCTTGGAAAATTAGGCAAATGGGCACATGGGGAAACAAAAATTTGGGGCACTAAAACTCTGTCATGAGGTGAGTATGACTATGCAATTTTGGCTCATGACGAATAACTGGGCGCAAATGGCAGACGGTCAAAGTGGGCTACTCAAAATTTTGCAATTAGGAATAATGACTGAAAAGCAATTTTTGAAAACGGAATTGACCCAGAAAAGTGTGCATATGGATTAGTCATGATTTGAAACTGGGCACACTTAAAGTACTTTCAGTATAGAACATAGGAAAACCAACCATTCAATCACACCTATCACAGATCAGGAGATATGACATTCCAAACAGGGGTTACAATCGATCTGCAATTATTGACACCAGTTAAAACTTAGAAATTCCATTTGGAATTGCATTTGAAAACTAATCAAATGGATTCGTCAAGGGCTGAAACTTGAAACATGACAAGTCTCTGATATCTACAATTTAACGCAAAAGGAATTTCAACATTTAGGTCAACTGGTCAAAAGTTACAACATGTCAAATAGGGCTTCCCAGAATTATGTGTAAAGTGCATCAGCATGAAAACAGTAACTGACCAACTTTGAGGGATTCAAAACCTAGTCAAACGGACTCAAAATGACTCGCAATCTGAAGCATAGGTTTTTAGATATGGATATTAGGTACTCTCAAAGTGGTGAGTTATGATACAATTTTGGACAAAAGATATTCGGGTTCAAACACAGCCTCCTGTCATTGTTTGACACTAGGGCAGAATTGCAAATTTGACAAATGCTTGAAACAGGACTTCGTCAAATGACTTAGAAAATCAATTTAACTTCACGAAACACTTAGGCATGCTGAATGAAAAGTGCTAGAAGCATAAAACACCTCATAGGGTTCAAAGGTACAGTCGGGTACAATCTCATTTAAAAGCATTTTTAGGGCTAATTTTTCTCAATAGGGCTCAAAATTGACCATGCAATTTTTAGTGCGAACAGTTCCAACTTAAGTATCAGAGAAGTTATTGCAGATTTTTGGTGGAACAATTTGCAAAAATAATCTGTAGGCTCACCTTTGGAGGCCTTAGAGTGCTCAGATGAGGTCCAAAAACTCCAAGAAAGGGTTCTAGCATGGTTCCAAGGCTATATATCAGGAGCTAGCATTTTAGAAAAGTGGTTATAATAGCCAATCTGAGCAACAATTTGTGAGTTATGGCCTTCCAAAGTTGGGCTACCTGAAACTTTTGAAATAATTGTCAAATATGTATTTGGCTGACTCTATATGTTTTGTTAGGGTTTGTTGACCCTAGGTATTAAGTTTGAGCATCTAGAACCTTCTCGAGCGGCATAAAACTACCTATTTAAGAAAGACCCGAACATTGTCTAGGACAACTCTGGGTAATAGTTCATAGCTTATATTGCAAATTATTATAATGAAGGCACCCATGTGGGTTAGCATATTGTACTTGAGAATTCTATAATTTTGCATTTGTGGCATGAATAAGAAGTCCATATTTTTCTCTTGCATTTGTTGTTGTTTCTTTGTTTCTATTATGAGTTTATGGTATTAAGGGGAGCACCCTACATTACATCACACATCCTTGTGTGGCTCTGTACAAGTCCTCACATGATTCTATGTGAATCTCCATGTGAGATCTTGCAAAACACTATCTTCTATGACAAAAAAATTTCTTTTTGTCAATCTATCAACTCCTAGTGTAGCAATGTACAAGTCCTCATGCTAGAAAACTAGTAAAAAATAATTTTTGTCAATCTTTTCTTGGTTTTATGTGTCTTCTCACATGGTTCCCTAAGAATCCACATGTCATATCTTTATCTCAAAGATATCAAATAGTTATGTTGGAGCTATCTGTGCTCCATGTCTAATCTGGTTTGCAACAATTTACCAATTCTTTATCTCCAAACAATGTCAAAATAGTGACTTCTTGTTTAGTCAACATCTTGTGACATACACGTGAACTAGTCTCTTCACTCAGTTATCTTGTTCTTGTCCTTTCATATTTTTCATACTTGCTATCATGATAGTCATAATCCTTGGTTGTTCTAGTTGTTACTCAAATGACATGTACCTTAGTATACAACATTCTTATCTCACTTTTTTGAGAATACATTCTAGTGAGGTCCTTGTTTAAGCTTTTTCTTTTTGTCCTTGTCTATGACTGTGGCAACAAGAAGTGAAAACATGTTTTATCCCCATAGACTTAGACAAGTTAGAGCTAGGGGTCATATCACGGAAGAGGTTGCTTCTCAACTTATACATGGTCTATCTCTAGTTTATCTAGTGAGGAGTTTTCACAATCTACTTCACCTATTAGATCAACTTGTGTTTAGAGAATGTTTTCCATAAGCTTAAAAAAAACTAGGAACCCCTTGTATCAAGAGGATCTTAAAACTAGAAAAGGTCATACATCTCCAAACAACATAACTGAATTCTTATTCAAGAGACCTTTTCAACCAACATACACTGAGACTTATCATATTCCTAAAATGGCTGATCAAGAACCAAAACATGGAGAACATAGTAGAGAACAAGACCACCAAAGGAATGAAAGACAAAAAGAAATATTATTGATGACAGTGAGGAATAAATTGAAATACTTCCTAAATATATCAAAAAAATTCTTAAGGACAAAAACTACTAGAATGTCATGGAAATCTTGCTTAATGAAGACAAAGAGAAATACTTTCTCAAACTTTCTCAAGACAAAGCCAAGCTACCTCATCACTTTAACATTAAAACAATCATTACACCTGAAGAGGAAACTAAAACATCTAAGTTGCAAAAATAATTGAAGATCATGCAAGAATAGCTAGCCCAAATTATGAATGATAAAGAAAAACCTATAAAAACATATACCCTAGACACTCTTTGTCCATTTCCTTTTGACAAGAGTATAGACATGTCTCCTTTTCCAAGAGGAGTTGAGTTACCCAAGCATGATAAATACTTTGGAACTTACAATCCCAAAGATCATTTGCAAGAATTCAGTGCCTTATCTATGGAATTTATGCATAATCAAACATATCTCATGCTACTATACCTCTCAAAGAGGAAGATGAAAATAGAGCCATTTCTTCTTGGATATACAAAGAGGAAAATCTAGTTGACCACGCAGAACAATCTCATGAGATTAGTCCTGAAAAGTATGGTCCAAGTCTAAAACTCATGGAAAATTTTGGCTACAATGGGAATGGTCTTATTGGATGTAACAAAAAATGGCATGATTGACCATATCAAAGTGATAGCTAGAAGGAATTGAGATACATCGGTCTAGGCTTCAAGAAGATTCCCTTCCATCTAAGGATTAACAAATTTATACCAGAACCTGAGATTTCATTTGAACATTGAGTCAGATGACCATGAGGACAATAGGGATGATTAAGATCCTTATCCTTATCCAATTCCTACTTATCTTTCTAAATTATTTGCAGAACCAGATGACTTTATACCATGTGTTAGTACTATGGATGGTGATAGTGATTCTTTTGATGACACTGCTAATTCTCCCCACATTGAACACAAACAAGGAGAACCTAGTCATGCTTTAGTCATTGAGTACCATTGTAAAAATCTAGATGATGAAGGAGAATTTGTCCCTATCATTGTTGGGGAATTCTACAGCCTATATTCGTGTAGTATAGATTCTCAAGAGTATGAATTTGACTCTCTCTCTCAGATGCAACTACAAAAAAAGATATAGATCAATTTAATGTCTACAAAAATTATCTCAAAGTAGGTAAATCATTTGGGGTTAGGTTAGATGAGTCATGTCCAACTAGTTTCCTCAAGTCTTTGATTAATGACATTAGTTCTTAAAGGCATTTGATCACATTTGTCAATGAAGCCGCTCTAGGTCTCAAATTTCTTGTCCAAGCATTTGATGATTATGCCATGAATGCAATCAAACTTGCCACATCTCTTTCACTCACCTAACCTAAGCTCATAGACTATAATAACAATGCATCTAGTGAAGTCTCTAAATTATAGAATGACTATGCTCTTGCCTACTACTTAAATGATGTCAAACTTGTAATGTCTTCCACTAGCAAAAAAAGTGTCAACATGACTAAAGCTAACATTAAATATCTCAGTCACACAATCAAAAGGAAAATAAATAGAAGGTTTAATGGTGAAAATCACATTGTGGTAGTATCAAAACCTAAAATAGTAAAAATAAAAGATGTATCCAAAGGTGAAAACCTCTCTAAGGAAGCTACAAATGAGATATTTGATGTGCTTCCTATTTATTTTCAGGAAAGATCATCATTGTTGATAGAACCAACATAGCCAATAAACTTTGGAAAAGAGGAGCATCCTCACATGATAGAACTTGTAAAGTCATTATCTCTAGAAGAAAAAGGGGAATTCAATGCTTTCTTCCAAGAGAAAAAGATAAATTTTGCGTAGACATACTCAGGCATGCCACACTTAGATCCTGATCTCATAATGCATCATTTATCTATTGTGCTAGGAGTTAAACTAGGAAAACTTTTTTTTAGGGAAATGCATCCTTATGTTGCATTGCTTGTCAAAGCTAAACTAGAAAAGCTTCTGAAAGTTTATTTCATCCGTGCTATTGACTATGATGAATGGATATCAAACATTATTCTAGTCTCCAAGCATGACAAATCTATCAAAGTCTGTATAGATTTTTGAGATCTGAACTTAGCATGTTTGAAGGATGATTTTCCACTCCCTAACATTGATATGATAGTGGATATGAAAGCTAGATATGAAATGTACTCACTTATGGACAGATTTTTTGATTGTAATTAGATCAAAATTGCACTAGAAGATCAAGAAATGACTACTTTCACTTGTGCATGGGGAACTTTCTATTGGAACGTTATGCCATTTGGTCTAAAAATGTCAGTGCCACATATTAGAGGGAAATTACTACAATTTTTCATGACATGATGCATAAAACAATGGAAGACTATGTTTATGATACTTTAGTTAAGAGCACAAAAAAAAACACTCACCTTCAAGATTTGGGACCCATCTTGGATCATATGGAGAAATTCAGTCTAAGACTTAATCCCAAGAAATGTGCATTTGGTGTAATATCTAGGAAACTACTTGGTTACATTATTTCTACAAAAAGAATTGAAGTAGATCCAAAGAAAGTTCAAGAAATCATGAACATGCCTCCACATTGTAATATTGGCTAGATGAGGGGCTTACAAGGAAGACTTCAATCCATTCACAGATTCATCTCACAGCTAGTAGATAGGTCACAAACATTTACCAAGACTCTACATAAAGGTTATAATTGGAGCCAATACTGCAATCAGTGTCTAACATAGATAAATCAATACCTAGCTAATCCACCAATCTTGATGCCTCCTATCTATGAGAAGCCTCTTATTTTGTACATCTTAGCAATAGAGTCATCTCTTGGTGTCTTGCTAGCTCAAGAAGATAATGATAACAAGGAAAGAGCTATTTACTATCTGAGTGACATGTTGATTCCTTATGAAATGAATTATAGCATCATTGAGAAAGTTTTCTTGGTAGTCATCTTTGCTTTCAAAAAATTGAGACACGACATGCTCACTCATACTATGCAACTAGTTACTAAAATTTATCCACTAAAATACTTATGTAGTAAGGTAAATCAAATAGGAATTTTAGCTAAGTGGGTCATGATACTAAGTGAGTTTGACATTCACTATGTTGAACAAAAGGCTATCAAAGGACAAGCAATTGCTGATCAATTAGCAGAAGCACTAATGCAAAGTCTTCTTCCACTAAACATTGACTTCCCTAATGAATCAACTCTCACGCTAACACACTAGACTTGGGTGATGTTCTTTGATGGTTCCTTCACACAATAGGGATTTGGTGTTGGCTAATATTTATAACACCATAGAGGTATTTACTGCCTAAGGCACACAAGATTTTTTTTCCTTATACAAACAACATTGTAGAATATGAAGCCTTGATTAATGGCATGAAGATTGTAGTTGAATGGAGAGTGAATCAATTGAACATCTTTGGTGATTCACAACTCATAATCAAATTGGTCAATGACATATATTAGAAAAAGGATGAGAAATTGATCCCTTATAAATGCATGGTGGATGACATGAAGAAATACTTTACTCATATCACTTTCCAACAAGTTCCTCAAGTAAACAAAAAAGTAGTTGATGTCATGGCTACTCTTGCTTCCTTTTTACAAATGCTAGAGAATGGTCTTCGACATGAGTTCTTGGTGGAAATTTTACTCTACCCTACCTATAACTACCCTAAATATTAAATGATATATTCTATAATAGGACATGAATCATCCCACTAACACCATATATATTCTTACTTGTGTGACCAAACAAGTTCAAACAATCTAACCTAGAATGAAAAATGTCACCTTATCTGCAATGCTTTGTGGTATGTTATTTTTGCTAAAGACTTGTTTAGGAGAGTTGTCTAGAACTCGATGAGTCCAAACAAGCATTAATCAATGTACATGAGGGAATTTTTGGATCCCACTCTAATGATTTGACACTAGTTCATAAACTTATTAAAGCTGGTTATTATTGGCTGAATATGGAGTAAGAGGCAATCAAATATGCCAAGTTCTACAAATAATGCCAATTCCATGGGAATCTAATTCACACTCCTACCAGGGAGCTAATTCCATCTATCATGTTGTGGCCTTTCCAATAATGGGCCTTTGATCTTGTGGGTTAGATTCACCCATCCTCTTTAAATGGATACAAGTTCATCATTATAGCTATAGACTACTTCACTAAGTGGGTAGAGGCAATCCCTCTCTCTATAGAAAATGGAAAAACTATAGCTTCTTTCATTATGAATTACATCATTTTCAGGTATGGTGTACCTTCCTCCATCATTACTGACAATGGAGGATAGTTTAAAAATAAGGATATCAAGGAATTGTGCAAAATTTTAGAATCAAACAGCATTGGTCTTCTATTTACTGCCCCTAGGGTAACAGCCAATTAGAGGCATCCAACAAGGTGATCCATAAGATCTTGCATCACATAGTTAATAAATCTGGAAGGGACTGGCACCTTCAGATTAATCTATCTTTATGAGCTTATAGAACAAGTATCATAACTTTAATAGGTACAGTGCCCTTTTCTTTGGTATATAGAGTGGATGCTATCCTTCCAATTGAGGTTGAGATTCCTACTTTGAGAATCTCTCTAAAGGGCCTCATTACTGATGATGACTATAGAATATCTTAGTTCAAGAGTTGGAATTGCTAGATGAATGTCGACAGGTGGCGTATGATCATCTTCGAGCTTATCACTAGTGTATGTCTAGAAATTGTAATAAGAAATTTAAGCCATGTGACTCTCGACTGGCTGATTTTTTTTATAGAGAAAACCTTAAGAATCAGCAACAATAGGTAGAAAAGAAAAGTTCAAACCCAACTAGCTTGGTCCCTACATAGTCATTATAGTGTTTGGATCTGGTGTTTACCAACTTTCTATAGCCAAGGGAGAGGTTCTCAAGGAGCCCATCAACACTCTCCATTTGAAGTTATTCTACAATTGATTTGACTTTAGAATCTCTCTCTATATACTTAAAATTCCTTAAAAAATGATTATCTTGGTGAAAATCTAGCAATAGGCACCTTGGTAATACCAAAAACATTTAAAGAATCAAAAAATAAAATAAAAAATTGAAAAGAGAAAAATACAAAAAAATTAAAGAATAAGAAAAGCACCATTGATGAAAACCTGGTAAAAAGGCATCATGGTAGAAAAAAAAAGAATCTCTACCAAGAAGGTGAAAACTTGGTAAACATGTACCTCTTTTTTGAAATGCTATATCTAGCAAGACATCTTCTAGCTTCTTTTACATTTTTTTTCCTTCTTTAGTTTCCTTCTTTTTCTCATGTTTCTATGGATTGAATCTTGTCATAACTTGGGGACAACACCCCATAATCTCATAGGAATCTCTTGTGTTAGTCACCAGTTGTTCTAACCATGTCTATCTACTGTTTCTAGTGTCACTTTTGAGATTCCTCCAATAGAAGCTCTCTTGCGTTAGCCACTAGTTGTTCTAACTGTGTCTACCTACTATCGTTAGTGTCACTTTAGAGATTCCTCTCATATAAGATCTCTCTCACATTAGTCAATAGTTGTTTTAATTATGTTTGTCTACTATCCCTTACTTTCTTACTAAGGTTCTTCTTACTAAAGATTCCTCTTTGACTTCAGTCACTAGTTTTCCTAACTACATCCATCTACTATTGTTACCCTACCAAAGAGATTTTTTTCATACATGTTCTAAACATTAACACTTGACATCAATCCTATAACATAAAGACTAAACTCAAAATGATGAATTTATTTGGGATATTTTGATCTTTTATTTTTTTTCTTTTCTTTTCCTTTATCATGTCTCTTTGAGTAACTTGATGATGTCACTTTTCAACTAGAGAAGTGAGGACTAGAGGCATGATCTTTTCTTTGTTTACTATTTGATGGTTTAGTTCTAAGGATTTGAAGCATCCATATAAAAGGGATGTCCACTATAAGAGCCTCTATCTTGTATTGGATGGTTGTGTGTACCTTGACTCCTTTTATATGGATAACTCAATAAGGTTGGTACTTTTCCTTGTTTATTTGAGTGAATTCTCTATGCTACAATAAATATTGATATGCATCCTACTAAGTGAACGTATAGGTCACTATGAGTATAGTTAGTACACTTCTTCCTTAGGTTACAAATGCAAGGGTCATTTTGGACATAATACTTACTAATTACTTAGCATAAGAAGTATCTCTCATGTATTTGGTGTGTCTACACTCAAGAAAAATTTTGGTTATCCTAGCATTTAAGTTTTGATGCTTAATTTTGCTTGCTATATCAAAAGGGACAAATGTTCTGGTCATTCTAGCTTCTTGTGCCTCATATGCTTACATTTAATCCTAACAAAACTAGAACATATGTCCTATTCATATTCCCATGATTGCAATATCAGTGGGAATTGTACGACATATGGGATTTACCTAAATGCTAAATGATGATAATTTTCAAAACTTGGTAAATAGACTTATTGTTACATCTAGCATAAGGCTGCATTGCATAAAGCACATGGTTCAATCATTGGCTTACTTGCATCCTCTATAATGAGAGATTTTTGGCTTCTTCAATATATTACATTTCTTCATGAGTACATAAGTGTCTGATTCTTTAGTTCATCCTCTCAATCTTCAAGGGATACCTATCACTATTAATAAAAGAAAACATCTCATGTGCAAAAGACTATAAAGAGAAAAAAAGTGACACATGTAAAGGTACTCAAATTAAAATCTCATATATTTATATGAAGTCAAGTGTACATCGATGCAAAACTAAATTCTACTCAAGTGCTACTGATCTCAAAATGGTACAGCATGGTACTAACACACCACTTGATACATAGCTAGAGCACAATCGAAACAAAATGTGCTAACTCTCTCCTTCCTCCTCACCCCCCACTAGCAGTGGTGGAGGAGGAGAAGGAGGCATATCTAGTCTCACTAGAGGTTGTGCACCCACTGACTCTCATGTATACTAGAAAAATTGAGGCACCTGATCTACCTCATCTAGCACTACCACTATATACACCACAAAATAGTATGTTACTCCCACTGACTACAATCAAATCTCATCCTACTACTACTCTAATCTCTGAGCCTCTCACTCCAGCTACTCTCATAAATCATGTATCTCTTGATCACCTCTAGTATCTGAGTATTGCTCATTGTAACCTATATGTGCAGATCTCCTAGCTATTTATGTGTTGTCTACATGCTATCTCTCAATCTTCTGAGGGCATCCTAGGTTTGTGCAAAGATATCTCCTTCCTATGGCCATGTAGTAGGTTGGTCTTGCATATCCTTGTCACCCACACCATGCTCTACCTATTTGGTTGGCTGCTCTACCTCTGTATGTGGTATTTGGGTGTCTCCTCCAATGGCTCCTAGGGAGCCCATCTCATCTTATGTATTTCTCTGTCCTATCCCTCTTCTACCAACATCTAGGTTGAATCACATCTACCAAGGAGGAATAGGTACTTGATGTGTCCTCTACCTAACTCTCTCCTATTGGGCCTACTATGGTGGTGCCTATGGTGCTCACACTAGCTATATAGGTATAGACATCCCTACTGGGTCTATGAACCAAGTGAAGGGATGACTCACAAAATATGCCTGATATGTGCGAGTCATCCCCCATTATATTGTAACTAAGTTTCATACATCAATCATTGACTGGTAATCTCAAGGACCACTTACAGTCTAGATCTATAGCTAGTTATGTTGGTGTTTGAAAAATTTGGAGGGTTTTCAATTATCCCAATGAGAATATGACATATCTATGGGCAGCTAACTCCCATTTTCAACATGCCATTTCAGACCCCGGGCCAACTATAGAGCTAGAGCTTTCTTCTACTTCAAGCTCTGAATGACCTAGGTGGGTGGACCTTAGACTCAATTGATACTGTACCAGTGCAAAAAATATCCCTCAATCTATTAAGCAGATGAAAACCCATATATCTCCTAAAGCCTTATGCAGTAACAAAGAAGTGTAGTAGCTAATTACAACTCTACAAAGTGCACAAGCTAAGTGAGGGTTAAACTTTGATAGCTCTTCAACATAAAAGGGTAAAACATGTTTGATTAATAATGTTAATTTCAGTAGACCTTTCAAATGTAGCAATAAGGCCTAATGATCTTGTAACTGATTAGTGCCTTAACCATTGGGAAAATCCATGAATCACAAACATACATATGAATATCTGAGACATATGTGTATCTTTAGATATCTAATCTATCTATTCAACTTGTAAATAGACATCAATATTCAATTTAAACCTCATTCTTACATGATATCCCCATCAGTAACCTCACAACCCTGTTGATTTCCTTGAAGCATTTACGTAACCCTTTGAGTCATAGGCAACAATGAAATAACATACAACCTTAAGGGATTGCAACTACAACCTAAGCTCTATGTCAAAGGTTATAAAACACTGAAGATCACTGATGAAAGAGACAAGATTGAAGATAAAACTCAACCATCTACTATTCTTTGTATTAATTTCCATGAAATTATACATTTGTATGCATGAAATGAAAACATAGAAAACACCTAATAGATCTGAACTATCTATATTATCCTTCCTAATGTTGTTCATACAAGAGAGAAAATGCTAAAAGAAATGGTGTCTCAGTATTAGGAATGCATCAAGAACTAGATCTAAAACCTTGGTATCACAGCCATGAGAAAATTTTTCTCCAACGAACTAGAACCACGAATGGTCTAAAAGTGAAAAACTAGAACCCTGCTAGTATTACTAGCAAAAACTACCAACAACTTACAATGAAAGAAAGATAGAAAGATATAGTAGAAGATGAATTCCTAGATTTGATCTATGCCTAATATGTGTCCACTTGGAATTCAATCTTCTACAACTAAACAACTTCTCTCTCCCTTCTCCCATTCTGATATGATTTGGTTTCATCATTTTTTTGTTACTAATTTGCAAATGTCTTTGTTGAAATGATGAGAACTTGTTTAGTCACCAAAATATCTAAAAACTTCATGAAATGCTAGTAAAATTGATTTTTTACTGAGTGAATTTGATTAATTTTGACCCCAACTACATTTTTACCATGTTTTATGATCCTCTAACTAGATTTTCAATTTTTACCAATTCCACCAAGAAGGCCCTAAATTTCACGTTTCTGGCTATAACTCAAACTAGTGAGCACTTGTGTAAAAATGAACTCCATAATCAAAAAGTTTGTCTTCTCATGATTTTGACAATATATAATAGTGCATATTTTTCCTTCCAAAAACCCATTAAAGCTCAATTTGAAAAATACCCTTCTATTATGTAACTTTGGCTTGCAATTTTAAAATTCAAAAATTTAAAACAACTTCTAAAGTTTCAACTTTAAAATAAAAATACTTTGAATTTAAAACTTCTAAACATGCAAGCAGTTTACTTTGGCATTTAAAAACATTTTATTTTTCTCCTCTGATCAATTAGGCAATGACACTTGTCATCATCTCACTAGCTTTGAACATCGAACTGTGCTACATGTCACCTCGTGATTTGACACTGGTATTTGAGCAGGACCCACCCTATATTTTGCCAAATTCTTACAATTTTTGGCTAGTTGCCAAGTCACTTGCCAGAATTTCTCAACTTTTCTGGTGGCAATATGGTGACCACCGAGTTTGGACAACTTTTCTGGTGAACTCATCTTGCTCACTGATGCCACATCATCTGTGACATGTTACATTTTGACTAACCACTGATATTTGAGTGGGACCCATGTTGAAACTTCACCGCATTCTTCAAATTTATGGTGAGTCACCATGTCGCTCGCCAAAATTTCTCCAACTTTTTCAGTGGTGACTTGGCAACCCCCCAAATTCTAGTGACCTTTTTTGGCCAACCTCCTCTATCCATACTAGTGCCACCTCACCGCTAGCTGGGACCGACTTGCCATGTGTTACACGCTCGCATTCCCACTTTGTTTAACTCGTGAGCATCTTCTTCTTATGGAATTGCTCTGACCACTGGATCCGAACACATGGCAACATCTCAAGCCTCCCTATTTTGTGCACCACATAATCTCACATGGATCTTCACGTAAAATTATTGCATTTCCATCCCTGGTTGACATCATCATTGGGGCCCTTGCGCAAGCCATGCTTCTCAAAAAGTGTTCACTTGTTAGACAAAATTCTTATGAGTGCAATACTATTTAAAGTATAAAATATTTTCACCACAAGCAATGTGGGATATTGCAGGGCCTGCTAAGCTATAGGCTCTTTCCTATTAATGGCGTGAACCCTTTGTTATTTAAGCTCCCACGTAGGCTCTATATTTTTAGCATGGATTGCCTCCATTGAATGCTGGAAGCTCCCTTTTTTAATAGACATGGGAATCTCTTTTTCAAAACATTCCATGCATTGGCCTTTTGTTAATATGGGGCATTTTAAAAGAGAATTCAAGCTCCTCTGCCACTCCTCTTGTGCAGGTGTGGAGCTTTTTCTTCTAACACTGTCTTAATCCCCCTATTTGACTACTTGGAGCTCTTTTAGATGGTGCTTGGCTACTTGTTCATGTGTTGGTTCCTTTTTGTATGCCACGTGGGCTCCTCCTTTGAAATGGCATGCACTAGTTCTATTTTGAATTGGCTTCTTTTCCTTTTTACAATGGTTTCTTTGAAGAAGCCTCCCCATACTACATTTCTCTGCTTCACATGAGTGGATTGCTCCTTTATTGCGTAGGTCTTTGCTTTCATGTGGAGACATGACTCTTCTTTTTGTCTTTTGTTTTTTTCATCTTTTAAAACCATGGACTCTTGTTATAGCCAGCTTTTGCTTGGGTTATCTTTGACTATGCGTGATCTACTTTATCACTAGCTTCTTTCCTATTTTTAAAACAGTGAGCTTCCTTCTTGTTTGTGCGTTACACTAATAAAACCTCCTCTAATTTCCTTTGAAACTAGCAGCTTTAATGAGTAGACTTCCTTTTAAATTTTTTTCAAATGCCCTAAAAAAGGCCTCTCCCTTTTGTCATTGGTGGATGTCCCTTCAATGAGTAGACTCCCTTTAATTTAATTTTTTCTCACACATTGTGGTTTTTTTTTAATGGCACGGCATTGGGACAGGTATCCACCTCTTTGACTATGTGGACATCTTGTAGCAAGGTGTGGAGTCTTCTTCTTACTTGGCATAAGTTCTTTTTCTCACGTGGGTTATCTTTTCATTTGGCATTCACTTTAACTACTTTGAATCAGTCTACCTAATGAAATCAGTAGGGGCCCCAATGTGGGTCTAGCTAAAAAAATTTCCTTCTCGGACAACTAATACTTAAAACTGATCCATTAGTCATCTAAAATTGATTTAATAGAAATTCAATCGCTAAACCATTTGGTAAAACTCATTTTACCACTTTATCTGCAAACTATCAATTTGTGTCAAGAGGTCCTTTTTGGCCTTAAAAACTGATCCAAACACCTGATCGAGATCTAAAATCTAGCACAATAATTCTCTATTCCACATACTTTCACACTATCAAATCTCATCTCATGACGAATTAGGGGTCAAAAGATATTTTCTCTCAAAGTTGACCCTTCAGAACTGCCTACAAGAAAACATGTCAGAAAATAGCAAACTAGGTTCGAATTTGGCTTTGAAAACTAGGTAAATTGACACTTGGGGGCATGAAAATTGGGGCACTAATTCTCTTTCATGAGGAGAGTATAAGTATAGAATTTAAGCTCATGAAAAATAACAAGATGCATTTTGCAAGTGGTCAAAGTGGGCTACTCGGATTTCACAGACTAGAAACATTGTCAAAAAGGCAATTTTTGCAAATGGAATTGACTTGGAAAAGTGCACAAATGGATTTGTCATGACTTGAAAATTGGTACACTTGAAGAATTTTTGGAGGAAAAAAAGTGGTACAATCCATTTGATCTCACCTATCACAAATTAGGAGATATAACATCATGAACAGGGGTCCCGACAAATCTGCACATACTAACACCAGTAAAAAGATAGAAATTGTGTTTGGAATCGCGTTTGAAAACTGATCAAATGGATTCATCATAAGTTGAAACTTGAAACATAAAAATTCTCTAACATCTAAAATGCAACGCAAAAGGAATTTCAACATTTTGGTCAACTAGTCAAAAAGTTATAACATGTCAAACAGGGCTTCCCAGAATTGTGTGTAATGTGCATCAACATGAAAATAGTAAATGACCAACTTTGAGGGATTCAAAACCTAGTCAAATAGATTCAAAACGACTCAAAATCTAAAAAATAGGTTCTCAAGTATGGAAACTAGATACTCTCAAAGTGACAAATCATGAAACATTTCTAGGTGCAAGATATTCAGATGCAAATAAGGCCTCCTGTTGCTTTTTGACACTTGGGTGAAAATGCAAATTTGGAATTGGTTCAAAACAAGACTTCACGAAATGATTCGAAATGTTAGTTTAGCTTCATGAAACAAGTGGATAGGCTGAATGGAAGGTGTTAGAAACATTAAAAACCTCATGGGGCTCAAAAGTACAGCCAAGTATAATCTCATTAAAAGAATTTATGGGGCTTGATTTCTTCAATGGTGCTCAAAATTTGGGTTACAATTTTGAGCATGAACAGTGACTCTGTTTGGGGATGCATTCCTCTTGTGGGCATGGTGAGATTTTAGATCTCTAGGAGAAGCAGACCATTCCCAAAAACTTCAAAACTTCTCTTAAACAACTTTATTGAAAGCAAGAAACTACCACTAAGATTATATGCAAAAGCAGACCATTCCCAAAAACTTCAAAACTTCTCTTAAACAACTTTATTGAAAGCAAGAAACTACCACTAAGATTATATGCAAACGATGGCCCCAGGCCACCGAAAAGTTTTCACAACTTCTTACCTCTGTCATACACTTGATTTTCATTTACATTCTCCTCAGGAAAACTAAAACTCTCATTATCATTTTTTTCACCCAACATATCAATATTCACAATCAACTCATTAGATAAAACAAAACTATCATCATCTTCATAGTGTGTATAAAAATTAGACATACTTTCTTCATCTTGCCCACTATGAAAAAATGAATTAGCATGATCATAACAACTGATATCAAACTGAAATTGATCACTACTAACTGAATCATGGATTCTTTCAACTGGAAACATAAAGTGCTCATATTCAACTTCATTCAATGAGTTACATGGATCAAATTGTAACTCACCTTGTGCATCCATATATGAAGAGTATATAAACTCTGATTTCTCCTCAGTTGCAACATCAAACTTAATATATGATACATTGTCTTCATATTCCAACAAATGATTAGATCCCAAATCACAAGAATTATTGTGAAATTGCATTCTAACAATATGTTGATCCACATCAAAATTTTCCTTAAATAGCTCACTAGGATAAATTAATTCATTACTATTTCTTTCCTTGTCATATGAGCAATCTGAATGTATCTTGGGCTCATGAAAATAAAAAGACAATGAACTAGCAACAGACCCTATCTCTACATTTTCATCCTCAACATAGAAGTCATCATGTGCATTGATGTATGGATTAACATCACATACACCTCCCAAACTTGACAGAGCATATTCTGAAACTATATCTTCTTCAGCATCAAATTTAGGGGAAATGACTTCACCATATGGAAATGCAAAATGTGTCAAAGCACAAGCATCCTTGTATAGATTAGCATACCTTTCAAAATCATGAGCCAAAAAATCAGAAATCTCATCAAAACTTAACAAGACTTCATCCCTAGTTTCTTCTCCTTGGCTGTGATTATCATCTAGATAGCTTGACACACTTACAACAATAGACTTATTAGTAACATATTCTGAAAAAACAACATTCTAATCATCACATACATCTTCTTCTTTAGACAATACCTCAGCAACTAGCATCGTAATACATTCACATTCATCACTAGAAGAAAGACTATTATTGTTGTTAAAATTTTCCTCTTCTTTATAGTCATCATTATAAAAAGATGAATCCAAATTATGCATGTCATCACACTACTAATTAATATCCTCTTATTCATAAAACTAAGACTCTTCATTTTCAATATCACTTTCAACAAACTCATTACATTCACTAACATTAGATTCATTAGCCTTTAAATCACATTCAATTTATGTGATAATATCTTGGAATTTAATAATCCTTTCAAACCTTGACTTGGCTAACCAAGCAACTAAATATGGCATAAGAACTTCTAAGAGCACCATTGGCCATGAAGACATCTCTGGTCTAAAGGACTCGTCAAGATTCATAACTGTTGATTGGAACTTCATGTAAGTTGGAAATCCATCAAGACCCTTAACATCACCAACTATACTTCTTAACCTTAAGATAGTCTTATTATGAATTTCTCTTTTTAATCTAGCAATATTTTCATGAACACTTTCATGAGTTGGCACATCATTTGGAGATCCAGACTCATAATCCATCTCTTAAAACTTTAAAACTCAAGTACCTCTTTTTCTTAGTCCTGAAACCACTAGATGGAGGCAATCATTTCTAAAACTTAACTTTCATGAAAAATAGATACATGAAAATTGTAAATACCTTTATGTGTTGCTATTTGAAACCTCAGATCTACTAATTAGCCTAGTGCTAATATGAAACCCTTCACATCGTAGATAGAATCCTTTGTAGAGTCACCACCTCCTTGAAGAGGAAAATGAAATCACAACAATGATTCACCTTTTGAGATCAATTATATCAGCAGATACAAACAACCACATAAACCATTAATCAAGAAACTTATAATTTCTCTTTTCCAAAAAACTAGATCCGCCCATAAATATTGAAAGCCTCTGATATTTAAAAAAAATCATGCACTGGTACAGAGATTTACTTTAGAGTCACCACTCACACTTAGTGAGAAAAGATTTTTTTTTATTTTATAGCATTTATTGATTCTCAACCAGACTTTCAATATGGAAAACTTGCAAATCACTAACACCTTGGAAAGAGGATACACTTCATAAATTGATTCTTAACTCTAAACCTTTTGCAACAACACTTGTAAAGACTGAACTAACTGAAGATGGACTTATAATAGTCATAAAACACAATTTATATCCAATCTTACAACCTACTACTGTCCATGAACAAAGCTTAACTGGGGAACACAAAATTCAGCAAGGATATGAAAAGAACATCACAATTACCTCATTGTTGTACTACTTTCCTTGTGTTTCTCCTATTGTATTGAATCTCCTCTTCTAGATTATCAAGGTTTGTCTACCATTTAGATTCGATACAATCCCCATAAGAGTCGCCATTTTGTTGGTGTTTGAAAATGCTTGAGGGTTTTCAATTATCCCAATAAGAATATGACATATCTAGGGGCATCTAACTCCCATTTTCAACATGCCATTTCAAACACCAGGCCAACTATAAGGCTAGACCCTTCTTCTACTTTAGGCTCTACAAGACCTAGGCGGGTGGACCTCAAATTCAATTGATACCATACCAGTGCAAAAACATATCCCTAAATCTATTAAGCAGATGAAAACCCCTTATGTCTCCTAAAGCCTTATGCAGTAACAAAGAAGTGCAGTAGCTAATTACAACTCTACGAAATGCACAAGCTGAGTGAGGGTTAAACTTTGATAGCTCTTCAACATAAAAGATTAAAACACATTTGATTAATAATGTTGATTTCAACAGACCCTTCATATGCAGCAATAAGACCTAATGATCCTATAACTGATTAGTGCGTTAACCATTGGGGAAATCCATGAATCACAAACATACATATGAATATCTAAGACATATGTGTATCTTTAGATATTTTATCTATCTATTCAACTTGTAAATAGACATCAATGTTCAATTTAAACCTCATTCTTACATGATATCCCCATCAGTAACCTCACAACCCTGTTGATTTCCTTGAAGCATTTACATAACCCTTTGAGTCACGAGCAACAATGAAATAACATACAACCTTAAGGGACTACAACTACAACCTAAGCTCTATGTCAAATATTATAAAACATTGAAGATCACTGATGAAGGAGACAAGATTCAAGATGAAACTCAACCATCTGTTGCTCTTCGTATTAATATCCTTGAAATTATACATTTGTATGCATGAAATGAAAACATAGAAAACACCTAACAGATCTAAACTATTTGTATTATCCTTCCTAATGATGTTCATACAAGAGAGAAAATGCTAAAAGAAATGGTGTCTCAATATTGGGAATGCATCAAGAACTGGATCCAAAACCCTGGTATCACAGCCATGAGAAAAAATTTCTCCAACAAACTAGAACCATGAATGGTCTAACAATGAAAACTGGAACCCTGCTAGTATTACCCAGAGAAAACTGCCAACAACCTACAATGAAAGAAAGATAGAAAGATATAGGAGAAGATGAATTCTTAGATCTGATCTATGCCTGACATGTGTCCACTTGGAATTCAATCTTCTACAACTAAACAACTTCTCTCTCCCTTCTCCCATTATGATATAATTTGGTTTCATCATTTTTTTGTTACTGATTTACAAATGTCTTTATTGAAATGATGAGAACTTGTTTAGTCATCAAAATATTTGAAAACTTCATGAAATGCCAGTAAAATTGAGTTTTTACTAAGTGAATTTAATTAATTTTGTCCCGAACTAAATTCTTACCATGTTTTACTAATCCTCTAACTAGATTTTTAGTGTTTACCAATTCCACTAAGAAGGCCCCAAATTTCACATTTCTAGCTATAACTCAAACCAATGAGCACTTGTGCAAAAATGAACTCCATAATCGAAAAGTTCATCTTCTCACAATTTTGGCAATATATAATATCTCATATTTTGCCTTCCAAAAACCCATTAAAACTCAGTTTGAAAAATGCCCTTCTGTTATGTAACTCTAACTTGCAATTTTAAAATTCAAAAATTTAAAACAACTTCTAAAGTTTCAACTTTAAAATAAAAACCCTTTCAATTTAGAACTTTTGAACATTCAAGCATTTTACTTTGGCATTTAAAAAAAAATTATTTTTCTCCTCAGATCAATTGGGTGATGCCACTTGTCATCATCTCACTAGCTATGAACATCAAATTGTGCCACATGTCACCTCATGATTTGCCACTGGTATTTGAGCAGGTCCCACTTTATATTCTAAGAGATTCTTAAAATTTTTGGCAAGTCTCCAAGTCGCTTGCGATAATTTCTCAACTTTTATAGTGGCGACATGGCAACCATCGAATTTTGGTAACTTTTTCTGTGAACTCATCCTACTCACTGATGCCACAACATCCACCACATGTTACATTTTGACTGGCCACTGATACCTGAGCAGGACCCACATTGAAACTTCGTTGTACTATTCAAATTTTTAGTGAGTCACCATGTCACTCACTAGAACCTTTTTCGGTGGTGACTTGGCAACCCCTCAAATTTTGGTGACCTTTTCTGGCCAACCTCCTCTATCCATACTAGCACCACCTCACCGCCAGTCGGGGCCCACTTGCCATGTGTCATGCACCTGCATTGTCACTTTGTTTAATCGATGAGCATATTCTTCTTATAGAATTGCACTTTTTGTTGGATCCAAACATGTGGTAACATCTCAAGCCTCCCTATTTTTTGTGCCACATCATCTTGCATAGATCTTCACATAAAATTATTGCACTTCCATCCCCAACTGACATCATTAATGGGGCCCTTGTGCAAGCCATGCTTCTCAAAAAGTGTTCACTTGTTAGACACAATGCTTATGAGTGCAATACTATTTAAAGTATAAAAAATTTTGCCACAGGAAATGTGAATATTGCAGGGCTTGCTAAGCTGTCGGCTCTTTCCTATTAATGGCATGAATCCTTTGTTCTGTAAGCTCCCACACAGGCTTTGTATTTTTATCGTGGATTCCCTCCACTAAATTTTGGAAGCTCCCTTTTTTAATAGATGTGAGAATCTCTTTTTCAAAACATTCCATGCATTGGCCTTTTTTTAATATGGGGCATTTTAAAAGAGAATTTAAGATCCTCTGCCACTCCTCTTGCGCAAGCATGGAGCTTTTTCTTCTAACACTACCTTAATCCTCCTATTTGACTATGTAGGGCTCATTTAGATGGTGCTTGGATGATTTTTTATGTGTTTGTTCCTTTTTCAAAGCCACGTAGGCTCCTCCTTTGAAATGGTGTGTGCTGATTCTATTTTGAATTGGCTTCTTTGCCTTTTTATGGCAGTTTCTTTTGAAGAAGCCTCCCCCTGCTAGATTTCTCTACTTCATGTGAGTGGATTTCTCCTTTATTGCATAGGCCTTTGCTTTGATGTGGAGACATGACTCTTCTTTTCATTTTTTTTTTTCTTCATCTTTTAAAACCATGGACTCTTGTTTTAGCTAGCTTTTGCTTGGGTTATCTTTAACTATGTGTGATCTTCTTTATCACCAGCTTCTTTCCTATTTTTAAAATGGTGAGCTTCCTTCTTGTTTACGCCTTACACTAATAAAACATGCTCTAATTTCCTTTGAAACTAGAATCTTCAATGCATAGACTCCCTTTTAAATTGCTTTCCAATGCCATGAAAAAGGCTTCTCCCTTTTGTCATTAGCAAATGTCCCTTCAATGCGTAGACTCCCTTTAATTTAATTTTTTCTCACACATTGCAGTTTTTTTTTAAATGGCATAGCATTGCGACTAGTATCCACCTCTTTGACTACATGGACATCCTGTAACAAGGTGTGGAGTCTTATTCTTACTTGGCATAAGTTCTTTTTCTCACATGGGTTACCTTTTGATTTGGCATTCACTTTAACTGCTTTGAATCAGTCTAGCTGATGAAATCGGTAAGGCCCCAATGTGGGTCCAGCTAAAAAAAATTTATTTTTGGACAACTAATACTCTAAAAAAATTCATTAGTCATCTAAAATTGATTTAATCAAAATTCAATCGCTGAACCATCCGCGAAAACTTATTTTAACACTTTATCTACAAATTGTTAATTTGTGCCAGGGGGTCCTTTGATTGGCCTTAAAAATTGATCCAAACACCTGATCGAGCTTTCAAATCTGGAACATTGATTCTTTGTTCCACATACTTTTACCCTATTGAATATCATCTCATGAATAATTTGGGGTCAAAAGATATTTGCTGTCAAAGTTTACCCTTCAAAAATGTCTACAAGAAAACATGTCAGAAAACAACAAACTTGGTAAACTGACACTTGGGGGCATTTAAAATGGAGCAGTGATTCTTTGCCTTAAGGAGAGTATAAATATACAATTTAGGCTCATTATGAATAATATGATGCATTTGGCAAGTGGTCAAAGTGGGCTACTCGGATTTCGCAGAATGGAGACACTATCAGAAAGGCAATTCTTGCAAATGGAATTGACTTGGAAAAGTGCACAAATGGATTCGTCATGACTTGAAAATCAGAACACTTAAGTTATTTTTGGAGGAAAACATAGTGGTAAAATCCATTTTATCTCACCTATCATATAATAGGATATATAACATCATGAATAGGGGTCCCGACAAATCTACACATACTAACACCAGTAAAAAGATAGAAAATATGTTTGGAATTGCGTTTGAAAACTGATCAAATGGATTCGTCATAAGTTGAAACTTGAAACATAACAAGTCTCTGATGTCTAAAATGTAATGCAAAATTAATTTCAACATTTTTATCAACTGGTCAAAAGTTATAACATGTCAAACAAGGCTTGCTAGAATTGTGTGTAATGTGCATCAGCATGAAAACAGTAAATGACCAACTTTGAGGGATTCAAAACGTAGTCAATTAGATTCAAAACAACTCAAAATCTGAAACATAGGTTCTTAAGTATGGACATTACATACTCTCAAAGTGGAAAATCATTAAACATTTATGGGTGCAAGATATTCAAATGCAAGCAAGGCCTCCTATTGTTGTTTGACACAGGTGAAAATGCAGATTTGGAATTTGCTCAAAACAAGACTTCACGAAATGATTCAAAATGTCAATTTAGCTTCATGAAAAAAGTGGATAGGCTCAATGGAAGGTTTTAGAAACATTAAACACCTCACAAGGCTCAAAAGTATAGCTAGGTACAATCTCATTAAAAGCATTTATGGGGCTTGATTTCTTCAACGGTGCTCAAAATTTGGGCTACAATTTTAAGCGCCAATAAGTTGCACATATGAACATTACTCCTATGATATATCTTGGGGTTGACCATACTATCACCACACAAAATTTAGTGGGAATCTCTTTACAACCTACATAGAGTGACCTATCAGTGGTCAAGGGGTAAACATGTATCCCAACTCTTGGGGTACATCATCATAGGCCTCTATCTTCCTCCATGAATGCCATACTACTACTACTAGGTCATCCAATTGGCCTCTTAACTACTTAGTCTTCCCTAGTTCTACTTGGATCAATTGGCCTCTATACTTACATATATAGGGCTCCATGGGCTTTCTCTCATCTAAAAAGATAGGTCTCATCATGGGAAAATGCTCCCATGCCCATACCTGAAGAACATAGACATCGGTAGCCATGTTCTTCCTCTCATGATAGAAAATCTCATGCATCTCATGGATCATGTGTGTGAGCATGCACTAACCCCATCTATAATGCTCAAGTGCCCCTAGCATCATCTATAACATCTAGCCCCATCCACACTCTAATCCATCCTGACCTCTATCGGGCATCAAGAAGCAACTAATGAATATGCCCAATACTACTAGCAATTTGTGTGTGGGCCCATATGTGTGTACTATCTCATCCCATGTGATGGCTCTACCCATGATCAGATCCTCCAAAAATATGGCCCCTAATGCCTCTATACCTCTCCAAGGTACTATGTCACAAACAATCTGTAACCCATGTAGGGGGATGTGAAGTATCCTATAGATATCCTTGGGTGTGAAAATCATCTCTCCCTAGGGTAGATGGAAGGTGTTCATCTTTGAATGGAAAGACTCGACCAACATAATCAAAAGGTTGTGATTCACCAATAATGTTGGGATCTGACAATGTTATGATAGTCCCAGAGTATCGATGTGTGCCATGTTGGCATCATCTTGCCATCATAATAGAGCTCCAAAAGGAAAATAGTGGGATCTGAACCCGACATTAGGAAAGGTAATTTGCACACACAAAAAAAAAGGAAAATGATCAGTCTTAGATTAGACAAAATGACAAAAGAAACTACAAAATATCGATGAAAAAATCAAATTTCAAACACTAAACTTGTACTTTACACCAAATTTTCATGTGAGAATTCATCTTCTCACATGAGTTTGCACATCCTCACATGAGGAAACACTTTCTCATATAAAAAGAGATCAAACTACAAGCAAAAAAGTTACCATTTTTAGGGATTCTCGTGTAAAACATGGGCATCTTGCATGCAAGAAAAACCCATTACACCACATGAAGAAGTACTAGCTTGGTACTTCTTTGTATGAATGATGATTGGCTTTGCATGAGGAGAGAAATCCTTGCATGAGAACTGACAAAACAAAATTTAAAATTCCCTAAAACATTCTAAAAATGACTCAAAATGCATGAAAATTGAAATACAAAGAAAAATTATTGATGACTCACTGGATGTCCATATTCTGCCAATCGGTTGTGTCATCTAGAGAGCTCAAATTGATGCCTATGCATGGGGACCACCATCTTTCTCCTCAAATCTCTCTTCTCCACAACAAATAAAAGCACAAATGAATTGAAAATAACCCTTTTGGGACTTATATAGGTTTTGACTTAATTTTTCAAAGTGCTTCGATTGGCATGAAAATAAACCCCTGGCTAATTTGGCTGCTCTGAACTCATTTTTAGGATCAAGTTCAAAATTTGACACACTTAAATGGCTCAAAATCACATTTTAAAATTTTGGGAGCAACACAATCGAATGCTTGTGCAATCCAATTTTTTGATACTTTATGAATCATGGAATCTTTTCAAATCACATTTTCTTCAAATTTTCCAAATTTCTAGAAAAAGTCAATTATGGTCAACTATGTTCAAATGTGGTCTTTTGGACCTTGGAACCACTCTAAATTGACTCCAAATTTTCTTTAGATTTTTCTAATCTATTCTACATTCCTCTCAATCTCTGACTTCTTCTGTATCTCTCAATATATTACTCTGCATCACTATTCTAGTGTGTCATCTTTCCATTTCGCTCCTGAGGGGGCAAGATGATTACATCATTGAATCTTTCAAAACTCACTTCAATTCAATCTGAATCTTATGCTCTCATCACTCAAGGCATCTCATCACTTAGAGCATCTTGTTCCATTCTATCTAGTATCTATGTCATCTCTCTTATCTTTCAATCAATTGATCAATCTTATAATAGTCCTTGTCAGAGTTTGATGGATAGGTATTAGGATAGTCAAACCTTGACTCCTGAGGATCAAGCCTCATTTTAGGGATGATTCTATGACTCATGATAGGTCTTTTTATCTCTTTCATAAACAAGTATTTAGATGCTCTATTTGGACTTTGGTGGATTAAGCTTCATTCTGGAGATAATTCCAAAATCTTGCTAAGCATTAAGCTTCATTCTAGAGATAATCCTAACTTTTGTTGAGAATTAAGAATTGTTCTCAGGATAATTCTATGAATCATGATTAATCTTGTCATCTTCTAATGGAAAGGTATTAGGATAGTCTAACCCTAACTCCTAAGAGTTGATTCTTGTTCTGAGAAAAAAATTGTGAAGTTTGACAATCTTTATCTTATCAACCTGGGCATCTAGGTGTCTTATCTAGATCCCCTAAGCTTAAGCTTCATCCTAGAGATAACATTAAATTTCTTATCAACCTATATCTAGGTGTTCTATGTGGATCCCCTAAGGCTAAGATTCATTCTAGAGATAACCTTATATAGCTTATCAATATTAGTATCTAGGTGTTCTATTTGGATGCCCTAAGGTTAAGCTTCATTCTAGAGATAATCATAAAAAGACCATCAATTGGTCTCTGAATCAACAACTTCAGAACCAATCTCATTTCTTGATCTATACTTCATACTTCTAGTTTCTTTGAATTGAATTTTCTACTCACACAATCATTCAAAGAGAGGCAAATTTAATACCCCAATATTGGTACACTACCATGCTAAACTAATTTTGGTCTATTTTAATTAATCCTAAGTCCTATTTTACTAGGCAATTTTGATTTTGATACTCACTACATGACCTAAGTGTTAGATGTAGAAAACCCTAATCTACATTAATCACACTCTCTATTTAATTTCTAAGTATTGACTCAAATTAGCTACATTAAACCTATAAATTAAGTTTAATTTAATTATAAGTGTTCATACATTAATTAAATTAAATTACCTCTTTAGCTTATATACAAAGGAATTAAAGTATTTAATTTAATAAGATAATGTCCTTATTTTAATTGTTCAATTAATTAAGATTATGCATTTATGAGGTCATATTTTATTAAAATTAAATATTCTCTTTAAATCTTCTCTTCAATTTAGAAATGGAAATTCTAAGTGAACTAGAACTCGAAATGGAATTAACTTAGTTAACTCTTTCTCACACTTGAAAGAGAATCAATTAACTATCCATCATACTTAGATCTAAAATAGTTAACTTCATCTGTACAAGGAAGTTTCCACTCTAACTGAATCTCATTTCCAATCTCAATCATCTATTCTACTTGATCTAGACCATTGATTAATTTCTAGAATTCTATTTGATGCTGGAGCATCCTGGGTTGCCTTGTTATCCTGCTCATTTTTGTTCATTTTACAGTTGGTGTCGAGTTACTATAGTACTCTTCATGTGCTAAGTTACAATAGCACTCTTCATGTGCTGAATTAGTGTAGCACTCTTCATGTGCCAAGTTACTATAGCACTCTTCATGTGCTGAGTTACTGTAGCACTCTTCATGTTTCGAGTTACTATAGCACTCTTCATGTGCCAAGTTACTGTAGCACTCTTCATGTGCCAAGTTACTATAGCATTCCTTCATGTGTTGAGTTACTATAGCACTCTTCATGTGCTGAGTTACCCAGTATATGCTGAGTGCCAGTTTTGGAAAGCTTTCTTTTGTGGAGTAATCTATTTTTGGTTCCTATCTGGGCTAACTTTTCTTGCATTTAATTTTGGTATAGGTAGTTATATTTGCTGAGAGCCATCTTGTGGCTTCTCTATGTTCTAGAATGTTCTGTAAGCCATTTTGGCAAGTATATATAGAGTATTTAGGCTTAGATTTATGCTAGTTGAGGGAGAAGAAGTTTTTGGAAGAAGATTAGAGAGCAGAACTGAAAGTGCAAATTTGCAGTTGGATCTTTGAATGTGAATGTATTTGTAATTGGTCGTAACCTAAAAGGCTTTATAGCTGGGCATGTATGAAGATATATTGATAAATCAATAAAAGTAATTCACTCTTCTTCCTCCTTTGGTTGTTGTTCTTTGTGTTCATTTCCATTGTGTTAACTCTTGCAAGATGGTTTGGATAGCTAGATGAGCCTTTGGCCCTAGTTATTCACCCTCTTGCCTGTGTCAGTTGGTATCAAAGCTTGAGGTTCATCTTTGTGGAGATTGGATTGTGTGGAACCCTAATTTGGATTTGGTTTTAGGGTGGTAGATCTATGGATTTGACCTATGACTTGTAGAGGGTTACGGTCTTGCAGGAACCTGATTTGTGAAGATGGTTCATCGTAGAGGAAATAATGTTGATAATGCTATATTGGCTAAGTTGAGACAAATTATAGCTAGATTAGATGCTATGGAGATAGCCCAGAGGAGAGGAGCACATCTTGAAGATGTGAGTGATGATGAAGTAGCAGCACCAAACCATAATCCAGAACCTAAAGAAGATCAAGATGAGGAAAGATTTTTGTGAGTATTGTCTATGGAAAATTCAAAACCTGATGTAGAAGTTGTTCCTTATGATCAAAAATTGGATACCAATGCTATGCTAGATTGGATCTCTGATATGGAGAATTTCTTTGAGTATGAAAACACTCCTGATAATAGAAAGGTGAAGATTGTAGTCACTAGGCTAAAAGGTCATGCATCACTATGGTGGGAGCACTTGCAAACTGATAGACAAAGGAGAGGAAAGGAGAAGATCAAAACTTGGCCAAAGATAGTGAAAAAGGTAAAGAAAAAATTTCTCATGTTGATTACCAAGTTAGCTTGTTGAGAAAGATGCAAAATTTGAAACAAAAGGACATGACTGTAAAAGAATATACTGAGGAATTCTATAGATTAGACATCAGATCTAGACATGTGGATGATGATGTTGAAAAAATTGCAAGGTACATTAATGGATTGAGATCTAGAATACAAGATGAAATAAGTTTTGTAAAGCTAGAAAGTGTAGAAGAAGCATATCAATATGCCTTAAAAGCTGAGGAGATCTTGAAAAAGAAGCATGAACAAAGACAAAGAGGTAGAGGTGGTAGATTCTAGAGAGGCAGAGGTAGATCTGATATTTCTATGCAGGATAAAGGAAAATTTGAATGGAAGAATGATGAAAAAGGAAAGACTGAATGGAAAAGTGGTAATTCTTACTAAGGAGGTACTAATTCTTACTGAGGAACAAGAAATTCTTATTCTAGAGGTGGATTTCATGGTAATTGTATTAGATGTAGCAAAGAAGGGCCTAGATCCTTTGAATGTAGATCTTTTGAAGGTGGCAAAATAATAGAAATGATATGATTCAAGAAGACATTGAGAGTTCACCAAGTGGACCTAAGGCTAGAGAAAATTTGATGGTGAGAAGAACATTATGTAATAAGGGAGAGGATGAGGAACCTATTTTAGGGAGAAATCTTTTGAAGACAAGATGTAAGATGGCTGAAAAATGCTATAAAGTGATCATTGATAGTGGAATTTCTACAAATCTAGCATCAGAAGAGCTAGTTACAAAGTTGTAGTTGTAGAGGCTAAAACATCCCAAACCTTATCATGTTCCATGGATCAAAGATGAGCATAAGATATTGGTAAGTGAGCAATGCCTTGTGAAGTTCAAAAGTGGACATTACTTTGATGAAGTTTTGTGTGATATTATGCCCATGGATTGTTGTCATATGTTGTTGGGTAGACCTTGGCAATATGATAGATATGCTATACATGATGGAAGATTGAATCAATATACTCATTAGGTAAATGGGAAGAAATAAACATTGTTGCCTTTGATCAAAATTCCAGATGTGGTTAATTGTATTGCTATAAAAATTTGCATGGTTAATGGGAAACAATTTGAAAAGGAAATGAAAAAGAATCAAATTTGTTTTTCTATAATTCCAAGAAAACTGAGCTTTGTCAATGGAGATTGAGTGCAAGAAAACAGTGTTAACTGAGTGCTAGTTAGTGGTGATCGAATGACCGATGGTAATATTGACTAAGTGCTAGAAGAAATTGCAGAGTTGTTGAATGAGTATAAAAAAATTATTGATGATGATATTCTTGATGGTTTACCTCCAGCAAGAAGTATAAGTCATTGTATGGATCTAATCCCTGGAGCTAGTTTTCCAAACAAAGCACCATATAGATTGACACCTAAAAAGAATGAAGAACTTAACAGAAAAGTGCATGAGTTGTTGCAGAAAGGTTTGATTAGAGAAAGCTTGAGTCCATGTGTTGTACCTACTATATTAGCACCTAACAAGAATGGAGAATGGAGAATGTGTATTGATTCCAAAACCATTAACAAGATAACAGTGAAATATGGTTTCCTATACCAATGATGGATGACATAATGGAGATTTTGAATAGAGAAAAGTATTTTACCAAGACTAATTTGAAGAGTGGATATCATCAAATCAGAATCAGAGAAGGTGATGAATGGAAGAATGCTTTCAAGACAAAAGATAGTTTGTATGAATGGTTGGTTATGCCTTTTGGTTTGACTAATGCACCTAGTACTTTCATGAGGTTGATGAATGAAGTTCTGAAAAGATTCTTGGGTAAATTTGTGATTGTTTATTTGGATGATATTCTGATATTCAGCAAGACTAAGGAAGAACATCTTGAGTATACTAGACAAGTATTGTAGAGGTTGAAAAAGGAAAAATTGTTGATTAAACTAAAAAAGTGTTCTTTTATGCAAGAGGAGATTGTGTATTTGGTATTTGTGATTTCAGCTAATGGTTTGAAGATGGATCCTAAGAAGGTTAAAGTAATTTTGGAATGGCCTACACCAGAGAATGTGAGTGAGGTAAGATCATTTCATGGTTTGGCTAGTTTTTACAAAAAGTTTATAAATAATTTCATTGTTTGTAATGCTATGACTGAAACAATGAGGGGAGATAAAAAGGAATTCAAGTGGACACATGGAGCTAATAAGAGTTTTGGGACTTTGAAACAAAAGGTTGTTGAATTACCTGTATTGGCTTTACCTGATTTCAACAAAGTATTTCAAGTTGAATGTGATGCAAGTGGTAATGCAATAGGAGTTGTATTAAGTCAAGAAGGTAAGCCTGTTGCTTTCTTTAATGAAAAGTTGAATGATGCTAAAAGGAAATATTCTATGTATGATCAAGAATTTTATGCCATTGTTTGAGCATTGAAGAAATGGAGACATTATTTGATGCCTAAGGAGTTTGTGTTGTATATTGATCATAAAGCTTTACAATACTTGGGAAGTCAACATAAATTGAATCAAAGACATATGAAGTGGGTTGAGTATTTGTAGAGTTTTACATTTTTGATCAAGCACAAGAGTGGAGTTACTAACAAAGTTGCTGATGCATTGAGTAGAAAGCATTCTTTATTGACTGAAATGAAGGTTGAAGTTCTTGGTTTTCATGAAATGAAAGAATTGTATGATGCTGATCCTAATTTTTCTAAGGCATGGCAAGAGTGCAGAGCACCAAATTTGACAGATCAAATAAGTAAGTATGATGATTATTTCATTCAAGAAGGTATGTTTTTCAAAGGCATCTAGTTGTGTATTCCTAGAAGTCCTATGAGGTTGAATTTGATTAAGGAAAAGCATAGTGGTGGATTAGCTGGACATTTTGGAATTGATAAGACATTGAATTTGTTGAAAGAGAAGTATTATTGGCCACAAATGTATAAGGATGTTAATAAATTTGTAAAGAGTTGTGGAGTTTGTCAAGTTGCAAAGGGAGTGAGTCAAAATACTAGTTTGTATACACCTATTACTATTCCTAAGAAACCTTGGATTGACATTAGTATGGATTTTGTTCTTGGATTGCCTAAAAAAGTCAAAGGGTATGATTCCATATTTGTTGTAGTGGATAGATTTTCTAAGATGGCTTATTTTATACCATGTAAGAAGACATCAGATGCTGAGCATGTTGCTGAATTTTCTTTAAAGAGATTGTGAGATTGCATGGATTACCAAGAAGCATTATTTTAGATAGAGATAGTAAGTTTGTTGGTTATTTTTGGAAGACTTTGTGGAAGAAGATGGGTATTGAGTTGAAGTTTAGTTCTACATTCCATCCACAAATAGATGGATAGATAGAGGTTGTGAATAGAATCTTAGAAAATTTGTTGAGATGTTTAGTTGGGAATAAACCAAGTAATTGGGAAATGGCATTGGCACAAGCTTAATTTGCATATAACAATTCTGTGAATAGGAGTATAGGGAAGACACCTTTTGAGATTGTTACCAGAATGCATCCTAGAGGTACATCAAATTTGGGAGATGTTGTTGGTGAAGAAAAGAAAAGTGTTGTAGGAGAAGAATTTTCTGATTTTATGGAGTCCTTACATAAGGAAGTGAAGTTGAGGTTGGAACAAAGCAATCAGAAGTATAAGGAGAATGTTGATCAGTCTAGAAGACACCATGATTTCAAGTTGGTGATGAGGTGATGGTTCATCTAAAGAAAGGAAGATTCCAAATTGGAACATATAGTAAGTTGAAGATGAAGAAATTTGGACCTTGTAAGATTTTGAAGAAGTTTGATAGTGGTAATGCTTATGAAGTTGAGTTACCTAATGACATGGATATATCTTCTATATTCAATATTTCTAATTTGTATAAGTTTCATGAGCCAGATGTTGAAGTTGTTGTATTAGAAGATTATCCTAAGAAGTAGATTGAAGAAGTTGAACAGATATTGGATTAGAGAGTTGGCAGGAGCACAAGAGGAAAAGATTACTATGAATATTTGGTAAAGTGAAAGAACATGCCTATTGAAGATGCTTCATGGATTTCACAATCTAAGTTGGATTCCACTCGGATTATGACATCTCAATGATTCAGGAGAATCATCTCTTTCAACCCCAGTTGTTTGATGCAGGAGCATCCTGGGTTGCCTTGTTATCCTGCTCATTTTTGTTAATTCTATAGTTGGTGCCGAGTTACTGTAGCACTCTTCATTTATCAAGTTATTGTAGTACTCTTCATGTGCCGAGTTATTGTAGCACTCTTCATGTGCCAAGTTACTGTAGCACTCTTCATGTGCTGAGTTACTGTAGCACTCTTCATGTGATGAGTTACTGTAGTATTCCTTCATGTGCCAAGTTAATATAGCACTCTTCATGTGTCGAGTTACCCAGTGTATGCTGAGTGCCAGTTTTGGAAAGCTTTTTTTGGCTAAGTAATCTGTGTCTAGTTCCTATTTGGCCCAATTTTGCTTGCATTTAATTTTGGTATAGGTAGTTCTATTTGCTAAGAGCCAACTTGTGGCTTTTCTATGTTTTAGAATGTTCTATAAGCCATTTTTGCAAGTATATATAGAGTATTTAGGCTTAGATTTAAGCAAGTTGAGGGAGAAAATTTTTTTGGAAGAAGATTAGAGAGCAAAACTAAAAGTATGAATTTGCAGTTGGATCTTTGAATGTGAATGTATTTGTAATTGGTTGTAACCCAGAAGGCCTTACAACTGGGCATGTATGAAGATATCTTGATGAATCAATAAAAGTAATTCACTCTTTTTCCTCCTTTGGTTGTTGTTCTTTGTGTTTGTTTCTATTGTGTTACCTCTTGCAAGGTGGTTTGGATAGCTGGGTGAGGCTTTGGCCCTAGTCATTCACCCTCTTGCCTGCATCACTATTTAAGAGGCCTTCAATCCCTCACCATAGAGGTTGAATTGATTTTGTATCGAATTTATGCTGAAATATCTATCCATTTTCTCATACATCCATAGCTTAAATCTCTTGCATTATAATATCATCTTAGTGTTAAAATGCATTGATTCAACATAGTATGCTCTTCTATTTTTTAGCTTAATAGGCATTTCATATAGATTAATTTTCATTCTCATACAGTTTAGTCAAATCCTTCATACTAGAGGTCTAGTTGCTAGCTTCTTGTTCTGAGAGCAATAGCATAATCCATCTAGTTAGGAGGCAATAGATGAATTTTCAAAATTATTTTGGATGAACAACTCAATGTTCATTCCAGGATGGTTTCACATATAATGATCATGTTGAAGTGTGTGTGTGGAGATTGAGGCCCAGATTTCCCACATACACTTCTTATATCTAGAATCTTATTAAAAAAAATTATCATTTCATTTTGATTAAGGTGGTTATACATATGTCTACTTCTTATTTTTGTCTTGAAATTTTTCTACTACTGCATTACAATTCAAAATTTTGACCAATCAATTTTTTAATTATTTTTTCAGTTAAGGCCTAGTAGATTATAAACTAAATTCAATTTACTAGAGATTCTTTTCTCTCAACTTTTTGATAGAAAGTTCATGACAAGTTGAAAATTGCGCGTCAAGTTGGCATAACCCTAATTTGCTAATTTTCATTACCACTTAAGGGCATAGTTTGGTTGACCATGATCCTACACATGTACACTCTTATTATATTTGATGGATGTCTTTGATCATACTCAAAATTTTATCAATTGTGTGTTCATCTTTGCTCAGCTTTTGGTTTTTGGGATCAAATAACCTTGGTTAATCCCTTTTACCCAGTTTTACTAGCAGCATTTCTTTCATTCTCAATTGTCATTGCAACCTTAAAATCTTCTTTTAAAGTTCTTGGTTTATGTGACCTTATCTCATAATGAGATTTACTTTTGAAAGAAATTAAATAAATGTTAATCGAGAATGAATCAAGTAGTCTAATATCTTGTGGTGTTCTATTTAGAACTTTATTTAACCTTTTGTTAATTTCAAAAATAGATTCATTCACATTTTTCTTTATGTTGGCTAATTAATGTGAAGTGAAGGATGTATCAGTATGCTTTCCAAATTCTCAAGAAATAAATCAACAAACTCTTGCCAACTTGATATGCTCCCATTAGATAGCCCTTTGTACATTAAAAAACATCATTAGTTAAAGATTGAACAAATAACTTCATAAAAATATCTTCATTATGTTGCTAAAATTCTTCAACTATATATTTCAAACTAGTCACATGTATTTCAACAGATTAATTTTCTTCTCCACAGAATTTAAGTATAGTATTTATCAAATTGTTTGATATGGTATTTGGATATCCAACTATCCCAATGAAATCTAATTTCTTACATCTTTCAATTATTATTGGGGCCCTTACACTTTGATAGTGACAATTTAGTCCCCTACGGTTATTCATCATATTATTTTGATTATTACTATTATTTTTTCTCCAATTTTCATGACTCCTATCCCTTTTATTTTTGTTTTTATTAGGAACTTACACATTCTTATAGTATAAAGGATTCTTTTGTATGGTACTAAATGAATAATTTCTATTTTTATGAGCATGGGAGTTTATTTTTTATGACTCACATTTTTCTCTTGTTTTCTTTGGATTCACAATTTTGTCCCTTTTGAGACCTACCTTTTCCAATATTTCACTAGGAACCATCTTAAGAGCTTTTGGTGCTTTGTCAAGATAAATTTTTTTTTGGAGAACTTTTTTAAGCTTCTATGAATATTCATCTTCATCATTTCTTTCTTCATCAATTTCATCATCTACATGATGAGTTTTGGGTTGTTCTTGATCAAGGAATGAACCAATGTCATGAAATGGATTTCCCTCTCCTTGTTTTTTGTTTTCATGATCATGGACATAAAATTTCCTCACTTGATAAAAAAACTTCTTATATCCTATAAAAAACATGTCAGAAACCTATTTTCCCTTCCCATTCTTTTTCTTGGGAGTGTATTCAAGATATTTTTTTTTGGAATGAATAGATCTTATTCCCCAAATAAAATTTAATAATAAATTTTTATTAGTTGTTTCTTTTTCAATCACTGATAGTTGATCATTCATAAACACATGTCTTCATGAATTATAGAGTCATCACCTCTCCCAAGGATCAATTACTTAATCATCTAGTTAATTCCCTCCAACATAATGCACTTTGAATAAAATATTATTTCTTCTTTGATCTATAAAATAGAAAGTTGTAGGTAACTACACAATAAAATTGTAAGCAACTCTCTAAAGAAGAGTTTCCAATCTGTTGGTCCTCAAAATTGTTACTTGAAAACCTATAAAATTTTCCCACTTCATGCTATAAAATAAAGACAATATTGGTCAACAAAGAAGGTTGAAACACAATCAATAAACCTCAACACTTTAGGCTCTATAAAACCTAGTTGGTTGTACCTTCTATCCCAACTCTTATAGAGGAGAAAAGTTAGTAATGCAAACTTATAATTGATACTTTTGAGTGGACAAGTACTTTTTGAAGGAGAAGTCAATTTTGAAAGGGTTTTTTAAATGTGAATAAAATGATGGGTGATGAAAGATATATATGTGTATGAGAAAGATGAAGAATATCACCTTCCATAAAATTGTGCTTTTCTTTAAAAGAAATGAAGATCTATCCTTTTCCATTGGGATAAAATAGTCAACTATAAATTTACTACAAGTATGAAATTACTTGGAGACAAGTGTACTACCATCAATTGTTGGATAGATAACTTAAGGTCATCACATTGTAGTTGAATGTGTTTAACTTCAAAAAAGATGAAGACCAATTACACAAAACTCCTATATGAGCTTTTCTATCAAGGATTCACCCAAATTTCAATCTTATCAACAACAATATAAATCCAAGAAGATAACTTGCAGGTACCAATATTTATGATCAACTCTCAAGCTTTCAAAGAGAAATAAAGTATTTTTATTGACTCTAAAATGAGTACAATTCAATTGTGATAGGTTGGAATGTGTACCCTATGCTACACACACACACACACACATACATTGAAAATTTCTTATGTATCTTGTTCTTCTATATCTCTATAAGGTCTTGGTAACCTTTCTAGTAGAAAATGAAATAGTATAAAATAGCTTCTAAACTTTATAAGATGAAACTAACTAATAACTAATTGCAACCAATCAACCAAAATTATAATCATATAGCTTTAACAAGATTAAAAGAAATCTATGATTCTCATATCATATAAAGAATTTCTTCAAAATGTTAGTTTCCATGAAGGTCATCAAACTTAGTGAGAATTGCACAAACATCAACTCTATCTTTTTCAAGCTATTATTCATGACTATCACTGATCTAGTTGGTATAAATTATTCATAGTTCCCAAGTAACCACATACATGCTATTAAGGACATCTAGTTGTTCTTCTGGTGGTGATAAATTGGGTTTGCATGAACAATTTAGAATCTTCTTCCCCATTATAAGCTTGATGTGGAAATCCCATGGTAGACAATCCTTATAACCTACACAAACACAATAGAAAATCTTGCACTATATTAATATTTTAAATGAATCAGCTTTATAATTTCCTTCTAAATAATGATCAATAAATGCATTAAATTTTTGCCAACTATTCAAATGCAAAAATGTAAAGAAATTAGCACATCTATTTTAGTGTTTATTTAAGACAAAATAAAAATATACTTCATTTTGTAATGCAAATATCTTATTATTGTATCAACAAAATATTTCTTCAATATATACATCTTTAGAATTATGGCTCTGTTGGATTCTGCCTTATGCAAAATTGCAAAATTTACATCCTAGGAAAATATACTTATCATTTTAATTTTCATATATTATTATGGTACCAAAGAAATATTTCTTCAATATATAAATCTTCACAATTATGTGTCATGCCCAAAAGCAGGGCCAAAACACATAAACAATATTTTTTATTTTATAAAAAGGCAATAATATTTATTCTAAGCACATACTAACATAAAATTATGTTACAAAATGATGTCAACAAGACAAGATTAGTTTTGAATCACAAGGTCTATGCAACAATTGAGTTTTGATTGCACTATATGAGGATGTAGAATCAATATTCAAATATACTCCATGGGTTCAAAACACTAAGTTCTAGTGTTATAAGAATACTTAGTTCAGGTTGATTAAGTTGATTAATTAAACCATAGTTTCATATTTAATAAAATGTGATATCTTGTTTAGGAACATTAGATCAAAACATGAGTTATACTAGGTTGAATTCGATTACCCTTACACTTTGTTTATTACACTAGTTCAATCCCCTAGGTGTACTAATTTGCACTTTTAGGTTAACCTATTGATACCTTAATATTTGTTCCCAATTATTAACATAACCTATTAGAATTTATTAATTTTTTTTATCTTTGTCAGTAAATCATTAATGACATACAATTAATCTCTAAATGTAACTCTATACAACTATTAAGTTATCTATACAAGTCCTTCTCAATAATACTTCTAGGCTTAACACAATATTTCAAACTAAATAAAACCCATAATCAAATGCATAACATTGTTATGAAACCACTACTAAAATTCTTCCTTAATAAAAATATTTCAATACAATAATTTATCATCAAAATAATACCTAGATTAGATACTTACATCCTAACTATAATCTCCTAATTCCTATAATCAACCTTCTTAGCAAATACCAAGGCTTATTAAAGTAACCTTTATATAATAATTCTAAAAGGAAAACAAAACACAAATGAAATAAAATATATAAAACTACTCCTAATCTAACCATCTAAAACATTAATTATTCAAACAATTTCATAATCTACCAATCCCTTAAGCTATTCCTACATACCCACTAAAATAGATTTCTCAATTACTCTCATAACAATTAGCATAAAACTTGAAATAAAGACAATACCCATAGAAATGAATTAAAATCCTAATTAAACATATCATGGAAATATAAAAACACTAAAAATCTACTAACACCTACTTACCTAACACTAACCTAAGCGTTTACCTTTATAAAATATTAGTTAAACTTGCATAAACCTAAACACCCAATAACCTCCTCCTACACCCCCTAATCCCCACCTACTCTCACCTGTTCCTATGTAGCACATGATCCAAGGGTGGGCGCTTTCCAAATACTTTTTCCTTCCAAATTAGAAGTGCATGCTAATGAGGGAGGGGGACCAGGTTTAAAAGAAGAGGAGGTAGAAATTAAAGTTTGTTGACTTCAACACAAATGCATGTATGATGTGTCCATCTTGGAGAAGGAGAGAATGAGGTGGGAGTGGGAACTATGCGGTGTCCCATACCCCCTCTACAAGTTGTTTTCTTTTTAATTTATTTTCTTTAATATTTTAATTTTACCTCCCACTTGCAAAAGTCATGATGATGGATTTTATTGAAATATTTAAAAAGGGCCTTTTGAGATACAAACCTTTGTTAATATTTCCAACAAATAGGTTTCATTTTTTTATTTTTTAAATATATTGAGGATATCTTATGAGAATATTCTCTATATTTTTTTGTGAAAAAATTTAACATTTTCCCCATACATTTTCTAGCATCCTCTAGATGCATATTTTGAGCTTTTTTGTCAACATGTATTTTCTTCTTTCTTCCTCACTTTTGGTTTGCTCGAGGGGGGTTCAATTACATGGGTATTTTTCATCTACCTATAGCTTGAGGAGGTGATTAAAGGTAGTTTTCCATATGTTTAAATTAGGACTTTAATCTATTATTAAATCATTGGATTTACTAGGTAAGGTTTAATTGCAATATAGGATGAATGTATCAAATTGAACATAAAACTTAACATGAAATTTTAGGAAAAACTATCAAACTTTAATCTGAATTTCCTCATGAAATTCCATGATCCTATTATTGTAAATCTCTCTTTCTTTCATTACTACAATTCAAGATTCAATAGATAATTTGTGGAACAATTAACCTTTACTAAAGTATGCTATCTAAATATATTTGAAGATAAAAATTGAATTGAAATGGAATGGAATGTTGTCATATAATATACATTTTTTTCACAATACAAGTTCACTTATGTTATCAAGTTATGGAATTTACAACATAGGACCTATTCCATAGGTCTCCACCAAGTTACAAATCCATCTTCAATAAATGAATAGAAAATACAATAGGAGGTTTTACAATGGAGAAGTCTCCAACACAATGACTCAAGAACACCATCAAAGTTCCAAATATATGTTTTATCCATTATAAGGACCAATCCAAAATCTGAAAATTCACATAAAACCAACCATAGAGAGTTCACCTCCCATCCTAGGTCTCAAAGAGACTCCCCACAAAGCTAGGAGAACTGGTAACCAATGGGTGGAAACCAAATCCAATCACACAACATAAAATACAAAAAAAAAATCCATATAAGGCTTGCACAATGGGATTCGCCTTAAACCCATAAAAAAGGGGTGAAGGTGGACTACCATGTAAGATATTTCCAAATGTAAAAGCATACAAATAAACATGCCTCTCGAAGGCTAGAATTTACATAAAATTTCTATACTTTCTTTTTCTTATCTACCCAAAGAATGATCAATAAAATTGGCATGTAAGGTCCCATACACCTTGCATTTCATCCCTCTTCTCCACATCAGAAGAGAATCTACACTTCCATGGAGTTAAATGAACCCCTTTCCCCATACTTGACCATTTCTTCCCTATTGAAGGGTGAGTAATATCATTACACCCATCACAAAACTCCCTCATTCAAATTGAAAGATGAAAACATTAAGCATGCAATTAAAACACAAAATCCCATTCCCTTACATCACAATAACACAAGATAAATTGATCACTTATGCAAGATAATGAAATAACATTCTAATCCATTTACAACAAGAACAAAAAATTTCATCGAATTGGTGGAGAAAAACCTTCACATGTGTTATGGTATAATGGTGTTTGAGAAGAGCCCAATCCTTATTTTTCTTCCTTCAATCCAGAACCCTAATGTAGCTAAAAGTAGAGAGTGAGCTAACTCCTCAAAGGGCCTCTAAAACAGCCTCCAAATCTTATCCACCCACCAACATTAAATTCTAAGTTGATCTTTGAGTCTTTTTTCTTTCCCTTGTCCCTTATCATAAATACAAGATTGGAAAGGAGTGTGGGTTTTGGTAAAGGTCAAGAATCCACTCAATTTTTGCAAGATATGTTAAATGGAATTTTAAAAGGGTCACCAAGGCCACTAGGGGGTTCTAGTAGTTTTACAAGTGTTTCTAACCCATACCCCTAATAATTAGGTACTTGGGTTTTATTAAAATTGAACCCAATGACCACTTTTTGGCCTCTAGAAGTGACCCAAAAAAAATTGAATTCAAATAACCTAATTGGTGGGACTCTACAAGTATCTCCAAATAAAAGGGGTTTAATTAGATTCCTAATAGATTAGTTAGGCTTAGGGTTTCATTTCCAACCTTAGTAGACATGTCGTTACATAAACACATGACAAGCATCAAGTGACACTATAAAATAACATTATACAACATTGGCATGCCACTAATTACATAGTGAAATCACTTTTAATACATACATACAATTTATGATCACAAATTAAATCACTTAACAATAAGGTTTAAATCTCTTCATTAGATTCAACCTTGGCTTAACAGTTTGCACATTTAGTTGGTTACTGATTCTTTGATAATTTCCATGGTAACTTTCCTACACACTCAATTTAAATATCAGTAGCTCGATAAAATCACATGTATATATATAAATCAAATCCCATAATTAATTTACTGAACATTCTACATTCTCATTTTAATAACTTTTCCATTTTTGTGCCCAATAAACATAATTGATTTGCATAATTGAATTAACCATTTAACATCTACAATTTCATTTCAATGAACTTATTACTTCTAATAGTATGCATATAAAAAACTTATATAATTCAACACCATGATGTAGTCAATCAGTTTCAATCTTCAACTTTTTAAAACATAATTCATCAATTATTCTAAATCTAATTTCAATCAATCTAATATTATCAAACTAAACTATCCAAATACATACAACATATTCATCAAGGTACCATAAATAATATTATCATCATAAGGTAAAACACCACATCACTATCATTGATACAAATCAATGTTTGAATAGTCAAGCAATGTAGCAAGTATTGAATCACAGGGTATCAAAACATGAACATGTCAACTGATATCAACTTCCATTAGAACACCTAAACCATAAAACCTTAATTCATCTCTATTAGCATAATCATCTACATCCATAACTTTCTATCACCTAGTTATTTAGATGTATCATAGAGAGTACACACAATGTTTATGATTTAAACCATAATTTTGAGTAACCAAATAACTCATCCCAACACAAGAGTACAAATTCTTAAACATGATACCCTAACAACCTTAATACATCATAACGTACTTTTAATATTTCAAATTAAGCTAATTAAGGGAACTCCAAGTGAGTTCATAATCTTAGTCTTCACATTTCTAATTATTCATAAGAGGGTAAGTATTAAGTTATATTATTGCAACAATCATCAAATCATTATACATAAGATAGCCGTAATCATCACAATGTCCTCTACATGGTTTCTAGAAAGAACAACAACATTTTACCATATTGTTTCCTTATCATGTTTATATATCCATTAAAATCTCCTATAAATTATTTAATAGATAAAATCATATTTAAATAAGTGCATACGAAGAGGGGTCTTATATTGCGAATTTGTTGTATTATTCCTCATGCAAAATCATGAAATTGACATGTCAAATAATAAAAATATACAAATTGGTGAAATCGGGCTCAAGAAATGATGGGGACAAGCCCAAGAACAGAATGGAACCAACAAAAAGGGAAAATTATATTAACCGAGAAAATAAGCTAGTACAAACAATGAAGAGAAAATAAACTTCAAAACATGCCCTATGGGCTTACAATAGCATAAAACTGGAGATAATTTCTCCTTTTAGTACCTCCTCTCAAACTCCACTCTGAACTGCCTTTTACAATGCTAGAAATCTCCTTAAATAGACCCCGAAGGGTTAATGACTAGGAGTACATTCTAGAAAGTGCTAGTAGGCATCCATCGACCAAATAGAAGGTTCTAAAAGCTGCATTAGAAGTTGGTGCAAATCTAGAAGAATCCAGAAACGATAACCAAACTTCCGGGAGGCATAACTTTTGAACCGTAGCTCCGATTGACAAACTATTTACATTTTCAAAAAGCTCTCGAAGTGCTCTATAGCCCTATGGACCAGCTTTGCTCGTCCCCCATTTTTTGACCCTTTTTAAGGTCATTTAATGCCCCTAACTTGACTTCAAAACATTCTTAGGGGGTCTCCAAAACCCGAAAAACTGCAATAACTTTCAAACCATGGGGCCTTTTGACCTGATTCTTTTTTTGGAATGCTCTAAATCACAATTATATTCATCTGGCCAATTCACACCTTCTAGGTCACCAAAATGATGGCCAAATTGCATGCTCCTATTTTTTTTGATATTTTCAAACACACTGATAGTGGAACTGTGAGAGTTGGAACCTTTATTTGACCCAAATGGGTATCCAAAAATGTAAAGAGATGAAACAGAAACTAAGTCTAAGTACATTTTTTTGTGTGACACAGGATTGCCCTTATACCTCTTGATGCTCCTGCATTAGACACCTAGGGTAGATTGAAAAGTGACCCTATCACTTGATGGATGGTAGAGGAAATCCCAAATGGGAAACCTCAGTTGCTGAAATCCAAGTTGAGTTCTCGATTGGCCGTCCTTTCCATTTCACCAAATACTCTTCATACTGCCTGTTTTTGGTACTCCTACCCACAAGATGATCTAAAATGTCTTCTATCTCCTCCTTCTTAGAAGCAGGAATTGGACATGGCTCTAACACCAGCTCCTCATCTGCACCATCATCATGATACTTTGTTAAATTTGCAATGTTGAAAATGGGAGAAATCTGAATACCATCTGGTAGCTCCACTTCATATGCATTTCCTGAGTCATGTTTCTTCAAAATTTTGTAGGGGCCAAATTTCTTCATTTTTAGCTTGTTGTAAGTACCGGCTGGAAATCTTCTTTTTGTAAGTGTACCATGACTAAATCTCCTACTTGGAATTCCTTATGTCTTCTCCTTTGATCAGCCCTAGCTTTATACTCTTGATTCATCTTAGTTATGTGTGCCTAAACCTCCTCATGTAGACGCTTGATATGTTCAGCAAATTCCTCAGATTCAGCACTTGTCCTCTCCCCTTGTTCTATCTTCCTCAGCTCTAGTGTAGTCATTGGGCTATTCCCATATACAATTTGGAATAGTGATTTTCCATTTCTCCTATTTATAGAGTTATTATAAGCAAATTCTTCCTGTGGTAGAATCAAATCCCATCCCTTGGGCTTATCCCCAACTAAACATCTCAGCAAATTTCCTAGACTTCTATTTACCACTTCTGTTTGGCCATCAGTATACGGGTGATGTGTGGAACTGAATTTCAAGTCTGTTCTCAACTTTTTCCACAATGTCCTCCAGAAATACCCCACAAATTTAGTGTCTCCATCAGAAACTATACTCCTTGGAAGACCGTGTAGTCTTACCACTTCTTTGAAAAACAAGTCTGCAATATGGACAACATCATGAGTTTTGTGGCATGGAATGAAATGTGCCATTTTGGAGAACCTATCAACCACCACGAATACTGAGTCATTACCCCTTTGTTTCCTTGGCAATCCAAGAACAAAATCCATACTTATGTCCTCCCATGGCCTTGATGGAATAGGTAATGGCTGATATAGAACAATATTGTGACTAAACCCCTTGGCAACTTGACAAACCTGGCAACTTTGTACGAACTTCTTCACATCCTATGAAATTTGAGGCCAAAAATAATGTTCTCTAAGAATGGAAATGGTCTTATCTCGACCAAAATGTCCTGCCATCCCTCCACGATCTTTCTCCTTAATCAAAATTTCCCTCATGGAACTCCTTGGAATGCACAATTGACTACCTTTAAACAACATTCCATCCTGAATCAAATAGTCTAACCACTTGGTTCTATCTATAGCAACAGGCTCTTTACAAGCTTTCCATGCTTCAACAAAATTAGGATCCTTGGGGTACAAATTCTTGAGTTCATCAAACCCAACTACTTCAACCTGCATTACTGTAAGCAGTGACTGTCTCCTACTTAGTGCATCTGCAACCCTATTAGATTTTCCACTTCTATGCTTCAACACAAATGTATAACTCTGCAAGAATTCTACCCAATTCATATGCCTCTGATTCAATTTACCTTGGCTATTTAGGTACTATAATGCCTGATGATCAGTATATAAAACAAATTCCTTTGGCAATAAATAGTGCCTCCATTTCTTTAAGGCCTGAACTATTGCATAGAACTCTTGATCATAAATAGAATACTTCTTCTTTGCATCATTCAATTTTTCACTAAAATATGCAATAGGCTTACCTTCTTGGCTTAATACAGCCCCAATAGCGCTGCCACTAGCATCACAATCCACCTGGAACACTTTTCTAAAATTTGGAAGTGCCAACACAGGCTATTCTGTCAGCTTCTTCTTCAGAAATTCAAAACTTCTCGCAGCTGCTGCAGTCCATTTGAACTCTTTTCTATCCCCTCTTATTGTATCAGTTAGGGGTGCACATATGCCATTGAAATTCTTAATAAACTTCCTATAAAAACTAACTAGACCATGAAATGATCTTACCTCAGTAGCAGTCCTTGGAGTAGGCCATTCCAAGATGGCTTTTACCTTCTCTAGATCCATTTTGAGACCTTCAAGTGATATAACAAATCCCAAATAGACTATCTCCCTTTTTGCAAAGACACACTTCTTTAGATTAATTAACAGTTTCTCTTCCCTTAGGCTTTCAAGGACACTACGAATATGCATTAAATGTTCTTCCAAAGTCTTGCTGAAAATTAAAATATCATCCAAATAGACAATCAAATTTTTTCCCAAGAACTTCTTAAGTACCTCATTCATGATCCGCATGAAGGTGCTTAGGGCGTTCGTCAATCCAAAGGGCATGACTAACCACTCATAAAGATCCTCCTTGGTCTTGAAGGCTATTTTCCACTCATCTCCTTCTTGAATCCATATCTGATGATAGCCACTCTTCAGATCTATCTTTGTGAAGTACTAAGCTCCACTCAAGTAGTCCATAAGATCATCCATCCTTTGTAAAGGAAACCGGTACTTGATGGTTATCCTATTTATAGCTCGAGAATCTATACACATCCTCCACTCTCCATCCTTCTTTGGTGCGAGTACTATAGGTACTGCACATGGACTCAAGCTCTCTCAAATCAAGCCCTTCCTCAATAGCTCTTGAACCTGTCTATTTAGCTCCTCTGTTTCAGTAAGAGTCATCCTATGAGCAGCCTTGTTAGGCAAACTAGCTCCTAGAATCAGATCTATCTGATGACTGATTTGCCTTACTAGTGGCAATCCATCTGGCACATTATCAGAGATAATATCTCCAAATTCCCTTAGTAAATCTGAAACTTCAAATGGTATTTCACTACTACCTTCTTTATCTTTCCTAGGAATCAAAGTATAGCACATATGTTGATGTTTCATGCCATCTAAAAAATTCTTTCCATCAACAAGAAAAATCCTAGCACTGCTACATACCTTTTCACCTTCCTTTTTCATGGGCTTCAATTTTTGGTGAACTCCATCCTTTGTCAGAGAGTATGTGTTTGCATGTCCATCATGTATTGCATGTCTATCAAACTGCCATGGTCTACCCAACAATAGATGGAAAACATCCATCGAAATAACATCACAGAGAACTTCATCATGGTAACTCCCAATTTTGAATTTTACTAAACATTGTTCACTTACCAGGACCTTATGATCATCTTTTACATAAGAAATTCGATAGGGCTAGGGATGTTTCTCCCTCTTGAGCTTCAGCTTAGAGACCATCTCTTTTGATACCAAGTTATCAGTGCTACCACCATCAATGATCACGTCACAACATTTATCCTCACACTTGCATCTGGTACAAAACAAATGCCTTCGTTGTCCTAGTTCATTCTCACCACTTAGTAGGACTCTTTCATTTACCAAGGTCTCTCCTCTTTCTGCATCCTCTGAATGTGATGATTGTGCATCCTCATCCACATGAGAAACCCTAGCTTGGCCCTCAGCTCTCCTATCTGTCCTTCCTTGTCGTTGAGGGGATTCAAAGGCACAATGACCTTCTTCATTGCAATGGAAATAGGTTCCACGAAAGCCTCCTCTTCCTTGTCCACGTCCTCTACCTCTTTCTCATTGATTTCCAAAGTCTTGATCATGGGGGCAGTTGAAACCCTCATTCCTCTGGTTTCTGCTAGTACCCACATCTTCATTTTTCTTTTGGGTTTCATTGTGGCCTCTAGATGATCTACCACTTCCCCTTCCTAATTGACCATGCCCTCTTTGTCTTCATTCAAACCTTTTATTCAGCTTCTCTTCAACTCGTAGGGCAAACTGGTATGCCTCTTCAACGCTGGTCATTCTTACTAGACTTAATTCCTCCTGGATGCTAGGTTGCAACCCATTGATATAATGAGCAGCCTTCTCCTTATTTTCTTCTACATGCCCCGCTCTAATCAAGAGTCGATAAAACTCCTCTGTATATTCTTGGGCTGATCTTCCTGCTTGCTTTAACCTATGCATATTCTTAAACAGATCAAGCTCGTAGTCCATAGGAATGAACTGCTTCTTCAATTTGTCCACCATGAGATCCCATCTTGTGATCTTCTCCTTTCCTCTTCTGTTTCTTTCCAGTTGAACCTCTTGCCACCAAATTTTGGCATGGCCTTTCAGTTTGGCCTTTGAAAACTTAACCCTATCTGGGTCCCTGATATCCTCATACTTCATTGATCCAATCGATCAACTCATTTGGTTTCAGATTTCCTGAAAATACACCCAATTCAATTGTAGGTCTTTTCCCAAACTTAGTAATGGCCCTAAAAAGCCTTTCCTCTACAGGATTCAGAACTTCCCCGTCAACTTCCTCTTTTGGTCCCATTACTTCTTCATTGTCATCCTCACTGTTGTCACCTACGACAATATTTGCTCCTCTACGAAGCTCCTCTTGCAATGCCTGCACCTGCCTTTGGAGGACTCTAACCTCCTAAGGATTAATAGCTATGGCCCTTCCACCACGCTCTCTTTGTGGAGGCATCTTCTAACTCGAACCCACAACCACACAGTCCTAGTGCAAACTGCCTCACAGTCAGTGCTCTGTCTACACACTCAGGAAAACCAACTCTGATACCACTTGATGGGGACAAGCCCAAGAATAGAATGGAACCAACAGAAAGGGAAAATTATATTAACCGAGAAAATAAGCTAGTACAAATAGTGTAGAGAAAATAAACTTCAAAACATGCCCTACGGGCTTACAATAGCATAAAACTGGAGATAATTTCTCCTTTTAGTACCTCCTCTCAAACTCCACTCCAAACTACCTTTTACAATGCTAGAAATCTCCTCAAATAGACCTCGGAGGGTTAAGGACTAGGATTACATTCTAGAAAGTGCTAGTAGGCATCCACTGACCAAATAGAAGGTTCCAAAAGCTGCATTAGAAGTCGGTGCAAATCTAGAAGAATCCAAAAATAGTAACCGAACTTTCGGGAGGCATAACTTTTGAACTGTAGCTCCGATTGACGAACCGTTTACATTTTCAGAAAGCTCTTGAAGTGCTCTATAGCCCTATGGAAAATCTTTGCTTTTCCCCCATTTTTTGACCCTTTTTGAGGTCATTTAATGCCCCTAACTTGACTTCAAAGCATTCTTAGGGGGTCTCCAAAACTCGAAAAACTGCAATAACTTTCAAACCATGGGGCCTTTTGACCTGATTCTTTTTTTTGGAATGCTCTAAATCACAATTATATTCATCTGGCCAATTCACACCTTCTAGGTCACCAAAATGATGGCCAAATTGCATGCTCCTATTTTTTTGGAATTTTCAAACACACTGATAATGGAACTGTGAGAGTTGGAACCTTTATTTGACCCAAATGGGTATCCAAAAATGTAAATACATGAAACAGAAACTAAGTCTAAGTACATTTTTTTGGGTGACACGGGATTGCCCTTATACCTCTAGATGCTCTTGCATCAAGAAACCATGCTCAATGTGAAATCATAGAATCACAATCAACAAATCCATCTTGATGTGAAATTGTGGAGTCAGAGGATAGAATTTCTATGCCCAAAAAAATTGTGAAATCAGACAATTAGTATTTTTTATCTAGTGAAATAGTAAAATTAGAACCATCATTTTACTACAAAGCTAATAGGCTAAAAAATCTCTAAATCACAATTATATCTATTTTAAAAGAAAAAAATTGAGAATGACATCCATAAGTAGAAATAAAATTTGAGATTTCATTAGCCACTACTACTAATTGTTCAAATATTGTTGGGACCAAGAAAATGCTAGAAGGTATTCAAAAAGAAGTCAAGGAACCTATTACTATTTATTGTGACAACACAAGTGCTCATAAAATGTCAAATAATCCTATGATTCATGTAAAAATCAAGCACATATCTATGAAATATCACTACATGAGGGAGAAAGTACAAAAGAAACAAGTAAGATTGTAGTATGTGAAGTCTAAGGAGAAAATTACAAATATATTCACAAAGCCATTGCCTTGGGATATTTTTGAGTTTCTTAGAGGTAAGTTAGGGTTCCTTTCCCTATCCAACATTCACTAAGAAAGGATGCATATTGCATCAATTAATAGATGATCAAAATATCTTTGTGGAGTTGATGCAAAAGTTTACTATTTAGGGACTATTTCCTAAAGTTATGAAAATGATTGTAATGAAATAGATATAATCATTACATGTAAGGGACACATTATAACTACAAGATTTAATAAGTTTCTCATTGAAAATTATAGTAACTTTTGGCATTGTTGTCAAATGGGGAGATGAGAAAGTTATGGGAAGATGAGTAAGCTATGTGGAGTGATTGGAAGTATAACTAAAAAATAGGAATTTTATGAAAGAGGGAGATGCTACAAGGATTACACACAAATTGGGAGATCAATGGTATTGTTGATTTTTTTGAGAAGAGAATTATAGTCTAATGGGGAGTATATAAATTTTCAAAAGATACTAATACTAACCAAAGAACATGAGGCAAAGATCATGAAGTTGTTGAGAACCTAAATGAAGTCTAAGAGCTTTAAATGTGTTGGAATTTGATGTTTATTATTTCATAATGTAATATTATAATGTCTTAAGTATTTCAATCAATGCCAAATGATATTATTGTTAGCCCCAACTGATAATGTTGTCAATGTATGTGAAATATTCATATCAGTTTTTATGTTGTCATTGATGTCAAGCCTTACATGGTTAGACATTATGCTAATGTTAGAAATGCTTTAGAATAATTGAGAGGGGGGGTGAATCAGTTATTTAAGGTCTAGATGTCCTAATAAAACTTTTTCAATAATAATAGTGAGCCCATCCAAACTAACCATGCATCCAAGCTACTTAGTTATTTAAGAAAGTTACTGAAAAATCAACATGAACAAATGAAACATGAAAGAATAACACATAACATAGTGATTTACATGGAAACCCAATTTGGAAAAAACCAATAGTAATATGCTACTCCTTTCTCACTCTTCTAAGTGATGCCCTATGAAAGGCCCACCCTATTAAAGGATTTCAACCACCCTATTAGAAGTGGGCCTGGTTAAAGGACTTTAGAACATTCACTTGGAATGTCACCCTATTAAAAGATTTACAAATGGATGTTAAACCAACCTAAGTCCATAGGATTTTACCCTAACTTATACAATTGCTAAAGAGTAACAATAAGGGCTTTTGATCTGATACAACTCACAACATAACTTACAGATTTCAAAACTCAATTTAGCTCACAAAATTTTCTTGGATTTTAGTTTTTGCAGCTCTGATAGCTTGTCCTCCTTTCAAGCTTTGTCTCCTTGAGTCTCCATGCTTGTTGTGCCAATGCAATCACCTTTATGGTTACCTATCAAAGAAAATTCTATGTGCTTTGTTCCTCCCTCTCAATGTCTTCTCCTTGAAACCACAGACTCTCTCCAAACACTCTTGCTACTTGACCTATAACTCCTTAAATAGAAGTCTCGAATACTTTTCCCACTCTAATCTTCCCTCTCTTATTTTTGGTTTGAATGGATTAGGTAAGATTCAATGAATCTATCCTTTATCTTGTTTCTTCTAGAATTATCATGTAGAATCCACCTGTATTCACCCAAAAATGGTTTGCCTAAAATTTTGTACCACTAGCTCATCATCCTTATCCTCCATTTGGTTCACAAAATTTAAGGTAACAAACTTGTCAGATCAGATCTGGCTAGGCTTTGGATTTTCAAATGATGTAACAACTTAGCACTATTGAATTTCTAGTGCTTGACACATACTATGTTACTAGCTCAACACCTATACTTGCTTGACACCTTCCGTTTCACTTGCCACACACTAGATTTTACATTTTCTTGACACTTACTGATAATCTTCTTGTCATCAACTAACTTTCTTGGCACCCACTGATGAATTTAATCAAGCTTTACAGATAGTTTTGTTACAACTTAATCTTCTAGAGTTTTTATCTTCAAGTGTATTATCAATACATCATTTTACCATTGTATTAACTGATCCTTGTGCTTCATTACAAAAACCATAACTCAACCTTTCCCTTAGGTGCTTTTGTTACATCTTATTAACTAAATCCTCCTCATCAATTAACTAAGTGATAGTACTTGGATCTTATAAGCAATTTTCATTCCAACAAATAGAAGGTTTGACATTAGTGACAAAACAATGATTGAAAAAATTCTTGAACAACAATCTCCCTTCTTCTCAAAAATCTCCCTTCTTTAATACTGATCTTTTCAATCAGATTTCAACAATCTTCCTCTTTCACATTGATGGCAAACCAAATTGATCAACCATGTTACTGTTGGAATGTTTTATTGGGAAGAATACTTTTGAGAGGGGGGGGAATTAGAATTATTGCCCTTTTAACCACTTTTATACCCTTAATCACATATAACTAAAATTAACATGCATGCTTATAAACATCAAACAATCATGAGAAACAAACATGCATCACCACATAACACTTGAGATTTTGGTAACCCAAAAACCCTCTAGGAATAAGAAGGTAAAACTGGGGTGGGGATGATACCCAAAAAATTACTGCAATAATTGATTTCAACCACTTCTGATGATTTGCCTTGTTAAAGGCCTGCCCTGTTAAAGGCTACAAGACATTGTTAAATGTGATCCTATTAAAGGATTTCTACACCCTATTAGGAGTGTTCCTTGTTAGAGGACTTAAGAACATTCAACTTAGAATGCCACCCTATTAAAGGATTTACATAAGGTTGTTAAACCTACCCAAGTCCATGGGATTTTTAGGTTCCTAATACAATTGTGAGAGAGTATTAGAATAATACACCTGATCTAATGCAATCTCTGATGCTAATCTTAGGTACTTGATCTACTCTACTATTAACTGATCTCTGCTAGATCTGATCTACTGATTGTGTTCCTTGTTCTATTCTGATAAACTTGATGTGTAAATGTTGTCCTTTCCTCTAAATCTTTGACACAAATATTCTACACCAACCTTAATAGGCTCTTCTTTTCCTTCTTCTCATGATTCCTTTCTCCTCTATATGTTCAATGGTGTCAACACTCCCTTATAAAGATTAGTGGTCCATCATGCATCGTTGTTTCAAATGTTCCCGCTCAAACCCTTTAAATTCACCTATTGGCTGCATGTAGTTTCCTATTTTCTGATTGGTTGTATGAGGATCACATAGGTGATTGTGAGGATTTGATCTTATCATGTTATCTTATCAATGAGTCATGCATAACCATTTTTCATCTTGGCTTGCAATTGCATGAACTTTTATGCTAATCCTGCATTGCTCGACACACAAAGCAATACTGGTGCTTGACACCATCTATTCAGGATTGCTTGGCATCTACTATAGTTTTTGTGTTACTCAGCTTCTACTGATTCATGAATTACTTGGCTCGTATAGGATTAATATTTCACTCAGCACCTATTGAATTCTTGCTTTGCTTGGCTCCTATTGGATCCTAAGTCACTCAGCATTTACTGTAATGTGTTGCACTCAACAACAATTGTAGTTTTCTCGGTACTATTTATGACTCAGCACATAAAGAAATTCTAGCTCGGCTTCCATTATGTACTCGACATGTATAGTGAAGATGATTAACTGTGTTGACACTCATTTGTCAATCTTACTTATAGATCAACAATCTCCCTCTTTGACATGAGTGTCAAAAACACTCACTGATCATTCATGATCCAATCCTTGTGTGTCCTTTCTTCACTGACAAAATTTCAAGAAGATATTGTGAACAACAATATACCTTATGACTCCCCCTGAGTTTATTATGCCTTATTATGTCATGAATTCTAATATCTTGTGTCATTGTGCCTGATGTTCTCTATTTATGTCCTGTTCTTGCCTTCTGATCCTATTTGTTCTCTATTTGATGACCATGTCTTCATGTGATTACCAAAATTTGCATGTCACTTGACTCCTTTATTGCTATCAACTTCAAGCTAAACATGATTTCAAATGTTGGAAATCCCCTTAATACATTATCTCCCCCTTTTTGATACTTATGTCAAAGGGTTCTAAACAGTGATGCCATTCTTGGCCAAAAATGTCTTGTTTACCTCAAGGAGTATTTTGAGAGCTGCATCCCAATTATTCAATGCAATATCCAATGACTTGTGTTGGACTGCAAGCTCTGCTACAAGATCAACAAGTCCTTCATGAGTAGAAATATTGGGATCTTTCTTCAAGACTATTTCTGTATGCATTTGCTCTTTATGTAATATTTCCAACTGAGGGCTGATAGAGGCTTGTATTTGCATCAGCTTTTCTTTAATAGTGGCCTCTTCTACTAATAATGCAGCTAATTCCCTCTAAGTGTGGAGTGTTTGAGTAAAATGCTTCTCACTTTGTGTAGGATTTGAGGGTAGTTGCATACTAGAGAGCTTAAGGTTGCTCTCAAGGTTCAAAATTTTCTAATTTATTTCTTGTGTGAACCTAGAAAAATCACACAATTTTCTATAAAGGAAAAAGATATTTCCTAATACAATCTTTGCATTATCCAGCTTCTTGGCTAGGTCAACCTATCCCAAAATAATTTTATTAGCTATCTTTTGGTTGAACTTGCCTACAAAATTCTTTTTCAACCATTCCAAGAGTTTCACATTTGTATCATGGTCTTCATTATTCACTTGATCAACTATATCAAATAGTTGCTCAGGGATTGGCTTGCTTGAATCTGGAGGTTGTAGACTAAAGGCATCCATAAATATATCTTTGATCTCATTCATTGCCTACTTGTATTTGTACTCTTTCATCAATGCCTCTTGCCTCCTTCTCTTATCCAATGCACTCTATATTTCATTCATCTTTTCTTTAGTTACAGTGCTTGAATCATAATAGTGTATTTGAATTTCTTCATCAAGCTTAGGAATACCATAATGAATGGTCCTGGCTACCATAGTAGAACTTGAGCTTGGTGTACTAACTTGTAAGGTCAACTTGTCAGTACTTGGTTGTTGAATAGGTTTGGTAGGAGTACCTATTTTTGGCAATTCAACCAAAGTTTGTATTGCAGACTCCTTCTTATCCTATGTTTCTTCTTTATCCTCTTCTTCTTGCTTATCTTCTTCTTCTTGTGTCACTACTTTTGGGGGTGTACTTGCTCTTTGTACTACTATACTTGTGACTTCACCTACTATTGCACTCGGCTCCTGATGAGCTTGCATGGCTATTCTTGGTGGTGATGGAGGTGGTAGAAAAGGAACTCTAGTAGTTTGAGCAATTTGAGGTGGTTCTTGTGGTCACACCTTGGCTTCTTTGAGTTTATCTACTGACTTTTGAAGATCATCTACACTGACCAATATGGGACTTGTACACAATTGTGCTTGAAGAGTTATTTGGTCAAGGATCTTAGTGAGATCCTCTATAGTTAATGGGTTGATGTTTTAACTTGAGGTGTCAACAAAATCCTTAATCTTTATGATTTTTGTAGGTGTGGTAGTAGAGTGAGGAGGGCTAGGAGGTGGAATTTGTGTGTCTTGTACACTTTGTTGCTCATCAGTATCTTTGCTTTCCTCCTCTTCAACCTTTTTCTCTACTTCTATCTTCTCTTCTCTCCTTTTTATTCTTTCTTCTGGCTGATTAGTAGCCTCTTCTTTGTATTCTTCTTCAAATACATCTTCAACCCTTTTTTATAGATTCCTCCATGATCTTGTTGTCTTTTGTACAACTTCTTCAATTTAATTCTGTAAAATGGAGAATTCCCTATATTTAGGTGTAAACCTTTTATTATGCCTCTTGACTACTTTACTTATTTTTTTCTTTGTCAAATTAGGTAGTATACTTTCTAGGGTTGATTCCCTCATCTCCTTTTCCATCATTAGACAGAAATGCCATCTATCCTCTACAATTTTAGACAATTCCTTTGGCAATTTCCCATCTAATTCAAGAGGTGTATACTTGAACTATGTCATTAATGCATAGACTAATTCCTCTATGCTATTTTGTTCCTCTTTACTGAACTTATTGAAATCAATCTTTTTCATTTCACTTAAGTCTCCATTCCTAATCTTTTTACATAATATATCAACTAAAGACTTAGGAGGATGACTTACTTTTTTAGACTGATCAAGTTGAGCCACATATATTTTCCTTTTCCTTGGCTCTTCATGTGCCTTCTTGGCTATCTTCTTCTTTGTGGCTTCCTCCGTTGCCTTCTATGTGGAGGCCCTTGTTGTAGCTCTAGTTGTTGGCTTCTTGGATGTTGGTATGGCAGCTTTCTTTGGTTTAGGTTGAGAAGTAGGAGGTGCCTTTGCCTTCCTTTTGATGAATTTTACTTTGATGGGTGCTTCCTTGGCTTCTTCTTCCTCAGCACTCTTATCTTTGTCTTCTTGAGCTGGCTCGTCTTCATCTTTCTCTTCATCACCTTCCTCTTCATCATCACTAATCTCCTCTCCTTCTCCTAGTACAGTTTTTTCTCCAACACCAAACTTCTTCTTTATTTTCTTTACTAACTTTTCCTTCTTCTTTACTGTTGTGGCTATCTTGAGTTTGGTAACCACTCTTGATTTGATAGTGTCATATGTCCCAAATGCCTTTGTATTTTTCTCCATTTCCTCTGCAAGTAATGTTGTGATGGCTACAGAAGCTTGGTTAACATCAAGCTCATATCCCAATGGTCTAATCCATCTTGCTCTTGGAAGGACTACTTGGATGTAAGTAAAATCAATGTTAACTAGAAAGCATATGTCATTTACATGCTTTTCTACTAGTGAAACTGGTATCTTCATTCGTTTCTTCATTGCATTCTTGAAATCATCAAAATAGATAGACATTTGATCATCAAAGCTATCTCCTATTTGTGTAGTGAAATCATTTATTTGATCAACAATTATTTTTTTCTGGCTCCAATTGACTTTGCCAAATGAAGGGAATTCCTTCATCACATCAAAGAACATGCATACTAGCACTGACCCAAATTTACATTGTGCTCCCTTGGAATTTCTAATAGCTCCAAGATTTTCATTAATCTGTTGCAACATGAGCTCTGTAGGGTCATAGGTGTAGTCTTTATTTACAAGCTTATATGCCACATCCACTACTATACAGGGTACACTATTCAACCTACTAGACTAATAAAATTTGTGTGATATGATCCTCATAGAAAAGTCTAGAAGTGGATCAGTTATAGTGTATATGGTCATACCTCTATTATTCCACTTTGCTCCTGTGTTCTCAATTCTTTCATTTTTGTCATTTCTCAATGTCTTTGGCTGATCAAGGGTTGGAAAACTTGTGACCCTATGAACCATTTTCTTGGTAATATTGACTGGTCCTTGCTCTAACTAGAATGCTCCATCATGGATTCTGCTAAGTATTATGCGTATCCACTTAGTTTTGAATATGATCAAAAAAACTAGGGCTTTGGTTAAACCATTCTTCTCTATGATAGAAAACTCATCTTTCAATATACCATTATCATAGATTTTGTCAAAGGAATTAAAGATTCCCAAGTCTCCTATGGCTCCTATTTTGTAGTTGTAACACTTTCGCACATGTTGAACCATAACAACTTTTTTAGGGATGGTGGATAGGGCACCAGTGGGATCATTTTTATATGCAACTTTTGATATGGGCCTAAACTTAGGTTGTTTAACCTCATTACTAACAAGTTGAATTTCATGGATTTCCTTCCTTTGGGTCGAATTTGAACCAAATGCCATTTTGATTGAACTAGAGTTTGATGTTTAAAACAAACTTCACAAGCTATACAACTCAGCACCTGAAGGAAATAACTGGTTAGATGCTTAAAATCACTTGGGTATATGTTGAATCATTGTAAATTGCTGGTTGAATGCTTGAGAAATCACTCAATTGTGCTCATGTTAATCGCTCTTCATTTGAATGACTCAAAATGAATCAATTATTACTTTTAAGCAGCTCAAAAACCTTGCATTTAATGCATTTTTGTACCTTCACCTATCACTCAGCTTCCAAAGGTTTTTTAACTCAGCATCCACTCGACAGCTTATTCACACTCATCATCTATTGACTTTGTTAATAACTCGACCACTGCTATAGTTTTACTCAACAACCAAAGATAGCTCGACGTCATTATTCAAGTTTTGTCTTAGCATCTTATCTCATGCAAATTTATACTTTTCAGTGCTTCATCATGGTTTAGGGATGATTTTATGATACTTCCTTATATGTATCATCCCCATAGGCTAATCTTGTGATTAGTTGGGTGAGATATGATCACTTGACCTCGTGGGTGAAGTGACCCCTCCATTGGATGTACTTGGTCCATCCTTTTTCTACCATGTCTTCTACATATTTGTTCTAATGTGTTCCACATCAACCTTTTCTTTGCCCTTATTTACTTCAGTCTTGGGTGCATTGGCTTTTGTTGGACAATTCATGCTGACATGTCCAATTTTCAAGCAATTGAAGCAAGTGGTTTGGTTCAACCATCTTTTATAGTTCCCTTTGAAGTGTGTTCTTATGCAATTCTAAGGTATATTTCCATACTCTTGACAATAGTTATAGCTTTGCCTTGTATTGTAATCCCAATTGTAATGGTGTACATAATTGTCCCTCCTTACATGATAATTTGGTGTCCACATAGGCTTTGATCTACATTCAAAGGCTTTGTATCCATACTTCTTACAATTATGGCAGTGTCCATCAAATCTTTGTGTCCTTGTGACTTTAGACTTGCAATCTTGTGTCATATGTCCTTGCATGTTGCACTTGTGATAGTAACCCTTGCTTTTGGGTGTGTTTTTCTTATTGATCCTTCTACTCCTACAAACATTAGTAGTATGCCCTTTTTATTATAGTAATGACAAGTGGGTTTATAATCCTTACGTTTGTCACTTCTTTGCTCAGCACTCTTTGATGATTCCCCAACTTTAGTGCTCTTGTATCCAAGTCCTACTGTATCATGGGCTGATCTTGGGGATTTTAGCATCTATTCAAACTACTTGATAGCTTCACTTGACTTCTTGAGATTTTGTACTATTTCTTTTTCTCTATTCAATTCATTCTATAGTTGTTCATTCTACATCCTCAAAGTAGAGATCTCAATATCTTTCACATTGAGTTCATGATGAAGATTCATTAGTTGAGCAAGTGTATCCATCTACATGTTTGAGATCCTTGTTAATTTAGTACATTTTTCTTCAAGTCTATTTAAAAGATTTCTTTTTTCATCTTTCATCATGATTCTATCCTCAACTGCTCTTTTCTTTTTCTTAGTGATCTTACATAGCATCATGGCCTATGATTCATGCTCTATCTTAAGAGTTCTTATCTCTTCTGTTTGAACTCTATTTTTCTCCATCACTTCTGCTATTGCTGCATCAAATTCTTTGGAATCTCCTTTGGAAAATATTTATGTGGTGTCAATCTCGTTGTAGTGAATATCATTTTTGGCTATAGCTATTCCCTTCCTTCTTTTTAAGGATTTTCTTAATTCCTCTCTAGCTTCCTCTACCTTGTGTAGAGTGAGATGCACATCTATCGCTTGGTTCTCAATGATCTTTCCAAGTTTGAAAACTTCCATCTTCAGATATTTTCTTCCAATATTTTAGGCTTCTTCTTGAGAGCACTTGGCTCTGATACCAATTGTTGGAATGTTTTAATGGGAAGAATGCTTTTGAGAGGGGGGGTGAATCAGAAATACTAGCCTTTTAACCACTTTTATACCATTAATCACATATAATTGAAATTAACATGCATTCATATAAACATTAAACAATCATGAGAAACAAACATGCATCACCACATAACACTTGAGATTTTGGTAACCCAAAAATGCTCTAGGAATAAGAAGGTAAAACTGGGGTGGGGATGATACCCACAAAATTACTACAGCAATTGATTTCAACCACTTCTGATGATTTTTCTTGTTAAAGGCCTACCCTGTTAAAGGCTATAACACACTGTTAAATGTGACTCTATTAAAGGATTTCTACACCCTGTTAGGAGTGTGCCTTGTTAGAGGACTTAAGAACATTCAACTTAGAATTCCACCTTGTTAAAGGATTTACATAAGGTTGTTAAACCTACCCAAGTCCATTGGATTTCCAAGTATCTAACACAATTGGGAGAGAGTATTAGAATAATACACCTGATCTAATGCAATGTTTGATGCTACTCTAAGGTACTTGATCTACTCTACTATTAACTAATCTTTGCTAGATCTGATCTTCTGATTGTGTTCCTTGTTCTATTTTGATCAACTAGATGTGTAAATGTTGTCCTTTCCTCTAAATCTTTGACAACAATGTTCTGTAGCGACCTTATTAGGCTGTTCTTTTCCTTCTTCTCATGATTCCTTTCTCCTCTACATGTTCAATGGCATCAAGACTCCCTTATAAATATTAGTGGTACATCATGCATCCTTGTTTCAAATGTTCTCGCTCAAAACCTTGAAATTCACCTATTGGCTGCATGTAGTTTCCTATTTTCTAATTGTTTGTATGAGGCTTGCATAGGTGATTGTGAGGATTTGATCTTATCCTTTTATCCTATCAATGAGTCATGCATAACCATTTTTCATCTTGGCTTGTGATTGCACAAACTTTTATGATGATCCTACATTGCTCGACACATGAAGGAATACTGATGCTCGGCACCATCTATTTAGGATTTCTCAACATCTACTGTAGTTTTTGCATTACTTGGATTCTACTAATTCCTAAATTACTTGGCTTATATAGGATTACTTTTTCACTCGGCATCTATTGAATTCTTGATTTTCTCTTCTCTTGTTGGATCCTGAGTCACTTGGCATCTACCATAATGTGTTGTGCTCGGTAGCAACTATAGTTTTCTTGGCACTACCTGTGACTCAGCACATAAAGAAATTCTAGCTCAGGTTCCATTGTGTACTCGGCATGTATAGTGAAGATGATTAAGTGTGTTGACACTCATTTGTCAATCTTACTTATAGATCACCAGTTACCAAAATGCTAACTAGGTTAAAACAATAAGTTAAATGCCAAAAAGAAACCATTCTATTCAACACCTTTGAAATTCTTATCACTCCCTCTAAATTTTGAGTTTTGTAAGAAACTCCCTCTTTCAAAGTATTAGAGATGTCTCTTTTTGCTAATGTATAGTCTCATCCTTTTTGTTCTACTCTCTCTCTCTCTCTCTGATCTATTATCCTAACTAATTCCTATGTTTCTGCTTCTCCCTCTTAGTTGTTGTTTCCTCTCTCCTTCCTTTCTGCTATTTTTCCCTCTACACATTTGATACTATAGATTTGATATCTATTTTCCATCTTTAACAACAATGCTAAAGACATATTGTTTCAGCATCTTATCATGCAAGTGTAGCATTTGTAGGAACTCTAGTTTCTCCCTCTATCACCTTTTCTGTGACTAATTTGGAATTTTAGCATTTTGATTACTTCAGGAAAAAACCTAAAGTAAGTATCCTCTACATCAATTTATAACATTTTAGTAATCAACTCATTTGATGTAGGGTAGTCTTGCTATTACTCAAATAGGCTTAGATAGGCATATCACCCCTGGCTTACCTCTAAGATGCTCAAATGCATCTTTGGGTAATGGTTTTGTGAAGATGTTAGAAATTTTTTCCTTTGAGTTGACATATTCCATCTTCACTTGTTTGTCTTCCACCAGTTCTCTTACATAGTGATACTTAATTGCAATGTGCTTTGTTTGGGCATGCATCATAGAATTTTTTGATATGTTGATGACACTTGTTTTATCATAATAGAGTATCATAGGTTCAGTTATTTCTTCCTTCATACCTTTCAATAGATGCTTGATCCATACAATATTGGTGCAGTTGATAGTAGCAACAACATACTCAACTTTAGCTATGGACTATGAGGTACAACTTTGTCTTTTACTAGTCCAAGTGACTAATCTTCTACCTAAGAAGAATGCTCCTCCACTAGAACTTTTTATATCGTCAATATTACCTCCCTAATCTACATTAGTGTAGGCATTAAATTGAAAATTTTCATTCCTCTTGTAGTATACGCTAAAGTCATATGTTCCTTTTAGGTACCTCATTATTCTTTTTACTGCCATAAGATGATTTTCTCTTGGGTTTGTAAAAAATCTTGCCACTATTCCAATAGATAATGCAATATCTACTCTATTGTGTACAACATGCTACAACTTTCCAATCATTGATTTGTACATTGTCTAATTTTCTTCAATTGACTCATCATTCTTAGATAACTTATGTCTTGCTACCATTGGTGTACTAACTGATTTTGAATCCTCTAAGACAAATGTTTTGAGTATCTCCTTGATATATTTTGATTGAGTCACAAATGTGCCATGTTTTAGTTGATGTACTTGTAATCCAACAAAGAATTTGATTTCCCCAAACATTGACATCTCAAACTAATGTTTCATCTGATCAGAAAAATCTTTGCACAGTTCATCTTTTCCTCCAAATGTTATATCATCAACAAAAATTTCAGATATCAAAATGTCTTTACCTTTCTCTGCATTGATATACAAGTTGTTGTTGTCATCTATTTTCTCAAATCCTATCTTCACTAGATACTTGTGTAGTCTCTCATACCATGTTGTAGGTTCTTGTTTCAAAACATAAAGTGCTTTATGCAACTTGCAAACCATATCCTTGTTGTTGTCATCAACAAATGCCTTTGGTTGTTCTATATAGACTTCCTCTTCTAGTATACCATTCAAAATAAAAGAATTTACATCCATTTGGTAGACTTTAAAACCTTTGTAAGTAGCATATGCAAGTAGAGTTCTTACTCCTTCCATCCTTGCAATAGGGGCAAATTTTCTCCCATAGTCAAATCCTTCTTCTTGTGCATAACCTTTACTTACTAGTCTTGCCTTATTTCTTGTGATCTCACCATTCTCATTTAGCTTGTTCCTAAACACCCACTTGGTACCAATCATATTGTTATGAGTTGGTCTTGGAACTAAAGTCTAGGTTTTGTTCTTCTCTATTTGCTCAATTTCTTCTTCCATAGCTTTACACCAATCATCATCTTGTAGTGCATCTTTCACTATTTTGGGTTCAATCTTGCTCAAAAAACATGATTGATTTCTTAGTCTATTAATTACCATTGGTCTGGCTTCTTTGTCACCAATTATTTGTTTAGTAGGGTGATGTCTTCTCACGTACTTGTATAGCCTTAGTTCTGTCCTTGTCTCCATGTTTGGTCTTTTAGTTTCAGAGTCACTGTGGACATCTCTTTCAGGTAGCTCAACATCTCTTTCATGTGTATTGATTTTAGAACTAGAATATGCATCTTCTTCATTCTACAACTCAGCTTTTGAATGCAATTCAGCATTCACTAGTTGGGACTCAGTTGATAATGAAACTTGTTGCTAATTCCCAACTTGATTGGCAACTTCTTCTGCAATAGGCATTCCTTCATAGAAGTATACAAAGGATCTGTACTCTTCTAGTTCCTTGATGGATTCATCAACTTGAACTTCTATATGCTCATCAAAGTTTACATTTGCACTCTCCACAATTTTTTTATAGTTATCATTTAAACCCTTATATGCTTTACTTCTAGTGGAGTATCCAAGGAATATGTCTTCATCACTTTTTGCATCACACTTACCATTTATAGAATCTTTAAGAATATAGAATCTATAACCAAACACTTTGAAATGTTTTACATTGGGTGAGTGACCATACTATAATTCAAAAGGTGTTGCATTTGTACCTTTCTTAATTTGTACTCAATTCACGGTATAGATAGTTGTACTTACAACTTCTCTCCAGTACTTTAGAGCAACATTCTTCTCCATCATTAATGTTTTGGCATAGTCAATCACTAATCTATTCCTTCTCTCAACAATTCCATTATGTGGGGGATTTCTTGGTGCTAATGTTTGTCTCTTAATTCTTTTATCATTGCAAAATGTCTCTAATTCTTTTGATGTGAAATCTCCTCCTCTGTTTGATCTTAGACACTTTAGACTCTTCCATGTTTCCTTCTCAACCCTAGCCAAGTACCACTTAAAAATTTGAAATGCATCAAATTTTTGTTTTAAAAACATGACAGTCATCATCCTAGTGTAGTCATCAACAAATATCATTATATATCTATCTCCTTTGTAACATTGTACTTCTATTGAGCCACATAAATCAGTATGGACTAACTCTAGTACTTCTTTGGAAGTGTAGGTTTTTCTTTTGAAACTTGACTTGGTCATCTTTCCTAGCTAACACTATTTGTACAATGTATTGTTAGGCTTCTTTAGTTTGGGCAAGCCTCTGACTTTCTTCATTTAGATAATGCTAATTAGATTATCAAAGTTGGCATGATAGAGTCTTTTATGCCATAGCCACACATCATCAAATTTTACAATAAGATAGGTTGCATCTTCCATATCTAGGTAAAATAGATTAATCCTAGTTTGGTCTCCTTTTGCTATCAGATTTCCATCAGTGTCATAGATTTTGGTAGTTTTGTTTCCAAATTCTAATTTGCATCCTACATTGCTTAGTTGTGAAACACTTAGCAGATTGTAATTCAATCCTTCAACATAATATGCATTATCACATAAAATTTTCTCTGTAAGCTTAATGAAACCTTTTCCTTTGACTAGACATGGAGCATAATTTCCAAATCTAACACTATTTTCATCATACTGGGTTAAGGTAACAAACTTACTTGTGTCTCCTATCATGTGATGTGAGCATCCACTATCTATGATCCACTTGTCATTCTTGTTTACATAGGTTACTAGTGCTATTGCCTCATCTTCATCTAACTCATCCTTCATTGCTACATAGATTAACTCATCATTATTTTCATTAGAATCCTCTTCTTCAACAATGTAGCACTTTTTGCATTTGTCTTTGTAATCTCTGTTATCATCTTCTCTTCTATTCTTGCACTTTTTGCCTTCTCTGTAGTTCCTTTTCTATGTGCACCTTCCAGCAATATGTCCTACTTCATTGCAATTAAAACAAGTAATAAGAAGCTTACCTTTGAATTTACCTTTGCCTCTATGAAATCTTCTAGCCAACAATGCTTCCAATTGTTCCACATCTTCTTCATCTATGCTGCTATCATTGGATGAATATTTTATATTTCTTCCCTTCTTCTTTGGTTTCCCTTCTTTAGTATCTTTCAAAAATAGCTTGGCCTTGAAAGAAGATTCAATATTCTTAGATCTATACTTATCAAATTTGGATAACTCAAATGCAATAAGTCTTCCCACTATACCTTCAAGCGTTAGCTTGTTTCCTAGTAAACATCTTAACTCTTGGATGGTTGATACTCTGATAGCATAGATGGGGAGAAAGGTTCTTAAGAATTTTCTATTGACAATATCATCATCTAAATGAATACCCAAAATTCTTATTGCACTTACTACTTCCTTTATTCTAGAAGCATACTAAGAAATGTTCTCACCTTCTTCTATTCTCATGTCATCAAACTTTCCTTTGAGACTTTCTCTCTTTTCTCTTTGGAAATTTGAATCTCCTCCATAAATATCTATCAAGGCTTTCCACATCTTGAATGTAGTGTCACATCCTTTGATGTCATCAAATTTAGCATAGTTGAGGGAAGAGGCAATCTCCAACATTGCCTGATTGTGATCCTTCTTTTTATTTAGATCTTCTGCAGTAGGGACTCAAGTTGGATCAACATGTTCCACTACAATTGAGGCTTGTGCATGATCACCTAATGATCCAAGGTGCAGCTTCATTAGACTTTGTCATGCAGTGAAGTTATCTCTGTTAAGGTTGGGAACTTCTCTCTTCGACATCTTGATCTTTCTACTTCTAGTACCTTTAAACCAAATCAATAGATGGCTCTGATACCAATAGTTAAAAATACTTCAGAATAACTAAGAGGGGGTTGAATCAGTTATTCAAGGTCTAGATGTCCTAATAAAAGAATTTCACCAATAATATTGAGCCCATCAAAACTGACCATGCATCCAACCTACTTAGCTATTTTAGCAAGTTACTAAAAAATCAACATGCAAGAATGAAACATGAGAGATCAACACATAACATAGTGATTTATATGGAAACTCAATTTGGTAAAAATTGCCCATAACATGCTACTCCTTTTCTCACTCTTCTGAAGTGATGCCCTGTGAAAGGACTACCCTGTTAAAGGCTATAAAACACACTATTAAATGCAACCCTATTAAAATATTTCAACCACCCTATTAGAAGTGGTCCTAGCTAAAGGACTTTAAAATATTCACTTGGAATGTCACCCTATTAAAGGATTTACAAATGGTTTTTAAACAAACCTAAGTCCATAGGATTTTACCTTAACTGATACAATTGCGAGAGAGTAACAATAAGGGATTTTGATCTGATACAACTCACAACATAGCTTCTAGATTTTAGATCTCAATTCAGCTAAATAAATTTTCTTGGCTTTTAGTCTTTTTAGCTTTGACAACTTTTCCTCCTTTTAAGCTTTGTCTCCTTGAGTCTCCATGTTCATTGTGCCAATGCAATCACCTCTATGATCACCTATCAAAGCAAAGTCTATGTTAGAGTAAATAATTAATTAATTATTAATTATTTATTCTATTTACTTAAGCTTACTTAGGTTAATACATTTATTTAATCTTTAGTAGTTAATAGTTGTAGTGATGATTTGTTGACAACGCGGGAGTTTATTTCCTTCTAGCATATTTCACCTTTTTTTGGATGCTTAGTTGTCAACCTTATCTTATACCACTTTCCAACTTGTTCTACAAGCTTCCATGAGGCCTTTATATTCAAGCTCTCTCATTGAATATCTCATTCTATTTTCATTGTAAATACAATTTTCATTGTTTTGCAATATGTTCTCTTTCATGTCCGTTTAGGGTTTTTCCAAGCTCCACTTCTTCTTTCTTGATTTCCCTTCGATAGGTTATTTGCATGTAGGTGATCTTGGCAAGCTATGGAGTTGGATTTTATCAACTCCTACATGATATCAAAGCCTCCTTGCTACTTCTTATTTGAAAGATTATTTTGAAGCCACAATTCGAAGACACAAACCCTAGTTTTTTTGTGATTTTTTCTTCAATCTAGGTGAAGAGCATTTTTTTAGAGAACTTTGGGCCCAAATAGACAATGCCATTGGATTTAGAAGGCATTTTTCAGCTGAAATTTTTCCAATTTTGGCTATAGGGCTCTGGGAGGCAAATTTTTTTTACTTTTAGGGCCTTTTTGTAAAAATCATATGAACATAGAGCATTTAATTTTTTAAAAAAAATAGTTTTGGGCTGCGCCACCGTGGCACTACCCAGCGGCCATCGTGGGGCCACTTGCACCTAGCTAGAGTGCTGCCTGTACTCAATCTTCCCTGATGAACCTCCTAGCCCTTTCTCAGTCTTGGCCCCACCTCTACCACCACTTCTCCCAAAGACACTTCTAGGTTTTGGCACCTATTTCAAGCACTTTAGTAGCTCCACCTGCGTCTATGACTAGTCCACCACCCCAGCTTAGCCTATACATGTTTTCTATTATGTGGACTTGTCCACTATTCAACATGTGTTCCTAATTCTATTGCATGGAAGCCTCTATGTATAGTCAACTTTTGAGAATAGGTTAGCAGTAGCTTAGACTCCTTGTAGCATCAGCACCACTTGGCACAATGTACAGGGTGACATGTGGCTCGGGTGCCACGTGGCACTCTACCACATGGACCCACCACATCACTATCACCATGTCATCCTTTTCCACATGGCTACCACATGGACTTTCCATGTGGCATGTCATGTGTCTTCTTTTTGGCCTCGATGGCTACTGGGCCATCAATTTTAAGCCAGTCTTTTGCTAACTTCAGCATGACATCACTACATCATCAGACCTCTTGCACCTCTCCAGGGTCATTTTGACCTACTGTTGGTTTTTTTACCATAACTTGAGCATATGGAGGTATTTTTTCAATATGAAAGAAGCGCCAAAAATCTAGTTCTAAGATGGAGTCAATGGTGTAGGTATTTTTAGGTTTTGATGCAATTTAGTTTCCCTTTTTTAGTTGAAGTCTGAAGTTCTATTTTTGACTCTGGTATGCATATCTTTTGCATCCCATGGCAATTTTTTGAAAACGTTATATTTTTGGAAAGCTGGTTTTGTCATCTTTTAAAAAATGTAGTCTTTTTCCTTAGATTCTAGCCCATGCTCTTTCTATCATGTTTTTGGCATTTTCACTCTCTGGTGGATATTTTAGGTTTGGGTCTGAGGATTATTTTCCTACCATGGTTTCTTTTTTTTTTAGGCTATCCTATCTTTTAAGTCAGTTTTTTTCCTTTTCTAATCATTGTAGACATTATTTGTAAGCTCTTTTGTATATGCACTAAGATAAAGTGCCACTTTTGTATTTCTTGTTCATGAATGTTTTTTTTGAGATAGTTGTACATGCATTATTTTTATAAAGCACCATGGGGGGGGGGGGGGGGTTAGTTGTTTGCTATTTTAGGCCTTCTCCCTTTTTTCAAGTGAGTATTCCTTCGATGCCATTATCCCAATGCAATCTTTTCATGACTATGTCTTTATAGGTGTTTGTACCTCTTCCTCAATTGTCATTCTTGGTTTTGTCTACAAAGGATTTTGGCCCACCTTCTTAGTTGCCTATCATCTCGCCCCATTTTCATTAAGAGGGGGGGGTGGTTATGTTGTTGTTCTAATGCATCCTTGGTTCAATGGTTCAATAGTGTGAACTATGTATTCAATGGTTGATCCTACATATAAGGTGATTTTAGTGGCTAGCCACCTATGCATTTTGGTGAGATGGATCATCTACCATATAGACACACTTGATTTGTGCCTTCTTCTTCTATGGAGGTTTCTCAGATTAGTAGTTTCTTTTAGATGGTAGATTTTGCAACTTCTTCATACTTCAGTGATGCTCTTCATGGTCACTTCTTGTTCTTATTTTAGGGGACATTCCCCTAGTTGGAGGCTTCTTTAGTTCTTCACTAAGTTCTTACCTCTTTTTGGGGGATGGTTTTTCCCATGTGGTTTTCTCTCTTTTCCCATTTTCAGATGTTGCATCTCTTGCATTGTACATGGGTACCTTACATGGCCTTGTTGCCGGGACACATCCTGCATTTCATCTTAGTTTTGTGAGCTTAAGGCATTCCCCTAAGTTGCACTTAAGGGGGGGTGATAGAGTAAATAATTAATTATTTATTCTATTTACTTAAGCCTACTTAGGTTAATGCATTTATTTAATATTTAGTAGTTAATAGTTGTAGTGATGAGTTGTTGACAACACGGGAGTTTGTTCCCTTCTAGCATAATCCACCTTTTTGTGGATGCTTAGTTGTCAACCTTATCTTCTACCACTTTCTAGCTTGTTCTACAAGCTTGCATGAGGCCTTTATATTTAGGCTCTCTCATTGTATCTCTCATTCCATTTTCATTGTAAATACAATTTTCATTGTTTTGCAATATGTTCTCTGTCATATCCATTTAGGGTTTTTCCAAGCTCCACCTCTTCCTTCTTGGTTTCCCTTCAACAACTCAATTGCATGCAGGTGATCTTGGTGAGCTATGGAGTTGGATTTCATCAACTCTTACAGTCTCTATGCTCTATTCCTCTCTCTCAATGCCTTCTCCTTAACACCACACACTCTCTCCAAAAACTCTTGCTACTTGACCTATAACTCCTTAAATAGAAGTCTGGAATAATTTTCTTGCTCTAATCTTTCCTCTCTTAATTTTGGTTCAAATGGATTAGGTAAGATTCAATGAATCTACCCCTTATCTTGTTTCTTCTAGAAATATCATGTAGAATCCACTTGTATTCACCCAAAAATAGTTTTCCAAAAATTTTGTACCACCAACTCATCATCCTTATCTTCCATCTAGTTCAAAAAATTCAAGGTAAGGAACTTGTTGGCTCAGATCTAGCAAATATTTGACTTTTCAAATAATGTAGTAGCTCAGCACTATTGAATTTTTGATACTTAACACATACTATGTTACTCAACATCAATTAAGTTTTTTTGATGCTCAACACCTATTACTAGTTTGAAACTTGAACTTTCTTGGCACCTTCTATCTCACTCAGTACACACTAGATTTTACATTTTCTTAGTAGTTACTAATAATCTACTTGCCATGAACTAACTTGCATGGCACCTACTGATGAATTTAGTCAAGCTTTGTAGACAACTTTTTTACAACTTAATCTTCTAGAGTTTCTAAGTGTAGCCAACCTTTGTATCTTTAAGTGTGTTATCAATACATCATTTTACCATTGTCTTAACTGATCCTTGTTCTTCATTACAAAACCATAACTCAACCTTTCCCTTAGGTGCTTTTGTTACAACTTATTGATTAAATTCTCCTCATCAATCAACTAAGTGATAATACTTGGATCTTATAAGAAATTGTCATTCTAGAAAATACTAGGTTTGACATCAGTGACAAAACAATGATTGAAAATATTCTTTACCAACAATCTCACTTCTTCTCAACAATCTTCCTTTTTTAATAGTGATCTTTTCAATCAGATTTCAACAGCTAATTTATTATATTTTCATATCATTTGATTGATGAAGATGATTTGATTAATCAATAGGATTTGAAGAAAGCATAATAATGATATAAGTATTGAGAAGTGTATCGTATTTAATGTGTACTTGAATGAGTAAGACTCTAATAGTATAATTTTGATTTGATTATTTTACATGATTTGATTAAGTGTTGAGATCATGTATAAGAAATATAGTTTGGTCAATGGATAAAGAACCATAGTATTAATTAAGCTACTATAGTTATCACATATCACCTCATGAAGAAGTGAAGAATGTGTAGTGGGAATGAAACAATTAAACTCTTAACTAAGTCTAAGATTGACTGAGGAAGATGTAATGTTAACCAGACCTAAAAATGAAGAACAATATAGAAAATATTTAATCTAAGGACAACATTTGATGACAATAAGGAATGTTGAAGAAGTTTTGAAAATAAGGATGAATTTTTTTATGAGATCAATGGATGGAGAAATTCAACAAAGATCTGATGAAGGACATTTAATAATTTGAATTGGAGCACAAATTTCATGGTGAAAGTATATTTCCTGAGTGTCTAGGGGTAGACCCAAAATAGTGGGTTACATGTTTTTCCTAAACAGACAATGAATTATGAATTTTAAAACAAAATTTCATGTTCAGATGGAAATTTCCATTTAATAGTTATAAATTTGAAGATAAAGTAAATTAAAGTGTTTTAGGATTTTCTATATAGATTATAATTTATTTATTTTAAATTAATTTGATTAATTTTTATTTATTTTTGACTTGTCAATAGCTGATTTTTAAAGATACAAGAAGTTTGTTTATAAACAAATAGACTCTTTAAAAACCAAATTTTTGAAAGAGTGACTCTATTCAACAACATCATTAGTTAAAGATTGGACAAATAATGTCATAAAAACATTTTTATTATGTTTCCCAAATTCTTCAACAATATTTTTCAAATTAATCACATATGTTTCAACAGATTGATTTTTATCTATAGAGAATTTAAGTCTAGTAGTTGTCAAATAATTTGTTATGGGATTTGGATATTTGACTATCCTGTTGAAATCTAATTTTTTCTATCTTTAAATTATCATTGGAGCCATTACTATTTCATGGTGACATTTTTGTCCCCTGTGATTATTCCTCATATTATTTTGATTATTACTATTAATTTTTCTTCAATTTCTATTAGTCCTATTTTTATGAGGAGGGATTTACTATTTTTGTATGACTCAACATTTTCTCTTCTTTGCTAAATGGATCCATAATTTTGTCTATTTTGAGACCTACATTTTCCAATATTTTACTAGGGACCTTCCTTAGCTCTTTTGATGTTTTTTCAAGACACAATAAAATTTGGAGAGCTTTGGTGAGCTTCTATGAATCTTCATCTTAATCATCTCCTTCTTCATTGGTTTCATAATCTACATGATGAGTCTGGGGTTTTTACTTATTAAGGAATGAACCAATGTTTTGAAATGGATTTTTCTCTCTTTGTTCAATGTTATCATAATCATGAGCATAAAATTACCTCACTCTATCAATAAACTTCTTGTATCTTGTAAAAATCATGTTAGCAACCTATTTTCCCTTTGTGTTGTTTTACTTGGTAGTGTATTCAAGACATTCTATTCTAGAATTAACTAATCTTCTTCCCCAAATAAATTTAAGGGATAATTGTTTATTAATCCTTTCTTTTTCAATCATTGGTAGTTGATCATTCATGAACACATGTATTCATGAATTATAGAGTTGTCACCTCTCCCAAGGATCAATTACCTGATCATCAAGGTCATTCCATCCAATACAATACAATTTGAATAACATCTTATTTCTTCTCTAATCAATGAGATGGAAAGCATTGGGTAACTTTACAATAGAATTATAAGTTGTTAATCTCAGATTGGTTTTGAAAAGTGAGTGTCAACACACTTAAATTATTTACTTAGTTCATGTCAAACTAGTAATGCATGTTGAGAACAACATATAAACATTAGACCATGCCAAGTCATAGTGAGTGTCGAACCACTCATGTGCCAAGTAGATAGACCATGCCGAGTGATTCAAGAGCTAAGTAAATAGTGGGTGCTGAGCAATATAGGTGTCGAGTCACAATAGAAAGAGTACTGTATGCCGAGCATCAGATACTTCAAATTTCAAGTGACATAGTTTTGGCATATTTGTTTTTAATGGCACAAACAACTACATAAACCATTTCTGAGCCAACTTAAAGTAAATTATGATATGTTGGAGATAAGGACGAATCTCTAGTTGGATTCCCTATGCAATTACATGCAACCAATCAGAAAATAGGAAGGATTAAATGGAAAAATGGATGAATCTTAGCTATAGATTCATACCTCACCCTAAGAAACCAAATTATTTTTAAGGAGGAAAAATCCTAAACACTTCATAATGAGTGTGTAAGGTATTGAAGGAGCAAAGAGGCTAGTTTGCATGCACAAATAAAGCATTCATGCTGACTTAGTAGATATGAAGTGAAACCACATTGCAAAATTAGTAAGAGAAGAATAGATGATAGAGAAAATGATACAAAAAAGAGACATCTGATCGAGAAGGATCAAGAAGACAATTTTTAGAGGTGATTTGTTATTAGGCAAGGAAGTACAAACTGTAGGATCTATGCTGAGACATTCGAAGAGGTGATTTCAGTTAAATCTCTTAACAGAGTAATCTGAATAGGCTATACGAAATCCTTTAACAAGGTGCTTAGTTTTAATTTGAAGTCCTCTAACAATGCACATTTCTAATAGGGTGTTGAAATCCTCTAACAAGGTGAGACCTAACAATTTTTGTAAGCCTTTAATAGGGAAAACCTTTCATAGGGTAGATCATGTTTCATGATCAAAACATTGTAACTTTTATTGGATACACTTTATTGCTGGAGTAGTGAATATTTGTGGGTGCCATACCCACCCTAGTTTTACCTTCTCACTTGGAGGGTTTATGGGTAATCATATTTGGTGTTATGTGTGTGAATGCTTATGGGTAAAAGTACAAAGTTGTGTCACCTTTTAGGTTGACTTATCGAAATGACTAAATTTGAGAATTTCTATCTAAAATTCATTTTTTTTTAAAACATATTATTTAGATAAATTCATTCTAGCTAAGTTATATAAGGTCTCACAGTTTTCCCATTGGAAATGTCTATTAAATAAATGTGTTATACTAGTTTGTATCCAATTACTAAAGAAATAAAATTATTTCAAAAATGTGGCATTTCAATAATCCATACTATTTTGTATGATATTTTTAAATAACATATAAATACCATTTTTTGGAGCTCAAAGTCAAGAATATTCTCATGTAGAATTTATAGTTTTTTAGTTAGATATAGTATATTGAAATTAAAAATTTTTACAACCACATATTTTAACACTCAAAAAGATGTCAATTTTGAGAAAAAAAAAATACTAAATCATATCAAAAAAATCTAAAAATTACATGACATTTTAGAGGAGAGAGTCCTCTTTTAGAATGTATAATTTTTCTCCTAGTTAGAATAGATTTGTTTCGAAAAATGTGGTGGGAGATGAAAACTATCAATTTAAGGTGAGTTAAAATTTTAATCCTTATAAAAGAGAAAATATAGTTCTAAAGCCAATTTTTATTTTGATCGTTCTAGATATATATGTTATCTATAACATAGTCTAAGATTAAAGGGAATTAAGTTTATTAGCATATAGTTTTGTGGTGGAAACTAAACTCCTAATTTTCAGCATTTTTCAGCATCTAAAAAATTATCTATAAAAAATAGAAAAATATATCAATTCTTATTCCAAATAATTATTAAAATATTTAATCCTAAAATTCATCCACTTCTACACATTTCATTAGCTTACTTCATTTCTAAATTCAAAATAATAATACCAACTTTATGTCATTGAAGGTGAGCAGTTATACTTTTCATAGCCTTTTTCTTTACAAAAGGGTGACACAGGTTTGTGTTTTTACCCTTACATGTTTACATGATTTAGATGTGTATGATTTACATGTTACTTTAGTTTACTCATTGAATGCATGAGATAGATGTGTGGTGAAAATTTTATGGGTCCAAGTTTAAACTACTGAATCACCCCGCCCCCTCTCCACTCACACCCCAAAAGTTTACCTTTCCTATTTTAGTTCCAACAATTGGTATCAGAGCTAGGTTCTCTAAAAGAGAAGCTTTGAATCTTTGAGTAAAGATATTGAAATGAAAGTCTATAAGTTGGAAAAGACTATTGATAACTAGGAGATTGAAATACATCTCATTCTTCATCAACTAAATCAAGCAAGAGAATGACACAAAATACAAAGAGATAGACATTACTAAGCTATTTGAAGATGGAGACTCAAATGAATTTGATGCAGCACTTGTAGATCTAATGGAAAAGAATAGATTCCAAGATGAGGAAATCAAAAATCTCAAGTTAGAGAAAGAATCACAAGCCATAGTACTATGTGAGGTAACTAAACAAAAGAAGAAATCTTTGGAAGACAAAGAAATGATTGAAGAAGATACAAGAATTTTGGCCAAAAGATTGGAAGAGAAGTCAACAGAGCTAACCAAGATTTCAAAAATTCAACTAGACACTTTGATTCAAATGATGAATTCAACTCTGAGTTCAATGTCAAGGACATTGAGATAACTACATTGAAGTTGCAGAATGAACAATTACAAAGTGACCTAAAGAGAGAAAAGGAATTCACTAAAATTTTTAACAAACCAAATGAAGCCATCAAATACTTTGAGCAATTATTGAGATCCCCTAGATCCAAGAATGATACATTGGGATTGGATTACACAAGCATTGAAGAAGTAGAATCATAGGAAAATGTAGAAGAAATGAACAAAAAAGGTAAAAACTCCAAACCCACTTGTCATAATTGTGGTAAGCAAGGACATACTTCTAATGTGTGCAAGATCAAGACTATAAATCAAAATTTCAAGCCCAAGAGCATGGTCTACTGTAATAAATGTAACAAACAAGGTCATGAGGCACATGAATTTAGAACCAAGACCATGGATCTCTAGGTCATCAATTCAAATTTGAGAAAAAGTGATTAGAAAAGAAGGAGATCTAGAGATCCATTCCAAGCAATTGCAAAAGATTTTTGTAGCGATCTCACATCCATTCATCAGATTTCACAAGCTTTTTATCAAGAGTTGAGCTATGCAGTTTTAAATTTTGAAAACTCTAGTTTTACATAATTGTATCTATTTTGAAGAATGTTGAAGGGAAGGAATTTTTAAATGTTCAATTAGTAAGTAATGAAGTCAAGAAACCCATTTCCAAAGCCATTCATAATATTGCTTATAAGAAATACCCTTCTGGCACATTTTTAATGATTCCACTGAATGTAATAATGGTGCAAGATGTAAGAAAATGCTACAATTATAAGATAGGAAGCATTGGGGATATGGAAATTAGGGGAGCATACAAAATTTTTTTTGAAAATGGTGTTTTGAAAGATGATTTTAGAATTGTTGAGAGAAAGGGATTAACATGAGCCCTAGTTTTTCCAAATGTGTTTAAGACATAATGGATAAGAATGATGCTTGGCTAAATCCATGATGGTTCACTATTGGAAAATGGACCTATTAAAATCACTAAAAGAATAATCAATAGGGTTATTGGTCATCCAACCCTAGATTGGCCTAAGAAAATGAGAAATGATTCAAAGGAGGTGATTGAAAAGAATATTGGAGCTATCTAGAATAAAAGAGGTATGACAATAGATATAATAACTGATCCTCTTAATAACTTTGTTGTAAGGGTTATATCACACAAATTCTTTCAATATAGTAGATTGAATGGTGTACCTTATATATCTATGGATGTTGGATACAAGATTGTCAAGAAAGATCATACATATGATCTAGTAGAGCTATAATTACAACAATTGATAGAGAATCTTGGAGCAATCAGGAAAAGTAAGAGTGCATAGTACAAATTTGGTTCAATTTTGATTTGTATATTATTTTATGTACAAAACACATTCCCCTCATTTGGAACTATGTGATGGATGACAAATAGATCAATAGTTTTACAAATTGGTGAGTATATTGAGCAATTATGAGAAAATTTTGAATCTTTGATGACAAGCTATTTTGAAAAATCAAAAAAATGATGGAGAGACTAAGAATACCAATATCCTTAGTTAAAAAACATTATAATGATGTATGTTTTCTTATGGATGCTAATTATACATTTATACAAGATGCCACACCAAGGGTAAGATGGTTGAGACCCTTAGGCTATGAAATCCATGTGGATGAAGCCTTTGCAGCTATAACAACTCTACTAGTAGAAGGGATAGATAAAACTGCAAAAGTTTTTGGAAACTATGAGATGGTAAAATCCAAAATTACCATGGATTTGAAGACTACTTCAGCTCTAAAGAAAAAGGAAAAGATAGTGAAGAAGTTGAAAGCCAAATTTGGAGAGGGTGCCAAGGAGGAAGATGAAGAAGAAGAAGAGGATGAAGAGGAAGAAGGAACACAAACACAAGAACCTGTAGCATTAACATAGGGCATGGGAGAAAATCAAGAAGAGGAGGATACTAAAGGTGTCAGAGGAGAAGAAGTTGAGGAAGCACATACTCCTACCAAGCCAAAGAAGAGGAAGGCCAAGGCATAGCCTATGGCAAAGACTAAGAAAATTGCCAAACTAAGTCATCTAAAGCCCATTGCACCTACAACAAGAGCCAACACATGTGCTACTACACAAAAGGCCAAGGAAAATACTAAACAAGTAGAGCAAGGAGGTCAAGAGAAAAAGAGACCAAGAAGGAAGTATGTTGCACAACCAAATTCTAAAGCAGAAAATAGAGTTAAATGACAACATCCAATTTAAGGTGGTGAGTCACAACACTCTTTTAGATCTTCAAAACCCATGTGAAAATGCTAAGATTTATGCATATCTATCAAGATTTAGTCATGTTGATTTTGATAAATTGGGTAAAGAGGAGAAAAACCAAGTGGAAGAAGCCCTATATTCCATGATGGAAAAATTCAAAACAACACCACTAGAATTTTCCACCTATGTACCTAAGAGTCAATATGACATAGTTGACCAAAAATGGCATTATTGTCTAAATCTAGAAAGACAAATTAGGGAGACCACACTAGCCCAAGTGATACCTAAATTAAAAAAGGCACAAATTTCTAAAGCTATAAAGAAATATTTAGTTAGGTTCACAACTAAATACAAAGCCTTTAGCATTTTACAAAATAATATTGAGGATATTGTCAAAAAGTCAAGACATATATGGAAACTCAATTATGGGATAACCATAGTAAAGAAAGGAGAACCTAAACCTTTTGAGGTCAAAGATGATGAAAAAGATAATAATGTTTGAGGAGGAACAAAAATGAAAGAAGATGAAAAGGTAATAGCTAAGCCTGAGCAACAAGAAGAACAGAGTGTGCATGACACACAATTGCCGAGTGTTAGTCCTCCACATGACACAACTAAAACTAGTGAAACAATAATGGTCAAGGATGTTTCTAATCTATTAGCTTAGAATAGAAATCCTCTTACTAAAGAAAATTTAAAGAAGATATTAGATAAGTCTACATTGCAAGCCAAACTTTGTGGTAATCCTATTTTGGTTAGTATAGATGAGCTACAAAAGTTAGTGACTGATGTTGCAAGGGAAAAGGTGAATCCACAAGAACCACCTTCTATCATCCATTTAGTTACTAATGTAAAATCTTTGGTCCAAATTCCAAAAGATACATCTACCAAGGTTGATACAATTGTCAAGATTGATACTATTTAGGAGAGGATAGTAAAAGAACAAGTCACCATAGCAAGATAGTAGGAAATAGGTTAGATAGACTTATTTGCACCTACAACACAAGGAAAAAGTGCAAGTCAAGTCATAGTGGTAGAATAGGGCAAGCCTAAATAGAGTGAGCTGACACCTAAGGTAAAGGAACAAGTTGTCATTCAAGCTCTAGTAACTTTACTGGCATCTAGTACTCCTTCCACACAAACTCTTTAGAAGCTGAGCACAAAAGCTAATTCATTGCAAATCTTTGTACCAAGCCCAAGTTCAACAAAGGTTGAAAAAGGAAATTTACTATGGAGATATAATCCTTGATAAATAAATTATTATACCCAAATATGATTATGATACAATGAAATTAGAACAAATAGGCATATTACAATAGGCCCTAGAGAGGAAAAAGCATCACGAAATGCTTAAGAGAGAACATAGGTAGAAGTAGGCACTACAAGACATTGAGGACATCTTTCTAGTTTAGTCTACCAACCTCTGAAGAGACCAAGCCACTAATGGAATAACTAATAGATATATTGGAAAAGGTTAGTAATGAAGACCTTGATACTAATTCCAAATTACTAGAATGGTTAGAAAAGTAGTTCCAAAACAAAGTGAATGAGAAAATATCTGATGATGTGAAGAAAGTACTTGAGAACATATTCTCATTGTACACTAAATTGTGCAACCCATCACTCTTCACCCAAGAGACCAGAAGTCACATTCTAAGTTTGGAGAGCCAAATTTCTACATTAGGTATAAGACTACCAAAAAATCTAGCTTAGAGTGAGATGCATTTCAGAACATTGCTTCAAATATAGAGTTAATTAGTTGTATTGATAGTAGATGAGGCTAACATAACAACTAAACTAACTAGCATACAAGCAACCCTCACCCCCATATGGAGATTTTGTATAAGGATCTAGGCTATGTTGAAACTCTATTGAAGAAAGACCCCAATCTTTCTACTTTAGATGGCTTAGTTCACCTTGCTACTTAGCTTACAATCCAAATCAAGTCATTAGATGTTGCATGTGATAACTAGGATGCAGCTCTCAACATAATACTAGATGTCCATAAATCCTTTCTGGACAAACACATAATAAGTGTATATCCCAATCTACATAAGTGTCAAAAAGGGGGATAATAAAAGAGGGCAAGAATAAGATAAAGGGGGGATATATTTTTGGAGAGAAAGAACAAAGGGGGAGTCATAGAGAAAGAACAAAAGGCAAGAAATAAGGAAAGTGAGAAATGGGGGAGAGCATCAAAATAAAAGATGTATTTGATGAAGGAGTATAAGCATGACATCAAAGTGTATTAGTAGAGACACATTTACTTATAAGGAGTATATAATTTTGGTTATATAATAGACATATCAACTTTGAGGGAGTTGTCAAGCATTGGGGCATACAAGTTATTGCAAAATTTTAAAATTTTAAAGGTTTTTATATAAGCTGAGTCATGGATATGTTATGCTTAAGAGATCAAAGATATTAATTCATATTCAAGTGTTTTTGACACTCATGTCAAAGTAGGAGATTTTTTATCTCAAATTGGTTTTGACAAGTGAGTGTAAATACACTTAACTTATTTACTTAATACATGCCAAACTAGTAATGCATGTTGAGCACAACATGTAAATATTAGACCATGCCAAGTCATAGTGAGTGTTAAGCCACTCATGTGTTGAGTCACTCAAGTGTCAAGCAGATAGACCATGCCAAGTGATTCAAAAGTTGAGTAAATAGTGGATGCCAAGAAGTATAGTTGTTGAGTCACAATAGAAAGAGTAGCATATGCCAAGCAGCATAGACTTTAGATGTAAAGTGACATAGTTTTGACATATTTATTTGTAATGGCACAAACAACTATGTAAACCATTTTTTAGCCAAATTTAAGGTAAATTATGATATTTTTGAGACGAGGACAAATCTCTAGTTAGATTCCCTATGCAATTACATGTAGCCAATCAAAAAATGGGAAGGATTAAGCAACAAAATGGATGAATCTTGATCATAGATTTATACCTAAGCCTAATCCACCAAAGTCTTCTTAAGGAGGAAGAAACCCTAAAATCTTCATAATGAGTGTGTAAGGTATTGAAGTGTTGGAAATGATTGAAAAGATCATGAGAAAAATTGATGGAATGATCATATGGAACTGATAAAGAATGTTCTCAATCATTGTTTTGTCATTGATGTCAAACTTGCTACTTGTAGGAATGACAATTGCTTTAGTGATCCAAATACTATCAAGTGGTTGATTGACAAGGAGGCAATCAATAAGATGTAACTAGAACACCTAGAGAAAGGTTGAAGTTATAATGAAGTACAAGGATCAGCTAAGTCATTAATGAAATAGTGTATTGATGACATACTCTAAGACATAGAGAATGGGCACACTGAAACATATCAAAGATATAAGGTTTTAGCTAAGACATCTATAAAGCCTAACTAAAGTTCATTAGAGAGAGGGAGCTGAGCAAGCTAGTAGGTGTTGAATAGATTCCTAGTTGAAGCCGAGCAAGTTCAACTTCAGATGCCGAGTGAACTTCAAGTGCCGAGTAAACTTCAGATGCCAAGTGAACTTCAAGTGCTGAGTAAACTTCAGATGTCGAGTGAACTTCAAGTGCCGAGTGAACTTCAAGTGTCGAGTGAACTTCAGATGTCGAGTGAACTTTAGAATGCCGAGAAGATACAAGTGCCGAGAAGAAACAGATGTCGAGCATCAAAAAAAAATAGTGTCGAGTAACACAGAGATGTCGAGCATCAGTAAAATAATAATGCCAAATTTTTGCATTATTTTGAAAATTGAAGATTTTCCAGATCTAAGCCAACAAGGTTGTCATCTAGAAATTTTTGAATTAAATGAAAGATAAGAATGATGAGTTGGTGGCACAGAACACCATGTAGAACATTTTTGGAGATTACAACTGGAGTCTAGATGAAGTTTCTAGATAAGAGCAAGATATAGGGTAGATACATTGTATCCTACCTAATCCATTCAAAAACCTAAAATTGGAGAGGGAGAATTGAGCAAAAAAGGAAAACTAGATTTTTATTTAAGAAGTCATAAGGTCATGAAACAAAGAGAGGAGAAGGTGGTTGAGCATAAAAGCATGAAGTGCTGAAGAAGGTGCTAAGGAGAAGAAAGCAGAGAAATTTTGTTTGAATAGATGACCACAAGGATGATTGCATTGGCATGATGAGTAAGAAGACTCAAGGAGATGAAGCTTGAGAGGAAGACAAGCTATCAGAGCTGAAGTGATTAAATCCAAGCAAAAGGATAGAACTGAAGAGTGATCTAAAATTTGCAAAGTATGTTGTAAGTTGTATCAGATCAACAATCCATTATTGTTACTCTTTAGCAATTGTAACAATTAGTTTAAATCCTATGGACTTAGGTTGGTTTAATAGCCATGAGGTAAATCTTTTAACATGGTGACATTCCAAGTGAATGTTCTAAAGTCCTTTAATTAGGCCCATTCCTAACAATTTGGTGAAATCATCTAACAAGGTCACATTTAATAGTGTGTTGCAAGCCTTTAACAGGGCATCACTTTAGAAGAGTGAGAATCAAGTAGCATGTTACTGGTGGTTTTTCCCAAATTGGGTTTCCACGTAAATCATTGTGTCATGTGTTAATCTTGCATGTTTTATTGCTACATGTTGATTTGATGTAACTTGCTAAGATGTTTGATTTAAGTTTGGATGGATGAAAAGTGTATGGATTCATTATAAGTTGTGAAAAAGTATTATTAGGGCATTTGGACCTTGAATAACTGATTCACCCACCCCCCCCCCCCCCCCCCCAAACCCCCCTCTCAAGAGAAAAGGATACAACAAAGAGACATGTAATCAAGAAAGATCAAGAAGACATTGTTTAGAGGTGATCTGTTATCAAGAAAGCAAGTGATAACTATAGGATCTATGCTGAGATATTCTAATAGGCGATTTCAGTTAAATTTGTTAATACAGTAGTCTTAACAGGCTATATGAAATCCTTTAACATGATGCTTACTTAATTGTAAGTTAAACTCCTCTAACAAGGCACACTTCTAATATGGTGTTGAAATCTTCTAACAAGGTGAGACTTAATAGTCTTTGTAAGCCTTTAATAGGGAAAACCTTTCACAAGGTAGATCATGTTTCATGATCAAAACATTGTAACCTTCATTGGATACACTTTATTGCTGCAATAGTGAAGACTTTTGGGTGTCATCCCAACCCAAATTTCACCTTCTCACTTGGAAGTTTTTAGGTAATCATGTATAGTGTTATGTGTGTGAATGCTTACATGTTTACATGATTTAGATGTATATAATTTACATGTTATTTCAGTGTACTCATTAGATGCATGAGATAGATGTCTAGTGAAAGTTTTATAGGTACAAGTTTAAACTACTAATTCACCCCCCACAAGAATTTTACCTTTCCTATTGTATTTCCAACATAAGAAACTCTCTGTAATAGAGTTTCCAATTGGTTGGTTCTTAAAATAGTTGGTTAAAAACTTATAAGCCTTTCTCACTTGATGCTAGGAAATCAATAATATTTTGGTCAATAAAGAAGGTTGAAACACAATCAATCAACCTCCACACTTTAGGCTCTATAAAAAAACCTAGGTGGTTGTACCTTCTAACTCAACTCTTATAGAGGAGAAAAGTCACTAATGTAGACTTATAATTCATACTCTTCAGAAAATACTTTCTCAAGGAGAAATCAAGTTCAAATAGGTTTTTTTAATGTGAATAAAATAATAGGTGAATAAACATATGCATGTAGATGAGAAATATAAAGAATGTCATGTTCCATAAAATTGTATTTTTCTTTAGAAGAAATAAAGGCCAATCCTTTTCTATTGGGAGAAAGGAGTTAATTATAATAATTACTAAAAGTATGAAGTTACTTGGAGACAAGTACACTACCATCAATTATTGGATAGAGAACTCAATATCATCAAACCCTAGTTAATTATGTTTAACTTTAAACAATATGAAGAACAATTACACAAAACCCCTATATAAGATTTAATTATCAAGGATTCACCCCAATTTCAATCTTATCAAACAAAATATAAATCCAAGAAGATAACTTGTAGATAGAAATATTTATGATCAATTCTCAATCTTTTTAAGAGAAACAAAGTATTTTTATTGATTTTTAAAATGAGTACAATTAGGTTGTGATGGCTTGCAATGTCTACCCTATGTTGCATATATATTGTGAAAATGTCTTTTGTATCTTATTTTTCTATATCTCTATAAGGTCTCGGTACCCTTTATTATAGAAAAACAAGGGTACAAAAAAGCTTCAAACCTTTACTAAAAGAAACTAAGAACTAATTGCAACCAATCACCAAAAATTACAATCATATAGCTTTAAGAAGCTTTAAAAAAAACTATAATTCTCATATTGTTGCAAGATTTTTTTAAGCATGAATTTTGATGATATTCGTATGGGGAAGTATTGTAGATATGTTACTATGATGGTATGTGACATTCATGAATGAGTTTGTCATTGATGTCAACATAGCAGTTTTCTGTGATATCTAACAGAAGAATAGTAGAAAGATCAAGTTGGTATAAATAGCTAGCTAACTATTCTAACTATTTGAGGTTATGGGAGATACTTCTAAGTATCTAGTATATGTAGTCAATGTTGGAGGAAAAATGATAAGTCTAGAAGAAGTTATGTAAGTTTTGGTGATGTTTTTTCTAAGATAGAGTTTACAAAGGCATGTCCTGGTAAACTTGTTATATTTATTAGCAAAATTGTTATTCTAAGAATCAAGGTTCAAGGTGTGTAGAAGAAATATTGATGATGGCATGGCTAAGCTCACTTGTCATAATACTATGTGTACAAAAAGTTATTCAAGTTGCAAGGCAGAAGATTAATATTATCACTAAGTGTAATATGTTCTTGATGTAGTCCTATAATGATTAATTGAGAAGGTCTAAAAACTAACTCAAGAAATTATTTTAGGGACTCAGTATAAAGGAAGGAAATTTTCATTTATCATGATAATGATGTGTATGGATGCAAATTATATTTGTAAGTAGCACAAGAGAAGAATGTAAAGTTGAGCAGAGTAGAGCAAAAGTAAAGGAAACTTCATTATTGAGGTTTTGCTGAGTGATCCTAAGTTTGATATTTGGATATGAGGTTTGTGACCTAGTCTACAAGGTTTGGCAGTCTTTGTTTTAGTTGACATAACAAAGGAAAGATAAACATAACAAAAAATTGCATGTTTGAGTAGTGAGCTCTTCTTGTAGTAGAAATTGCATGTTTGAGTAGTGGGCTTGTCTTGCATACATTGCACTACAACTCCTAATAGGTTTGGCACAACTCTTAATAGGGTAGAATCTCCTAACATGGACTCTATGTACTAAATTTTCTAATAGATTCCTAATAGGGTCCATCCTCTAATAAGGAATATTTACATTAGTACATCATCTTATGGGTATCATTACCACTGGGGTTTTCCCTTTGATCAAGGGTTTCCCTAGTTAACATATATTATGTAATTTTCTATGTACATCTTATTATGCTTTCTATTTACTTTGGTTAATGGTTAATTTTTTTTAAAGAAGATAAATGTTTTAATTATTGGATAAATGATTCACCTCCTCCCCCACCCCCCATCTCATTTATCTTGGTGGACTATTATTTCTAATAATTGGTATCAGAGTGTTAGGTCCTTGAAGATAAAGTTTAACAACTGTGGGAGAACATGGTGAGAGAAGATAGTCCTAACTCAAATAGTGGAAATTTTGATATAGAAGATAGAAACTCTTGGTGATTTATCAAAAGAAGACATGAAGATCAAGGAAGGTATTGATCTGGTTATAAAAACAAAAAAGGAAGGTATGGAATTTTTTTATTGTTGGATATGTAATGGGTTTGGTCATTATGCATTTACATGCCCTGAAAGATTAAGGAAAACTAGAAAGAGTTTTCTTTTTGATGAAGATGAAGAATTTAAAGCAAGTGTGGAAAGATTCTTGAAAGATTTTGATAATAAGCTTGAAATAGTTAAGGAAAAGGAAGTAGTAGAAGTGATAGCTTTGGTAACTATTTTTGATCCTAAGGCTAACCATGAATGTATATAATTTATCAATAATGATTTGTAGAATGGGAATCAGATTGAAGAATGGAGATATAATCCTAGAGCAAAAGAAAGAATTGAGCTTAGAACCCCTGAATAGAATGGTAGTGGAGAGAGAAGGAATACGTTAGTTATAGAAGCTGCAAGAGCTATGTTATTTGAGAATGATGTATCCAAAAAAATTGGAGAGAAGATGGGAATACAACACTCTACACCATGAATAGAATACAAGATAGGAAAGACACAAACAAGACCCCATATGAACTATGGTTTGGTTGTTCACATATAGTTAAATACTTCAATTTTTTTTGGAGTAACTGTTATATCAAAAGAGATGATGGTATTGGTAATTTTGATACTAGAAGTGATTAAGGTATGGTTCTTGGTTATTTATTGAAAAGAAAGGATTATAGATGCTATAATATGAGAACTAAAACTAGTATGGAAAGTGTAAATGTAAGAATTGATGAGAAATTTAGGATATAAGAGAGAATAGTTGATTATAATTCAAATGATGATGTTGTTACTAAACTAAGGAATGATGAAGTATTTCTTGAGACTAATAATGATTTGCAAAGTGAAGGAGAGCCAAGGCAAGAATAAAGCTTAGAACCTTCAGTAGAGCCAAGAGGTTAGATAGAAACTCCTACTTTAGGAAAGAATATTATAAAGAATCACCCATCTGAGTAGATCATTGGAAGTAAAGATAAAGGTGCGATAACAAGAAGTAGAGTCAATAAAGAACTATGTTCAATATCCAAAGTTGAACCTAAAAATGTAGTTGAAGCATGTAAAGATGATTATTGGAAACAAGCCATGAAAGACGAATTGGATTAGATAGCAAAGAATGAGACCTAGGAATTGATCCCCAAACTAGTAGACAAGAATGTGATAGGAACTAAACATGGGTATTCAAGAACAAGATGAATGAACAAGGAAAAGTTATAAGGAACAAGGAAAGATTGGTATGTAAAGGTTACTCATAAGAAAAGGGAGTAGAATATGATGAGATCTATGCTCTATTGGCTAGAATAGAAGCACTAAGATTATTCTTAGCCTATGCAGCACAAAATAAATTTAGAGTATATCAGATAGATGTCAAGTTAGCAATTTTTAATGGAGAACTTGAAGAAGAGGTATACATTTAATAGCCTAAAGGATGTCCTTTGATAGATGACAAGGATATAGTATGCAGACTAAAGAAAGCATTGTATGGGTTGAAAGAAGCACCAACAACCTAGTATGTGAGGTTGGACAAGAATTTGAGAAAGCTTGGATATAGCAAAGGTATGGTAGATAGTAATCTCTATTGGAAAGAAATTGATGATAGTTTGATGATTTTGGTAATATTTGTTTATGATATCATATTTGGAGGGAATGATGAAGAAAGTGAGAAGTTTGCAGAAGAGATGAAGAAAGAATTTGAGTATGATAGGAGAAATGAAATATTTTCAAGGATTAAAGATTACACAAAATAAAGATGGAATCTTTATTTCTCAAACTAAGTATTTGAAGGATTTACTAAAAAGGTTTGGTTTGGAAACATGCAAACCCATTGGAACACCTATGGTAACTAGACACAAGTTATATATAATAGATGAGAAACCTACTTTTGAGTAGAAGAAGTACAAAACTATGATTAGAGGATTGTAATATCCGACTCACACAAGGCTAGATATAGAAAATGCAGTAAGAATTGTTGCAAGATTCCAAGCTGATCCTAGAGAAGCACATTATGTAGTACTTAAAAGGATATTTAGATATCTAAAGGGAACATCAAAGCTTGGATTATGGTATGATACATCTAATGATTTTACTCCAAGTGCTTATACTAATGTTGATTTGGCAGGTAGTATGGATGACAAAAAGAGCACCAGTGGTGGAGCCTTCTTTCTTAGAGAAATATTGGTTTCTTGGTTGAGAAAGAAGTAGAATATATTATAGTAGCAAACAATTACAATCAAGTTGTTTGGATGAAGAAAATGTTGAAGGATATAAGGAGAGAAATTAGTGAGCCTATTGTCATACATTGTGACAACTCAATCATGGTAAATATATCTAAGAATCCAATATTGCATTCAAAGACTTAGCACATTTCTATTAAGTATCACATGTTGAGAGAGAAAGTTATAGTAAAGGAAATTAGATTGGAGTATGTGAGAACTAAAGAGTAGATTGAAAATATATTCACTAAGCCTCTTCCCAAAGAGACTTTTGAGTATTTTTGAGGTATGCTAGGGGTAATGCCCCTTCCTACATTAGAGTAGAAGATGAAAGAGTACATCAGTCTAGTGTAATTGAGCACCATTGTTGTCTAGACTAAATGTTGATGATTATTGTATGGAGGAGTATCTATGATGGATAGAGTCATCTAAGACTCTTGTTGGATGTTGTTTTTTAACAGTGTCTTTGGATACTTAAGCTAGTAAGAATCAATTGTTGCAGAGTTTGATGTAGTGAAGTTTGTTGCTAAAAAAATTGACATTGATGTCAATGAGGAAGAAGTTTGGCATGAAAAAAATTATGAGAAGATCATGAGGAAGAACATCATGGAGAAAAGTTGCATGAAGGACAAAAAAAACATGTTTAGAAACATATGGCATCACAGTTGGTAGAAGTTTGGCATGAATACAACATGTTCAAAAGAAGTAAAACATGGAATGTTAGTTTGATAGAAAGAACATTGAGGTATATCAATGGGGGAGAATGATTCATGAAGGGGATTTGAAAAGAAAAATGAACAGTCTTTTTATTGGTATTCTTGGAACTAGATGTTTTTCATCTATGTTGCCATCAATGCCAAAGGGGGAGATTGTTGCAAGATTTTTAGAAGCATGAATGCTGATGATATTCCTATTAGGGATTATTATAGATATGATACTATGATGCTATGTTATATTCATGACTTAGTTTATCATTGATGTCAACATAGCATTTTTTTATTATATCTGACAGAAGAATACCAGAAAGATCAAGTTGGTACAGACAATTAATTGAGTATTCTAACTATTTGAGGTTATGATATATACTTATAAGTATCTATTATATGTATTTAATGTTGGAATAAGAAATTATAAGTCTAGAAGAAGTTATGTAAGTTTTGGTGATGTTTATTCTAAGATAGAGTTTGCAAAGACATGTTCTAGTAAACTTGTTATATCTCTTAGTAAAATTTTTATTTTGAGAATCAAGGTTGAGGATTTGTAGAAGACATGTTAGTGATGATGTGGCTAATATTACTCATCATAATATTGCATTTATGGAAAGTTATTCAAGTTGAAAGGTGAAAGATTAATGTTATTGCTAAGTGTAACATGTTCTTGATGTGGTCCTATAATGATTAATTGAGAAGGTCTAATAACTTACTCAAAGAATTATTTTATGGACTCAGTATAAAGGAAGGACATTTATCTTTATCATGATATGGATTTGTATGAATGAGAATAGTATTTTTAAGCATCACAAGAGCAGAATGCAAAGTTGAGTAGAGAAGATTAGAAGTAAAGGAAACTTCATTTCTCAAGTTTTGTTGAGTGATCCAAGGTTTGATATTTGGATTAGAGGTTTGTGACTTGATCTAGAAGGTTTGATAGTGTTTGGTTTGGTTGAAAGAATAAAGGAAAGATGAATATAATAGTAAAATGCATGTTTGAGTAGTGAGCTCTTCTTGTAGTTGAAAATGCATATTTGATCAATTGGCACATCTTGCATCCATTGTACTACAACTCCTAATAGGGTTGGAATCTCCTAACAGGGATTCAAAGTCTTCTAATAGGGACTCTATGTACACAATGTTATAATAGATTCCTAATAGGGTCCATCCTCTAATAGGGAATATTTATATTAGTACATCATCTTGTAGGCATTATTCCCACTGGGGTTTTCCTTATGATCAAGGGTTTCCCTAGTTAACATATCTGGTGTAATTGTCTATGTGCATCTTATTATGGTTTTTGTTTACTTTGGTTGAATGGTTAAGTTTGTTTAAAGAAGTTAAATGTTTTAATTTTTGGATAACTAATTCACACCTCCCCCCCCCCCCCCACTCCTTAGTTATCTTGGTGAACTATTGTTTCTAACACATATAATATCAAGAAATTCTTCAAAACGTGTGTTTCCATGAAGGTCATCAAACTCATCAAGGATTGCATGAACCATAGCTCTATCTTTGTGAAGTTATTATTAATTAGTACCACTAACATAGTTGGAATAACTTTTTTTCAATTCCCAAGTACCAAATACATGCTATTAAAGACATCTACGTGTTCTTCTAGCTGTGGCAAATTAGGCTGCATGACTAGCTTAGGATCATCTTCCCCATGATAAGCTTAACTTGGAAATCCCATGGTAGAGAATCCTTATAACCTGTACAAACACATAATAGAAAATATTTCACTACAAGAATATGTCAAGTGAATCGGTGTTCTAATGTCCTTCTAAACAATGATCAATAGATGCATTAAATTTTAGCTAGCTATTCACACACATAAATATAACGAAATTGGCACATATATTTTAGTGTTGATTGAGGAAAAACTAAAAATATAATTCAATTTGTAATGCACATGTTTTATTATGGTACCAATGAAATATTTCTTCAAAATATCAATCTTCATAATTAAGGCTCTGCAGGATTCTTCCTTATGCAAAATCACAAAATTGACATGTCAAAAAATCACAAGATGTGAAATGGAGAAATTACACTTGAGAAACCATTCCTAATACAAAATTACAGAATCAAAATTGAAAAATCCATCTTGATACAAAATCACAAAATCAAAGGACTAACTTTATATGCCTAATGAAATCATGAAATTAGAGAGTTTGCATTTTCTGTCCAATGAAATTTCAAAATTAGAACTCTCATTTTACTTTATATTCAATACTATGAAAAATATCTAAATCAAAATTCTCTCTATTCCAAAACATCAAAATAAAGGATTTGAGAAATACAAATCCACAAAGCCTGAAGAATACCTGCATGTAAAAACCTATCACAAAGAAGAAAATGACAAGAAGAGGAAAGGGTTTTCTTTGAAAAAATATTGAAATTGTATTCTTAGAAATGAAAAAGATAAGAGATAATTACAAAAGATCTATCCTTATAGAAGGATATCAAAACCCAAAAGAGGGTAACCTAAAAGGTAAAAGCCATTTAATAATTACTAATTAATTATTTAATGTGAATGCATAAGCGAATAAAGTGAAATCTTAAGAAGGGAGTAAAGGTAATTTAATAAATGAAATCAAATTAATGCTTTACTCTAACACCTCCCTTAAGATGGGAAACCATGTAAAATGAGCATAGAAACTATAATGCAATGCTAAAAGAAAATTTGGGTCCTAGCAACAAGGTCTAATGAGGTACATAATCACAATCAAATCTCTATGAAGTAGAGAAATAGAGAAAATCTAGTGGGAAAAATCCTACTCCAAAAAGGGGTAGAAAAGAATGCACAAATGAAACATCTCAAGAGAATCTCTCAAGATCATAAGTACAATAAAATTCTCCATAAGTGAAAGCTTGAGACTCCATAGCCCCCTAGAATGGCATAACTCTTGTGTTGATGAACATACCAATGTGGCTCCAATCTAAAGGAAACTAAGGTAGTGCACAAGATTGATAAAAACCATGTGTGTAAGGTGAAACTAGAAGTTCTATTTGATGCTCAAAATAGAAAGAATGAGAATCTTGAAATGGAATATGCAATAGAGGTGGGATAACAGGTGTGTTGAATTTGTCATCTAAGAGGAGATGTGTTTCCTCTGATTTATCCTCAACAACTATAGTGGGCGGCTTGATGAATGGAGCTAAAATATTATGAAATACTAAAGATTAATCATGTATAAGAGATATAATCTAAACATGAGGTGTAGGTGCGGAAGTCACAACACTAGTCTCAAGAACAACACATAAGTTTAAGTGACCTGACTTCACCTTAGTAAACTCTTGTGAAAAAAGAGAGTGAGTCTCTAGTAGTGGAGATGGTGGACCAAAATGTGAGAAGAAATATAGGTGGAGGAATGATCAATAGTTCCTATAGAAATAATATTTCTTATCTTACTATCTTTGTTGTGCACTGAATCTTGTGCAAATTCAACTATCTACCTTATCCCACTATGTACATTTTGATATATAGAGAGAAGGTTAGAGGACAAAGATGGAACACAAAGTACATCATGAAATCTACCCTCATCAATGTAACTAGAACCTTTCCCACATACAATCATAATAGTATTGTTCCCCATTAAAATGTGTGGAGTAGGAGAAGCCTCACAAGAAGAGAACAAATCGTACGAAGATACCATATTGTGTGAAGCACCTGAATCCAGTAACCATCTAGAAGAATTAGGAATAGTAGTTGCACATAGTGTATGACCCTTTCCTATATCTTTACCATCTCACTAAAATAATGATGATGAAGAAGATCTATGAGAAGTAGAAGGAATATCAATATTGCTCTTTTGAAGGAGAAGTGTCAAATATGAAACTTGTTTGGCATAGCCATATAACTTCGTGTAATAGCAATGTGACTCATTGTGATTAGGCTTATTACAATAAGCACATTTTAGTCTTTCTAGCTTTAGTTTAACCCCTTTAGTAGGAGGTGATCCTGGCGAACTGTGAATGCTATAATAAATCTTAGACACTATAGAATGAGATTTATATGTCTTCTCCTTAGTCCCTAAAGATGGTCAAGATACCAATACATAATTATGTGAGCCTATGAGAGAATCTAGCTGAGAGAGCTTAGCTTGCTCTTGAGTCAAATAATCACAAAATACCTCAAAGGATGGCATGGTAAATCTATTACCCAAAGCATCTTTGGTGGTGTTGGGACTCAAAATCGAAGCCCCAATTTTGAGTACCATTGAGAAATTGAGCCCTATAAATTTTTTTTGATGCCTATGTATTTGGCTATACTTTTGAGCCCCAAGAGGTGTTCAATGTTTCTAACACCTTTCATTTAGTGCATCTATGCATTTAATGAAGCTAAATTGACATTCTGAGCATTTTCGTGAAGTCCTATTTTGAGCATTAGTCAAATCTGCATTTTCACCTAAGTGTCAAACAATGACAAGAGACCATGTTTTCAATTGAATATCTCACACCCAAAAATGTTTCATGAGTCACTGCTTTGGGAGTATCTAGTGTCCATATCTAAGAGCCTATGTTTTAGATTTCAAGTCATTTTGAGTCCATTTGACTAGGTTTTGAATCCCTGAAAGTTGACTATTTACTAATGCCATGCTGATATGAATTGTTCTAAATTCTAGGAAGCCCTGTTTGACATGTTATAATTTTGACCCAGTTGACCCAAATGTTGAAATTCCTTTTGTGCTACATTTTAGAGGTAGAGACATGTTATGTTTCAAGTTTCAACTTATGACGAATCCATTTGATCAGTTTTCAAATGCGATTCCAAATGCAATTTCTAAAGTTTTACTGGTGTCAGCATTTACATATTGATTGGTACCCCTATTTGTGACATCATAACTTGAGATTCATGATTGGTAAGATCAAATGGATTATACCACTGTGTTGTCCTCCAAAAATGCTTCAACTATGCTAGTTTTTGAGTCATGATGAATCCATTTACACACTTTACCAGGTCAATTCCATTTGGATAAAATCACTTTTCTGTCATTTGTTTCTAGTTAGCAATCTAAGTAGCCCACTTTGACCGCTCACCATTTGCACCTAGTTATTCATCATGAGCCCAAATCATAGATCCATATTCTCCTCATGATAGAGAACCAACACCCCATTTTTTTTTTCCCATGTGCTCATTTGCCCAATTTTTGAAACTGATTCCAAACCCAATTTAGTGTTTTTTGACATGTTTGCTTGCAGGCAATTCTAAGAGGCCAACTTTGATAGCGAATATCTTTTGACCCCAAATTCATCATGAGAAAAGATTTGATAGGGTATAAGTATGTAGAAAAAAGAGTCAGTGTACCAATTTTTAGAGCTCGATCAGATGCTTAGATCAAATTTTTAAGGCTAGTCAACAAACCTCTTGGTTCAAAAGTGATAATTGGATTTAAAGAGAAGAAATGAGTTTTTAAGGATAATTCGGTGATCAAATTTGATTTTGATCAATATTAGTTGATGAATGAGTCAATTTGAGGATTGAGTTGTCCAAAAACAAACCAAAAATTAGCCAGACCCACTTTGGGGTCTGATTGAATACTTGTGACATATGCACCAATCTTAGTAGGAATGGTACCATTAAATTGATTCATTGATAGGTCTACAACATGAAAGCATGAATATGAATTCTACAGTCTACATACAACAACTTGTAGTGGAAGAGCTCATTTCATGTCATTTTCCTACTATTACCATTGAGAAAAATACTTTTAGCAGGGAAATCCAAGACAAAAGCAAGAGCTTGGGTGTTGCTTCAATTGGTAGGACAGACTTAATATCTCGTGTTGTTCAGCAAAAAAAATGAGAAGTCTAAAAATCTTACCAAAAATTTTAGCCCACGTAAAATGTCAATTGGTATTTGATCTAGTGAAGATTTTCTTTTGAAGAATTTGGTAGCTGATGATGAGAATGATCCTCTTGAACTCGCTCTTGATTCTGTGAAAAATATGCAACAATTATCAATAAAACTTGCAGTTAGTAAAAAGCATCAATTAATCTATCTTGGGGCACCCCTAGAGCAAGACAAAGTAGCTTAGAAAGGTTAGATACCAGAATGAAAAATTATAAGCCTCCTAGAATTGATGAATGGTACAAACCAATCCTAGATTTAGACTACTTTGTTGAAATTGGAATTAGTTTTTCTGATGGTGAACCTAAGAATTTATTTTTAGCATAGTTGACAGAAGTGCCTACTTCTTTCCTCTTAGCTGATCATTATATGAATGTCTTGTGACCTTTGAATCTAGAAGAGTTTAAAGCACAGTTGAGATGTTCATTTGAAGATGTATTGTCACTAGAGGAATTATGTTGTGGTAAACTTTGGCTATTATCCTTAGAAAAAGTTGATGACTTTCAACTTGTATGTTTCATGGCAGAGAACCCACGTTGTCAAAAGGAGCTCAGCATTTAAAAAGCAATAGAGCCGCTAAAGAAAAGGGAACCCACACAATGTAAAAAAGGAATATGGCAACATGATTTAAAAAGAAATCCCACAGGTAATAAAAGGATTACATGCCAAGTTCAATGCCTTATGCATTCAAAGCTAAATATAAATGCCAAACAACAACAAAGCTCATGCCAAGTCAGAGAAGGAGCTATTTTAAAGAAGCTAGAACACCCATGACTAAGTAAAGAGAGGGAGACACCATATTTTGCATGCATTAAAAGGAAGTCAAAGGATAAAAAGGAGAGCAAACATGTTTAAAAAGATCCCATGCTTGCAAAAGAGCAAGCTCCACAAAAAGACTAAGCCACGAAGCAAGGAATAGTAGTCGACATTTAAATAAGACAAGTAGTCAAATAAGAAAAGGAGCCCATAATGGAAAATTTAAAAGGACAAGAAAAAATGCAAAGGAGCCCATGCCTTTAAGGAGCACCCACATGCAAGGAAATTGTAGGGTAGGGTTTGCAGGTAGAGAAAAAAGGAGAAAACCATGAGCAGCTTTAGTCCCACATTGGGTGGGTTATGGATTTTAATGTCTTTAAATACTATTCATTACAAGATGCCTTGTGTCTAAAGATAGTGGCTTTTTGAAAGCCTACATTGCATGTGGTGGACTCCAAACCTTGGCTAGCCAGCTGGTGATAGATAGTAAATTTTGACATGATATGCAAGTTGTGGTCACTAGGAAAGTAAGTAGAAGTTGGTGGGAAACTTAAAATGGCATTAGAAAAGATGGAGATTTCTGGTGTTCACTATGTTGCCACTAGAAAATGGTGAGATTTTCCAGCATGTGACATGGTGACCCACTGAAAAATCTCAAATCTGGCTAGTGACCTGTCAGGAAATTTGAAGATCCAGTGAGGAACAATGTGTAGTGATTGAATTCTAAGGTGGATTTGAGAGAAAATTGTGTGACAACAAGTGGCAATATGTGGTGAGCAGTATGTGAATGAAATGCTAACATGGTAGACCATGATCAGAGGTCACCAGATGGTGAAATGTGGCAGATCAAATGGTAGTTTCCATGTCACCATGACAAAGTTGCAGGGAAGTTAACATAGTGACATGGCAACCACCCAGCTGGCAGTGAGGAGGATGGAATGATGTGGAAAAATTCAACTAATTTGACGATGACATGTGTCAAGGGTGGTCAAACTAAGTTTGACCTAGATTGAAAAAGTAGGGAAAAATCAAAGTTCTTAAATAAAAAATTTATTTTTTATTCCTTGCCTAAAAATCACATGCAGGTTAAGGAAAAAAAATAAAATTTGAAAACAAAATTTGATTTATCATATAGTTCAAACTATATGAAAAGATTAAAGTTTTGCAATGTTGTTTTGAAAGCCATGAATAGAAGCCCAAACTTCAAAGAGCCATAACAGGGGCAATTTTTGCTCAAAATAGGTGCTCCAATATACCACCAAAAACGAGAAGAGATGAACTTTCTAAATATGAGGTTAGATTGTGCATAAGTATTCACTAGTTTGTGTTATAGGCCAATTTATAAATTTTGGGACATTCTCAGTAAAATAGGTAGATTTGATCATTGAGCATTAGAATTGGTTAGAGGGTAATTTTAAAGGCTTTCTGGGATCTGAGTGTTGAGAAAATCATCCTTAAACCATTTTCTTGCATTTTGGTGGTCACATTTGTAACTGGTTTTTCACTTTTAACCTGAATTCACTTTAGCACCAAAATCAGTTACATTCTTTCATCATCAAGTTTTTGAGATATTTGATGCCTTTGAGAGGTAAAATAAAAGGATTTGATTCTGGCAGTTGAGGAGAGAAGGTAGAAAGATTCTTTTCAGCTTCTTGAGGGAGAATTCTGAAGGGACACATGTCAATTGCAAATTCAATATTTGAATTTCCCTCTTCATACATATTCTTTCTTCTTCTCTAAAAAAGGTTGTTGGTTGGTTTTTCATTTGCTAGTTCTTGGAGCTCTGCTTAGGCTTTGAAAACCACACACCCAACATTCTTTCTTGTATTGAATAGAAATTTGTGTTTTATGAAGATAGTCCTTACTTGTTAGGTGATTTGTGAGTTATTTTCTATAGATCTTTCATGTATTTGGTTTCAAAGAAAACAAATAAAGCACAAAAAAGGGTTTCAAATTCAGTTTGAATCTTGTCTCCTACTCATGGATATGTAATCTTTTCTAATGTGTGAACCAAGAGCATAAATTAGGTTGCATTTCATTTTGGAATGTATGTGGTTGAAATATCTTGCTGATGGAACAAAGAGCCATGCAATTTCTTGATGTTTATCATAGGGTTTGCAGATTTCGTGATGGGATAATTTGAGTATGAGATTCAAATCTGAAGCAGATGTCTGTTCACAAGGTGAAAGATAGATCAGGGATCTTGATGTAGTAATTATGTCAAAGATTTCAATGAGATGTATGGTTGTAATTCATTCAATTTCCTAATAGATAAGGAACTGATCAAAGATAGGATCATTAGGTTTTGTTGCTCATACATGGGTCTTGCTGATATCGACATATTAAATCAATTTTCCCTTTTATGTTGAAAGTTATTTAAAGTTTAACCGACACTTAGCTTGCCAGTTTCATGAGTCATGCTATTAGCTATTCCATGCTTTTGATTTCTCAGTTAAGTATAGAAGATTTAGGGGTTTCATCTATTATTCTAGATAATGATTATGCTCATTGCACTAGTCACATAATCAGATCTTAAGAGGTTCACTCGCCTAAGTTTTGCAAAGCCTGAAGTGAAGAAGGAGTGTAGCCTTATAGTTGGCCCAAGTTCTTGGTGAATTGTATCCATTATTGGAGATATCTGCCCATAGATGCATTCTTTCCTTGCATACTTTGTTATTAAAACACTATTAAATCAGGAGCCAACAAGTGGAATAGAAGGTAGAAGTAAAAATATGAAAGTTTTCATAATGCTTAGAAAGAATCAGGTAGATGCACTTAGTATCATTCTTAGTCTTCCCACAACCCCAAAATAAAGATCTATGTTGATTGAACTTCATCAAGAAGTCCTCAATGGAAGCAAAAGAATTTGGTACAAAAGAGGCATGCTCTACCTCAATCTAAAGTTCCCTGAACTCATTCACTATATCAAACAAGCCTTCAATCTTGGTCCACATAGCTAGAGGGGTATTTCACCCATTAAGATGAAACTATAGATTGTCAAATACGTGTAAAGAAATCAATCCTATTGCCTAATCCATCTTGTTCCTATGTTGCATGACCTCAAAAGGCCTCTAATAAACTAGTTGAACTGCATCTAAATAAAACCACAATCCCTTTGACTTGAGAAGCTATATCATCAAGGTCTTCCATGTGTGATAGTTATGAGTGATCGAAATTTCTAGACAAGAAGAGGTCTAGATCATTGTTTTAGAAGGTGCTAGATTACTCCAAACTGATACCAGATCTAGAAAGTAGAAAAAAAATTATACACTTTTAAAAAAATTAGCACCTAAATAGATGTCCATATGAGCCTAAATGAAGCCTTTGAATTTACAAAAATTGGGATTTGCAATTTTAAGAAAAAATCAACAAAATAGATTACAAACAACCTACAACAATGTAAAAAAGGAGTTCATATGAGTGAGATATCATTTTTTGAAAATCACCTTGAAAATGAAAAAGATAAGAGATAATTACAAAAGATCTATCATTATAGAAGGAGATCGAAACCCAAACTAAAAGGTAAAATCTATTTTATAATTACTAATTAATTATTAAATGTGAACGCATAAGGGCATAAAGTGAAATCTTAAGAAGAAAGTAAAGGTAATTTAATAAATGAAATGAAATTAACACTTTACTCTAACAAAAATTTAGAATGACATGCATCAAGAGAAAAAAAAATTGAAATTCCATTAGCTACTACTATTAATTTTTCAAATATTTTTTGGACCAAGAAAATGTTGTAAGGTATGCAAGAGGAAGTCAAAAAACCTATTACTATTTATTGTGACAACAAAAGTATTGATAACATATTAAAAAATCCTATTATTCATGTAAAAATTAGGCACATATCTATGAAGTATCACTACATGAGGGAGAAAGTACAAGAGAAACAAGTAAGATTAGAGCATGTGAATTCTAAGGAGAAAATTGTGAATATATTCGCAAAGCCATTGCAAAAATAGTATAGCATACTAAGTCAAATCCTAAATAGAGAGCATGAATAGTGCTAATTTTCTAAATGTGATAGAGGTGAAGGCTCAAATTTCTCATGATGCTAACTTGTTTAGCACCATCTGCCAGTACATCAAGAATGACTTAGTCAATCTTGATACATGCATAAAAGAACTTCATAAATGTTAGTAGGAAGGGAAAGATTTGTATGTTAAGTGTACTTTATCATAAAAACTAAGTATTTGGACAGTCGGATAGAGACAAAAATGAATGAGCTAGAGGCTTTATCTAGCTTAATCCAACACCCATTTAGCAAAGTTGATGATATTGAGAGTCAAGTTCATAGTGCTCACAACAATATTAGGAAATTGGAACTTTGAAAAGAGTAGATATTAAGGAGAACATACTATTTTAGAGAATCCATTGCTATAAAGTTACCATTTGTTGAGAAGCAGCTAAAAGAATGTGTTAAGGCCAAGGACACATATAATCTTTTTGCATTCAAATATCAGTGTAGTTGAGATTGCATCATATGCATTATGTGCAATTCTTACATTAGCAGAGTCTACCAAAGAGACATGGAAAAAAGGCATGAATAGCCTAAAGATTATTTTTTATGATTGTATAAAGATAATATCAACATAAGGGAAGACAACAGTTTTAGTAGTTTTTGACAGTTTTGGACTGAATCGTGACATTTTGACCTTTTTCATTGATGTCAAAGGGGGAAAATTTTGTGTGAAAATTATATGCATGTCATTTTTGGGAAAGATAAAAAGGGGAGTGATACATGTTGAGATTTTAAAACTATAAAGTATGTTGTAAGGGGGAGCATATATGTAAAGTTGTATTAGATGTAAGGTCGTATTTACCTCTTTTTTTCTCACTTAGCCAATTTTCCCTATCGTGTTGCCATCAATGCCAAAGGGGGAGATTATTGACAATTGTCTAATAGTGATATGTAATTATTGTCATTAATGAAAACACATGATGTACATGTTGATAGGAAACCTTAGAAATAAAGATACTTAGTATTTGGTTATCAAAAAATTGTCTAAGTATAAAATTTGGATTACAAAAGTGTATTGTTTTGTTTATGACATGTTGTAGACATCGTATTATGTCAAGTCAAGTTAGACTTTAGAATTTTTGGAAGCAAATGTTATAAAAAAATTGATGATGATGTTGGTAAATTTGATATTTGAAGTGATGAAGGTATGTTTCTTGGTTATTCATTAAAAAGTAGAGCTTATAGATGTTATAATATGAGAAATAAGACTATTATTGAAAGTGCAAGTGTAAGAGTTGATGAGAAATTCACGATACTAGAAAGAATAGTTGACTATGATTTTGATGATGAGAATGTTTTTGTTACCAAACCAAGGAATGGTGAAGTATTCTTTGAGACTAGCAATGATTTATAGAATGAAGGTGAGAAAAGGTAGGAACAAAGTTTCAAACCTATAACTGATCCAATAGTTGAGATAATAACTCCTACTTCTAGTAAGAATATGACAAAGAATCATCCACTAGAGCAGATCATTGATAGTAGAGATAAAGGTGTGATGAAAAGAAGTAGAATCAATGAAGAACTATGTTTGATATCTCAAGTAGAACCAAAGAATGCAAATGAGGCATGCAAAGATGACAATTGGAAGCAAGCTATGAAAGAAGAATTGGATCATATTGTGAAGAATGAGACATGGGAATTGGTCCCTAGACTAGTAGATAGGAATGTGATAGGATAAAAATAAATGAACAAGGTGAAGTTGTAAGGAACAAAGAAAGATTGGTATGTAAAGGTTACTCACAGTACTTAAAGGAATAGACTATGATGAAACCTATGCTCCTGTGGAAATAATTGAAGTAGTAAGGTTATTTTTGGCCTATGTAACAAATAATAAATTCAAATTGTATCAAATGGATGTCAAGTCAGCATTTCTAAATGGATAACTTGAAGAAGAGTTATACATAGAACAACCTAAATGTTTTCCTTTAAAAAATGCTAAGGACATAGTATACAGATTAAAGAAAGCATTGTATGGCTTAAAACAAGCTCCTCGAACCTAGTATGCAAGGTTGGACAAGCATTTGACAAAACTTGGATTTAACAATGGTATGGCAGATATTAATCTATACTAGAAAGAAGTAGATGATGGATTGATGATTTTGGTAATATTTTTTGATGATATCATATTTGGGGGAGATGATAATGAAAATGACAAATTTGTAGAAGAAATGAAGAATGAATTTGAAATTAGCATGATAGGGAAATGAAAACTTCCTAGGATTACAGATTGTGTAGGATAAAGAAGGAATCTTTATTTCTCAGACTAAGTATTTAAAAGATCTATTAAAAAAATTTAGTTTGGAAAAATGTAAACTAGTTGGAATACCTATGATAATTGGAAACACATTATATACAAAGGGTGAGACACTTACTATTGAGTAGAAGAAGTATAGATCTATGATTGGAGGATTTCAATATTTGACTTACAGAAGTTTCAATATAGAAAAAGCTATTAGAATTATTTCAAGATTTCAATCTAATCCTAGAGAAGCACATTATGTAGTAGTTAAAAGGATATTTAGATATCAGAAGGGAACACTAGAGTTTGGATTGTGGTATGAAAGATCTAGTGATTTCACTTTATATACTTATATTGATGTTGATTGGGTAGGAAATATGGATGATAGAAAGAGCACCAATGGTGGAGAATTTTTTCTTGGAGGAAGATTGGTCTCTTGGTTAATAAATAAGTAGGATTGTATCTTATGGAGTATAACAAAGGTAGAATATGTTGCAGCAACAAACAATTATAATCATGTTGTTTGGATGAAGTGGATACTGAAGGATATAAGGATAGAATTTAGTGAACCTATTGTCATACATTGTGATAACACAAGCACAGTGAATATGTCTAAGAATCCAGTGTTGCATTCAAAGACTAAGCACATTTCTATCAATTATCACATGTTGAGAGAGAAAGTTATAAACAAAAAAAAATCAGATTGGAGTATGTAAGCACCAAAGAGAAGATTTCATATATTTTCACCAAGCCTCTTCTTAAAGAGGATTTTGAGTATTTGTGAGGTATGCTAGGGGCTATGCCCCTACCTATATCAGAGAAGATGATGTAGGATTGCATCAATCTAGTGATACAAAGCACTATAGTTTTTATGGACTAAGTATTGATGTTTCCTATATGGGGGAGTATTTTTGATGGATAGAGTCACCTAGGACTATTGATGGATGTTGTTTTGAATAGTTTCTTTAGACACTTGAGTAGTTCAGGCATAGTTGCAGAGATAGATGGTTTATAAAACCTTTGAAATTGATGTCAATGGGGGAGATATTATAGCATGAAAAACATTTTGATACATGGAGAAGTTACAAAGCACATTGAGGTATACGAATGGGGAAGCATGTGAACATAGAAGCTAGTATGATTGATGAAGATGATTTGAAAATAAAGGATAATAGTATTAACTATCGGTATTCTTGGAACTACATGTTTTTCATCTATGTTGCCATCAATTCCAAAGGGGAAATTGTTGGAAGCATCAATGCTAATGATATTCCTATGAAGGACTATTGTATAAACATGATTAGATCATTATTTTTATGATATGTTACATTCATGACTATGTTTGTCATTACTATCAACATAGTAGTTTTTTGTGCTATTTGATAGAAGAACAATGGTAAAGATTAAGTTGGTATGGATAGATCATTGAGTATTTTCACTAATGAGGTTAATGGTAGATACTACTAAGTGTCTAGCATATGAAGGTAACCTTGGGAGTAAAGGATATTAAGTCTCAAAGAAGTTATGTAGGTTTTGGTCAAGACTATTCTAAGATGGAGTTTATAGAAATATGTTCTAGTAAACTTGGTATATCTCTTGGTAGAGTTGTTATTATAAGAAGAAAGGTTAAAGGCATGTAGAAGACATGTTGGATATGACATGGCTAATCTCTCTCATCATAATATTACATGTATAGAAAGTTATTCAAGTTACAAGGTGACTAATTGATGTTATCGCTAAGTATAACATGTTCTTAATGAGGTCTTATAATAATTAATTGATAAGGTGTAATAGCCAACTCAAGGAATTGTTTTATGGATTTGGTATAAAGGAAGGACAATTTCCTTTGTTATGTATGTATGATTGTGTGAAGCAAAAAGGGAGGAATAGAAGAGAAAAAAGTTAATATGTAAGGATAAGAAGTGTAGAGAGAAGTTGGAGGAAACTTTGTTGCCAAGGTTTTACTTTAAGATCTGAGGTTTGATATATGGATCTAAGGTTTGTGACCTAGTCTATAAGGTCTAATAGTGATTTGTCTATTTGATAGGACAAAGGAAAGAGGTTAAAGCATAGTACAAGCACTTATTCTACAAGGAATAGTTGAGAGATTAGTCAAACACTAAAGTTCAGTGGCTTTTCCCCAAAAGCTATTTGGATAGTGGGTGCTTTTGTTGGAAATATAGGATAGGATAGGTTATTGAGAGGGGAGGGGTGAATTAGGAACCACTAAAAGCTTGATCTTATTTCACCAATTAATCCTTCATATATATTCTAATCTAATTGCATGCATGAAAGACTAAAAGCAATAAAACATTCATAACATATTAACATAAGATATGGTGACCTAGAAACCTTCCAAAGAGAAAGTAAAATTGGTGTGGAGATGATACCCACAAGATTTAGTACTATAGTATAAATTTAACCTTTTAATTATTACAATTAATCACTTCTGATGATCTTCCTTGTTAGGGGCAATAAGGACTACTAGATCCACCTTGTCCACCTTGTGAAAGGATTTACAAAACATACAATGAAGTATGCAATTAGTAAAGAGATTTGCAAAATACTATTAAGTCTATCTTGTTAAAGGATTTAACTAATACACCTATTAGGATGAACTAGTGGCTAATCTTTGATCTACAACTTTTATTTTCTAGTTGAGATTCCTTTGAAATTTAATGATCACCTTGCTATGATAGATAAATCTTTTCTACTCCTTATACTACATGTAATCTTTTCACTTCACACTTGTGCTCTCTATATTCACATTATTACTTCTTACATTTGTATTTATATATGATACAATAAATTACATATATACCAATCCAAAAAAATACATCAAAGTCAGCTACAACATAGATTACCAATAAGAATCACAAAGTCGACCCAATTGCTAGTACTCAAGTTTTGAAGACAAACTTAGTGAGGTTCTGATACTCACCAACCATTGTCAAAACTTGGCATCATCCTACTTTCAATAGATGTAGAAGCTCAGTTCATACTAATCACTTCAAAGTAGTCTAAACTTGGTTGACACTAGCGACTCTATGAACACTGTGAAACTTGGCATATAAACTAAATCACTTTGTTGAACCTCCTTGGCTTAGTCAACAATAGATTCACATCACTAACACTACAAGCTTGGCAGACATTGGAGACCACAGTTGAGTTTATATTGTCACTGATCAACTTGGTAGATACTACTCAGCGTGGACTAAATACTAATTCTAAAATTTAGTAGCAATTGTAGAACTTGATAGAACCTAGATTACTCAGTTAACATAGAAAACTACAAGATAAGCTCGGTATCTATTTAACTAATTGACTAAGTGTGAGTCACTAATAAAAAAAATTGACCTTAATGTCAACAATCTCCCCCTTTGGCATTAGTGAAAAAAACACTTATCAATCCAAAACTGAATTCTTAAAATTTAAAGTCCACAACATTGTTATGTCTCATGTCTCCATCCTATGTCTTCAACTTAGTAAGATAATCTATTTTAAGATTTTTCAAAATTACTTTTGTAAAAGATGATTTTTGATTATCTGCACAGGTATTTGTATAATATTATGCTACTCCCCCATACATATATACACTTATTATACTTTTCTCAATTTATATTATCTTTTATCTAATCTTTTCCCCTTTATATATAACATCTACTTCCCCTTTTTGACATAAATGCTAAAGGTGTATACTACATGGTAATTCTAAAATGTGATAGGAAGTCAAAATGTACCTTCAAAATTAATGTCATAGTCTTGTCCAAATTTTCAAGTAACACCTTACTTGCATGAAGCGCAATCTATACTTTTACTGATAACTCCATGTGATCATCTATGTAGAAGTTATTTTCATGGATGAGAGTTCTGGCAAGTGTAATGTGTTTTTGCAATGCATCCATGTTTAGAAGAATCATGCCTTGGATTTCTACAAGTGTGGCCTTCATCCTAGATTCTTCCCTTAATAATTTTGCTTGCAAATTAGTCATAAATTTGATCTTTGAGTAGTGAGAAAAATTGTAGCTTAGGTCAAGTGATAATTAGTGTGCAGTTACCTTCAAGTCTTTATCTATCTTAGATAATTTATCTTTGATTCCTTGAGTGAAGATAGATGTATCACACAACTTTCTGAATAATGAAGTAACATTATTTGCAAAGGTTTCCAATGAGCTGAGAATAGTAGACAAATCTAGTTGATTTATAGCAATTTTCAATGGAACTTGCTCCAATAATTTGTTCTCAAATTTGTTCTCTACTCTTTGTGATAACTTTTCTTCTCCATTTAGATCTTCATTGAATTTTTGGACAAATTTTTCTAATTGAACCAAAATAGGTTGTGTGTTATTAACCTTAGTTCTTAGTGTATCTACAAGTATGTTCTTTACATCTTCAAGTACTTGGTTTTCTCTACTCTTTTCTTCTTTAAGGTTCTTTGCTTAGCTCTCTTTTGTAATAGTTCACCCATTATGTTCATTTCATCAAGATTCTAAGTAGAGATATCCAAATTTGTGATAACTATAGCCTCATCTAGATCAATATTTTCTTCTTTACCTTTAACCTTAATTGAATATATAGTACTTAGTTGAGACTTGTTCTCAATTGTCCTTGTGCTTGCTATTTGTACACTTGGAATTGTAAAACTAGTAGAAATAGAAGGGCTAGCAATAAAAGTAGATATTGCACTAATAGTAGAAATACATAGTTGTTGTGTAGCCAAATCTAATGATGGTGGAGGCACTAGCTACTTAGTAGATGAAGTGTTGATCACTTTAGTCAATATGGTATTCAGCTAAGTAGATGCAGAGTCTGGCTAAATGCTTAGTGTTGCAGTGATTGCCACAACCAACTTGGGAAAAGATTCCTCTGAGCTTGATGGCACTAAAGCTTTTCTCAAAGAATGAGGAAATGAGGCCATTACTACTAATACAATCTTTTCTTGATCAGTTTCCTCAATACTCTGAATCTCGAGGAGATTCTCCTCTATAGCTTCATGTTCTTACTCCTCATCATCCAGATTTACATCATCTTGAATTTCCACATTATCTTCATCATATTTGTCATCATCTTTCTTGATGTCTTCCTCATCTTCCTTATCACTAACATGAACAACAAAATCACCCGATTGATGAAGTTTGTAAATATTCTTCCATGTGGTAGCAGTTGTCTTCACTATGGATTCTATATCTTTCATTAGGACAAGACATGTATTAAAATTTAGAGTGAGCTTATCCTCATTTTTCTTCATTGAATGTTTCACCTCTTTGTTACTGAGACTTAGCATGAGCTACCTTAGAGTCTATTCATAGATGTCTTTTGTAGTTTTCTTAGCATTTTCCCATATTGGCTTGATTACTTGCATACACTCATTGGGGATTTTTTGTACAAGTTGATTAGGAGAGTATTTCCATTTACCTAATTTTGGCATCATCATGTCCTCAATTTTCTTCTTCTCATCTGCATTCCCAGTTTCATATTTGAGGGTTTTGAAGTTTGCCATTCCAACTCCTCCTTCTATTTCATTTAATTTCTCTTAAAATGTAAGTGGAGGGCTTTTGAAAATGAATTCCTTGGCATCATCCTCACCTTATTTAAATTTCTTTCTAGACCTTGATGCTCTTCTAGTGAATACTATAGTAAATGACTTGGTAGGTCTGATTATGATACCCTTACCTTTCTTCCTAATTTTCTCTTCTTCTTCAAAGTTTGTTTCTTCTTCTTCATCCTCCATTTCATCTCCTCTTCCTTTAGTTAATATGAGAGCAGAACTTGCTTTCCTTAGCTTTCCTACCCTCTTCCTTCCTTTGTTGACTACTTGAGGAAGCTTGATTTCAAGTTCTATTCTAGCTTTGGCTTCAACATAAGTACCAAAATATGTGGCCTTGGGATCCATAGGTTCATTCAATAGTGCCTTGATGATATATTTGGTGTCATCAATGTTAACCTCATAGTTTAGAGGTTTAACCCACACCACTCTAGGTTTGACTACTTGAATGTACACTTTGTCATAGTCCACCATGAAACAAACATCATCCTTGTAATATTCTACAATTTTCTTTCGAATTCCATATCTACTATTCATTTTTTCCTTAAATGAATCAAAATAACTATCCATAATACTAAAAAAGTTCTCACCCATCTCTTCTATATATTCATTAATCTGATATAATACTAGTACATCCTTTCTCCATACAACTAAGCTTTTAGAAGGGAAAACCTTTTGCACATAGAAGAATAAACAAGTCAAGAGTGAACCAAACTTACATGGATTTTTCTTTTAATTTTTGATACTCTCCATGTTCTTTTTGAATTGATTCAACATTAGCTCGGTAAGGTTAAAAGATAGGTTGTTCTTTACTATCTTGAGATCTAGATCAATTGCCTCAAATGACATACTATTGAGATGACTGGAGCTATAGATCTTATGGCCAATCATATGAATTCAAAATTTCAGCTCCATGTCAGTCACATTGTTGATCTTCATTCCTCTTCCATCCCACTCAGAAAGAGTATTGATTTCTAGTTCTACCAGACTTAGGGTTTTGGTAATCTTTGCATTTTTCAACATTAGGAGACCTATTATCCTATGAATCATTTTCTTTGAGATTTGGATAGGCTACTCTAACCATAACTAACCATTGTTCACATGGCTAAGAATAAACCTAATCCATTTAATTTGAAAATATTAGGGCATATATGGAATGTGTCTCAAACCCTTGGTCTCTAAATATTGATGCTTGTGTTTCAACACACCATTAACGCATAACTTTTTCAAATATTCATTCATCTCTAGGGTTCCAAGTTCTCAGAATAACATGTAATGCATTAGGTGGAATCTATGATTGAGCTCTAGTTGGGCCAAGTACTTCTACAATTGTTGGACTCAGCTTGAAGTCTAGTGCCTTCCATTCAAATTCCAAAAACCAACATCTTAGATCCTTTCCTAGTTTTGCTACTGGAAGATGTCATGCTTAGTAGGGTTTAAGAAAACACAAAAATCTTCAAAAAAAAACACATAGATCACTTGGAAGTACATAAATTTCCCTTGCAAATATCTCTTCAAAAATTCACAGTGGAAAGTGAGTTTGATTTCCTTCCTTTTAACAAATTTTTACTTTTCTAATGCCATAAATGCTTGGTATGATCACTCATTTAGTGAAATATTATCTTCCACTCAATTCAACCTTAATGCTTAGTAGAGTCATTCATAGCTTAGTGTCCACATAATATTTTATTGTATTTCAACCTTGCTTGGCAGGGTTTTGCAACCCAACCTAGCTCACTAAGGTACTGAATTTCTTCAATCACTTGGTGATTGCTTTGCATCTTGAATATTGATATGGATCTTTCCTTCTAGATGTAGCTAGAACTAATGCAAGATGTCTATTTTAGAGTCTTAGTTCCTTTCATTCTTGTGGGAGATCAAGTTGAAATGCTTGAGTCACCCAATTCTTGAGTGATATGTGCTTCATGACTTGGACTTGCATTCTTAGAAGATTTTGGAATCTATTGCTACCTCATCTACTTTCTAATATTATCAACTTTGGATTTCTTTTCATCTTCAATCCTTCCAGTATTCATATAGTTCTTGGTAAGATGTCCAAGTTTAATACAAATAAAACATCTTCTAGTAGTTTCTCTTGTCCTCATGATGTTTCACACAATTTTCTTTAAAGTACCCAAATTCTCCATAGTACTGGCATCTACACCAAGTGTTGTAGTTCCATCCAAATATAGCTTTCACAATCTACTCTATTGGGTTTGATATCTTGGTTTTGCATTTAGAATATTTGTGTCATTGTTTATTGTACTTGTGACATTTACTTTCAAACTTAGGTTTTTCCTTGCATTCATTTTCTCTATGGCCATGCTTATTGCAATTGTAACATTTTCATTTGAATTTTTCTTTACTATTACTCCAACTTTTAATTTGATTTATGACCTAACTTACCACAATGGTTTCAAGTAAGCCTTTGATTCTTTTGAGCTCCTTGCTTGGATGATTCACCTTCTTATGTGTATCCTATTCCTACTTTGTCTTTCTGTCTGTATTAACTTTGTTCATTCCACTAATTCACATCCATTTGAGATTTCATCATCCTCTCATTGGTTTTATTTTTATTGTGTAGATCATTTTGCAATCTTTCATTCTCTGATCTTTGATTCATGATTTCTTCATTTTCATTAGTGATCTAGTCAATAAAGTATAACTTTTGAAGATATAGATGTTGAATTTCATTGTTCTTTTCTTATATCACTTCTTTGGCTTTGTCATTTTCTTCCATGACTTCACATAATCTTACTAACGGAATTTATTATTCCCTTTTCAGCTTTATGACTTCTTATTCAATATTGGAATTCTTTTCTAATATATCCTTGATTTCTTCATCAACTTCATCTAAATTTCTTTCTAGATAGATGTCTTCAATTCTTTCTTCAATATAGAGATTTTCATTTATTTGTATGGAAAGATCCTTTCTTCTTTTCAATTATTGATAGAGTTGCTCGTTTTCTTTCTTTAGTTTTCCAATAGCCAATTCCAAATCTAGCTTTTCATTGTCAATAGCCTTATCTAGCCTATATACCTCAATCACCTTTGATCTTTTCTCAAGTTGTTAAACTTCTTCTTTGAGAGCCTCAAATTTCTTGGATACCAATTGTTAGAAATATAAGATAGGCTAGGTTACTAAGAGGGGAGGAGTGAATCAAGAACCAATAAAAATTTAATCTTATTTCACTGATTAATCCTTCATATATATTTTGATCTAATTGCATGCATTAAAGACTAACAGCAATAAAACATTCATAACATATTAACACAAGATATGGTGAACTAGAAACTTTCCAAATAGAAAGTAAAACTAGGGTGGGGACTGTTGGCCTGGTTTTTTACCTTTTGTGATATGTTGTACCTCACAGTGAAAAACCTTAGGGTTATAGTTTAATTTTTTTTTGTAAGTTCCTGTTTAAAACCTAGTTATAATTTCTTAAAGTCTCATAGACCCTTGTTGTGCCCTATCCCTCAAAGGTAATTAAATATAATTTTCAAATAAAATTGCATGTGACACACTTATCCTAAGTCTCATTTTTCCTAAACTTCATTTTTTTTCTTTTCACAAATTAAACCTTTTGTTAAAAATTCCCTAACTATGGTTATCTTTCTTTATGCCTTTTTGTAACATCTTAACTGTCATGTTTTTTTGTGACCAAACATTGATCTTGATAAGATCAACAATAGGAACATAGCCACAAGATAGATCTATTCAAATTTTAAGAAATGTGGGAAAGTGCCTTTGAGACACATAGAACTTGGTAATGTGGGTTGTGATTGTGCTGCCAAGACCAGAGTTTGTGAATGCTTGTCAGTACTTTTGAGAACTTTTGCAAAAATTGTTAGTGCATGTTCCACTTCCCAACAATATCATTGGTCAGCCCATGCAGTAGAGTTGCTTTTGCTACCATTTTGATTGAGTCATTGATCTTTGGAAGATCAATGAGAGGCACTTCATCACTTTATGGAGACGCCAGGTTATTAATCAAAGTAGGAAAGCACCTTGGTGAAACTTATCCAAGATGACACCATGAAGGATATTACGCATAGATCAAAAGATGAAAGTTGTACACCATTGATCTTGATTAGATCGATGGGTAGTGCATGTTTGCAATACAAATGTGAACAATGTTTAAGTAATTTAGGAAAGTACCTCCTTGAAATGTGGCATATGATGATGTCACAAACCCACTTCTATGAAAATTAAACAATATAGTCTGTACTGGTGGCAGAGTTGTCAAGCACATTGGCACAAACATGATGCATTCATTGGTTGGTGTGGCTGACTCAACATTAAGAGGCATGATTTTATTGCATCATTGATTGTGGATAAGTCAATGGATACTGCTTACCCACATTATCAAGATGATTGAACTTTAAGTAAAGTAGGGAATTGTCATCACACCACATGGAATACTATGACCTATTGCTAAGAAATTGGTCAAATCACACTAGGATAGAAAAGGTAATGAGATGGAGTGAAGTAATTGGCTAGATAAATAAGTGCTTGCCAGGTTGGAACTAAGTGTGCTAGTGGGACCACATTTTAAAGGCTTTATTTGCAAAGTTATAATGATTTTTTGTGATCATCGATCTTTGGAAGATTGACAATTGGCACTTCACCACATTATAAAAGTACTCAAGTTTTAAGTAAAGCAAGGAAGCGCCTGCTTGATGCATGGCAAGGTTTTCAAAATTTTAAAAAGAAACTTTTCTATTTTCAAATAAGGTTGTTTGATGCTATGTGATTGATAGAGGAAATTTAAATTTGAGGTGTGACATGAAAATTAACTATTAGAGACATTAATTTCATTTAGGGCCAAAATTCACCATTACTGAGCTACACAATTGCAATATTCTTAGAGTAAACGGGTTTCTAGAGCTAGGGCATAAGATTCTACAAGGATTTTAGTGATTTATCAAGAAATTCATAGAGAAAAGAAAGTAGGAATCGATGGGTAAGTGGTCTATAACTTTTAAATATTGAGAAATTATAATTGTGCTAAGTCAAATTGGAGATGCCTCCTCATAAGGATTTTTCTAGTTTGGCAGATTACCTTAAAAGATATGTTCATGATTATTTTCTTGAGCAAATGCCTCCCTCTATCAATGAATTAACAAAGGGTAGAGACTTCATTTCAACAAATCCTTGGTTGGTGGTTAGTGAGGGTTTTTATGAAAAAGCCCATTACTTGAGAGATGCACAAGTTTCAACAAGTGGTTTAGAACTATTTAAAAAATGGTTTGTAGAATGTAACTTGGACACCCCAATGAGCAATATGTGGGAGTTGATATTGGAAAATTGGTCAATCCTAGGGTATTTTTTGATAGTGACCTATTGACTGACATGGCCAAGAAATATGACCCAATTACTAGAATTGTAAAAAACTATGTAGGGGATAACCTCTTTAGGGTTTCATCCACATTAATTAGAGAGGTGTTCAAGCATAACCCCAACCATGTTGTCCTTGAAAAAATTGATATTAAATAATTTTAGGCAAGGTATGATGCATAGAAGGTATACCTAAGGGGAGGACCATTGCAACAACATTTTGTCAAAACTAGGTCATTACCTTTGGTCACACCAAATACCCTAGAGCCTTTGATGAAGAAATATTTTAGTCCTAGGTTGGAGGCCCTATATTTTACTTTCTATAAAATATTTGGAATGTATGAGAAAGATTATATTCAAGGCTCCATTGTTCTCATCATATCTCAAAACCTATAGTTTGGAATGAGCTCAATTCTTGATTTTGCCACCTACTTAGCTGAGGAAATTCACAATGGTCTGATTGGAATAGCTCAAGGTAAGGTAAATAGACTTTTCTACTAGTATTCTCTATTGATGTACATATGTCTATATAATGGAGTTACCTTTTTCTCCAAGGAAATGAAGTTAGAATTAGAGAGTGATGGAGAGAAACTCCTAGTTCAGTTATGGAGTGCTGACATGACATGTGAAGTCATAATGCCAATTATGTTAGATTTGGAAAGTTTTCTTCAAGGCTTAGATTAATTTTGAGAGGAGATAGTCCTAGAATCCTACAACCTTTTTTAGAATTGATAAGACCCAAGGATCATGCCAAGGGGTTATTGGTCAATCATAATTGGGGAGATATCAACCCATACCCCATTTCTACTATTTTTAGAGTTTATGGGTTTTGGGAAAGCCCCATGTATTATGATATTAGGTGCCCTTAAAAATAGGAATTGTAGAGTTATTATGGCAGATTGGATCAATTGAGGAAAGGGATCTATTGGGAAAAGGCAAAGGCACATTCTTCCCTATTGTCACTGTTGTACATGATTTTGTTTTTGGTAAGAAAGGATGGAGAAATCTGAACATATTTTTGGATAAGTATCAAATGGCCCAATCACATGACTACTAAATTGATCTAGAAGGAATCTATGACCTCCTTAGGGAAAGGAATAAAGCTAAAGCTCATATACAAACTTTGTTCTTCCCAGAGGATGTCATTAGAAATGTATTATCATTACAAGAACAAGAAATTATAAAATAAAATGGGTAGTTATAGAAAGGTTCTAGACTTCATCAATGCTTTTGAGCCCAAGTATGACCTCTTGAAAGATAAGAAATATTGAAGAGCTAAAATGGATGTTCTGATGAACAATTTTCTTGGAATAATGCAAACTTTGAATGAGAAGAAGGATATCTTGGCAAAAGCATATCTAGATAAATCTACTAAGGTGGAAGGGAGAATAAATAGTAGAATGGTTATGAATCCAAGAAAATATACATTGCAAAGAAGGGCCAAATATGTTGTAGCTCAAAGTGTGCAAAATGTCCCTCCTTACAAGAGGCTAAGATCAGCAAGCCCATCTGACACAAGTACCCCCAAGAGATAGAGGTTAGAATAAGGATCCTCCTCTCAAGTAGGAGAGTATTAGCCATCCCAAACCCCACTCAGAGTAGATGATGAGGCATCTCTAAGAGAAAAGCTAAGGAAAATCGAAGGGAGGGTGATATTATTGTTACTAGTACTGATATTGAAGGGGGAGTGCCTAAGGAGCCTCTCATGTCATATTTTTGACCTTACTATTGCTGATTATAGAGGTAGGTAAATTGATCCAATAATTGCACAAGCATCTTAGAAGTTTATAGCTAATGAAAATTTTGTAAATTTTAGGGATTTTGCACAATTCTTATTAAGAAAAAATACTTGCAATTTTGAGGCAAAATGTAAGACAATAAAAGTAGAGCAACCAAATAAATTGGACTCTAAAATTGAGGAGGAGGTTAAAACTAAACTTTTGGAGGACTTTTCCCAATTAACCCCTGAGGCCACAAGATAGTTAGTGAAAGAGTCAAGAGTTTTGGTTTTACTTAAATGGGACATAGCTAATGCTATGATTTTTTATTCTATCAGAAAGGAAAAGGAGGTGCAGTATAAAATTGAAGAAGAAATATTGCAAGCACATAGAGGAGTGAAATTTAGCAATGATCACCAAGCTTTGGTAATTTGGTCTATTGAGAAAAGAAATAAAACTAGGATGCAATAAATTTTAGAGGTTGAGCATGTAGGAACCCTTGTAATTTATAGAGAAGAAGCAAACAATGAAGAGGCTAGTAAAATGACACAAGAAATGGTAGCTTTTGGGATGGTGGTGGCTGGGAAAGAAAAAGGTAGATTCCTAGAGCTCAATGCAAAGTTTGAATAAATAGTAAAGGCATATGGGGAGAGAGGAAAGAGGATACAACTATTGCAAAATCAAGTATCCCAAATGTATAAATAGCTAGGAAAGAGGAAAATGGGAGAGTCTAGTAGACCTAGGATTGTATATCTACACCCCCCAATTGAACCATTCAAGTCTACTCCAATTGTTGAGTTTTCTGATAACCCATAGAGACCTAAATTTTATAATGTAGAATAATTTGAAGAAGAAAAGAATAAGTTATGAGAATTACAGGTTGAGCTAAATAATCAATATGAGGAAAAACTTAGAAAAACAATCTTATACTTAGTAGATAAGATTGATTAGCCAACATTCTATGACTATTTGGTGGTGATCCTTAATATATGGGATGAAATAAAAACTGTTGAAGACACTTTGAAGCCCATTGTTAAAAAATGGAGTGAGAGAGACAAAGATATTACTCTCATGTGTATCTTAGTTATCCAACTATCTTGTGAACAAATAAAGAAGACCTTTGATATAACAAATAATTTGCTCGAATTTGATGATAAAAGGGTTTCTATCCAAAAAATAATAATAATTTGTTTCTGAAAATAAATAGGAGAAAAAATTGATCTTTTCCCCAATGCACTCTAAGGGATTGATAAGGTAAAGGAAAAGGAAGAGTGGGGGAAGGAATTGGATGATTTACTCTATCATAGAATGAATGAAGTTATTAATGAAAAAGGACATGTGTTGTAGGCCATGACTAATGAAGAATATGTCAAAGTACAACTATTCTATAATGCCATTATAAATGAATTTTTTGAAATAGACAAATTAGAAGGCTTTGTAATCAAAAAGTAGTGTGAAATCCTAAATTTTGATTGGCCTGATGATACTATTTTCAAAAAATGGAGGGAAGACCTTGTGTCTTTAGAAAAAATAGAAATAGAAGAAGAAGATGTGGACTAGGAAAAGGATCAAGCAAATGACACCTCAGTAGAAGAAGGAAAAATAGAACAATCACCCTCAGTAATAGAAATAGAACAACCAATCACAACTGGTAGCTTGGGGGACCAAACTAATGATGTGGCAATCAAGGACTTCGAAATAAATGTTGTATTAATAGTTCATGATGATGAAAGTGGAGAGCCTCAATTTGAAGTGAAGATGCAAAAATTAGAACTAGATACATCATTGGAAAGCCTGATCGATACATATTCTGAAGAGTTAGAATAATAAAAGAACCAATCATGGAATTTGTAGTATTTGAAAGTGTCACATAAAATGGGCCCACCAAAAGAATATTTTGATATAAAGTTTTTTTTGTTGCATAAAATTTTGCCTCTTATGACAGTAGCAATTGTAAAAATCTTTTGTATAAAGGACATCTTTTAGTTCTCTATGCTTGAAGCTTGTTGCATCTCACACTATATAAGTGAGATTATAGGGCTAGAGAAAGGGTCCGAGTTATTTCATATTTTAGTTTTACTAATCTTGTTCGGTCCATTTTTCTTGGTGTAAACTTTGTGATATTTTTTCTCTACAAGTATCTAAGAATACATTAATTTGGCAAGATCTTGATGTTTTATCTTGAGTCATTCTAAGTTTTCATTTCAATTTTATACAAATTCCAAAGGAAATTAATATAAAGATGAACTATCCCCATATCTGTTCTTGTTGAATCTTGTCTCCACTTTTATTGCCTGATTATTTTGAGGTTGTATAAGAAAATCTTATCTAATTGAAGACAATTGAATCAAGTGGTACAATTCACTATTGCTTTTAATTCAATGAATTAAGTAAATACTTTAGTGCAATTGATAAGGTTTCCATGGTAATAGGAAGGATGTTTCTAAGGACTTTTAGTGAGGATTGCTGATAGTATTGATTCTAATGTAGTCAATTAGATCTTGAAATTGAATGAACTCTAAATTCCAATGGATGAGGCACTAATCTATTAATTTAGTTTTTAGATGGAAAGATCATGAACAAGCATCAAGCTTAAATTCAAAAAATTATTTTACTTTACTATTTGAAGAATCTCAATGCTAATCAGCATTTGTTTGCATTTAATCCCTATGTCTTAGTTAGTTGCTATTGTCCATAATTATTTGTCAATCTAAGAAGAACTATGACCAAATCTTCTATAAGGGATGTGTGTAGTTTTGAAATATCATGAAATGAATAAAATAAGTATGTAATATCATATTTAAAGTCTTTCATCCCTCAGGTGCACCCACCTTGGTTTTGCAGAGCCTAAAGAATAGAAAATCTCTTATAATTTTGTTAAAGTTGGTTTCAAATTTAAAGAACAAGTAACTATCTATGTAAAGTAGCTAATCCTTGGTTTATTGTATTCTTTATTATCTTGATATTAAGTATTTTGTTGCTTAATAGTTGTAAAGCACCAACAAGGATGATATCCACAAGCTTTAGTACTATAGTATAAAGTTAACCTATTAAGGCTTATAATTATTCACTTCTAATGATCTACCTTATTAGGAGCCATAAGGACTGCTAGATCCACCTTTTGAAAGGATATACAAAATATACAATGAAGTATGCACTTGGTAAAGAGATTTGAAAAAGACTAATAAGTCTACCTTGTTAAAGGATTTAACTGATACACCTATTAGGATGAACCAATGACTGATCTCTATTCTACAACTCTAATTTTCCAATTGAGATTCCTTTGAAATGTAATGATCACCTTACTATGATAGATAAACATTTTCTGCTCCTTATACTACATGTAGCCTTTTCACTTTGCACTTCTTCTCTCTATATTCACATTATTACTTCTTATATTGGTGTCTGGATATGACACAATACATTACATATATACCAATCCAAATGAAAATACATCAAAGTTAGGTGCAACATAGATTACCAATAAGAATAGAAAAGTTGACCCAACTACTGACACTCGAGTTTTGAAGAAAAACTTAGTAGGGTTTTGATACTCAACAAAAATTGTCAATACTTGGCATCATCATGCTCTTAGTAGATGTATAATCTTAGTTCATACTAATCACTTCAAAGTAGTCTAAACTTAATCAGTACTGGCGACTCGGTGAACACTGTGAAACTTGACATATAAACTGGATCACTTGGTTGACACTACATGGCTCGGTCAACACTAACACTACAAGATTAGTATAAATTGAATCACTTAGTTAACACTATATGGCTTAGTCAATGCTAATACTATAAGCTTGGTATAAATTACATCACTTGGTTGACCCTCCTTGGCTCGATCAATACTAGATTCACATCACTGACACTATGAACTTGGTAGACGCTAGAGACCACAGTTGATACTGTGCAACTTAGTAACAATTATGAAGCTTAGTTTGCATTATGACTAATCAACTTGGTAGATATTTCTAGACATGAACTAAATACTAATTCTAAAAATTGGTAGCAACTATAGAATTCGATAGAACCTAGATTACTTGGTTAACATAGAAAACTACTAGATAAGCTTGATAGCTATTTAACCAATTGACTAAGTGCGAGTCACTAATAAACAAACTTGGCCTTACTGTCAACATCTTTTTCCTTCTAGAACTCCTAATAGGGTTATAATATTCTAATAGGGATTCAAAGTCACATAATAGGGACTCTTATGTACTGAATGTGTTTATAGACTCCTAATAGGGTCCATCCTCTAACAAGGAATATATGTATTTGTGGGCATCATTACCACCAAGGTTTTTCCTTTGATCAAGGGTTTCCCTCTAGTGTAATTGTGTATGTGCATCTTGTTGTGGTTATTCTTTACTTTGATTGAATGGTTATGATTAACTAAGATTGATAAATGTTTTAATTAGATAACTAATTCACCCCTCCCCCTCTTAGTTATCTTGGTGGACTATTATTTCTAATGGACATGTCTCTGCATTCTTATTATATAAAGGATTTTTTTGTATAGTATTAAATGAAGAATTCCTATTTTTATGAGGGGTAATGTTTTTTATGACTCATATTTTTCTCTTGTTCACCTTGGATCCATAATTTTCTCCCTTTTGAGAGCTACCTTTTCAAATAGTTCAAGGGGAACCTTCGTAAGAGCTTTTGGTTCTTTTTTAGGATACAAAATAATTGGAGAGATTTGGTGAGATTTTTTGAATGCTTATCTTCATCATCTCCCTCTTCATTAGTTTCATCATCTACGTGATGAGTTTTGGATTGTTGTTGATTAAGGAGTGAACATTTTTGTGAAATGGATTTTCCTCTCATTGTTCATTGTTTTTATGATCATCAACATAAAACTCCCTCACTCTATCAAAAAAATTCTTGTGTCCTATAAAAAATATGTAGCAACCCATTTTCCCTTCGTTTTCTTTTCCTTGGGAGTTTATTTAAGATATTTTATTATAGAATGAACTCATCTTCTTCCCCAAATGAATTTTAGGGATAAATGTCTACTAGAATTTTTTTTTCAATCACTGACAATTGATCATTCATGAACACATGTATTCATGAATTATAGAGTCACTGCCTCTCCCAAGGATCAATTACTTGATCATCTTGGTCATTCTCTCCAACATAATACACTTTGAATAAAATATTATTTCTTCTCTGATCTATGAATTGGAAAGCTTTGGGTAATTGCATAATAGAATTGTAAGTAACTCTTCACAATAGAGTTTCCAATTTGTTGGTTCTCAAAATTGTTGGTTGAAAGCCTATATGCCTTACACACTTGATGCTAGCAAATAAATATAGTTTTGGTCAATGAAAAAGGTTTACATAGAATCAATCAACCTCTAGACTTTAGGTTCTACAAAACATAGGTGGTTGTACCTTCTATCTCAGCTTTTATAGAGGAGAAAAGTTACTAATGAAGACCTACAATTGATACTCTTGAGTGAGCAAGTACTTTCTCAAGGAGAAATCAAGTATGAAAGGTTCTTCTTTAATGTGAATAAAATGATGGGTGAAGAAAAATATGTATGCAGATGAGAAAGAAAAAGAATATCACCCTCCACAAAACTATAATTTTCATTAGAAGTAATAATGACCAGTCTTTTTCCATTGGTAGGAAAGAGTTAATTATGATATTTACTTCAAGTATGAAATTACATCAAGATAAGTGTGCTACCTTCAATTGTTGCATATAGAATGCAAGGTCATGAAACCCTAATTAAGTGTGTTTAACTTCTAAAAAGATGAAGAACAATTACACCAAACCCTTATATGAGCTTTTCGTAATGAGGATTCACCTCAATTTCAATCTTTTCAACAACAATATAAATCAAAGAAGATAACTTATAGGTAGAAATATTTATGATCAATTCTAAAGATTTCAAAGAGAAACATTTTTTTTTAATTGATTCTAAAAATGAGTGCAATTGGGTTGTGATTGGTTTCAATGTCTACCCTATGTTGCATATATATATTTTGAAAAATGTCTTATGTATCTTGTTCTTCTATATCTCTATAAGGTCTTGGTACACAAAATCTTTAGACATTTACAAAAAGATACTAACAACTAATAGCAAGAAATCACCAAAAATTACAATCATATAGCTTTGAGAAACTTTGAAAAAAACTATAATTCTCGTATCATATCAAGAATTTAATCAACTTTCAGTTTCCACAAAGGTCATCAAACTCATCAAGGATGGCATGAACCTCTACTATGTCTTTGTCATTTATTATTCATCAGTATCACTAACGTAGTTGGCATAACTTGTTCATAGTCCCCAAGTAACCACATATATCCTATTAAGAACATATAACTATTATTTTTCTAGTAGTGATAAATCTGGTTGCATGAATAGCTTAGGATCCTATTCCCCATTATAAGCCTAAATTGGCAATATCATTGTAGAGAATCTTTATAACTTGCACAAACACATAATAGAAAATATTGCACTACAAGAATATTTAAGTGAATTCTCCTTATAATTTCCTTCTAAACAACAATCTGTAAATAAATTAAATTCTAGCCAACTATTCACATGTGCATATGTAAAGAAATTGGCACATCTATTTCAATGTTGATTCAAGACAAAATAAAAATATACTTAGTGTTTTAATATTCACATTTTATTATGGTATCAAAGAAATATTTCTTCAAACTATCAATCTTTGCAATTACAACTCTATTGTTAGAGTGGGGTTGTCATTGCACCAAAAGACCAATCTATCAATGCTGAATACAACCACTCAACTTATAGTACATAGGAGGTAGTTAAGCCCTTGTCACAAATCTTGAGGGGAGTGTTGAAAAAATTTTCAACAATCTCCCCCTTAGCATTACCCAAGGGTCTGAGGTTTCAAACCTATGACCAAGCTTTGATACCACATGTTAGAGTGGGGTTGCCATTGCACCAAAATACTAATCTATCAATTCTTGATACAACCACTCAATTTATAGTACATAGGAGGAAATAAAGCCCTTGTCACAAATCCCAAGGGCAATGCTGAACAAATTTCCAAACATCTACATAGTTCTTCCTTGCATTTAATCATGAAATCAACATGTAAGAAAATCAAAAGCTATGAAATGGAAAAATTAGGCTTAAGAAACCATGCTTGATGTGAAATCATAGAATCAAAATTGACAAACTCATCTTGATATGAAATCACAAAATTTGAGGACTAACTTTCTAAGCCCAACAAAATCGTGAAAGTGGAGAATTATTATTTGTTGTCTAGTGAAATCATGAAATTAGAACCCTCATTTTACTGCATATCTGATACTCTAGAAAATCTTAGAGTTGCAATTCTGTCTATTCCAAAACATAAAAATTGGGAATGGCATGCATAAGAAGAACAAAATTTCGAAATTCCATTAACTACTACTATTAATTGTTCAAATATTATTTTGGCCAAGAAAAATTTGGGAGGTATGCAAGAGGAGGTTAGTGAGCCTATTACTATTTATTGTGACAAAAAATGTGCTAATAACATATCAAAGAATCCTATTATTTGTGTAAAAACCAAGAACATATCTATGAAGTATCACTACATGAGGGAGAAAGTACAAGAGAAACAAGTAAGATTGGTGTATGAGAAGTCTAAAGAGAAAATTGCAAATATATTCATAAAGCCTTTGCCTTTTTTTGAGTATCTTGGAGGTAGGTTAGGGGTCCTTTCCTATCCAAGATTCACTAAGAAAACATGCACATTGCATCAATTCATAGATGATCAAAATATCTTTTTGGAGTTAATGTGTTTTGAAAATGATTATAAAGAAATAGATGTAATTAGTACATGTAAGGGACAAGGTATAACTACAAGGTTTAATAAGTTTCTCATTGAGCATTAAAGTAACTTTTGGCATGCTATCAAAGGAGGAGATGATAAAGTTATGGGGAGATGAGTAAGTTATGTGGAGTGATTGAAAGTACAACTACAAAATAGGATTTTTGTCAAAGGGGGATATGCTACAAGCTATACACCCAAAGGGGGAGATCAATGATGTTGATGATTTTTTTGAACTAAGAATTATAGTCTAAGAGGGAGCATATAATGTTTTGAAAGAACCTAATGCTAAGAAGAGGACCCCAATGCAAAGATCATGAAGTTTCATAGAACTTGAGTGAAGTCTAAGAGCTGAAGATGTGTTGGCCTTTGATGTTTATTAATACATAATGTAAAATAATGATGAATTAAGTGTTTGCATCAATTCCAAAAGAAGAGATTGTTATCGCCGACTGATAATGTTGTTAATGTATGTGAAAGATTTATATAAGTTGTTATGTTGTCATTGATGTCAAGCCTTAATTGGTTAGACATTATGCCAATTCATTAGAGTGCTATATCATTTGATTGATGAAGATGATTTGATTAATGAAGATAATTTGATTAATGCATTATGATGATATAAGTATTGAGAAGTGTATGGTATTTAATGGATACTTGAATGAGTTATAATTTTATAGTATATTTTTTTAGAGTAAATAATTATTTATTTATTTATTATTTATTCTATTACTTAAGCTTACTTAGGTTAATGCATTTATTTAATAGTTGTAGAGATGAGTTGTTGACAACACTTGAGTTTGTTCTCTTCTAGCATGTTCGACCTTTTTGTGGATGCTTAGTTGTCAACCTTATCTTCTACCACTTTCTAGCTTGTTCTACAAGCTTCCATGAGGCCTTTATATTTGGGCTCTCTCATTGTATCTCACAATGCATTTTCATTGTAAATATATTTTTATTGTTTTGCAAAATGTTCTCTTTCAACTTCATTTAGGGTTTTTCCAAGCTCCACCTCTTCCTTCTTGGTTTCCCTTCAATAGGTTATTTGCATGTAGGTGATCTTGGTGAGCTATGGAGTTGGCTTTCATCAACTCCTACATAATATTAGAGCCTCCCTACTGCTACTTGGTTGAAGGTTTTTTGAAGCCGTGATTCAAAGACACAAACCCTAGTTTGTTTGTGCATTTTTCTTCAATCCGAGGGAGGAGCATTTTTTTAGAGCACTTTGGGCCTAAATGGACACTACCATTGGATCTAAAAGGTTGTTTACAGTTAGGATTCATATTAAATTTTCCAATTTTGGAGACAAGGCTTTAGGAGGAAAAAAACTTTTAGTCAGTAGGAGGCCATACAATCATACAAACAACTTTTTGTGAAAAAATTAAAAAAACTTGCATAGAGCACACCACCACAGCTCCACCCAGCAGCCACCATGGGGCCATCCGCACCCCACCATAGACTAGCCATGCAGCCCACCATGTGCTCAACCCCACCATGCCCTCCCTGTCACTCTTTTCTGTAGCAGCTCCTCCATTTAGTGCTCCTGATGCTGCTCAGCCCCTATGCTCCACCAGTGGGAATCGCCTGTCCATCGCCACACCTTTGCACAACTCTACTCTAATAGTTAGTAGACAGTTGGTAGTTATTTACATTTTCAACAACACTTAGTAGTGTGTGGGTGTAACACATGGCATGGGTGCCATGTGGCACTATTCCACGTGGACCTTGCTATGTCCCCTTACCACGTCACACATGCCACATCATCATTTGCCATGTGGCTACCACATGGACCTGCCATGTGGTCTACCATGTGGAGCCTTTTTTTTTCATGACAACCCCTAGGCCATCAATTTTTTTATCATGGTTTGCCTACATCAGCATGATGTCATCCTGCACCAGCCCTCTAGCATCTCTCCTGGGTCATTTTGACCTACTTGGGATTATTTGGCAATAACATGAGCATACAGAGGTATTTTTTCAATCTAAAAGAAGCACCAAAAAGTTGGTTCTAAGAAGGAGACATTGGTGTAGGTATTTTAAGGTTTTAATGCAATTTTATTACTTTTTCTTGTAGTTGAAGTCCAAAGTTCTATTTTTGACTTCGACAAGCATATCTTTTGCATCCCATGTCTATTTTTGAAAACATTATATTTTTGGAAAGATGGTTTTGTCATCTTTTCAGAAATGCTATCATTTCCTTTACATTCTGCCCCATGCTCTTTCTAGCATGTTTGTGGTATTTTTACTCTATGGTGGATATCTTGGGTGTTCCAGGTTTGAGGATCATTTTCCTGGGATGGAATCTTTTTTTTTGGGCTGTACTATCTTTTGTATTGGCTTTTTTCTCTTTTTGAATTTGTAAGCATTTTTATGTAAACGCACTGAGATAAAGTGCCACTCTTGCATTTTTTGTTCATGAACATTTTTTTGAGACAATTGTACTTGCACTCTTTTTATAAAACACCATGGGGGGATAATTGTTTACTATTTTAGGCCTTCTTCCTTTTGTTTTCCCATGCAGAGTCAGTGTGACCATGTCTTTATAGGTGTTTGTACTTCTTCCCTCTCTTGTCATTCTTAGTTTTGTCTATAGAGGATTTTGGCCCACCTTCTTAGTTGCATGTCATCTCACCCCATCTGCATTAGGGGGGGTTATGATGTCATTCTAATGCATCCTCAGTTCAATGGTTTGATAGTGTGAGCTATGTATTTAGTGGTTGATCCTACATATGAGGTGATTATAGTGGCTAGCTACCTATGCATTTCGGTGAGATGAATCATCTACCATATAGACACACTCAGTTTGTGCCTTCTTCTTTAATGTAGGTTCTTCAAATCAGCAATTTCTTTCTAATGGAAGATTTTTCAGCTTCTTCATGCTTCAATGATGCTCTTCATGATCACTTTTTGTTTAGTTCTTTACTAGGTTACCTCTTTTTGGGGTAGGGCTTTTCCTGTGAGGTTTGTCTCTTTCCCCATTTTTAGAGGTTGCATTTTCTTGCATTGAACATGGGTACCTAACATGGCCACATTGCCAAGACTCATTCTACATTTCATCTTAGTTTTGTGAGCTTAAGGTATTCCCCTAAGTTGCACTTAAGGGGGGGTGTTAGAGTAAATAATTAATTATTTATTCTATTACTTAAGCTTACTTAGGTTAATGCATTTATTTAATAGTTGTAGAGATGAGTTGTTGACAACATGGGAGTTTGTTCCGTTCTAGCATGTTCCACCTTTTTGTTGATGCTCAGTTGTTAACCTTATCTTCTACCACTTTCCAGCTTGTTCTACAAGCTTTCATGAGGCCTTTATATTTGAGCTCTCTCATTGTATCTCACAACACATTTTCATTTTAAATACATTTTCATTGTTTTGCAAAATGTTCTCTCTCAAGTTCGTTTAGGGTTTTTCCAAACTCCACCTCTTCCTTCTTGGTTTCCCTTTGACAAGTTATTTTCATGCAAGTTATCTTGGTGAGCTGTAGAGTTGGATTTCATCAACTCCTACATAATTTTGGTTTGATTATTTTACATGAGGCTATGTGTAAGATCATGGTGTGCCAAAAAGTGGCAATCTGAAAAATATGTAGTTCTAAAATGCCTCAAAGCATTTCAAAATCTATTCCAAAATTTTTCCCACCCATCCCGACACTAAAAAATAAAAATTAATACCTTTAAAAGGTAGATACTATATCTTTTGATACCAACCCTATATGGCCAACTTAAAAAATTTCCTGAATATGTATTTTTGGCCTATTCTTGTGTTATTTTTACTTCAAACATGTAGCTAACGAATTCTTTTCACCAAAATTTGATCAAATGAAAAGAGTTTCTCAAGAATGTTCTTAGATCTCCATAAATTTAAGGTTTGTCAAATTATGATTTCAATAAGTAATTATTACTTATTTTCTAATGGAATTATGTATAAAATGATGACTGACACACTGCTTGAAAATCATCTATAACTTTCAAATGGTACAACATTTTTGAAATCAAAATGATGCATCACATTCTATGTTTCTTCTACTACAAGGAAAAAGAAAGAAAAAATAAATTTTGCAAAGTTTTGAATTAGTTAAGGCGATCAAACACGAGAGTTTTTTATTCGAAAAATGCTAAAGCAAAAAATTAATAATTATTTATTTATTTAGAATAAAAATACACAAAAATATGTGTTGCATCCAAGCATGAGTCTACTTCTATCTAGATTATTATCATTTTATTTTAATTAAGGTGGTCAAACATATGTCTACTTCTTTTTTCTGTCCTAAAATTTTTGTACTATTGCATTAAAATTTAAAATTTTGACCAATCAATTTTTATTTTTTTTAGATAAGGCCTAGTAGTTTATAAAATAAATTTAATTTCTCATCTTTCTCTCCAATTCTTGATACAAAGTTTATAACAAGTAGAAAATTGTATGTCAAGTTAACATAACCCTAATTTGCTGATTTTTTAATACTTGACCATGATCCTGCACAAACCCATGATTTGATTAAGTGTTGAGATTATGTATAAGAAAGATAGTTTGGTTAGTGAATAAAGAACCATAGTATTAATCAAGCTACTACATTTTTCATAGAACACCTCATGAAGAAGTGAAGAATGTGTAGTGACAACCAAACAATTACATTCTTAACTAAGTCTAGTATTGGTTGAACAAGATGTAATGTTAACTAGGCATGAAAATGAAGAAAAATATAGAAAATATTTAATCTAAGGCCAACTTTTGATGAGAATAAGGAATTCTTGAGAAATTTTGAAGCTAAGGATGATGTTTTTTATGAGATCAATGGATGACGAAATTCAAGGAAGATATGATGAAGGACATTTAACAATTTGAATTGGAGCACAAAGTTAAAGGTGAAATAATATTTCCTGAGTGTTTAGCATTGGACTTACAATAGTGGGTTACACTTTTTTTCCTAAATAGACATTGAACTATAAATTTTAAAAAACTTTCATGTTTGGATGCAAATCACAATTTAACAGTTATAAATTTGAAAATAAAGTAAATTAAAGTATTTTATCATTTTCTAGGTAGATTTTAAATATAGTTTTTTTTTTTGAATTAATCTAATTCAATTCTTTTCTCCTACAAAAATTGGTATGTTGTCAAAAACCCAAATTTTAAAGAGTGGCTCTATTTTTGACAAGTATAACTTTTTTTTAATAATAGATATCAATGTGATTCTTGTGAATTTAGTTTTTAAACATCAATACGAAACTCATGAAGGTGGTTTGATATCATTATACTTAGTATTGCATACTTTATTTAGGTTTTATGTCGATCTATCTAATTTTGACATACTTTATTTTTTATCCGTGTAACTTATTTTATATTTGTCTGATTTTGAAGTTTCTTTTTTAGATAGGAAGAGGACTCAAATATGGAGCTTTTGGTTATATTTCAAAAGATATTATTCTCTTGTTTACTATTTTCCCATGAGTGTCCAACAAAAAGGTTTATTTTTGGTAGTGAACCTACATTTGATTCACAACAAAAAATATGTACATAATGAAATAAAAATATATCAAATCTATTATTGTTAGAAATCTTGTTTTGAGTACATGTTCAATGCAAATGGGAAAGTTTCTTTTTTTTTTCATTTGTGCCCTCTAATTGAGTCCCCAAGCCCAAATTTTTCTATAAATTATTTATCCTTTGCAAGATATGCTTACAAATTCCTATATAAAGTAATTTCTATTGAAAGTACTTACGATTAGAATTAGTTTCTATCAAAACCATTTCAAAAAATTTAGGTAATTTTAATTGGAAATACTTTCAATTGAAAGTACTTTAACTTCAATCTAAAGTACCTAAAAAGGTACGTTTGATAGAATGTAAAGGACTTTCTATCAGAATTTCCTAAGGAATTTGTATCAAAACACTGAAAGATAAAGTTTTGGCATTTTGGTTTTCTGAGAATTTCCTTCCTTCAAAAAAGTGTATCCCATTATTGTGGGTTGTTCCCTAGATTTAATGAATCTAAACTTGATGAAGATATGATTATTATGATTAAGCAAAAAAAACCTAGATGATCCTAGAGGAGCAAAAAAAAATTCTATTTAAGGGATAAATACATTTTTCACTATTGTTCATGAAGTTGAAGAAGCAAGTGAAAGCTAGGAGGATCACCAAGAAAAAAATGCATTATAAAGATCAAGAAAGAAAATGGCTCAATTGATTTTTGAGTAAGTGAATCAACTAGAAGATATTAAAGGTAAGAGAGAGGATTGAGAGAGGTGATTGATTGAGTGACATAGAGATTTCAACAAGGTAGATAGTGCTAAAATATAATATTGTTGGAATTATAGATGAAGTAACTAAAAGGGAGGGTGAATTAGTTACCACAAAACAAATCTTGATCCCTTAGATGTCTTAAATAACTAGTTACTATTGTAACTCGATAAGCACTTCACAAAAATGTTGTAACTTGGTAGATTAACTTGTTACTATTCCTTAAACATTCTTAATTATTAGTATGCATGAAAAAGTAAATAACATGAACACAAGAGACACCAAATTTAATGTGAAAACTCAATATGGGAAAAACCACCAAGTAACTAGCTACCAATTTTCACTCTTCTAAAGTGAGCCCTATTAGGAGCCAACCCTATTAAAGGTTACAATACACACTGTTAGGTGTGACCCTATTAGAGGATTTAATCATCCTATTAAGAGTGTCCTTGCTAGAGGTCTTTAGAACAATTCAACTAAACTATCACCTTGTTAGAGGATTTACAAAAATTGTTGTTAAACCAACTTTGTTAAGAGATTTTGAAATCAGTGCTACAATGGTTAGACAGTAACAATGAATTGACCTGATTATGATGCAACTGAATTTTTTGATTATAGATCTCTATTTTGCACCATTATATCCTCCTTGATCAAATATATCTTTGCTGATCCTCAATGATCTATGATCATTCTTCAAAATTTTCTCTCACAATAATTAGTCCTCTTTCATACTCATGTCACATCAAAATCACACACACTTAGAATTCATAACTTGACCTCTTATATATACCTTTTAGATTATCAAGTCGGCTCATTCACAAGTTACATTTACCAATAAACTATACATCATTCAGCTACAAATATTACATTAAAAAAATAAACTTTATTTCATAAAACAATGAAATCCTTCATTGGTCATCCCTGCTTGGTAAATATTGCTCTAGAAACAATTTCCAGAGTTAACCATCTCAGCTTGGTTAACACTACAAAATCCTTTGGCTGCCAAGTGAACTTGGTAAGAACTGAATTTCCTTCGCTGTCCATGAGAGCTTGGTAAGAACTATCTCTATCATACTTCCCTTTTATGATTGAGTAAGCTCAGTAACAATTGAATTTCCTTGCTTAACCTTGAAAGCTCAGTAACAACTGTCTACACAAGGTAGAGCCTAAGAACACTCTGTAAACACTATAAACCTTTTTTGCTAACCTTTTGAGCTTGGTAGACTTTGTCTTTTTCCTTGATGACCAATGGAGCTTGATAGACTATGATTGATAACAAATATGACATTTGTGTAACATCAAAGACAACACACAATTGAAAAATTGTGTCCAACAATCTCCCTCTTTGGCATTGATGGCAACACAACATGTCATAGTGGAATGAAATTTGAAAATGAGTCCTTTCTAATAGAATGCTTCTCCCTCTTATATTATATTTCACAAAAATCCTCAAATACAGTAATCTCCATCTTTCATAGTAATCTCTCCCTCTTGCATAAACTCTCTTTTTCTTGCAAATTTCAAAAAGATATGATAGTAAACTCTCCCTTTTTGAAAACACATGCCAAAGACAACATAACTTCAAGTTAAATTAAATGTCCCTTAAGTACTGATTCATATGTAATGTCTTGATTACTTTGTTGCATCAATTGATAGATCTTTTAATTATGTTCATGTTGATGCATCACTAAAATTGTATTTTAGTGAGCTTCAGATAGGGGAATTACCCCTAACTTACCTCTTAGATATAATAATGCATCCTTAGGTAAAGGCTTTGTGAATATGTCATCAATTTTCTCCTTGGTATGGACATATTCCAATCTGATTTCCTTATCCTGCACCAATTATTTGACAAAGTGATACTTTATAGCAATATGCTTGGTTTTTGAATGCATCACTAGATTCTTAAATATGTTAATTGCACTTGTATTTTCACAAAACATAACAATAGGTTCTTTTATTTATTGCTTCATACCTTCCAATAACTATTTAAACCAAACACTGTTTGAATAGTTTACTACTACTACAACATATTCAACCTCTACTATGGACTGGGATGTACAATTTTTCTTTTTACTTGTCTAAGAAACCAACCTCTTTATGAGAAATAAAGGTCATCCACTTGTACTCTTTTTGTCATCAATGTTCCCTATCCAATTTGCATTAGTAAGCACTTTTAAATCTAGATTTCCTCCAAGTTTATACCATAATCCATAATCTTTAGTTCCTTTCAAGTATCTCATGATCCTTTTGATTTCCATCATATGATTTTATTTTGATTTTTCTGAGAATCTTGCTACAATTCCTACTACAAGAGAAATGTCTAGTCTTGTATACACTACATACTACAACTTTCCAATCATAGATCTATACAATGTCTAATCCACTTCTTTTGATTCATCACCCTTGGTAAGTTTCAATCTAGTACACATAGGAGTCCCAACTAGTTTGTAGTCTTCCATACCAAAATTTTTCAGTATCTCCCTAATATATTTGGATTGAGTGATGTAGATGCCATTCTTATTTTATTGAATTTGAAGACCAACAAAGAATTTGACTTCACCAAACATTGACATTTCAAATCACTTGTTCATTTGTACTAAGAATTCTTTGCAAAGATCATCATTTCCTATGAACAAAGTATCATCTACAAATATTTCTACCAAAATAATATTATTATCTAGTCCTTCCTTGATTTATAAGCTATTGTTATCATTAGTTCTTTGAAAACCAATTTGAATAATATAGTTATGCAATCTTTCATACCATGCTCTAGGGGCTTGTTTCAGATCATACAATGCTTTATGTAATTTATAGACCATGTCCTTCTTGTTTGGATCAACAAAACCTTCAGGCTATTCAATGTAAACCTCTTCATCCACTATAATATTGAGAAATATTGATTTGACATCCATCTGATAAACTTTGAATCCCTTGTATGTAGCATATGCAAGTAAGGTTCTAACACCTTCCAATCTTGCAATAGGAGAAAAAGTTTCTCCATAGTCTACACCTTCTTCTTGAGAGTATCCTTTGCATACCAATCTAGCTTTGTTCCTTGACACCTTACCATCTTCATTTAACTTGTTTATGAATACCCACTTAGTTCTAATCACATTTTTGTCTTCAGGCCTAAGTACAAGAGTCCATGTTTTGTTTTTCTCTATCTGCTCTATCTTTCCATTCATAGCTTCAATCCAATTTTCATTTTTTAATGCATCTTTCACATTTGTAGGTTCAAAATCAGCAAGTAAACAAGTGCCTTCCAACTTACTTCTTGTCATTGTTGCTTCAGATTTATCTCCAATGATTTGATCTGATGCATGATGCTTCCTGAAATACTTGGCTAGCATAGGCTCCTTTCCTTTTGAATGACTTGCATTGTTATCCTTCTGTGTTTCAACTTTTGGTTCTGGTTGTTCGAGCTCGGTAGCTATCGATTTGGTAGCTTTTGTTTGCAACTTGGGTCCTTGCAACTTGATAGGCATTAGCTCAATTTGAACTTCCTACAACTTAGTTATAGAAGACTCTAGAGTAGAAGATTTCTAATTGATAGGTGTACCTAGCACTGTATCAGGTTCAATGAAAAAAAAAATCTCTTGTAGTCTTCTGGTTCCCTTTTTTTTTTCTTCTTCAATTCTTTCTACAAACTCATCAACTTTTACATTTGCACTTTCTATGACTTTGTGAGTAGAAAAATTCAAACATCTATATGCTTTACTCTTGCAAGAATATCCCAAAAATATTCCTTCATCACCCTTCACATCAAATTTACCTTTTTTAGATTCTTTCAAAATGTAACATTTGCTTCCAAATACTTTTAGGTAACTTACATTGGGTTTGTATCCATACCATAACTCATAGGGGGTTTTGAATGAGTCCTTCTTCAGCTGTACTCGATTCAAGGTATAAACTAAAATATTGATAGCTTCCATTTAGTATTTGATAGTAATGCTCTTTTCAATCATTAAGGTTCTTGCACAGTTAATGATAGATCTGGTCCTTCTTTCAACTATTCCATTTTGTTCAAGAGTTCTAGGTACGAAAACCTATCTTTTGATTCCCCTTTCAATGAAAAAGTTATTGAGCTCATGTGAAATGAATTCACCACCTCTGTCTAACCTCAAACATTTTAGTCTCTTTCCTATTTCCTTCTCTACTGTGTCAAATACCATTTGAACTTCTCAAATGCTTCTAATTTCTCTCTTAGGTACATGACAGTCATCATTCTTGAGTAATCATCAACAAAAAGAATGAAGAAATTTTCACCAATATAACTTTCAATTCCAATAGGTCCACACAAATCAGCATGCACGATTTCTAAAATTTCTTCAAACCAATAGTTCTTGCTTTTAAAACTAGTTTTTCCCATCTTGCCAATTTGACAATTCTTGCATAGACCAACCTCAGGTTTCTTTATGTTAGGAATGCCTCTTACTTTCTTGAATTTACTTATTTTTACCAAGTTATCAAAGTTTACATGACACGACCTCCTATGCCATAACCAAATTTCTTAAACTTGAGCAATAAAACATGAACATTCACCAAGTTCAAGATAAAACAAGTTACCTTTTGTTTGAGTGCCTGATCCAATCGGCTTTCCTTTTCCATCCAATAGTCTTGTCTTTCCATGCATGAATTCCACTTTGAATCCATTATTGAGTAGTTGTTTCACACTTAACAAATTGTGTTTTAGTCCTTCTACCAAATACACATTATCACATTCAAGTTCTTTAGTTAGAGAGATTCTTTCTTTTCCTCTTATGCAACAAGGTTCATTATTACCAAATCTCACACTGCCACCATCATAGTCTTCAAAATGTTCAAACTTAGTTTTATCACTAGTCATGTGATGAGAGAAACCACTATCTGTAATCCATGTATCATTTTTTCTCACATGAGAAATAAGTGTTATTTCCTTATCATTATCTGATTTATCCTTTACAGCAATGTAAACAATTTCATCTTCTTCTTCTTCATCAGAATCATTAGAATCCTTAGCCATGAAACATTTTTTCTTACCTTTTTCCTTGAATGATTTGAAGTCTTTCTTGCTATTACACTTGTGACCTTTCTTCTCATCCTTGTTCTACTTATTTCGGCACCTAGCAGCAATATGTCCAATTTTTTCACAAGAAAAACAAATTCAAGGAACCTTACCTTTGTATTTCCTTTTGCCTCTTGAATATTTTCTTGCTAGCAGAGCTTCAGCCACCTCAAGATCATTGTTTGAACTCTATTTTGATTATTTGTCACTATCTGACTAAGGATTCTTTATCTTCTTGCCTTTTTTCTTGAGTGAAAGCTTGGCTTCAAATGTTGATTCAATGTTCTTGGTAGCTAGAACATAATTATCATAGTTGTCTAGCTCGAATACAGTCAATCTTCCAACTATGGCCTCTAAATTTATCTTATTATTTGCTTCACATCTTCTTTCTTGAATTGTAGAAACTTTGATTGCATAAATGGGAAGTAGAGTTCTAAGAACCTTGCTTATAATTGTTTCCTCCTTGATATCTCCTCTAGATTCTTTGATTGCACTAACACTTGCTTTAACTCTTTCAACATATTTTGCTATGTTTTCATTCTCTCTCATCCTCATCTGATCAAATTGTCCTCTCAAACTTTTTTCCTTAGCTCTTCTCACATTATCATCTCCTCCATAGATCTCTTTTAGCTTGTTCCACATTTCAAAAGTAGTTTTGCAATCCTTGATATCATCAAATTCTTCATAACTTAGAAAAAATGCAATATATATCATCATATTGTTGTGAGTCTTCTTTTCAGCAATATCATTGATAGATAATGTGCCATTAGGTTCTACATATGCTTCATCTAGATATTTTAGTCCTATATCTCCAATAGAAGCTAGATGAAGTCTCATCAATCCCTACCATGCTGAGAAGTTGTCCATGTTAAGTCTTGGAATTTCCCTCTTGTAAGACATCCTAATCTTTAGCTTAGATCTTTGAAATCTTTTCCTACAAGCACCAAAAGCTCTAATACCAATTGTTGGAAGTATAGATGAAGTAACTGAGAGGGGGGGTGAATTAGTTACCACAAAACAAATCATGATCCCTTAGATGTCTTAAATAACTAGTTACTATTGTAACTCGGTAAACACTTCACAAAAATGTTGTAACTTGGTAAATTAACTTGTTACTATTCTTTAAGCATTCTTAATTATTAGTATGCATGAAAAATTAAATAAAATGAACATAAGAGAAACCAGATTTAATGTGGAAAGCCAATATCGGAAAAACCACCAAGTAACTAGCTACCAATTTTCACTCTTCTAAACCAAACCTTGTTAGGAGCCAACCCTATTAAAGGTTACAATACACACTATTAGGTGTGACCCTATTAGAGGATATAATCACCTTGTTAAGAGTGGCCTTGCTAGAGGTCTTTAGAACAATTTAACTAAACTATCACCTTGTTAGAGGATTTACAAAAATGGCCATTAAATCAACTCTGTTAAGATATTTTGAAATCACTGCTATAATGGTTAGAAAGTAACAATGAATTGACCTAATTATGATACAACTGAATTTGCTGATTAAAAATCTCTATTTTGCACCATTAGATCCTCCTTGATCAAATATATCTTTGCTACTCCGCAATGATCTCTAATCATTCTTCAAAATTCACTCTCACAATAATCAGTCCTCTTTCATACTCATATCACATCAAAATCACACACACTTAGAATTCCCAACTTGACCTCTTTTATATACCATTTAGATTATCAAGTTAGCTCTTTCACAAGTTACATTTACCAATAAACCATACATCATTTGGCTACAAATATTACATTAAACAAATCAAATTTATTTCACAAAATAATGAAATCCTTCATTGGCTGACCCTGCTCGGTAAATACTGCTCCAGAAATAATTTCCTAAGTTAACCATCTCAACTCAGTTAACATTGCAAAATCCTTTTGCTACTGGGTGAAATTAGTAAGAACTAAATTTCCTTCACTATCCATGAGAGCTCGGTAAGAACTGTCAATGTCATACTTCCCTTTGATGATCGAGTAAGCTTAGTAACAAATAAATTTCCTTACTTAACCTTGAAAGCTTGGTAACAATTGTATGCACAAGGTAAAGCCTAAGAACACTCGGTAGACACTCTAAACCTTCTTTGCTAACCTTCTGAGCTTGGTAGACTCTATCTTTTTCCTTGCTGACCAACAAAGCTCGGTAGACTTTGACTGATAACTGATATGACATTTGTATAACATCAAAGACAACACACAATTGAACAATTGTATCCAACAAATATGTCATTTCACTATTATTTTCTAACTATTATACATAAAATCTCTTAACTAAGTGGACCTAATAGTCTATTTGAAATAAATTGTATGGTGACATTCTATTAAAAAAAAATTAAGTCCTTTAGAGATGCCCACTCTTTAGATGTTTCAAGGAGTGATAAGTTCTAGATGATCTTTGCTAAAATCCTCTAAGAAGGTCACATTAATAATGTATATATGTAACCTTTAACAAGGTTGGCTCCTAATAAAGCTCACTTCAGTAGAGTTAAATTTTTGGGTTGTTGGTTCCTAGGTGATTTTTCCCTTAATATAGTTTTTACATTAAATAATTCCATCAAAATTGTGTGGATATTTGTGTTGTTGTAAAAAAAATTCCATGTTTACTATTTATTTCTATAACTTTGTATAAGCTTGAAGTTTACTTGGATACTTGGTATATTAAGTTGATAGTTTGATGTAAAATTTATACCAATCTATGTTATTATGTTAGTTCTTGTTATCAAGCTAGTAATCGAAAAGATCAAGGAGTTTAACATTATGAAAAAATGTGTTTTAAGTCTTCTAGGATAACTAGTTATAACTGATTTACCCCATGTTCCAGCTATTTAGCAATAATCATAACATAAGAATTGGAAACTTTACTAACCAAATTAATTTTCTTTTATACCCTTTTCTTTAACTCTTGGATTTAGTCTACTTGAATAACTAATTGACATGTTATAAAACCATACTATTATTATCTAGTAAGTAAGGGTTAACATCTAGGATGTTGTCCCTTCATTCCTAATTCCTTAAATTGACAATTCAATTCAATGCCTCAACCAAAATGACTAGACTATTCCATGTGCTCTATTTCTACAATATCAAATTGTTAGCTAATTTTCCATCCATAACTTTTGTCATCTGTCATACTAGAGTAATAAAAAAGAGACATCATTTAGACTCCTTATTATACAATATCAAAAATTTATAGCTCTATCGGTACATCCAATAAATCTCATTAACAAAAATAATTTTCTTGTACTCTATTTTTCCTTGTTATACTTAGATAATGTCTTACTAACATACCAAAATTATATCTTCAGCACAAGAAACTCAACTAAGCATAGTGTTTCCATTAATGAAAACATCCAACCACTTACCCCAACCAACTTTCCAACAATATCCCCCTTTGGCATTGATGGGAACACTTAGTGAAAATTTTGAAGTATTTGATCAATACAAATCCACAAAGCCCTCGAACACCTGCATGTAAAAACCTTGTCATAGAAGAAAAAGACTAGTAGAGGCAAGGGTTTTTCTTTGAAAATTATAAAAATGTATTCTCGAAAAAAAGAAAAGATGTAAGATAATTACAAAAGATCAATCCTTATAAAAGGAGATCAAAACCCGAAAGGGTAACCTAAAAGGTAAAAGCTATTTAATAATTACTAATTAATTATTAAATAAAGATTCAAAAGGTGCATAAAGAAATATTTGAAGAAGGGAATAAAGTGAATTTAATAAATAAAATAAAATTAATGCTTTACTCTAATACCCCCCTTTAGGATGAGAAATGATGTAGCTACAAACAATGCAGAAAGGGCAAGGAAACTACAATACAATGCTGAAAGAAAACTTGGGTCCTAGAAACAAGGCTAGATGAGGTACCCAATCAAAAAAAAATCTCTATGAAATGAAGAAATAGAGAAAACCTAGTAGGAAAAACTCTAATCCAAAAAGAGATAGAAGAAAAAGAAGGAAGGAAGGACTCATCAATGAGACCCCAAAAGGACAATGTCCTTCATCCCAAGCATAGAACATAGTTGAAGATACCATGGGAATACAAAAGGTTTAATAAAGATTTTTGCAACCTACTCAATAGTAGGAACAAATTCCAAGCTCAAGGTGTCATCCTGAATGAGATGTCTGATGAAGTGCATGTAAAGCTTGATGTGCCTGGTTTGCTAATGCTCAACAAGGTTGTGTGAAATGTGTATAGAACTTTGATTGTCACACTATAAAAAGGTGGGACTATTAGGAGAAAATCCAAACTTTGTCATCAATTGTTGAAGCCACAAAACCTCCTGATTAGCTAATATAGTTGCCATGTATTCTACCTCTATAGATGATAATCTGCAAACATGCTACTTCTCACATGACCATGTGATAGGACTAGAACCAAGACAAAATATGTAAAACCAAAAGTAGACTTGCGATCATCAATATCACCAGCCCAATCTAAATCTATAAAACCAAAAATTTGAGGATCCCTTGATGTGTAGTGAATTCTATAACATGTTGTACCTCTAATATACCTCAAGATACATTTGGATGCTTGCCAATGACTCTCATGAGGATCATGGAAGAATCAAGAAACAAGTCTAATTTGACAAAGGAAATATTAGGATGTGTGTGTGTCAGGTAAGACTAACTACCCAAAAGATGTTTGTATAGAGTGGAATCCACTATAGGAGTAGAGGAAGTAGTAGATTAAATAGCACCTAACTAAAAAGGTGTGGGGGCATGCTTGCAATAAAGCATGTCGAATCTCTGAAGCATATCAAGAGCATACTTTCACTAGAGTATGGCTATCCCATCTAAAGACTGAACAACTTGTAGGCCCAAAACATAGTGTAGAAGTCCAAGATTTGTCATCTCAAACTATTCTATCAATGCTTGCTAAACATCCCATATCATATAGACTAAGTTTCTTGTAATGATGAGGTCATCATCATAAAGCATAAGTATCAATAAGTCAGCCCCATCACCCTGAATGTAAATTGTAGGATCGAAATGACACTGATTGAAATGTGAAGCAAGAAAGAAGGAATTGATCTTCTCATACCACCCCTAGGAGCCTATTTGAGACCACATAAAGACCTCCAAATTTGGCATACCAATGAAGAATCCTACACAAAACCATGAGGCTGCTCCATATAGATCTCCTCATGAAGGTCTCCATTCAAAAAAGCTTTCTTCATGTCCATCTAAAAAACTATCCATCCCTATGAAGCTACTTGAGAGAGTACAAGGTGAATAGAATTCATCTTGGCAACAAGAGAAAAGGTCTTGGAGCAATCAATACCCTCAACTTATGAAAAACCATTTGCAACAAGACATGCCTTGTACCTATCAATAGAATCATCTATAGCATACTTGGTATGGTGCACCCAATAGAACCAAACCAACTTTCTTCATTTTGGAAGAAGACAAAGATCCAATGTGCGGTTCTTTATCAAAGAAGAGTACTCCTCATCCATATCCCTATCCCACTTTGAGTGTCCTATCACTTGTGAAAAACTTTGAGGATCATCTAAAATGGCATAACTCAAAAGGCCACTACCATTAGTCTAAGCATGAGTGTGATGAGCATTTGTAGGATCACCTGCCAATGGTCTAGCTACATCAATAGCATCACAAGCCCACTTGGGAACTCACATAACATCTAGTGGAGGTGGTGAAGGGAGATCAATATCAAGATCTTCCTTAGAGGATGCATAATCCTATATAGGAGTAGATAAAGTACTGGGTAGGGTAGAAGAAGTTAGAAATGGAGGATCCATTAGAGGATAATGCTCATCTAACTGAACATCTCACTAAAACAAGACATCTTTGGAATTAGGATCAAACAATTTGTATGCTTTTACATCCTCACAATAGCCAATAAAAATGAGTGGTCATTTCTTCTTCTCCATGGCTTTCCCCTGAGAATCTAGAATAAATGCCCAAACCTCACTACAAAAAATATGGAAAGTAAAAAAATTGAGCTTCACATTTGTCCAAGCCACATCAAGAGTCAAGTGTTGCAATATCTTGTAAGGCATCTGACTCTGAATATAGTTAGCACAATTGATAGCCTTAGCCCAAAATGAAGAACTCACAACATGAGACTATATCATACAATTGGCCATCTCCCATAATGTATTATTCTTCCTCTCTACAACCCCTTTGTGCTAAGGTGTATAGAGAATAGAGAATTGATGTTGTAAACCATGCTCAATGCAAAAATCTTTGAAAGACTAATTCACATATTCCACCTCATTGTTAGTGCATATATGCCTAACTAAAAGACCAAACTACTCCATAAATTCTTAAAAATTTGAAATTAATCAAAAACATTAGACTTTTACTTCAAAAAGTACATCCATGTGCATCTAGAGAAGTCATCTATGAAGATGAGCACATATTGAGCACCTAAAAAAAGATGGAGTGGGAAATGACATTTAAGATCACTGTGTATCAACTCCAATGGTGCCTTAGTATATGTGGATCTACCTATCAGAAAGGGATCTCTATGATGTTTTCTAAGTGGACAACCTTGACACACATTGTTAGTACAAGAGACTTGAGGTAACCCAATCACTAGCTCCTCTATACTCATCTATTGTAGATATATGTAGTTGACATGGCCAAAACACTCATGCCAAAGCTTTTTCACTATATTTGCATGAGCAATGAGAGAAACAACTATAGAATCAGAGCTTTCAAAGTCATCAAAATGATATAAGTGAGATTGAAGATCAATACTCCCTGTAGCAATAACCAAGTTAGGATCATGGAGGTATCAACTAACCACATCATGTGGTGAGAAATCAAATGTTTTTCTAGAGCCTGAATGACAAATTTGAAAGATAGACAAGAGATTCATTGAAATGGCTAGAACCAAGAGAACATCCTTTAGTGAACCACCTTCTAAAGAGATAGTTCTTGAACCTATGACTAAAAGCTAAGAAGAGTCACCAACTATAATTGGTTTAGTAATACTCTAAGTAAGGTAACCAAATTGGGTGTGTGTGCGTGTGTGTAATATGATGGGAAGCTCCAAAATCAAGAATCTAAGAAGTTGTAGAAGACAATGCTTATGTAGAAAGAGCATGTCCTTTCCCTGTAGGTGGAGGTAGAGGCTTTGAAGAAGCAATACTAGAATTTTGCATGGCCTCCTCTAATACTTCAAGATGTTTCCAACACCTAGAAACTAGATGTCCTTCCTTAACACAAACATTGTAAGGTTCACCTATGTACTTCTTAGTCTTAGAGGAAGACTCACAAGATTTAGAAGTATTACCCTTCTAAGAGGGCTTATGAGCATCTAATTTGGGAGAAGACTTGGAGTAACTCTCACTGCCTATTGAATCTAAAAAAATAGTTTAGTTTCTTTTTTTCTTTCCTATAGATGTTTGATCTACCAATGTCTTCATCTTAGAACCAGTGATAATATCAAACTATGTAAGATTTGACTGCTCTCTAGTCAAGCAATCACAAAATACCTCAAAACTAGGCATAAAAAATCTATTCCCCAAAGCATCTTTGGTGGAATATAATTTGGAAGAAAATATTAAAAAATTCCCTCGAAGCCTAGAGAGAATCAAATAGATGCAATCAACATTAATCTTTGTTTGTCCACAACCGTACAACATGGATCTCTATTGATTAAAATTCATCAAGGAGTCATCAATAATTATAGAGTGGAAAGGAATCTAACACAAGTGAGGTAAGCTCTGCCTCTATTTGAAGTGCCCTAAACTTATTCATAGTACCAAACAAAGCCATGAAGCTTAGTCCACATTGCTAGAGGAGTATTGCACCCATCCAAATGAAACTGTTGACTATCTAATACCTATAATACAATCAATCTGATTGCCTCATCCATTTTATTTTGATGTTGCATGATCTCATAAGGCCTCTAAAAAATAAGATACATGACATCTAAACATGACCACAACCATTTTGACTGGAGAAACTGAGTCATCAAGGTCTTCCAAGTGTGGTAATTGTGAGGGGTCAGAAGTTCTAGAGAAGAAGTGGTCTTGGCCATTGTTTTAGAAACGGTTTTTCAAGTTTTATAATATACTAATACAATAAAAAATAATAATATAAAAATGCCCCCCACAATGCAATAAACTAAACCCCAGCTTACAAATAGATTGTGTGAATGAGAGAAAAAAAGAGAGCTTCAAATATGAATTAAAAATACCTACTATAAAATGCTTTTTGATTTTTTTTTCATAATGGAAAATAGAGCTATAACAAAGAAGTTATGCCCCCTGAAAGATGGAATTCATCAACATACTTCAAGCACCAAAATAGGTATCAATCTAGAAAAAAATCTCAAAAAATTCTACTCCATTGGTTTTTTCTTGGAACCAGTTTTCTCACACTTTTTTCATATTGAAAAAAGACCCTTGTATGCTCAAGATATCTCAAAAAATGACAAGGCCCTTAAAAATTCTTGAAATTATTTTATTTTTTATTTTAAAAAAAAAAATTTTAAAATAAAAAACACCATCACATGGGTAGAGTGGTGATTGGACTGAGCCACTGGTGGAGGTGGTAGGCTAGAGCAACAAGTGGACCAGAGTGGCACGGTGAGCCGAAGGTGGCAGATTGACAGTGGTAGGAGTTCTGATAGTGGCATAAGGGGACCAATGCTAGGATTTTTGATGGCACCAGCAATCTAGATCTACAGCCTAGAATCTGGCTTTACATGCCAAAAAATGGCCCCATGGGCCATTTTAAAAAAATATTTTGTTGAAAAAAATAATGCCTCGAGATGCATGCAAGAGGCCATACAACCTTCTAGGCAAATTTTTTTGCCTCCCAAATCAATGTTGTCCAAAATGGACAAACATTAGATAGAAACAAGGGTTTTAACACATTTTGGATCCATCTATGAAGCCCATTTGGCCTCAAACTACTCTGAAATTTAGTAACTCCCCAATTTACATAAGAAATACCTAAAAAATTCTAGATATGTTCTATCAAACCCTTGTTCTTCTTTTTATCCAAATAATGAATAAGCTACAATAGATCTAGCTCTAATAACATGAAGGATTTAATCAATACAAATCTATAAAGCCCTTGGACACTTGCATGTGAAAAAACCTATCACAGAAGAAAAAGATGAGCAGAGGCAAGTGTTTTGCTTTGAAAATTATGCAAATGTATTCTCACAAAAAGAAAAGATGTAAGATAATTACAGAAGATCAATCCTTTTAAAAGAAGATTGAAACCCAAAAGTGTAACCTAAAAATTTACAGAGAGTAACCTAAAAGGTAAAAGTTGTTTAATAATTACTAATTAATTATTTAATAGAGATGCAAAAGGTGCATAAAGAAAAATCTTAAGAATTTTTTTTTGGCTAAGTGTCCCATATTATCAAAAACTTAAAATTTTGGCTAATAAAGTTCTATCTCTCTTATATATAACTTTATTGTTTCATACATGTATATACTTTTTCTCCCAATTTCATATATATCTTATTTACTATTTGGGTAATTGCATCAAGTTGTGGTGCCAAAAGGGGGGTATAAGTGGACACTTTTTTTTCTCTTCTGAAATCAGCAATCTATGAACTTCAACAAGAATTTGAAGATAGTTACACTCAAAACTTTAAGATATGACAAAAACAAAAGTAGTAGTCCTTGGAACCTAGTTTTTAAACTACTTTTTTTTTTTTAAATGGTTTATTTTTAGGTCCTAAAAAAAGGGGGCCACAAAAAGTGCTACTGTTTATTCCAAAAAAACATAACATAGTACAAAGTGTGGCCCCCCCTAAAACTTTAACCTTTTTTTTTGAAATTCTTTAATCACTCTAGTTAAAAGTTACTTAACACTCTGTAGTTTATCCCAATTTTTTTGAGTAATTGTGTAATGTGTATTTTTTTAATGAATTTTTTAACTAGACACATCCCAAAAATGTAAAATATGTGTGTGCTTCCCCTAGAAATGATTGAAAACTAATCTAAAATAAAAACTTCTTTTTTTCAAAGTGTGTAGAATGGAGTCTAGTTTCTATAAAACTAAGTTGTTACAAAATTTGATGTACGAGATAAAATCTACATCCCAATTAGTACATGTTAGTTTCTGACAAAAAACGAAAATACATTCAAAAGAAATTATAGATGAAAGGCTTGAAGTAGTTGAAATAAAAAATAAATTATATGGTTATATAGTTAACACAAAGACCTACAATGTCATGTAACCTAATCTTATCAATGCTCAACCACGAGGAATCTTGAAGGAGAGCACAAAAGAGAAATCAATCATTTTTGTATGTTTGTAGCAAAACACATCTCAGACTAGTTTATAGACTCCAAACCTTTGGGTTGGATCCCGAAGGAAAAATCAAGCCTTAGGCTTCGTAGAATGAAAAGGTTTTAATAAATGTACACCTTATAGCATGTGTGTGCTATAGCACACACATGCTATTTAAAGTTTTTAAAATTTGGGTCTTAATAGCATGTGCCTATTTTAGTGCACACACACTATTAAGACCTAAATAGTACATAGAGAGGGAAGAAGAGAGGCAAAAAAAGAGTGAGAGAGAGGGAAGGGATGGGTGTGTGTGTGTGTGTGTGTGTGTGTGTGTGAGAGAGAGAGAGAGAGAGTAGGGGATGGGAGAGGGTAGAGAGAGAGAGTAGTGAATGGGAGAGAGAGGAAGTGAGAGAGAGTAAGGGTGGTAGAGAGAGTACAAGATGGGAGAGAGAGGAAGTGTAAGAGAGAATAGGGGTGGAAAAGAGAGAGTACAATATGGGAGAGAGATTGAGAGTAGGGGATGGGAGAGAGAGGAAGTGTGAGAGAGAGAGTAGGGGTGGTAGAGAGAGTATAGGATGAGAGAGAGAGAGATATTGAGAGTAGGCAGTGGAAGAGGGAGCAAGAGAGGGAGAGAGAGAGAGAGGAGGATGGGAGTGTGAGAGAGAGAGAGTAGGGCATGGGAGAGAGTGTGAGAGATAGTAAGGGTGGAAAAGAGATAAAGTAGGGGATGGTAGAGGGGAGAGAGAGTAGGGGATGTGGGAGAGAGAGTAGAGAGGGAGAGAGAGAGATAGTAGGTGGTGGGAGAGGGAGTGGAAGAGGGAGAGAGAGGGGGAGATGGGGTGTGTGTGGGAGATCTAGAGAGTAAGGGATGGGAGATGAGGGAGAGAGAGGGGGATGAGAGGGTGTAGGTGTGTGAAAGAGAGAGAGAGAGAGAGAGAGAGAGAGAGAGAGAGAGGTGGTGGGAGAGGGAGTGGGAGAGGGAGAGAGAGGGGGAATGGGAATGTGTGTAAGAGATAGAGAGTAGGGTATGGGAGAGAGAAGAACTATGAAAGAGAGTAGGGGTGGAAGAGAGTGTACAGAATGGGAGAGAGAGAGAGAGAGAGTAGGTGGTGGGAGATGGAGTGGGAGAGGGAGAGTGAGAGAGAGAGGAGGATGGGAGTGCATGTGTGTGAAAGATAGAGAGTAGGGGATGGGAGAGGGGGGAGAGAGAGAGTATCCCAAGAGAGAGTAGGGGAGGGGAGAGAGAGTGTTGGTAGTGGGAGAGGGAGTGGGAGAAGGAGAACGTGGGGGGATGGAAATGTGTGTAAGAAAGAGAGAGTAGGGGGTGGCAGAGAGAGAGTAGAGAGCGAGAGAGTGAGAGTGAGAGAGTGAGAGTGAGAGAGTGAGAGTGAGAGTGAGAGTAGGTGGTGGGAGAGGGAGTGGGAGAGGGAGAGCGAGTAATAGATAGAGTAGGGGATGGGAGAGGAGAGAGAGGGGTGGGGATGGCTGTGTGTGTGTGTGAAAGAGAGAGAGAGAGTAGGGGATGGGAGAGGGGAGAGAGAGATAAAGAGAGAGTAGGGGATGGGAGAGAGAGTAGGCAGTGGGAGAGGGAGTGGGAGAGGGACAAAGAGAGGGGGATGGGAGTGTGTGTAAGAGAGAGAGTAGTGGATGGGAGAGAGTGTGAGAGAGAGTAGGGGTGGTAGAGAGAGAGTAGGGGATGGAAGAGAGAGAGTAGGGAATGTGAGAGAGAGAGAGTAGAGAGGGAGAGATTGAGAGAAAGATAGTAGGCAGTGGGAGAGGGAGTGGGAGAGGGAGAGAGAGGGGGGGATGGGAATGTGTGTGAGACATATAGAGAGTATGGGGATGGGAGGGGAGAGAGAGAGGAGGGGAACAAGAGTGTGTGGGTATTTGAAAGAGAGAGAACAGGGGATGGGAGAGTGGGGAGATAGAGAGAGATATAGAGTAGAAGATGGGAGAGAGAGTAGGTGGTGGGAGAGTGAGTGGGAGATGGAGAGAGGGGGGAATGGGAATGTGTGTAAGAGAGAGAGTAGGGGATGGGAGAGAGAGTAGGGGTGGTAGAGAGAGAGTATAGGATGGGAGAGAGAGAGAGAGTAGGTGGTGGGAGATGGAGTGGGAGAGTGAGAGTGAGAGAGAGAGAGAGGAGGATGGGAGTGCATGTGTGTGAAAGAAAGAGAGTAAGATATGGGAGAGGGGGGAGAGAGAGAGTAGCCCAAGAGAGACTAGTTGATGGGAGAGAGAGTAGACCATGGGAGAGGGAGTGGGAGAGGGAGAGAGAGAGGGGGGATGGAAATGTGTGTAAGAGAGAGAGAGAGAGTAGGGGATGGGAGAGAGTGTGAAAATGTGAGAGAGAATAGGGGTGGTAGAGAGAGAGTAGAGAGAGAGAGAGTGAGAGTAAGAGTGAGAGAGAGAGAGAGAGAGTGTGTGTGTGTGTGAGAGTGAGAGTGAGAGTGAGAGAAAGTAGGCGGTGGGAGAGGGAGAGCAAGTGAGAGACAGATAGGGGATGGAAGACGAGAGAGAGGGGGGGATGGGTGTGTGTGTGAAAGAGAGAGAGTAGGGGATGGGAGAGGGGATAGAGAGATATAGAGAGAGTAAGGGATTGGAGAGAGAGAGAGAGTAGGTGGTGAGAGAGGGAGTGGGAAAGGGAGAGAGGGAGGTGGGAGTACATGTAAGAGAGAGAGTAGGGGATGGGAGAGAGTGTGAAAGTGTGAGAGGGAGTAGGGGTGGAAAAAGAGAGTAGGGGATGGGAGAGAGAGAGATAATAGGCAGTTGGAGAGGGAGTGGGAGAGGGAGAGAGGGGGGATGGGAGTGTTTGTGAGAGATCTAGAGAGTAGGGGATGGGAGAGGAGAGAGATAGAGGGTATGGGAGTGTGTGGGTGTGTGAAAGAGAGAGAGTAGGGGATGGGGGAGAGAGAGTAGGTAGTGGGAGAGGGAGTGGGAGAGGGATAGAGAGGGAGGGAATGGGAATGTGTGTAAGAGAGAGAGATTAGGGGATGGGAAAGAGTGTGAGAGAGAGTAGGGGTTGGGAGAGAGAGTATGGGATGAGAGAGAGAGAGAGAGAGAGAGAGAGTAGGAGATGGGAGAGAGTGTGAAAGAGAGTGAGAGTAGGCGATGGGAGAGAGAGAGAGATAGTAGGCAGTGGGAGAGGGAGTGGGAGGGGGAGAGAGAGAGGGGGGATGTGAGTGTGTGTCTATGAAAGAGAGAGAGTAGGGGATGGGAGAGGGAAGAGACAGTAGCCCGAGAGAGAGAGAGAGAGAGAGAGAGAGAGAGAGAGTAGAAGATGGGAGAGAGAGAGAGTAGGTGGTGGGACAGAGAGAGGGGGGATGGGAGTGTGTGTAAGAGAGAGAGTAGAGGATGGGAGAGAGTGTGAGAGAGTGAGAGAGTGCAGGGGGTGGGAGAGAGAGAGAGTGAGAGTAGGGCATGGGAGAGAGAGTAGAGAGGGAGAGAGAGAGAGAGAGAGAGAGAGAGAGAGAGAGAGAGAGAGATAGTAAGGAGTGGGAGAGGGAGAGAGGGGGGGATGGGAGTGTGTATGAGAGATCTAGAGAGTAGGGGATGTGTGTGTGTGTGTGAGAGAGAGAGAGAGAGAGAGAGAGAGAGAGAGAGAGTAGGGGATGGGAGACCTCTGAGAGAGAGAGAGAGAGAGATAGAGAGAGAGAGAGAGTACAAGATGGGAGAGAGAGAGTAGGTGATGGGAGAGAGAGATTAGGTGGTGGGAGAGGGAGAGAGAGAGAGAGGAGGATGTGAGTGTGTGGGTGTGTGTGTGTGTGTGAGAGAGAGAGAGAGAAAGAAAGTAGGGGATGGGAGAGGAGAGATGGTGAGAGAGAGAGTAGGAGATGGGAGAGAGAGTAAGCAATATGAGAGGGAGAGTGAGAGAGATAGAGTAGGGGATGGGAGAGGGGAGAGAGAGTAGCAAGAGAGAAAGTAGTGAATGGGAGAGGGGAGAGAGAGAGAGAGAGAGAGAGAGAGAGAGAGAGTAGGGGATGGGAGAGGATAGAGTAGCTTGAGAGAGAGGGGGGGATGGGAGTGTGTGAGATAGAGAGAGTAGGGCATGGGAGAGGAGAGAGGGTAAGAGAGAGTATGTGGTGGGAGAGGGAGAGTGAGAGAGAGTAGGGGATGGGAGAGGAGAGAGAGAGAGAGAGAGAGAGAGAGAGAGAGAGGGGGGGGGGGATGGGAGAGGATAGAGAGTGAGAGAGTAGGGGATGGGAGAGAGAGAGTGAGAGAGAGTAGGCAATGGGAGAGGGAGTAGGAGAGGGAGAGTGAGAGAGAGTAGGGGATGGGAGAGGAGAGAGAGAATGAGAGAGTAGGGGATGAGAGAGGAGAGAGAGAGTAGGGAGAGAGAGTAGGGGATGGGGGATTGTGGGATAGGGAGAGATGTATTTTCACATAGTGCATACACACTATAGAATGTATGTGCTTTATAGTGCATACACACTATGTGAAATCACCAAAAAATGGTCACAAAGCAAGTTTGGTTCCCTTTTGATCCATATTTTTCTTTTTGTCTGTTGTGCATTCTATTGTTCTAATAGAAAACATGGGTTTCAAGCTATTGGAAGATAGCAAACATTATTTGAAGACTTTTTGAAGCTAGCAAACATCAAATTCAATCATTGAATACACTATTTAAAGGCTTTTTTAATATTCTTTCTATAGAAAAGGTTAGTGCGGTCCTTTTTTAATATTGTTTATTGATATATAGAGACAAATTTAATTATAATTTGACATGTTGTTTAATATATAGTAAATTCATTGAAATTTGTATGTTTGAATGAATTTTTATTTGGAAATGGTTAGAAATTTGGCAAGTTGTTTGATATTATTGTGTATTCATTGAAATAATTGTAATTTTTATATATATTTGAATGATTTGTAATCTACAAATTGTAAGTAATTTATATGTTTGAATAATTTGACATGTAGAAATCATCATCATGCCAAGGAAGAAACCAAAAACTCAAACAAATGAAGAGAGGGAGAGAGATTTGACAATTAAAAGAGATCAAATGAAACTACTATGTGAACAAAGAAAATTGCAAAGCAATAATGAAGAATTGACTTTTGAAGAGAAACAAGAACCACCGATACAAAGAAACAAAGAGGAAGAATTGGAAAGACAAAGAGAATGAATGAGACTGCTACGCTCAAGAAGACAATTGAATTGTGAAGCTACACCATCTTCCAATGTTAAAGTCATATCATCCTCTCATGTTGAAGAGACACTAATTTTTAGATACGATGATGTACACACTCCATCATGCCATGTTGAAGGCACAACATCAACATATCAAGTAGGTGATATTCCATCTTTTGCATCTTATTGTCAAGGCACATCATCTTCAGTTCAAGGTACACAAAACACTCAACCTTATGTTGATGTTCAAAATGTTGAGGGAATGGAAAAGATTACAACACCTTCTAGAATTCATTTTAGAAGACCAAAATATTTGATTGATATTGATACTAATATTTTGAAATCAATGCCTAACAAGATTAGGAAGTCTACTTGTCAAAGAAAAGTTAATTGTATGTGGAGAAAATTATTTGAAGAATTAAATATTATAGGTCAATGCCAATTATTTGTTGAAATGATGAGGAATTTTAAATTTAGGCCTATCATGAAGATTCTTGGGCTAAGAATGATGGACAATTCAAATGAAAAAAATATTGTAAAGAAGCTAATGAGTGCTTAAGACAAAGTGGATTCTAAATCACACACCAAAGACAGTAATATCACAAGATGAGTACTAACATCAACAATAGTAAGTACCCAAATGAAGAAAGCTCGACTCATGAGAAAGAGAAGAAAAATACCGAAAATTGGTAGAGGTACTCTAAGAAGAGCCATCCTAAGGTGTGTGATTTTAGAAGATTTAACAAAGAATGAGTTGTGGACATTTAGTGGTAGACTACCACAAAAGGATAAAGAAATTAGTGAAGCTTTGAAATCATTGACTGAAGATTTTTGGAAAAATAACACACATGTTTCCCCTAATCAAAGAGATTTTCTAAGAAGGATAATTGGTAGCCAAAATCATGACACACATGCGAAACATTTTTTGGACTCAACTCAGACACAATTTTCTGCAAAATTTATTGGTATGTATCCTAAAATTCAAATAAGTCAAAGATTTTTTGAGATGGGTAAACATTTTTATGTGAAGATAAATCACACATGCACAACTTGTTGTTGTAAGATACATATTGAATTTTCTAACCGTTTTGATGGTTTTAGGCATAAATGTGTGTTTTTGCATTCTAAGTTTGTTTTGCAAGATTTTGACATGAATGAGCCACTAAGATCTTCAAGGGAATTCATATCCAATATTTTATGTGAAATAGGGGATGGCCAACAATTTTACAAGACATCATGCTTGGATGGTACATGCTTATTTTGTGGTTCTTTGCAACTTTTATCAACTTGTGAACATATGGATAGTACACATGCAATTAGAAATGAAATAGTAGATTATGGAAAATTTAAGATAGTGACATATTCTCTAAAAGATGGGAAATAGGGTAAAAGATATGGTTTAGTCATTGAAAAGATTCCAGCATATGAGTTTATGAAGATTTTTTGTGAAAATATTATTTACGCATATGCAAGGCATACACATAGAGCTTGATGGCTAGATTTGCAATTCAAGTTGTGCAAGGATATGTTTCCACTGGATACCATTATTTCGGTTGTAGACTTCACAGAGATCTACACACTACAACCACAAAATGAGGTGCAAGAAAAGTATTATACTTCTCAATAGGTTTTCATATTTGTTCATATAACATTCGTGCATTCACCTACAAGTACATAGGATGAAAAAAATATTTTGAGGGAGTGCCATTTTTACATCAGTCATGATCGATTACATTCTACAGAGTTTGTACATGGTTGTTTTCAACTATTTTATGGAGATTTGGCTAACAGGGGCATAACATATCAATACATTATTTGGTCAGACAATTGCGCATCTCAATTCAAGAATGCATGGACATTATATTGCTTGAGTAGGATGCATAGGTTGTGTAGAATTCAATATATGTGGAATTTCATAGAGTTTGGTCATAGAAAGGGAGAGCACGATGGTGCAGGCACATGCATCAAAAGAGCCTTAGCTAATGAAGAACTAAAATACAAAGATGGAGCAATATTGACAAATGAAAAATCTATTGTCCAATGGTGTAATGCTACAATGGGTCCAGGTAAGGAAGGTGAGTCTATGGTTCGTAGATTTTTTTAGTTGATAGATAATACTAACATTGCACCATATGAGAATTATTGGACACTAATAGGATCCAATGAGTTTCACTCTTTTAGAAACTCTAATGTAGGTTCATGGAGTATCTACACACAAAAAATGGCATTTTATTATCCATCATGTGCAGAGGAAAATTGGAATGATTGTGAGTCAACTGAATGGGTGGACAAATGGGATATATAGGTTTTGGACTGAATTGACACCTATCATCCGTCACAAGCACTGGAAATGGTAGATATGGATTCATTTATTGACTTTGACTGCTTGTATGATCTAGTGAAACCTAGTAACTTATATATTTATATATCTTTGTAATTTCAATATATAACTTTATAACTTGTACCTAAGTATTTTCTAAATTAATGACCGCATTTTGAACATTTGTCACTGTAGGCCATATTTTTGTTGTTATTGCACCTGAACACAATGAAGAAGGGATAGATTATTATTTGTGTCATTGTATCCAATCCAAACAAAAATTGGATCACTCAGTTATAGATGGTGAAGGTTTAGAGTACTATATCAGTGTATTGGTTGTAACCAACACATGGCTTAGATGATATTCTATGAAGAACCCTAACTTGTGGTTATTTGAGAATTGGCAAATAGAGAGGAAGATTTTTCATTATTCAAAACTTGTTGTTGCTTCAAATGTACACTTGATAAAATATCATGAAAAATCACATAATGAGATTCTTTGGAAAGTTCACGAGTCGAACCGCAAGGCAATACTTGAGACATTAAAATGTAGAGTAGATCCATTTGGTTCATTAGATTGAATAGGGAGAGAGGGAGAGAGAGAAAGAGTGATCAACTGGATCTAAATAGAATGTTGCAACCTCTCCCCCAAGACTATCCACATGAAAAGGTGGGTATTGTTATTATGTGTAAGTGAAGAGATAATTTAAATCACAGATTTTATGTTTTGATTTGTTTAGAATCTAGATATATTATTTGAATTTATATTAGATTCTTTAATAGGACCCATTTTTAGATTAGTCATTTGAATAAGTGAAATTTTAGAATTTGTTGTTTAGATCAAAATGTAATGAAAGAAAATGAAAATTGTTAGAATGTGAATGATTTGTGATTTAAAGTCATGATTGTGTGCATGTAACCAGAAACTTGAAACTGGTGAAAGCAAAGATATAATGGGAGAAGTTTCCAAGACTCATCAAGCCATTCAGTAAGCTACTTGATCATTGCTAAAAGCTCAAAAAAACAATTCTTTACATTTGGAACATTGTTACCACCAATGATATTATGACTAACATGCTTTTATCTTTTATTTGCTTTGTCATCTATAATTATTTTAGATAAACTCCAAAACAAATTTATTTTCAAATCATAAACTTATAAAACCCATCTTATAAATTTTTTAGATGTTGTCTATTTGGAAACATTAAGACCAAAGTGTATGATCTTTGGTTCACTCCTAGTCACAAGATTCAAGTTTTTAGCATATGTATGGTTTTGGGGATCAAATCCTTTAAGGATGACCATAGTTTGTTATGTTTGTTCACTCTTAGTCTCAAGATTGTAAGGTTGTGATTGTTTGGAAGAATCCACACCCTTAAGGATAATCATATGTGGTTCATCAATGTTTGATTTATAGCCTTCGTTTTTCCCTTTATACCTAATCATGTTTACATTCTTACAAGTTGGCTCAATCATATGTAGTTGATCTTTGCATCCTATTTTTCTTCCTAGAACTTTCTTCTTGTTCGTTCTTGGGTAGGGGTTCATTGAAAACCTTATGATCAGTATTAGTCACAAGTCCAACCACCCCAACTTTCTTATCATCAATGAGATCTTGAATGAGATATTTAAGCTTCATATAATTTTTAGTCTTATGACCCTTATTCATATCATAGATGCAATAGTGATTGTCATTCCAAAATTTAGGCTTAGCCTTGGGTTCATAAGGTTTACTTTTATATGGTAGTGTAATGATCTTATTTTATATCAAAGTATTCAATGCCAGTTCAAGTGAGTCTCATAGAGGTGTACAAGTGTGCTTAGATTTGGAAACCCATGATGGTTTACCTCTACTAGAGTCATTAGATTTGTTTGAGTCAATATTCTTGGAGAAGCATATTTTTTTTAGTTTGAATGTCATCAGTCAAGTTGATCACATTAGGCTCCTTAGGTTTGGGTGTGTCCACTATACCATCATTTACCACATTCTTTTTCTTATTCCATGAGTATGATTTACCCTTTACATTATTGTTGTTTTGATTGTTGTTGTTGGTTTTGTCCTTTATCAATTGAGTTCACCCTTTTTAACTAAAACATCCTCAATTTGTAAGAAAATGGAAAATAGTTGTTTCCTAAGTTCATGCTGCAATTAAGGCACAAGGTTGTTGATAAATATATCAATCTTTCCAGCTTCATGTATTTGCCTTGGATATCATGAATAAAGCTTCCTCCATCACTGAAGAAAGGAAATAGAATATTTTCCTTGGTTTTGTTTGATGTTGCATAAGTCTAGCATAGTGATCACATATTGAATACTATAGGAATAATGTTGGAAATACCTTTTTCCATTTTATCAAATGACATAAGTGGAGGAGATAATTTTGTGAACCATTCCATACCTTGCCCACTAAGACTTCTAGAAAAAAATTCTTATGAGATAAGTGAGTTCATGTAAGAATTTCATACTTAATGCACAAAAATACCTAATGTGATCATGAGGATCTCCACTACCATCATATTTTTCATACTTAAAAAATTCAACCTTACAAGTAAAAGGATACATTTATAAGTATTTATCAAAAGGAAATAGACATAAAGACTCAAGTGAAAAAGATGGCTTAGGTTTCTCTTGCTCATTTTTCATGTGTAATATATCCTTCCTCATTTCTTCCATTTTTTTCATAACAAATTTTAAAGGTGAAGGTTCCTCCTTTTGAATCAAGTTGTTAACATTGAGGTTGTGTGAAAATTTTACTCCTTGAGAGAATAAGTGCATGAAGCATTTAACTTTTTCTTGATCCAAGTTCAATTTCATGAGCTTTTTTAAATATTTATCTTGTTGAAATTGTAAGATCTCTTCCTTAGTGATTTCTACATCTGGATCATTATCTTGTGAACCATGTCTTGTATGTTTTGACCTTTGGGTTGAAAGTGAACAATGTCTAGAAATTTAATTGGTAAATCCTTGAGAAAATTATCATGCTTCTTCCATATAGGCTTGTTTTCCTCATTCTATATGCTACAACCATTTGTCTACCATCCTAGATAGGAGTTTGTTGATCCTCTTTTCATGCTCTTCCCTAGATAATGTCAATGAGACGCTATTTTCAAATCTAGGTAAAGAGGGTGTATACTCACTAAAGGTAGTAGAAAATTTATTAAAACTAAAAATATTTAACTCTCTTCTATGTCATATGTCAAAGATAGCCTTAGGTCACTTTCCTTGGTGAATCTTATATCTAGTTGTAACTAGCATAAAATAAGATACAATAATTCAATAGGATAACTAGAATAGACCTAATTTTCAAACTATATTAGTAATATTTCCACTTTTCCAAACTAATGATGTAAAAAGGGAAAAGATAACTTGTCCAAAGGTGTTTAAGTCATGGGTAAATGTCCTATGTACAAAAGTTACAAAGCATGAAAAAATAAGATAAAAAGAAAAATAAAAGTTATGCTAAGAAAGATGGACAAGTGAACACCCCACTAACTTACTACTATAGACCAAAAATTAGAAACACTGGGTACAGGTTGCCCTAGCCAACCAAGAACAAGTTTGAAGTTTTAGAGACTTGGAACAACTATGATTCAATGATTATATATGAACTACGTGAAAAAATGACAACAACATGATAAATCACTAGAAGATTAGCACTAGATTTCTCAAAAAGCATATTAATGGTGAATTATGGCTATAAATCAATAGAAGACAAGTGATAATTTGGAAGATACCTTGAGAAGTAGTCTTTAAAAAATCTCACAAGGGACAAAGAAACCTTGAAAGATACAAATATATGTGAAGTCTCAAAGGTGTAATCACTATACTACCATCATGTGTATGTTTAATATATTTTCATAGGTCTAGCACAATTTGAAGACACATCAAGAAATATCTACCTAAAGGTATCTATTTCTAAATGCAACCTTAAGGCTTAAGTTTCCCAAATTAGGTAAATGATCTATCCAAAGACTTCTTAGTAATATAATGGTTTTGAATACCCTAATACACTCCAAATAACTAGTTTACCAAATAACAAGAGCCTATCTCTAAGGTAAACCAATCATCCTAGCCTACTAGGCCTACTAGCCCCAATTAGCCCTCAAATGTTGTCCTCTTGTGTTTTTCTCCACATTTTTCTATAACATCAAGAAAATAAATTGAATATTAGGATACCCATTTTTCTTCTCTATAACATATCAAAAGATGAGGTATGGTTTTTTTGGACCAAGTCTCTGATGTTACATTATGGGCCACTTTCTAGGCATAAAAACCCCTCCATTTAAAAATGAACTCTATGGAATAATTATCCCCCAACAATAAAACTTGGTATGATTCTAGATTGAGGATTTGTTAATTGGATTGAACCCATCAACTCTCTATATGTGCTTTTTATGAAACCCTCACCAAACAAGGCCAAAAACTAGGGCCTCTTCAAATCTAACCAAGAAATCACTTTAAGGACCTATTAGTTGTTCCTACACCATTTTTATGATGATTAATTTTACTATTTTACATAAAACCATGGCCTCTTTTAGGTAGATCTCCACCTCCTATACCTATGACATCAAATTTAATGCATTTTCATGCACCCAACCACTCCAAACTTGTCCATTTGGATGATCATGTGTGCAAGGCACCAAGTAAAATAGATAGGTTTCATCCTAGTTTTGAATTAGGAACAAGGTTGTAAAATGATGTAATAAAATTCAAGATGTAAGGTCAATTGGACTTTAGGTGTCATTATAAGCCAAAGTGCCAAATTGAACCAAGTGGTAAAAAATAAGCAATATAAGTGATTTTTCAAGGAAAAAAAGATTTTCCTATTTTATAGAAGGTTCTAAAGGTCCTTGAGGTCATTGGGTTAAGTTTTAGGTGTCTAGGAGTTAAGATGTCAAAAATTGCAAAAAAGCTAATAGCTTTGCAATTTTGTTGAAAAACCAAGTGTACATTACAACCACAATTTTAAATGTGGGTATAACCATTGAAATGGAAGCATATATGTATGTTATGACCATACAGGCCTTAGTGGGTGATGTTTATCTAAATTTGATGTCTTTTGAAGCAATAAAAACCTAATTTTTTGTCATTTTTCCTTTGTTTTGTTGTTGTACAATCATGTATGGATCGAAACATGTGAAAATTTGATATGGTTGGATAGGTATTTGAAGTATATTTCATTTTCATTTGGCTTGAGGTTTTGATCTATTCATTTGTGTAAGATATTGCCATTTTACTAAGGGTTGCATGGGTAAGCCTGTAAATTGACTAGATTGCACTTATGGTCCTCTAACTTGCAATCCAACAGTGGGATCTTGATGTAATTTGGTGGGAAGAAATTTAGGGGTGTATTCTTACATATGGAAGATTTTTAGGGGAAAAAAAGTTGTTTACTATTTTTTCTTGCAGGTGCTAGGCTGAACATCATCATGTTTATCCCGATTTTAAAGAGAAATTGGTGTAAAACTCTCAAAATTTTTGTAATGACCCAAGTGAAGGATGGAATGGATTTTTGGCATGGTGAGGAAGATTCCCAAGTGGTTGTGTTGATTATATGACCCATCTCTTGACATTTTCCTTGGAAAGCTAGCCTAATTAGGCTTGTTAGAACTGTGAACCTAGTTGATGTTTGGGTATGCTAGAGTAGGATCAGCCCACAAGTCTTTGGGATATTAAAGAGTCTAGAAAAGGGTATCCAAAAAGGTGTTTTTTTTGCCACATTTTTTGGGGAGTTTGGGAGTTAACCTTGGAAAACTAAAAATAGTTTTACTAGGATTTCGAGGCCTAGATTTGGGAAATAGGTCTATTGGTGATGTGGGAACCCTAAAAGTGGATGAATTCTAGTGGGATAGGACTAAGTATGACAAAAAATGTCTTTGTTTGAACCCTTGAAAGCATTTGGCCTAATTTTTTCTATTTGGCCTAGTTGAGGGCTAGTGTTCCTAAGCCTTATTTTGGCATAGGTTTGCTACGAACCCTAGGGAGAGGGTAAGACCTTGGAGAAGTGGAGTCCACTTAAAGAGATAGAGTTTAGCATTGAGTAAAATTTGGAAACCTTATTTGGCATCTTGAAGTGAGTTAGGTGCTACTAAGCACTTAAGAAGGTTTTGATGGATTAAGTTTTTAGACTTTGCACCAATCAACTGCATCCTCTTATTGTTCCCTACATTAGTATGAATAATTACATATGATACATGTTATTAATCCATCCCCAAGTCATAGTTACAATATAAAGAGGATGGTTACATCATTTTGCTTGAAGGAAACTGGTGCAGGGCACCAAGGCAAATAGATCATCAAGTCTAAAATACACAATAGTCTAAAGATATACATGCTAATAGACACCATCATAATGATAAATAGGACTATTAGATGCAATATTCCCTCCATGATCTTAGATACTATCCCAATCTATTTCTTTTTCCAAAGTTCATAGAGACATACAAAAGTATAAAAGGGCCTCTTCAAATACATCATGAGATTTTCTATAATTTAATGGAATGATAGACAACCATGGTAGAGTTTTCATCATACTAATAAGAAAAAGCATCAACCTCCAAGTTAGGTGTTATACCAAATTTGAAACTAATAAGCCAATAGGTGCTTGCAACTTAGTTTATATTTTGGTTTTCGTATTATTTTTACCTACTTAGGCTAGAATAAACAACCCTTGGATGAGAAGTCCATGGTTGTCAAAGAAAGACACCATTTTGTATGCTTAAGGCACTTTATGCAATTTATAAGCAAAAGTTTCTCATTGGGAAAATTCAAGATTTTTAATTTTTTTGGTCAAGAAATCATAAGAATGAGTTGTTTTTAGTTTTTTTTAGGTATGTGTCATGGAAGTGGAATCAAGTGAAAAATGTAAAAATTGCACTTTTTGTACAAAGTTGCATTGTTGAAAGTTGTAAAAGTTGCTCAAATTTGCAACTTAGTGGAAAAAGGGTTATAACTATTTAAGTATTGGTTCTAACCATTAAAATAAAAGTAGGAGATATATATATACCTCATTTGTGAGGTCTGGAGGGCATTAATAAATGGATTGGAAGAAGTTGCAAAGAAAGAAATTCAATTTTCAAGTCATTTTTACTGTTGTTTGCATGCTACACAAAATGTATGAACTTTTAGACCAAATGTGATGGATTTTTGAGATAGATCTTTGAATCAACTTTCTTTTTCTTTTGGTCTCATTGTTCTATGTGTTTTCTAACTCAAGCTATTTCTTTTTTAGTGAAACTAGGTTTTTAGGACAACATTTTGGAGCACACAGCAAAAATGGGCCTCTAACTGCAATTTCCTTGGTTGAAATTTCATGCCCACTTATAAAATGGTAGTTAGTAGGGTCCTTTCTAGGATTCTAGGTTTCAAGACTGGAGGATGTGTTTTGTGATTTTTCCAATCAAGCCCTAGGTCAAGTACCCTAAAGGATTTGACCTCTTGTAGTGCGTTGATTTGTGAATGGCTAAAGTTTGGGAATCGGTGAAGTGTTGAGCATCTGGAAATAATTATTTTAGTGTTTCCAAACCTTTTCCAAGTTGTAGAACTGGAATCAAGTGAAAAATTTAAAAATTGCACTTTTTGTGCAAAGTTGCATTGTTGAAAGTTGTAAAAGTTGCTCAAATTTGCAACTTAGTGGGAAAAGGGTCATGAGATCAAATTGTCTATTCCCTTAGCTCTGGGTGTCTAGGTAAACCCTATCCCCAAGCTCATCCTATCTTGTTTAGTGCTCAAACATTTTTGGGCATGCCAAACTGAAATGTCCCTAAGGATCACTAAATGCTATAGGGAAGCGATCTTTGATGGGGCATATCTTAGATCTCGTGCAAGGTATGGATGTGATTCTAGGTCCTATAGAACTATTTTGTGGAGACTTATAATAACCTCTCTCACTTTTTGGAGATCTTAGTCTTTTTTGATTTTGTGATGCCATCTCGGGTGATGTTGAAACTCGTAGTGCTAGCCAATACAAAGTTGCTAACTGCCAAATCTCCCTCACCATTTGTAATGGGATTGAACTATCTATTCTATTAGCTATGAGTGGCCAAGTAAACCTTAGCCCCAATCTCATCTCATCCCATTGAGTGCTTGAACATTCTTAGGCATGCCGAACCAAAATGTTCCTAAGGGTCACTAAATGCCATAGGGTAGCAATCTTTGACGGGGTATATCTCAGAGCTTGTGTGAGATATAGATGTAAATGTAATTCTAGGTCCTATAGGACCATGTTATAGAGACCTACAATAACTTCTCTCACTTTTTGGAGATCTTACTCCATTTTGATTTTGCAACACCATCTTGAGTGATGTTGAAACTTGTAGTGTTGGCTAGTACAAAGTTTCCAACTACCAAATCTCCCTCACTGTTCATTGTGGGATCAAACTGTCTACTCCATTAGCTCCAAATGGCTAGGTAAACTCTAGCCCCAAGCTTGCTCCATCCCATTGAGTGCTTGAACATTCTCGGGTACGTCGAACCAAAACATCCCTAAGGATTACTAAATGCCATAGGAAAATGATCTTTGACAGGGCATATCTCAGAGCTTGTGCAAGGTATGGATGTGATTCTAGGTCCTATAGGACCATATTGTGGAGACCTATAATAACCTCTCTCACCATTTGGAGATCTTACTCCATTTTGATTTTGCAATGCCATATTGGGTGATGTTGAAACTCGTAGTGTTGGCTAGCACAAAGTTTCCAACTACCAAATCTCCCTCACCATTCATTGTGGGATCAAACTATCTATTCTATTAGCTTTGGGTGGCTCAATAAATCTTAGCCCCAAGCTTGTCCCATCCCATTGAGCAATTGAATGTTCTCGGGAATGTCAAATTAAAATGTACCTAAGGGTCATTAAATGCCATAGGGTAGTGATCTTTGACAGGGCATGTCTTGGAGCTCGTGTGAGATATGGATTTGATTTTAGGTCCTATAGGACCATGTTGTGGAGACCTACAATAACCTCTCTCACTTTTTGGAGATCTTACTCTATTTTAATTTTGCAATGCCATCTTGGGTGATGCTGAAACTTGTAGTGTTGGCCAGTTCAAAGTTGCCAACTGCCAAATCTCCCTCACCATTCATCATGGGATCAAACTGTCTATTTTTTTAGCTCTAAGTGGACAAGTAAACCCTATCCCCAATCTCATCCTATCCTATTGAATGCTTGAACATTCTCAAGCACACTGAACCAAAACATCCCTAAGGTCACTAAATGCCATAGGGAAGCGATCTTTCATGGGGCATATCTTAGAGATCATGTGAGGTATGGATATGATTCAAGGTCCTATAGGACCATGTTGTGGAGACCTATAATAATCTCTCTCTCTTTTTGGAAATCATACTCTATTTTGATTTTGCGATGCCATCTCAGGTGATGTTGAAACTTGTAGTGTTGGCTAGTACAAAGTTGCCAACTACCAAATCTCTCTCACCTTTCATCATGGGATCAAACTATCTATTCTATTAGCTCTAGGTGGCTAGGTAAACCCTAGCCCCAAGCTCATCCCATCCCGTTGAGCACTCAAACATTCTTGGGCATGCCAAACCAAAATGTCCCTAAGGGTCAGTAAATGCCATAGGGCAGAGATCTTTGATGGGGCATATCTTGGAACTTGTGCAAGGTATGGATGTAATTCTAGGTCCTATTGGACCAAATTGTGGAGATCTACAATAACCTCTCTCACTTTTTGGAGATCTTACTCCATTATGATTTTTTGATGCTATCTTAGGTGATGTTGAAACTCATAGAGTTGGCCAAATCTCCCTCACCGTTCATCATGGGATCAAACTATCTATTCTATTAGCTCTCGATGGTCAAGTAAACCCTAGCCCCAAGCTCATCCCATCTTTTTGAGCACTTAAACATTCTCAACCATGCCAAACTTAAATGTACCTAAGGGTCACTAAATGCCATAGGGCAGTGATCTTTGACTGTGGCAACTAGATATTTCATCTCATTGAATGATGGAGACTCGTGATAGAAGGTAAAGGGGTGATCATACACATAATTTTGAACATGTTTTTTTTTATGGTAATAAGGTAATCCTCAAATCTTCCTACTTCATCACATGCCCTATTTTGATACTTCTTTAACCTTGGGTTTTTCACATTTAATATTCCCTTAACAAAAAGGCTTGAAAATTCCTACCAACAAGGCTTCATACTCCATTGTTGTATTTTTGTTTTTTTATTCTAGTTTAAGAGAATAAGGTAATTTATCACCTTGTGGGGATATGAACACTACACCAACTCCTATACTATTGGATGAACAGATACCATTGAACTCAATATCCTATAGGGAATTCTTATTAATAAGTTTAGATTCAACAACCTCTTCCCCTCCTAAAATAATGTAGCTAGAAAGTTAACACCTAGTGCATAGAATTTGGGCTTGGGGATCTTCTAATGAAAGGAATGTACATAGACTTTCCATTTGGTTGGAGTGTCACAATTTCCTTATCCGCTAGTATAGTATCTTGGGAGCAATCCAATTTAAATTTTCCTCCTAGGTCCCTACAAAAACTCTTTCTCAACATGTCATTACTAACTAGGGTATTAGGAACCAAAATAGTTATCTTTAGTGTCTTGCTTGGATGAGTGGCTAATGCAAATTGAGCATTTTTTATTTGTTGCACTAGGGGGGCCTTCTTTTAATCCATAAAAGACCATTTACCAAAGATTTTAGTTAGGGGGGAGGGGGGTGGATCTAAGTATTTTAGAACATACAAGGTATTGTGTTGTCAAAGGCCCTAGAGTCAATTATAAAATTATTGATCTTATGGTTGTGTATGAACATAGAAATATAGAATGGTTTGAGCTTCATATTTAATGAGACATATTTTTCATATGAACCAACTTTAGCCTCAAATTTAACAATGGAGGAATAAATTGCATAATTTTGACCAATTTCTAAAGATAAAACATTAGTTAATTATTTATCAACAACTTTAGGCACAAACTGATAACCTGTGACATATTTAATCAACTTATCCAATTTGTTAGGGTTCGATCAAATGTACTCATAGGGGGGATTTTTTAACTTTTGGATGACTTACAAAAGTATGGATTTTTCTAGCAAATGAGATTTTGGAGTCATTGAACTTTGAAATTTTGAACCAAAGGTTTGACAAAAATTATGTTTACCTTTGTCCAACTACTTTGGGCATAATGTATTGCCCTGAGTCTTAAGGATCTGTTGGCTTCTTGTTGGAATAGTGGATGAAGGATATTCTGACATTACTAGGATATTGCCCTATTTTTTTACATCAAATTTATATTTAAGATGACAATTTATAGAGTCTAAAACATTTAAGGATTTCCTACATTTTCAACCATCTCTTGATAGGAATTACCATTGAACTTGGGAAAGATTTCCTTAGCTCCTTTGGGTAGGTTGTTTAGATTAGCACTTAAGAGGTGGAAGCTCTGCATGGTTTGTAGTAGTTAGAGTTGAGATAGTGAATTTAGGGGGAAATTGGTCCCATGTAAAGTTTAAGTTTTCCAAATAGTAGGGTGGGAGTTGACTGTGTTTCCTTCAAAGGAGATAAAGGTCTACTTTTTTCTTTTCTCCTAGACCCTATAAGGTTTGGTGAGAAGTTAAGGTCCTATAATTATTGAAATATAGAATTAGGGATACCTTCAATTTTTTGAGATCTATTGTATTTTCTACAGAATACAAACTCCAATTTTCCCAACAATGGTTCATAGACTAAGATATTTAGGATTCTTGGTTTCTAGAGGTTATTAAATTTTTTCTTTGTCTTTGTTGTCATAGTTGTCTAAGAACATCATCTATATCTTCTTCCTCCTTGAGAACTCTACTGGCTCTATGCTAATATTCTCAAGTTCTCCTAGACTGCCAAGCAAGAAAATTCAACTGACTAATAATATCTTCTTTCTTGTCATGAAAACCAATATTTGGTTCCAACATAAGTATAATATTTTCATGTACTTTGTAAAGAAGCTTTGAAAAATCCCTAAAACCTATGTCTAACTCAAGGAGCAACCTATTTGTGCTTGGCAACTCATTTCTTGTACAAATCCATACTGTTGGAATGTATGCAGTAGACTATGACTATTTTAGCATACATTTTACTGGTTTTTAATCTTGTTTGGAGGAAAATCACATGGCTATTATCATTTTTTTGCATGTTTTAGTTGTCTTATTGTTTTTTTTTCATTTTCCATGCATTAGTTATAGTTTGTGACAATGTTTTGAAAGGTTTTGTAAATTTCTTCAAAGATACATGTCTGCTGCCAGTTTTGGAGTTGTATATCATGAAAGGGTTGTAAGTCTTGTCTACACCATTGAAATTCCATGGTCTTCTATATCTCAATGTTACAAACCCTAATATATTATATTATTCAAGCAAGGGCCCTAAAAGTGAGTGCAAAGAATTCTTTGACCAAGCCCTAGGTGAGCTAGGCAATGTCCAGCTAGGGACTGTCAACAAAGAAAGAGCTCTCGAGAGCAAAGCTTGAAGAATGAAGACTTCCCCTTCTAAGGGATTGAAGATGGATATGAGGAGGTTATAACTTGTGGAGAATGAATCTTTATGAAGTGTGGAAGGTTTCTTAAAAGTGGGGACAACAAGCAGCCAAGAAAACCCTACCAAACCCTCAATTTTGCTATTTTTGTTGTACGACCTATAGACACCCTAAGACCCTAAAAATCCTTGAGCATGGGTCCTATGTATCAATTTGTATTAAGCCTAGAGGTGTTGAAACTTTAAGAAAAAGGAGCTATTGGCATTAGAAATTCGACTGGAGGCCTAATTAGGGGCTCTCCTTGTAGCCCTTTTGTGAAGAAATCTTGAAATTGGGTACAAACCCATTGTTGTTATCCATACAAGCATAGTAAAAGTATTCCAATAATACCTTAGGACATCATGGAAACCTTGGTTGGACTAGGAAGTGCTATGGTACCCTAGTAGACCTATAAAACCTTTGGAGGGATATTGTTCCTAGAAGAGTAAGGGAGTGATGTTGCAAGTTTGGATCACTTAACCTAGTGAGGGGGCTGGGCAAGGTCAGGGGATGTTCTAAGTAGCAAGAGATCCTATAGACCACATAGGTGTAGAAAAAACACCAAGATCCACATATAATATACAAGGTTGCATGGGGATGGGGGTACTTGGGGTACTTAGGGTATAGGTATGGGTATAGCTATTTTTTATAATAGGGGATGGGGGTATTTGGGTATGTCAAACTTTATTTTTAATTATAATTTTATATTTATAGAAAACTTGAATTTATGAGTCATGACAATGATTTTTCAAATCAAGAACAGCGATAAAGTTTGCAAATGTAATGTATTGTTTTTAGTTTCAAAATTTTTATATGTTTGTAATAATAATTTATGATAAATTTTTAGATGCATAACATAGAAGGAAGGCTTTAAACATGAACAAGAATATCATAAATCATATTACAATCACATATAGAAAATGATAATTTTTTGGCTTTAACACTAATAAAGTTTATTGTTGATCAATATTCTATCAAAGTTTCAAACTGATTAGGTATTGAATTAAGCTTGATAAACAAATAATAGAGAAGGAAAACTTTATACATGAACAAGATAATAAATCATATAATGATGACATATTGGAAATGATAAACTTATGCTTGAACAGTGATAAAGTTTATTGTTAATCAATATTATATCAAAGTTTTGAACTAATTAGGTATTGAATTAAGCTTGATAAACAACAAGCTGATACACAAACAAAAAACCAAAAAAAATAAAATTTGAAATCTCAATCAAGGTCCTTAGCTATGATGCTCTCCACCGAGTACTCGATACTTGAGATACGTGTACCCAGTACTTGGGTATGTGGGTACAAGTACCAAGGGTGTAGGTATAAATACCCATGCAACCTCATAATATATTATGATAACCAATAATGTCATACATGAATGAACATATAATATATTATGATAACCAATATTGTCATACATGAATGAACATATAATATATTATGTTAACCAATAATGTTTTACATGAAGGAACATATAATATATTATGATAACAAATAATTTCATACATGAACAAACATATAATATAAAATGATAACCAATAATGTCATACATTTACAAACACATAATATATTAGGATAACCAATAATGTTGTACATGAACAAACATATCATATATTAACCTATAATTTCATAAGTCTAATAATTTCATGCATCAAATAAATGTTATACATCAAATATAGAATGTCATATATACATCAAATGTATATCAAATATGTCCACTGATATAAAATCTAACATATATGTCCACTGATTCCTATACATGTGTGTCTATCAACTATATCTTCTCTTTCCCACGAGGGGAAGGAAACAAATCTCTAGAGGTCTTTGATTGTCATGTGGAGGGAGATGATGGGGATGATGGGGTCTTCCTCACACACTCGCTCATCCTCTTGTTGAGGTTCTTCTCTAACTCAAGCTGATACAAACAAAGTAGATATGAATTAATAATTATTATACATTGAAATCAAATATATGTACACAAAAAATTAATTATTTTCTTACCGCCATCAAATAGCCACTCTGCAAGTCCACCTCAAAGGCTCGTGGATGATCGGGTGTAACGAGACCCTACAACAATTCAATCAATATAATCACTTATAAATAACATTAGAAATTTCAATACTAACTATTATAAACAACAACTAAAACCAAGAAAAATATTTCATACCTTAGTCAATGGCTATGAACTAGCCATAGCTGTAGCCACTCCATAATCGATGGACTGCCAAAGATGAGGAGGAGTCTCAGATGTCAAGAGTTGCATGTCATATAATACATGTTACATGTAACATGAAACATGGAACAAATATAATCAAATGAATTAAATTAACATGAAACAAATGTACCTCTACGAAGCTCATATCACATCTAGGCTTGGAGTCCCTAGTGAATGTCGATGGTCCTATAGAGAATTGATGCACATGCATAATTTTTTTTGTCAATCCTTCATATGATTACTTAATAAATATGTGTATTAATTTAAATGATTAAATTGATACACACCTCTAGACTCGTCGACAGGATGAAAAATGGGGTTGAGGGATTGCTATTAGGGCCACCAACACTCTAACCCTGAATTTTGAACAATGTCAATACATGCTAATTAATTAGTCATTCACTATACATATGAAATGTGATCAAATTAGTTTATTATAATTTTAATTTACCTATGTGTCAATGCTAAATGCCTCATTTAGGAACTGATCAGTGACTAGCCCATCATCCACACTATCTCCAACATGACTGCCAGAGTGCATAAGGATCCACATGATGTGCACATGTGACTACAATGTACAAAAGGCTCCTCCTCAACTAATGGACTCATGCAGTGAATGAGGGTCTGCATCAAAGCATTAATAGTCCCTAGAGTGATGGCCTCTACATGTTCCATCACAACTGAAGGAATATTCACATGTTCACCTTGTGGCTTGACCATAGGTACCCTAACTACATTAGGGTTACGACGTGCCCCTGACCTCTCAAATGATGACCCCCCACCTCTACCCTGAGATGCTAATATATCAAAATAATTGGAGATCTTCCTAAGGACAAACTCACAATACAATTTATTTAAGAAATACATTGGGACCTTGTGATTATTGTAGGCAGGGGCATCAAAAACCATCCACCATCTATCCCCAAAATTACTTCTAATACCATCGTGTATAAACCAATGGATGGGGAATCATTTATTTGTCTCTCTAACAATATTTTGTTCGCTAGGCTTTCTAAACAATGCACAAATTCTACCTTTTGGTATTTTTATATATTTTTTACATCTTCATATGATAATTTGTTTGCATAATATCTTTTTTGTTCATCCCTCTTAACCCATCAAATATCCAACTGACCACTAACAGAAGCTACGTGGGTTATAATGGACTTGAGGGAGGATGTCAATTGAGCTCTCATTGGATTGGTTTTTCCACAAGCCTTCAACCTACCAATGAGTGCTTCTAATTCATTTTTCCCTCTTTTTATTTCATTTATTATGTTTTCTTGTGTGCCAGGAGGAGGTCTTCCAATCAATGCAGGTTGCAAAATTTCTTGTTCTTGTTGTGGAGGGTTTTGATTCTCATCTCGTTGAGGGTTTTAGTTTGGATCTTGTTGAGGGTTTTGGTTTTGATCTTGTTGAGGATTTATCAGTTTATTATTCACATTTCCCGATAAGAAACCAATTGTAATCTAAATAAATAAACAAATTTAAAGCAAAATTGAAAAAACCTACAAGATAATACAAAAACATATAAAACAATACAAAAAGAAGGCTAGAAAACATACGATGTGATCATGATCTCAAACTTCGATGATGAGGAGGCATATTGAGGAGACGAGTGGAAAAAATATTCAATTTGTTGAATTCGCATATGTGTTGTGAGGAGAGTAAGTTGAAAAATGAGGAAAAAAATGAATGGGCTGCAGGTTTGCAACCCATTTATATTTTTTTTGGGTTTTAAAAAGTGCACACTATAACACGTGTGCACTACAGTGTGTATGCGCTTTCTAAAGTTAGAAAAAAAGGGTGTCATCTTTTTGGCACCACAACTTGGTGCACATAACCATCCTCACTAAACATTTTTTTTTTCTCTCCTCACCCCCCTTTAACATTCATGGAAAAGGTGAGTATCACATATGTCTAGACATGCTTAAATTGAGGTGCTTGTTGGTTCCTCAAATTATTGTTTAGGTTCCTATGAGTCTTTCCCATTCAATGCTTGAAAATCCAACACAATTTGGCCAATGATTGGGTTTGATCTTTTGAGAAACAAATACCCTTGCTCTTTAGGCACTACAAAACTTAGGTAGGTGCACCTTCACAAATACTTCTCACAATGACTTAATGCTTCTGAATGCAAGGCTTTCTATATGATGCTCTTGAGATGGAAAGTAATTATCAAGGAGAAATTACAAGTATGAAATTGAATACTTCTAGAATGCTTTAATGAATGATTGAAAATATGAATGTGACTGTATAAATGACATACATATGAAATAGGTAAAGAACTATGCAAACTAGAATTGTATATTGACTCAAATGAAACAAAATGAAACAACCAAGACCAATCCTTAGTTCAATTGGGAAAATGGAGTCAACCTTGAAAGAACTTATCATCAAACTCTTATGGAGACTGATTGCACCATCAACTATTGCACAGGGAACTTAAAACATGAAACCCTAGTCTAAATGAATTCAAGCCCAAATTAAGGAGACCAATTTAGAAAAACATCACATAGCCTATAATATTTGATAATCAATAGTGTGGATGAAGTTAAATCTATCAAATAGTAGTTTTGGATCCAAGAGGTCAATTTAGTATGCAAGTATTGAAAAACCAATTTCTCAAATTGAGAAGAAAACAAAATTGTTTTATTTATTCAAAATAAGAGGGTATAATTGAGTTGTGTTCAGTTGCATTACCTAATCATACTATAGTAATCATCAAACTAGTATCTTATGATCTTTAAAATGTATTATTATAATTGCTATTGTATATCCTACTGCAAATGATCTTGGTATCTTTATAGAGAATAAAAGGATGTGTAAGAGCTTTAGATCAATGCATCTCTTTGTAACTAAAATTTAAATGAAATTGAACACGTTATTTACAATACAAAGCATAGTTTAATAAAATTAATATGGAATCTTCATGTTGTTATTGAGTTTGAATAAATCTTTTCATTTTGGTTTGTAGATTTCTCCTTCACATAAGCGTATCATCAAATATTTCATATTTGAGAAAATATTCAACTAAGCACTATATGAAAATATGTAAAAATAATACCCTAGTTTGATACTTCTTATAAATTTAGGGTAAGCTTAGAATATTTCATTGTGAAGAGCCTTTTATATTGAAAGTATGATAACTTGAATATTACATTCATATTATATTTTAAGGATAAAAAAAGTTAAGGAAACATATGAAATATTTTTGTACTTATAAAATATATTTTCTTAAATATTCTCCTTTAAAGATATCATAAAAATATTAACAAAAACATTTCCTTCTAACTATTTATTTTCAAGATAATTTAACATTGCATTTGAAAACAAGTGCCACATAGTAGCATATATTTTCCGTAATTTATAATAGGTTAATTAGCTTAGTAAAGTTAAAAAATTGATATAATTTGATATAGTTTTATTAATATTTAATTAATATTATAAAATTTGATTAAATTATAAATTATAATTTTACATTAAAAATCTAATTTTTTATTTAGAATATATTTTTAATAAAAAATGTATAATTAAAAATAATTTATAATTAAATATAAATGTCATCATACTATTATAACTAAACATTAATATTTTATTTAAACAAAAAATAAAAATAAAAAAAATTATTCATAAAATGTAATCACAAGGTAAAATAAAAGAAAAAAATGTTATTAAAGTAATTGTACGATATTTGATTTAATAGTTTTACATAATAAAATATTTTAACATTTTAAAATATTGGTTTCCTCAAAATTTGCTCCTATAAGACCCAAATTTACAAACCAATGAAATTGAAGTAAAATAAATTTTAAAATTTAAAAAATTAAAAAACTCATAATTTATCAACATTACCAAAAATTATAAGTTAAAATTAAAATGAAAAATACTTGCATCTAATTGGTTGAGATAGAAAAGTTTCATAACTAGTTAAGTACAACAGATTGCAATAGTATAGCCTACGACAAATACAACAAGTGTCATTGGTTTCCTCAAAATTTGCTCCTATAAGACCCAAATTATAAACCGTAAAATAAATTTTAAAATTTTAAAAATTAAAAAACTCATAATTTATAAACATTACCAAAAATTATAAGTTAAAATTAAAATGAAAAATACTTGCATCTAATTGGTTGAGATAGAAAAATTTCATAACTAGTTAAGTACAACAGATTGCAATAGTATAGCCTACGATAAATACAACAAGTGTCATTACCGAAAGTTGTAATAGTTTAAGAATAAAAATTTAATAGTGAGCTATAATGTTAATTTAATATAATATAATGAATATTTATTTAAGATTAAAAAACTATCTTCATACATATTTAAATATTTGAAGAATAATAATTTCTTAAAAAATTCTAATTAAAAAATTATCATATAAGTGTAATGTTAAAATTCATTTATTCTCTTTAAATTATTAAGATTAAAAACAATTATCATTCAAATTACATATATCAAATAATAGTTTCTAACATAAAAATATTTTTGAATTTATAATATGTAATTCTAAAAAATTATTTGATAAGTTTTATGAGTTTGATATAAGACTCAAATAATATAAGCAAAGTAAAATATTTTTCTTTATTTTAGAAATTAAGATTTGACATATAAACATTACAAATACTTTCATTGGTTGTAATCATTCGTTATGCACAAGTGATTGCAATAGTATGTGCCTCATTCTACGATATAATACCATTCTCATATATTTCAAAAAAATATATTCACATATAAAATAAATGTAAGATACAATGAAAATATTAAAAGTATATATTCACACATAAAATAAAAGTAAGGTAGAATGAAAATATTAAAAGTAAGGGACAAAAGCACTTACCTTGTGAAATTTGTGAGATTTTGCATTTTAGAGCCCTTATCAACTTACCTCTAGAATCTAGCTATTATATTTAAAGTTTCATATCATACCATTACTCACCAACATTTGATATTTTATTTTTTTAAATGCATAATACTCTTGTTGAAATATTTAGAATGCTGACATTTTTACAATTATTATAATACATCATATAAATAACAATTCTAAAATATATTTTGATAATTGATTGATTAATAAAATTTAAGAATTTATTCATTAGCTAAATCAATAATAATAATATCAAATATTTCTCAATCAATAATAATAATATCAAATATTTCTCTTTAAATCTTTCCATATAAAATAAGGAATATTTGCTTGATAATTTAAATAGCTTGTCAGAGTGCACTACATACTTGTCTCTTTACTTATGGCTATTTCTGAGGGGCCAAGGAACCTATCTTGCTATATTGAAAATTTTGCATTCTGGTAAGCCTTTAACACAAGCTTCTCTGATTTGGAAAAAATGGGTTTAGGGCTCCACAAATATTAAACCGATTTTTTTGTCCATCATGTCATTTGAAAGCTTCCATGAAATAATGACTAGCCATTATTTCTTGGACTGCATAGATCATATGATATGAGGCATTCTCCTAATAGTTTAAATATCACACACTAACAGCTTAAACAACACATAGTAAGGCTTGATTCTTAGACTAAAAGTGTTAATAGTCAAAATTGACCTTTTTTTTTAATCTTAATTTATTCCTTTGTATGTGTAATGTTTAAGAATAGCCATCATTCTCTGTACGGCAGAAACGCGTATGGAATTCTTGAATCAAAATATCTTCCCACTAGCTGCTTATTATCTTTGTAATTGAAGACCCCATTGTTGAACATGCTTATGCTGTGGTGATTTAATTACCTGACACATCGGAATGCTATTACTGGAGAATCACTTTAATATGTCGCCACATATAGTTTGGATTCTCAAATACAATGATGTAATTGCATCACTCATGCTGCACTGAATATGGTGGAGTATTAATATACTATGACAGAGGCTTTTGTGAAATCACAATACAATTTTTATATGTGAGCATGTTTCTTCCAAAAAAATATTCTTGCCAATTGCTGATCGAATTTGAACATACTCATACTTCCTTTTATTAAGCGTTGATTCCTCATAAATTCTGCATATAGCAGGAGCATTATTTTGATTCTTAAGAAAGTCAATCCATATTTGATATTTATATTGAAATCTTATCTGGATTTTAGCATGCTCTAACCAATATTGAAGCGTCCCCATCGGTATAATATGAACCTAACCATATGATTTTGGATTTTCTCGATAAACTACAAGTAAATTCGCTACTTTGCGGATTGAATGTGGAAGTCCTTGTGAAACAACGATGAATCGCAAGTCACTTCTTAGGGCCCTTGCAAAACAACGATAATTATGCAGTGTTGCCAACACTTTTCAACCACGGGCCGCTTCGTTTGAAAAATATCGTTATTAAACAAATTCAAGATATATTTGAATGTTGTAGAAAGGCCACTTTGCACACGATTGCAGAAATGAAATATGCTTGGTAATAAACTGGGGAACATGATCCTTCTTTGTAATTTGACTTTAATAAAACATCTGGATGTTCTCTCCGATCAGCAAGAATGCTTGTCATGTCTTCAGAATGCATTTGTTGATTAATATTGAAAGCATAATTCATCTTCTCCAGGCTGTACATTTGCACAGACCATTCGTCTCCCATTCTCATTTGTCACAACCCGTTACATTTTTAAAAGTAAAATAAAATATCAGATATTAACAATTCAAAGAAATTAGTAGTTATGGATTGGAGGTTATGTGACGGTTTAAAAAAACAGTTACATAACTAAAACAAAAGTTGCATATATTCTAATTACCAAAGGAATTAGGAGGACGTCTCCGGGGGGGGGGGGGAAGGAAGCCAGTTGTTGTTATTCTACTCTGGTGACATGCGAAGTAACAAAAGGGGAGGAGGAGGAATTCTTTGAACGGACTCGTTTTACCTTTGGGCGGCGATAGGCCAGAGCAGAGCAGTGCAGTGGTAGAGGAAGTTCGCAGTTACAATGAGAGCCAAGGAAGAAAATTTTGAAAGACGGCGATCGTGAAATGGTTGATTCTTTTAGTGGTTAAGGCGTTGCATCTTCATGTTACAAATTAGTATCACAGGTTTGTTTTAATAGGGCCATTTCCAACCAATGGAAATCATTAACATTTATGTTGCTTTGCAATGATATTTTTTTTTACATCTTTTGGATCTTCACAGTATCAAAACTAGATTATTATTGCTTTGGACATTATCATCATCACAAATGTATTAGCTTTAACATCTATCTTAGATATGTATTTTGTGGCTTCTAGCTTCAGTTTACACCCATTAGCAATCAGAAAGCTTTCAGTAGAACAGTATTTTTGAATAATACTAGGACTCTTGGCTACGCCCAATGACTGTTTAGGGTTTGAATTAACCTAGCTGTGATTATAGAAATTGTCCCGAGGACACTGTTCCTAAATAGCCTAGTCCAAATAGGAGCTGCTACATGGGTAACCGATTTGAATAATTTTTCAGAGTGATTATAATTCTGGACTAATCTTATTTACCCGAGTTGCCCAATCAGATTCTTTTAAATTCTTCATTATTATCTTTCCTGCGACGTGCCAATTGTTAATATAATTAAATATTCAACCGTTCTTTTTAATTTTCCAGTTTTGTTTTGTTGGTGCTTCTCGAATCAAAATATAGCATTGTTTGTGGAAATTTGGCAAATCATATTCTTTGAATCGTTGGTAATCACGATCAGGATGGTTCCTGATATTTTTCGGAATATACATGTTTTCACTCCCAAAGTTTTAATGAATTCCTTCAATACTTCCTTTTCCGTCTTGTGTCAGCGGATTAATCCATTAACAACGAATACATGATGTTCTTTACTCCACAGATACATGTAAGAGTGGCCTTGGAAAATATGCGCTTAGGGCATCCAATTACTACATCAATTTTGTTGTTGTTATTAAGATTGTGGTTTCCAACAGTTATTGGTTCCTTTCTTTATTTATGTCTAGTTACATGCGTGCAGTTCAAAGCTTCTTGAAGTAGGCTAGAGATAAATTTCAACAACCTAAAAATTTTAAATAGGTAAGTCTCTTTGTTGTCTCTTGTCTGTTATTGTACCGTCGATAGTGCCTCTGGTCATCCAGAAGCAGCCAAAGAGTGTCATACCTCAGCCTGACTTCAAATTACCCACGCCATTTTCCTTTGTCATGCTTATTCACATTTATTGTTTTTGTATGTTTTTGCCAAGTTTTTATTTCGACTTTGAGAGAAACTTCTGCTAGTTGGGTCGTTGTCTCAGTGATCATTTATTGAAGGACAACTATTACAAAGTAGTGAAGGAAAGCTGAATGGATCAACGTTGAGACTTTGTATTAAAAGGAATATATCTGTGTTACTGGTTCGTTACCGTTACCCAGCTGTCTTCTGTACAATTTGCTCTGGATCTTGATGCTGGCCGGGTGCAGGTGTTGGCGCGGCCAAGGGTTGTTGTTTAGCCCGTGGGATCAATTCAGATGAACCTAAGAGAATGCGCATTGATTCCAAGAGGATTGGTAGTTTCCACAACTAATTTATCTGTTTACGTTTTCTTTCCCCTTTTAGCAAGGGTTGCTTTTTTCCCATGTCATATAGTAGCTATGGAACATTTTTTTCCTGGATAAATCCCAAGTGTATATGTACACACACATAGAGATTCATGTTCAAACTTAATGCTAAGCTTTTGGATTTGTGTCAGATTCATTTGGGGCTGGGTTGGGTTTGTTTATCAGGGTACGTAGATGTGGTCATTTCATGATGCATTCACAATATCTTTAGAAAAGGCATTATTGCATTTTCAATTGCTTCCTACATTATATATAGAACCTATAAGTTGGGAGAGAGAATATGCTCTCATGATGAATGGAAAGTAATGGTCTCATTCCTTTTACTTAATATACATCTTGTGTATTTATGTTTTATGAGAGAAATTTCAAATAGGATAACATGCTAGGAATATTAATTGATGGAGAAAGAGTTTCATTGTTAGCTATGTGATTGGTTTAATATATGCATATTTATAACATGTGTCAATAGAGAATTGATGGTAGTACTTGTATGCCATTTTGGAAGTTGGACTAAATTTCTTAATAAAGATGAGCTAAGATGATGTAATTAATTGATCCACGATTAAGGGACTTTATGGTTTTATCCTGGTATGTTGATGGGTATATGGAACTCATTGTTGGATAAACCTTGTTATGTTTTTACTTATTTTAAATGATGGAGAAGTGACTGTGATACTGAAATGATAAATAGAAAATGTTATTTTGTTATCTTGTTAACCAATTATTGTTCTTGACATTATTTGTGTAGCATGATTCCATTAGTCCTCTAAGTTTTACTTGTTTAGACTATCTCATTATCGGGTTGGGTATCTTTGTTTTACTTGTTTAGACTATTTCGTTATTGGGTTGGGTATCTTTCATGTTAGGAAAGCTTCGAGGGAAGCTTAATTCTACAATATTCTAGCCCTTGTGTTTTTAGACATGTTCTAGAGCTTTTGATGAAATGGTCGACAAATTTGGTACATCATGGTATTCTACTAAAGAAATTATAGTTTCTTTCAAAATTGAACATATATGTATATGTACCATTTATGTTAAAGTTAATGATAGTTAATCAACTAATGTTAACTGGTCAATATTCAAAAGAATTTGACTCTCGTTGAATTTTTTGCATTTTATGGAGATTGTTGATGTGGCACTGGTTTTGCAGGGGCAGTCCTTACATATGGTATCAAAGGTCTTGGTTCCACACTTGGGCCTTGAGTTCACTATGCTAGACACACAACTATAAGTCCACAACTATAAGTCAACTAGTTTACTTTATGTTGTATCAAATGATGACATGGGTTGCATAATGTGTCTCTTAACTATGATTACTTTTGAGTTAAAAATTACATTCCTTTAAAGATTATCAAAATGTAAAGTTTATGGAATGATTGGTAAATTATGTACCTCATATGTTTATGATTATATTTACTTTAATCAATGCAATGGTATAATATGCATATTGGAGTATTAAATTTGAACTATTGAAATAGTCAAAGGATGGTTGATTTTTATGAAAAATATATTTTTATTTATTCATGAGGTTCATTGATTAACCTAATATAATAAGTAGGAAGAACATGGATTTCATTTGCAAAAGTACTACATGTTCCATTATCCATTTAGAAATGTGTGATTATCAAGATAAATGGCATGTGATGCATGAGAAGTTTGGTTATGTTCTTAGTGACCCTTGGATGTAGGGTGTTGTTAAACATCTACTCCCTCTTGGTGACTAGTGAGAGTCATTGTGCTTTAAGTGAATTGGGTTTTCATTTTATTATGTTTTGTTTCATGAACTTGGATGTGATGAAGGACTAGCTTAAAACTTTATTTTCTTTATGACTACTGAGCCACCAATTTCTTATGTGACCTATTTATTGTGGCTCTTGTTCATTTTCATTTTGGTTTTGTATCTTCTTTTTGGACTTTGACTTGAGAATTATGAATCTTGTTTTCAAGATTTATAATCTTTAGGTGGCTAGGGTGTGTGTGTGCATAATTTTGATAATGCTAGTCTTGTGATTTGGAAGTGACATCATCTATGATGTTCATTGTGGAGAATTGATAGGATGTATAAGGGAGTAAATTGTGAAGAACATACCATTCTTCCTTTTGCATTTATTTTATGTTATTTTTATTATTTTGGAAAGCTTACACTTTTGGTGTGGGTTTCAAATGTGGACAAATAAGGAAGGGTAGAATTGTTGCTTTCATTTTCCACTCTACCTGCTAGTATAATACTAGCACTACAAAAATGTTTTGGCCAAAGCTATGTGCATATGTTTATTTGATATGCTTGCCCATGTTTCATCACCCAGCCACATCCATGATTATGGCTACTTGGACATATATGGGAAGCAGTATGTTTCATTGCTACACCAAATACCTCTTACTCTTTTTTTTGGCCAAAGCTATGTGCATATGTTTATTTGATATGCTTTCCCATGTTTCATCTCCTAGCCACATCCATGATTATGGCTACTTGGACATATATGGGAAGTAGTATGTTTCATTACTACACCAAATACCTCTTACTCTTTTTTTTTGCACTGTTGGGCATTTTCATGGATCCCAAAGAAAGTACTTATGGTATTGTGAAGGCATTGCTAGATTGGAAATTCTACATGTTAGGTAGGATCCCAAGGAAGTGCATTTTGTATTATTATTGGGCACTGCAAGGTTGGGCATCCTATGTGTTAGGTAGAATCCCATGGAAGTGTAAGGCTTCATGGTTAGACAAGAAAGCACCTCAAACCATATTTTATGTGGTGATTTAATCGTGTGAAGGTCATACATCACAATGCATGCTTATATGTTGGTTAAGCACACTGTGGTGACAAGATGGACTTGAGGGCCTAACGTCACTAATTTGATAAAAATTGGATTTACTGATCCATACCTAGATGAATTACTTAATGGTATTGATCATATGGTAGATGACATTACACTTGTATGATGTTCTTATTGTTTCATGTCCAACATGTAGGTTGACATTTTCTATGATGCCCATTGAGGTATGATGCTTTAAATTATACTTCGTGTATTTATTAAATCTTGTATTTGATGGATGGATGGCATGTAGGTGAATGAAATAGTTGTTGACTATTCAAATTAGGGTTTTGCTTGATTATTTTTGCAATTGATAATGTGGCAATTGTTTAGTAGGACATGATTCATACATATGATGAAATATAGTTTGACATATAGGTCAACTTCATTTGATATTTTTATTTATGGCATAGTCATGTGATGATAATGATATGTTGTGTTCGATAATTTGGTTGATAATTGGTTATGAAATGTAATTTTTATTGTACCTGTCATTTCGACATGTAAGTTGGAAAGTAGAATGAAGTTGCATAATTAATTGGATATTGCTTCTACTTGTTGATTCAACTATGTGTAGTTGACTTTTGACTAACATGAGTTGACTTTTTGGCCTATTTGGCAAGTGCATGGAAATGTAGTGTTCCTATGAGAATGCAAACATGTATGTATAGATCCCTCTTTTATCTACGTTGATAATATTTTTGCATTGGTGTTATGTTTATGTGATGATCCACCATGCATGTGACTTCTACTTATATAAAGTTGTTCACTCATTTTATTTAGTCAACTTGGTTAATGAATGACAATTCACAATTGGTCATCTTGAGTTATCTGTTTGACTCCTTGTTGATATGTTGAGTCATATTGTATTTGACTTAGAATTTAGATCAATGTTTCTTTGATACATATGATTATGTGGCCTTTATACCATCCATTTAATTATCATATTGATTAGATGTATGTCATTAATTCTCAACTATATGACACATCATGATGTAAATACAATGATTAAATGTTAATGATTACATTAATAATGTTATATGTGCATGTCATTATATTTCATGATGATTCAAATGAGGATGAGTTAGACGTAATGGGATTGAAATACTTGATTATGTTTTGTGGACACTGGTCTATTGATGTGGACAATTACTCACTTAGTGAGCACCACATGTTATATGGTGTATGGTTGATTATTTATGTTACTCATGATCAAGATGTGATTAAAAGATGAGTTAAGAAGTCATAAAGTTGAACAAAATTTTGACTCCTAATATTTGAATTGATCTCCTTGAGATATTGATATTGTGAATGAGCTAAAGGTATTGTGAGTGCATGAGTATGGTAGGATGTGGATAAGAAGTACCTACTAGCAAGGAAAAATCCACAAGTGATGCCAAGATATGGTAAGTGCACAGGTATGTGTCTGATATCATGTGATTTTGAGGCAATATGTCACTAATTTTGAGACTTCTTGAGATAAGGAAGTATTTGATTTTATATTTCATTGGAAAGTAGATTTGATTTATGATATATGATGGACCAACATTTGGTGTTGTTCTTGTAATGCAACAGAGGGAACGACACATCATTAGAAAGGGGGAATATTGTCGAAGAGAGGTAATCTAACCTTGTAAAACTATAGAATGGTAATGGAATTCACACACTCACATAGAAAGTCATTCTTGAAATGATTAATTAATTCAAGTGCTTGCTTCAAATGTGTATGCTATCTTTAATTGTGACTTCAATATGTATTCATAATGTAATTGACAGATTACGTATGTTAATATTTCTAGAATACATTCAAATCAAATGTAGATTTCATACAAGGAAATGAAAAGTTGACTTTATCACTATAGATGAAAATTAATATTTTTCTATAGAATTGAATGTAGATTCATGTGTTATTGTGTTAATGGAAGTTATATTTTGATCTTCTAGATTTGTCCCTTGTATATACAATTGGGTATGATTTTAGAATTCTTATATATTTGCATTGTGATGATGCATTCTCTAAGAGGGGAAGGATCTCACAACCCACTACATTTTCTCACATATATTTCAAAAGAAATTACACATGGACATTTGTAAAAGTAAAATAAAATATCATAAATTAATAATTCAAAAACAAAATTCAAAGAAATTAGTAGTTATGGATTGGAGGTTATGTGATGGTTAAAGAAAAACAGTTACATAACTAAAACAAGAGTTACATATATTTTAATTACCAAAGGAATCAGGAGGACGTCTCTAGGGAAAAAGGAAGCAGATTGTTGTTATTCTACTTTGGCAACATGCGACATAACAAAAGGGGAGGAGAAGGAATTCTTTGGATAGACTCCTTTTACCTTTGGGTGGTGATAGGCCAGGCCAAAGTAGTGCAATGGTAGAGGAAGTTCGTAGTTACAATGAGTGACAAGGAAGAAATTTTTTTAAGATAGTGATCATGAAATGGTTGATTCTTTTAGTGGTTAAGGGGTTGCATCTTCATGTTACAAATTAGTATCACAGGTTTGTTTTAATAGGGCCATTTTCAACCAATGGAAATCAACAACATTTATGGTGCTTTGCAATGATATTTTTTTAACACCTTTTGGATCTTCACAGTATCAAAACTAGATTATTATTTCTTTGGACATTATCATCATTACAAATGTATTAGCTTGAACATCTATCTTAAATATGTATTTTGTGGCTTCTAGCTTCAATTTACACCCATTAGTAATAAGAAAGCTTTCAGTAGAATAGTATTTTTGAATAATACCAGGACTCTTGGCTACACCCAGTGACTGTTTAGGGTTTGAACCTAGCTGCAATTATAGAAACTAACCTGAGGACACTTTTCCTAAATAGGCTTTTCCCAATAGGAGCTGCGACATGGGTTATCAATTTGAGTAATTTTTTAGAGTGATTATAATTTGGACTAATCTTATTTACCTAAGTTGCCCAATTATATTTTTTTAAATTCTTTATTATATTTCCTACAACATGCCAATTATTGATATAATTAAATATTCAACCATTCTTTTTTATTTTCCATTTTTTTTATTGGTTCTTCTCGAATCAAAATATAGTGTTGTTTGTAGAAATTTGGCAAATCATATTCTTTGAATTGTTGGTAATCACGATCAGGATGCTTCTAGATATTTTTCAAACTATACATGTTTTCACACCCAAAGTTTTAATGAATTCCTTCAATACTTCTTTTTCTGTTTTATGTATGTGGATTAATCCATCAAGAAAAAATACATGATGTTCTTTACTCCATAGATACATGTAAGAGTGGCCTTGGAAAATATGCACTTAGGGCATCCAATTACTACATCATTTTTTTGTTGTTATTAAGATTGTGGTTTCCAACAGTTATTGGTTCCTTTCTTTATTTATGTCTAGTTATATGTGTGCAGTTTAAAGCTTCTTGAAGTAGGCTAGAGATAAATTTCAACTACCTAAAATTTTTAAATAAGTAAGTCTCTTTGTTGTCTCTTGTCTATTATTGTACCATTGATAGTGCCTCTAGTCATCCAAAAGCAGCCAAATAGTGCCATATCTTAGCCTCAATCCAAATTACCCACATAATTTTCCTTTGTCATGCTTATTCACATTTTTTTTTCTAATGTTTTTTCCAAGTTTTTATTTCAACTTTAAGAGAGACTTTTGCTAGCTGGGTAGTTTTCTTAGTGATCATTTATTGAAGGAAAATTGTTACAAAGTAGTGGAGGTGAGCTGAATACATCCATGTTGGGACTTTGTATTAAAGGGAATATATCTATGTTACTAGTTTGTTACTATACCGAGTTGTCTTGTGTACAATTTGATCCAGATCTTAATGCTAGTTGGGTGGAGGTGTTGGCATGGCCAAGGGTTATTGTTTAGCCCATGGGATCAATCCAGATGAACATAAGAGAATGTTCATTGATTCCAAGAGGATTGGTAGTTTCCGCAAATATTTTATCTATTTACTTTTTTTCCCCCTTTTAGCAAGGGTTGCTTGTTTCCCATGTCATATAGTAGCTATGGAACATTCTTTTCCTAGACGAATCCCAAGTGTATATGTTCAAACACATAGAGATTCATGTTCAAACTTAATGCAAAGCTTTTGGATTCATGTTAGATTAATTTGGGGATGGGTTGGGTTTGTTTATCATGTTACATAAATGTGGTCATTTCATGATGCATTCAAAACATCTTTAGAAAAAGGCATTATTGTACTTTCCATTACTTCCTACATTATATATAGAACCTATACATTGGGGGAGAGAATATGCTCTCATGATGAATGGAAAGTAATAGTGTGATTCTTGTGTATTTATGTTTTATGATAGAAATTCAAGATAGGATAACATGCTAGGAATATTAATTGATGGAGAAAGAGTTTCATTGTTAGCTATGTGATTGGCTTAATATATGTGTATTTATAACATGTGTCAATAGAGAATTGACCTATACATTGGGGGAGAGAATATGCTCTCATGATGAATGGAAAGTAATCATGTGATTCTTGTTTCTTAATATACATCTTGTATATTTATGTTTTATGACAGAAATTCAAGATAGGATAACATGCTAGGAATATTAATTGATGGAGAAAGAGTTTCATTGTTAGCTATGTGATTGGCTTAATATATGTGTATTTATAACATGTGTCAATAGAGAATTGATGGTAGTACTTGTATGCCATTTTTGAAGTTGGACTAAATTTCTTAATAGAGATGAGCTAAGATGACATGATTGATTGATCCATGATTAAGGGACTTTATGGTTTTATCTTGGTATGTTGATAAATATATGGAACTCATTGTTGGATAAACCTTGTTATGCTCTAACTTATTTTAAATGATGGAGAACGGACTATGATATTGAAATGATAAATAGAAAATGTTGTTTTGTTATCTTGTTAACCAATTAATGTTCTTGACATTATTTGTGTAGCACGATTCCATTCCTCTCTAAGTTTTACTTGTTTAGACTATCTCTTGCTAGGCTGGGCATCTTTCAAGTCAAGAAAGGTTCCTAGGAAGCTTAATAGCTTCATGGTAGGGTGGTAAAGCATTCCCACAATATTCTCGCCCTTCTATGTTTTGACAGGTTCTGGAGCCTCTGTCAAAATGGTCAACAAATTTGGTACATCATGGTATTTTGGTAATGAAAATATAGTTTCTTTCAGAATTGAGCATATATGCATATGTATCATTTATGTTAAAGTTAATGATAGTTAATCAACTAATGTTGACTAGTCAATATTCAAAAGAATTTGACTCTCATTGAATTTTTTACATTTTATGGAGATTGTTGATGTGGCATTGGTTTTGTAGGGGTAGTCCTTACATCATTAAAATTAAAAACTTAATCTAATAATTAATAAATTTTGGTAATTAATAAATTTTCTTACTTACTAAAGTTTGGTAGTTTTTAACTTCTAGATGTTCATAAACCATTAAAAGCTTTCCCAAAATGCCTCCCAAGGTATAGTATATGCTTTGAGAGTCTTTTGGCAAACAAAAATTACCATTTAAAGACCATATTCACTTCAAAAAAATTGTTGGAATAGTTTGCACATGATTAAAAATATCTTGTTGGTTTTCTTTATCTTTACACTAAGACAGGGTAATATATTTATATGTTAATTGTAATAGTGATCACTCTTAAAAATCACATATTAAGGAGAAAATTTAGTTTAGAAAAAATAAGTCAACTTTGACTATTTAATACTTTTAGTATTGGAATGTAGCTTAGTGTGTGATGTTTAAACTATCAAGAATTGGATAGTGGCCCATACCAACACAACAAATCCACTGATACTTGGGTGGCTACAATGTGAAAGAAATATTTGAAAGGATATTAGCTTCATCAATACATTTTTCACAATATACATGCATACAATATGTGGATCAAACTAAAAGTCACATCATCCAAATAAGAAAACTTGTCAAATACAATTAAATCATATAAATGTGTAGTGTAAATAATCAAAGCATAGAAAAAATAATAAATAATGTGGCCCCTTTGATGATGACAAGTTATTTGATGGGTAGTGGCTCTTTTGTTCATCTATTGGGGAGTTTGTTGCTATTATGGATATGTTGCTTGAGACATCTACTACTTGCCACCTTTTTTGGCTAGGGTTGGTGTGGTTTTCAGTACATGATTATTTCCTCATTTTCTGGAGTGGTGAATTTGGTTACATCTCTTGGTTGCACCTTGTGTTCCTCTATTCCTAGAATTAATTTCTTTGTAATGTTTTTATGCTATGTAATACAAGCCTATGGGGCTAAGATGGATGATCTTTTATTGATCAATGAGTTATTGTAAATGGACCAGCTTGTTGGCCATAACTGGGGTTGAGTTTTTGGGTTAGTCTTGCATCCATGACCCCTTTTTGAACCTTGAAAAAAATAAAATATTATAATATTAATATTAATATAAATTTTTGCCGAAAAACACCATAAGCATTAACAATGCTAGGAAAGTATATCAAAGATGAATTTGTAGAAATAATAGAGTTGTTAGCATTACAAAATAAGATTAATAATAAAATGATGCAATATGTTGAAAGTATTTATAGGCATGACTATTTTGAACAATAAATAGAGCAATGAAAAAGGATATTAATATTATTTTAAATCTAGTCATCACAATTAATTTGAAATCGAGTTGTTAGCATTACAAAATGAGATTAATAGTAAAATGATGCAATATGTTGAAAGTATTTATAGGCATGACTATTTTGAACGATAAATAGAGCAATGAAAAAAGATATTAATATTATTTTAAATCTAGTCATCACAATTAATTTGAAATCAGGAAAAATATGAAATAAGTACATAAGGCCCCATTTTTAGAATGACTGTAAATATATCATAACATCTAAGTTCATTTTAAACATAAGACATGAACATATAGAAATGAAAAATTGCAACAGTTCCTACCATTTGCACAAAACATCAAAGCAAGCAATTTTTTTAAGGAAAAATAATGATGTAGGGGATTCATCATCCAAAGACATTATTAGACTAATAAAAATTTAAGGGTAGGTAGGAGTCATTAATGTTGGATACAATTATTAATTGTGTATTGTCTTTGATGTTACACAAATGTCATATCAGTCATCAGACAGAGTCTACCAAGATTAGATGATCAACAAAGCAATTTACATTGTCTACCAAATGTTCTTGAACATTACATAGTAAAGTTAGTTCTTACTGAGCTAGCTTGGGCATCAAAGGATTTTATAGCAGAAAGTTAGTGTTAATCGAGCTCCCAAGGTTAACGAAGAGAATTCAATGTCTACCAAGCTCACTTGGTCATCAAAGAAAATGTGGCAGAAAGTTAGCTTCTACCGAGCTCACAAGGACAGCAAAGGAAGGTCAGTCCTAACCGAGTTCACTCGGTCTCCAAAGAATTGTTGCAAGGTTTGCAGTGTTTACCAAGCTTCACTTGGTTAAGACTAGAAAACCATTTTGGGGTATGTGCAGGATCATCGTGTGCCAAAAAGTGGCAATGTGAAAAAAATAGAGTTTGAACACGTCTAAAAGCGCTTCAAAATCCGCTCTGACTTTTTTTCACCTATCTAGGTACCAAATCTGGAAAGTAAGGCCCGAGCCTTATCGGATATCCGATATGAGATCGAATATCAGATCTCATATCGGATATCCGATATCCGATATCGGCGGCATAAAAATTGGAGGGAAAAGGGACAAAAATTAGAGGGAAAAACAAATTTGTAAGTGATATAACTAATTTGAGTTATGAAATATGTAAAGATATAATATATAATCTATTAATATATAATAATATATTATGTTATTATTATTATTATTATCTATAAATATAATATATATTATTATAATAGATTATTATTATATTTACTATATTTTTATTAAATATAATAACGTAATATATTATATATATGTTATTAATACATATTATTATTATTATCATATATAAATTATAATCTATAATATATTATTATCATATGTAAATTATAATATATAATATATTATGTTATTATTACTATAATCTATAAATTATATATATATATATATATACATATATATATATATACATATATATATATATATATATGTATATATATATATATATACATACATATATATATATATATATATATATATACATATATATATATATGATTTTTATACTATATTATTATTATTTTTACTATATTATTTCTAGTGGAGTCATTTATATGGGTCAAAAGGGCTCACAGGATGACCTATGACCCCTTTCGACACATTCCATGATGACATATGTCCCTAAGGGATCCTAGGACCCCTAGGGACATATTAGAATAGTTTATATGGGTCGAAGGGGGTCACAGGATGACTTATGAACCCTTTCGACATATTACAAGACGACATTTGTCCCTAGGGGTCCTAGGACCCTTAGGGACATATTAGAATCATTCATATGGGTCGAAGGGGGTCATAGGGTGACCAATGACCACCTTCAACACATTCCACGATGACATATGTCCTTAGGGGTCCTAAGACCCCTAGGGACATATTAGAATCATTCATATGGGTCGAAGCGAATCATAGGGTGACATATGACCCCCTTCGACACATTCCACGATGACATATGTCCCTAAGGGTCCTAAGACCCCTAGGGACATATTAGAATCTTTCATATAGTTTGAAGGGGGACATAGGGTGAACTATGACCCCCTTCGACACATTACATGATGACATATGTCCCTAGGGGTCCTAAGACACCTAGGGACATATTAGAATGCTTCATATGGGTCAAAGGGGGTCATAGGTTGATCTACGACCCTCTTTGATCCATTAAATGATGGCATATGTCTGTAGGGGTCCTAGGACCCCTAGGGACATATTAGAATCATTCTTATGGGTCAAAGGGGCTCATAGGGTGACCTATGACCCCCTTCGACCCATTAGATGATGACATATGTCCCTAGGGGTCCTAGGACCCCTCAGGACATATTAGAATCGTTCTTATGGGTCAAAAGGGGTCATACGTTGATATATGACCCTCTTCGACACATTACATGACGACATATGTCCCTAGGGGTCCTAGGACACCTAGGGACATATTAGAATGCTTTATTTGGGTCAAACGGTATCATAGGTTAACCTATGACCCCCTTCGACCCATTAAATGATGACATATATAGCTAGGGGTCCTAGGACCCCTAGGGACATATTACAATCATTCTTATGGATCACAGGGGGTCATAGGTTGACCTCTAACCCCCTCTGATCCATTACATGACGACATATGTCCCTAAGGGTCCTAGGACCCCTAGGGACATATTAGAATGTTTCATATGGGTCAAAGGGGGTCATAGGTTGACCTATGATCCCCTTCGACCCATTAAATGACAACATATATCCCTAGGGGTCCTAGGACCCCTAGGGACATATTAGAATCTTCAACCCATTACATGACGACATATGTCCCCAGGGGTCCTAGGATCCCTAGGGACATATTAGAATCATTCATATGGGTTAAAGGGGGTCATAGATTGACCTATGACCCCGTTTGACCCATTACATGATGACATATGTCCCCAGGGGTCCTAGGATCCCTCGGGACATATTAGAATCGTTCATATGGGTCAAAGAAGGTCATAGGTTTACCAATGACCCCCTTTGACCCATTAAATGACAACATATGTCCCTGCCAATCCTAGGACCCCTAGGGACATATTAGAACTGTTCTTATGGATCAACGGGGGTCATAGGTTGACCTATGACCCCCTTCAACCCATTAAATGATGACATTTGTCCCCAGGGGTGCTAGGACCCCTAAGGACATATTACAATCATTCTTATGGGTCAAAGGGGGTCATAGGTTGACCTATAATCCCCTTTGACCCATTACATGACTACATATGTCCCTAGGGGTCCTAAGACCCCTAGGGACATATTACAATCCTTCTAATCGGTCAAAGGGAGTCATAGGGTGACTTATGACCCCCTTCGACCCATTACCTGACGACATATGTCCATAGGGGTCGTAGGACCCCTAGGGACATATTAGAATACTTCATATGGGTCAAAGCGGGTCATAGGTTGACATATGACCCTCTTCAACCCATCAAATGACGACATATCTCCCTAGGGGTCCTAGGACCCCTAGGGACATATTAGAATCATTTTTATGGCTCAAAGGAGGAGCACAGGTTAACCTCTAACCCCCTTCGACATATTACATGACAACGTATGTCCCTAGGGGTCCTAAGACCCCTAGGAACATATTAGATTCATTCATATGGGTCAAAGGGGGTCATAGGTTGACCTATGACCCCCTTCGAACCATTAAATGATGACATATGTCCCTAGGGGACTTAGGAGCCCTAGGGACATATTAGAATCCTTCTTATGAGTCAAAGGGGGTTATAGGTTGACCTATGACCCCCTTTGACCAATTACATGATGACATATTTTTCTAGGGGTCCTAGGACCCCTAGGAACGTCTTAGAATTGTTCACGACCCAATACATAATGACATAGTTCCTAGGGGTCCTAGGACCCCTAGGGACAAATTAGAATCTTTCATATGGGTCTAAGGGGGCCATAGGTTGACCTATGACCCCCTTCGACCCATTATATGACGACATATGTCCCTAGGGGTCCTAGGACCTGTAGGGACATATTAGAATCGTTCATATGGATCAAAAGGGGTCATAGATTGACTTATGACCCCCTTCGACCCATTAAATGATGACATATGTTCTTAGGGGTCTTAGGACCGCTAGGGACATATTAGAATCGTTCATATGGGTCAAAGGGAGTCATAGGTTGACCTATGACCACCTTCGACACATTACATGATGAGATATGTCCCTAGGGGTCCTAAGACCCTTAGGGACATACTAGAATGCTTCATATGGGTCAAATGGGGTCATATGATGACCTATGACCCCCTTTTACCCATTAAATGACAAGATATGTCCCTAGGGGTCCTAGGACCCCTAGGGACATATTAGAATTGTTCTTATGGGTCAAATGGGGTCATAGGGTGACCTATGACCCCCCTCGAACCATTACATGACGACATATGTCCTTAGGGATCTTAGGACCCTTACGAACATATTAGAATGCTTCATATGGGTCAAAGGGGGTCATAGGTTGACCTATGACCCCCTCCGACCCATTAAATGATGACATATGTCCCTAGGGGTCCTAGGACCACTAACGACATATTAGAATCATTCTTATGGGTCAAAGGGGGTCATAGGTTGACCTATGACCACCTTCGACCAATTACATGATGACATATGTCCCTAGGGGTCCTAGGACCCCCAAGGAGATATTAGAATCGTTCTTATGGGTCAAAGGGGGTCATAGGGTGACCTATGACCCCCATCAACCCATTAAATGATGACATATGTCACTAGGGGTCCTAGGACACCTAGGGACATATTAGAATGCTTCATATGGGTCAAAGGGTGTCATAGGTTGACCTATGACCCCCTTCGACCCATTAAATGATGACATATATCCCTAGGGGTCCTAGGACCCCTAGGGACATATTAGAATCATTCTTATGGGTCAAAGGGGGTCATAGGTTGACCTATGACCACCTTCGACACATTACACGATGACATATGTCCCTAGGGGTCCTAAGACCCTTAGGGACATATTAGAATGCTTCATATGGGTCAAACGGGGTCATATGATGACCTATGACCCCCTTTTACCCATTAAATGACGAGATATGTCCCTAGGGGTCCTAAGACCCCTAGGGACATGTTAGAATTGTTCTTATGGGTCAAAGAGGGTCATAGGGTGACCTATGACCCCCTTCGAACCATTACATGACGACATATGTCCTTAGGGATCCTAAGATCCCTACGAACATATTAGAATGCTTCATATGGGTCAAAGGGGGTCATAGGTTGACCTATGACCCACTTCGACCCAATAAATGATAACATATGTACCTAGCGGTCCTAGGACCCCTAGGGACATATTAGAATCATTCTTATGGGTCAAAGGTTGTCATACATTGTCCTATGACCCCCTTTGACCCTTTAAATGACGACATATGTCCCTAGCGGTCCTAGGACCCCTAGAGACATATTAGAATCATTCTTATGGGTTCAAGGGCGTCATAGGTTGAACTATGACCCCCTTCGACAGATTACATGATGACATATGTCCCTAGGTGTACTAGGACCCCTAGGGACATATTAGAATTGTTCATATGGGTCAAATGGGGTCATAGTTTGACCTATGACCCCCTTCGACCCATTACATGATGACATATGTCCCTAGAGGTCCTACGATCCCTAGGGACATATTAGAATCGTTCATATGGGTCAAAGTGGCTCATAGGTTGATTTATGACCCTCTTCGAGCCATAAAAATGATTCTAATATCTACCTAGGGGTCCTAGAACCCCTAAGAACATATGTCATCATTTAATAGGTCGAAGGGGATCATAGGTATCCCTATGGGCCCCTTTGACCCATAAGAATGATTCTAATATGTCCCTAGGGTTCCTAGGACCCCTTAGGGACATATGTCATCATGTAATGGATCGAAGGGGGTCATAGGTCAACCTATGAACCCCTTAGACCCATAAGAACGATTCTTATATGTCCCTAGGGGTCCTAGGAACCCTAGGGACATATGTCGTCATGTAATTGGTCGAAGGGGGCGATAGGTCATCCCTAGGGGTCCTAGGACTCCTTGCTATATATGTCATCATTTAAAGGGTCAAAGGAGGTCATAGGTCAACCTATGAAACCCTTTGACCCATATGAAGCATTATAATATGTCCCTAGGTGTCCTAGGACCCCTAGGGACATATGTCATCATGTAATGTGTCGAAGAGGGTCATAAGTCAACCTATGACCCCCTTTGACCAATAAGGACATATGTCATCATCTAATGGGTCGAAGGGGGTCATAGGTCACCCTATGAGCCCCTTTGACCCATAAGAATGATTCTAATATGTCCCTAGGGGTCCTAGGACCCCTAGGGACATATGTGGTCATGTAATTGGTCAAAGGGGGTCATAGGTCAACCTATGACCCCCTTTGACCCATAAGAATGATTCTAATATGTCCTTGGGGGTCCTAGGACCCCTAGGAACATATGTTATCATTTAATGGGTCGAAGGGGATTATAGGTCAACCTATGATCGCCTTTGACCCATAAGAATGATTGCAATATGTCCCTAGGTGTCTTAGGACTCTTATGTACATATGTCATCATTTAATGGGTTGAAGGGCGTCATAGGTAAACCTATGACACCCTTTGATCCATATGATGCATTCTTACATGTTCTTAGGGGTCGTAGGACCCCTAGGGGCATATGTCATCATGTAATGTGTCAAAGTGGGTCAATTGTCAACCTATGACCCCCTTTGACCGATAAGAACAATTCTAATATGTCCCTAGAGTTTTGAGGACCCCTAGGGACATATGTCATCATGTAATATGTCGAAGCGGGTCATAGGTCAACCTATGACCACCTTTGACCCATAAGAATGATTCTAATATGTCCCTAGGGGTCCTAGGACCTCTAGGGACATATGTCATTATGTAATGGGTCGAAGGGGATTATAAGTCAACCTATGACCCCCTTCGACTCATATGAATGATTCTAAGATATCCCTAGGGGTGCTAGGACCCCTAGGGACATATGTCATCATGTAATGGATCGAAGGGGGTCATAGGTCAATCTATGATGCCCTTTGACCCATATGAATGATTCTAATATGTCCCTAGGGGTCCTAGGACCCCTAGGGACATATGTCATCATTTAATGGTTCGAAGGGGGTCATATGTCAACCTATGACCCCCTTTGACCCATAAGAATGATTCTAATATGTCTCTAGGGGTCCTAGGGCCCCTTTAGACATCTGTCGTCACGTAATACGTCGAAGGGGGTCATAGGTCAACCTATCACCCCCTTTGACCCATAAGAAGCATTCTAATATGTCCTTAAGGGGTCGTATGACTCTTAGGGACATATGTCATCATGTAATGGGTCAAAGGGGGTCATAGGTCAACCTATGACCTCTTTAGACCTCTAAGAATGATTCTAATATGTCCCTAGGGTTCCGAGGACCCTTTGGGACATATGTCATCATGTAATGGGTCAAAGCTGGTCATAAGTCAACCTATGACCACCTTTGACCCATAATAATGATTTTAATATTTCCTTAGGGGTCTTAGGACCCTTAGGGACATATGTCATCATGTAATGACCTATGACCCCCTTTGTCCCATCAGAACAATTCTCATATGTCCCTAGCGGTCGTAGGACCCCTAGGGACAAATGTTATCATTTAATGGGTCGAAGGGGATCATAGGTCAACCTATGACCCCCTTAGACCCATATGAATGATTCTAATATGTCCCTAGGGGCCTTAGGACCCATAGGGACATATGTCAACATGTAATGTGTCGAAGGGGGTCGTAGATCAACTTATGACACCCTTTGACCCATAAGAACGATTCTCATATGTCCCTAGGGGTCCTAGGGACATATGTCATCATGTAATGGTTCAAAAGAGGTCATAGGTCAATCTATGACCCCCTTTGACCCATATGAACAATTATAATATGTCCCTAGGGGTCCTAGGACCCCTAGGGACATATGTCATCATTTAATGGGTCGAAGGGGGTCATAGGTCAACCTATGACCTCCTTTGACCCAAATGAACAATTCTAATATGTCCCTAGGGGTCCTAGGAGCCCTAGTGATATATGTCATCATTTAATAGGTCAAATGGGGTCATAAGTCAACCTATGACCCCCTTTTACCCATATGAACAATTCTAATATGTCCCTAGGTGTCCTATGACCCGTAGGGACATATGTCATCATGTAATAGGTCAAAGGGGGTCATAGGTTGACCTCTGACCCCATTTGACCCATAGGAATGATTCTAATATGTCCCTAGGGGTCCTAGGACCCCTAGGGACATATGTCGTCATGTAATGTGTTGAAGGGTGTCATAGGTCACCCTATGACCCCCTTTGACCCATAAGAACGATTCTAATATGTCCCTAGGGGTCCTAGGACCCCTAAGGACATATGTCATCATGTAAAGGGTCAAAGTGGGTCATAGGTCAACCTATGACTCCCTTTAACCCATAAGAATGATTCTAATATGTCCCTAGGGTTCCTATGACCCCTTTGGACATATGTCACTATGTAATTTGTCGAAAGGGGTCATAGGTCAACCTATGACCCCCTTTGACTCATAAGAAGCATTCTAATATGTCCCTAGGGGTCCTAGGACTCCTAGGGACATATGTCATCATGTAATGGGTCAAAGGGGGTCATAGGTCAACCTATGACCCCCTTTGACCCATATGAACAATTGTAATATGTCCCTAGGTTTCCTATGACCCATAGGGACATATGTCATCATGTAATGGGTCAAAGGGGGTCATAGGTTGACCTATGACCCTATTTGACCCATAAAAATGATTCTAATATGTCTCTAGAGGTCCTAGCACCCCTAGAGACATATGTCGTCATGTAATGGGTTAAAGGGTGTCATAGGTCACCCTATGACCACCTTTGACTCATAAGAATGATTCTAATATTTTCCTAGGGGTCCTAGGACCCCTAGAGACATATGTCATCATGTAATGCATTGAAGGGGGTCATAGGTCAACCTATGATCCCCTTTGACCCATAAGAACAATTCTCATATGTCCTTAGGGGTCGTAGGGACATATGTCATTATGTAATGGGTCAAAGGGGTTCATAGGTCAATCTATGACCCCCTTTGACCTATATGAACAATTCTAATATGTCCCTAGTGGTCTTAGGACCCCTAGGTACATATGCCGTCATTTAATAGGTCGAAGGGGATCATTGGTCAACCTATGACCCCCTTCAACCCATATGAACGATTCTAATATGTCCCTAGGGGACCTAGGACCCCTAGGGACATATGTCATCATGTAATGTGTCGAATGGGGTCATAGGTCAACCTATGACCCCCTTTGACCCATAAAAATTATTCTCATATGTCGCTAGGGGTCCTCAGGACATATGTTGTCATGTAATGAGTCAAAGGGGGTCATAGGTCAACCTATGACCTCTTTTGACCCATATGAACAATTATAATATGTCCCTAGGCGTCCTAGCACCCTTAGGGACATATGTCATCATTTAATGGGTCGAAGGGGGTCATAGGTCAGCCTATGACTCCCTTTGATCCATATGAACAATTCTAATATATCCCTATGGGTCCTAGGACCCCTAGGGACATATGTCATCATTTAATGGGTCGAAGGGGTTCATAGGTCAACCTATGATCTCATTTGATCCATATGAATAATTCTAATATGTCCCTATGGGTCCTAGAACCCCTAGGGATATATGTCATCGTTTAATGGGTCGAAGGGGGTCCTAGGTCACGCTATGACCTCCTTTGACCCATATGAATGATTCTAATATGTCCCTAGGGGTCTTAGGAACCTTAGGGACAAATGTCTTCATGTAATGGGTCGAAGGTTGTCATAGGTCAACCTATGACCCCCTTTGACCCATATGAACGATTCTAATATGTCCCTAGGGGTCCCAAGTTCCCTAGGGACATATGTCATCATGTAATGTGTCGAAGGGGGTCATAGGTCAACCTATGACCCCCTTCGACCCATAAGAATAATTTTAATATGTCCCTAGGGGTCCTAGGACCTCTAGGGACATATGTCATTATGTAATGGGTCGAAGGGGATCATAAGTCAACCTATGAGCCCCTTCAACCCATATGAATGATTCTAATATGTCTCTAAGGGTGCTAGGACCCCTAGGGACATATGTCGTTATGTAATGGGTCAAAGGGGGTCATAGGTCAACCTATGATGCCCTTTGACCCATATGGACAATTCTAATATGTCCTTAGGGGTCCTAGGACCCCTAGGGACACATGTCATCATTTAATGGGTCGAAGGGGGTCATAGGTCAACCTATGACCCCCTTTGACCCATAAGAACGATTCTAATATGTCCCTATGGGTCCTAGACCCCTAGGGACATATGTCATCATTTAATGGGTTGAATGAGGTCATAGGTCAACCTATGATCCCCTTTGACACATAAGAACGATTCTAATATGTCCTTAGGGCTCCTAGGACCCCTAGGGACATATGTTGTAATGTAATGCGTCAAAAGGGTTCATAGGTCAACCTATGACCTCCTTCGACCCATAAGAACGATTCTAATATGTCACTAGGGTTCCTAAGACCCTTAGGGACATATGTTGTTATGTAATAGGTCAAAGGGGGTCATAGGTCAACCTATGACCCCCTTTGACTCACATATATTAATAATATACATATATATTAATAACATACTTATTAATATAATAATATATATTAATAACACACACACACACACACACACACACACACACACACATATCTATATATCTATATATATATGGTTATTATATTTAATAAAAATATTACGTTATTATATATATATTAATAACATACTTATACACACACACACACACACACACACACACACACACATATATTACGTTATTATCTTTAGTAAAAATAATAATAATATAAATTATATTTATAGATTATAATGAGAATAAAATAATATATTATTATATATTAATATATTATATGTTATATCTTTACATTACGTTATTATATATATATATATATATATATATATACATAGTAATATAAATTTTTTTTTTTATAAATTATTAAGTATAAAATATTATGTTATAATATATATTATGTTATTATATTTAGTAAAAATAATAATAATATAAATTATATTTATAGATTATAATGAGAATAACATAATATATTATTATATATTAATATATAATATATTATATCTTTACATTACGTTATAATATATATATATATATATAATATATATTATAATACATATTTACATAGTAATATAACAAAAATAATTTATAAATAATAAGCTATTAGTCTTAAATCCGGTTTTCCCTCCAAAATGGGTTGAAATTTCAAATTTTCTACCAAAATTCACCTAGCCATATCGGATATCCGATTTCAAATTGTATATCCGATTTGAAATCTGATATCCGATTTCAAATATGGTATCTGATTTGAAATCCGATATCCGATTTCAAATCCGATATTCGATTAGGCTTGGTATTTACCAAGCCTACCCGATCAACCCAAAAGACGTGTTTGAAGAGGGTTTTAGTGATACTCAGACTTCGGGTAGTCGTCTGACAATGTTATTTTGATTGAAATTGAATGAAATGAAAAAAGTTTTTTAATATCGCTCTGAAGATTCCATCAATATAATTTCTGTCAAATTTTGAGATTGATAACTATTTATTAGTTAATTATCAATGAAGATTATTGTAAAGTGTTGATTGACATACTGATTGAAAAATAGCTATAATTTTCAAACGGTATAACATTTTTTAAATCTAAAAGTTGCATCACATTCTATGCTTCGCCTAGTATAAGAAAAAATAAAATAAAATTAAATTTGGTAAAATTTTCTATTAATTAAGGTGGTCAGACATGAGACTTTTTTTTTCGAAAAAGTTTTGGTAAAAAATTCATATTTAATTATTTATTTGGAATAAAAATACCGAAAAATATGCGTCACATCCGGGCATGAGTCATCTTTTCATATCTATAATTATATTAAAAAAATATTATCATTTGATTTTGATTAAGGTGGTCAGACATACACCTACTTTTTATTTTTGCCCTAAAATTTTTGTAGTATTGTATTAAAATTCAACCTTTTGACCAATCAATTATTTTTTTCTCCTGATAAGGCCTAGTAGTTTAGAAACTACATTCAATTTCTTACAGATTATTTTCTTACAACTTTTTGATATAAATTCCATAACCACTTTAAAATTATGTTTCAAGTTGACATAACCCTAATTTTCTGATTTTTCACTGCCACTTAAGGCCATAGTTTGGTACACCATGATCCTGCACATACCCTCTGGAGCAGTGGTTACCGAACTGGGTCGACTAGTAAAGGATTTTATTGTTTTGATATTAAATTCAATTGTTTCATGCAATAAATATAGCCGACTGATGTAATGGTTTTTTTTTCAATTGTTGTAACTTATATTTGAGCCAACTTGATAATCTAAAAGGTACATATATAGATTTTCAAGTTGTAAAGTTAAGAGTGAGTGTGAATATATGGATGAAGATGGAATAAGAAAATATTGAGCAAATTTTGATGAAGGATTAGATATCCTGGAGGAGCTGCAAAGTTGTATTTGATCAATAGGGATCCAGTAAAGTAGAATAGAGATCTGTAATCAGCAAAAGATAAGTTGCATATCATTTAGGTCACTTCATTGTTGCTTTATAATCATTGTAATAGTGAATCCAGAATCTCTTTACAGAGTTGGTTCAATAGCCATTTTGTAAATCCTCTAACAAGGTAACAGTTCAGTTGAATTGTTCTAAAGACCTCTAACCATGCCACTCCTAACATAGCGATTAAATCCTCTAACAAGGTCACACCTAATAGTGTGTATTGTAACCTTTAACAGGGTTGGCTCCTAACCAGGCTCACTTCAGAAGAGTGAAAATTAGTGACTAGTTACTTGGTGTTTTTTCCCATATTGGGTTTCCATGTTAAATCTAGTATCTCTCGTGTTCATTTATTTAACCTTTGCATTCATATTAATAACTATGAATGCTAGATGATCAGTAACTAGTTAACCTATCAAGTTACAGTATTCCTACACTATTTACCGAGTATCAGCAGTAAGTAAGAATTATAGACATCTAAGGGATTTTTGGAATTTTTTTGTTGGTAACTAATTCACCCCTCCCCTCTCAGTTACTTCATCTATATTTCCAACAATTGGTATCGGAGCTTTTGGTGCTTACAAGATAAGATTTCAAGGATCTAAGCCAAAGATCAGGATGTCTTATAAGAGAGAAATTCCAAGACTTAACAGGGACAACTTCTCAGCATGGAAAGGGTTGATGAGACTTCATCTAGCTTCTATTGGAGATACAAGACTAAAATACCTTGATTAAAAATATGCAGAACCAACTGGTACACTATATGTCAATGATATTGCTGAAAAGAAAACTCACAACATTATGATGATAGATATAGCATCTGCTCTGAGTTATGAAGAATTTGATGACATCAAGGACTGCAAATCTACTTTTGAAATGTGGAAAAAGCTAAAGAAATTTATGAAGGAGATGATAATGTAAGAAGATCCAAAGCAAAAATTCTAAGAGGACAATTTGATTAGATGAGGATGAGAGAGGATGAAAACATTGCAAAATATGTTGAAAGAGTCAAAGCATGTGTCAGTGCAATCAAAGCATCTGGAGGAGATATCAAGGAGGAGATAGTTATAAGTAAAGTTCTTAGAACATTACTACCCATTTATGCAATTAGAGTCTCTGCAATTCAAGAAAGAAGATGTGAAGAAAATCATAAGATAAATCTAGAAGCCATAGTTGGAAGATTAACTGCATTTGAACTAGACAAATTTGACAACTATGTTCCAGCTTCCAAGAACATTGAATCAGCATTTGAAGCCAAGCTTTCACTCAAGGAGAAAAGCAAAAAGAAAAAGGAATCTCAGTTAGAAAGTGAAGATGAATCAGACCAAAGTTTAAACAGTGATCTTGAGGTGATTGAAGCTCTACTAGCAAGGAAATATTCTAGAGGTAAAGGAAAATATAAAGGTAAAGTTCTTCTAATCTATTTTTCATGTGAAGAAGTTGGTCATATTGCTGCTAGATGCCCAAACAGGAAGAACAAAGATGAGAAGAAAGGTTACAAGCATAATGGCTAGAAATACTTCAAATCATTCAAGGATAAAGGTAAGAAAACATGTTTTATGGCTAAATATTCTAATGATTCTAATGATGAAGAAGAAGATGACATTGTCTACATTGCTATGAAATATGAGTCTAATAATAATGAGGAAATGACACTCATTTTTCATATGAGAAAAAATGATACATGGATCATAGATAGTGGTTGTTCTCATCACATGACTGGTGATAAAACTAAATTTGAATACTTTGAAGACTATGATGGTGGAAATGTAAGATTTGGTAACAATGAACCTTGTTGTATAAAAGGAAGAGGAAAAATCTCTCTAACCAAAGAAATTATATGTGATAATGCCTATTGGGTAGAAGAACTAAAGAATAATTTGTTAACTATGGCAGAACTACTCAATAATGGATTCAAAGTAGAATTCATGCATGGAAAAGCAAGACTGCTAGATGGCAAAGGAAAACTAATTGGATCAAGCACTCAAACAAAGGTAACTTATTTTATCTTGAACTTGGTGAATGTTCGTGTTTTATTGCTCAAGCTGAAGAAATTTGGTTATGCCATAAATGGTTGTGTCATGTCAATTTTGATAATTTGGTGAAGATAAGAAAATTCAAGAAAGTAAGAGGCATTCCTAACATAAAAAAACTTGAGGTCAGTCTATGCAAGAATTGTTAGATTGGTAAAATGGGAAAGACTAGTTTTAAAAGTAAAAACTATCAGTCTAAAGATATATTAGAAATTGTGCATACTGATTTATGTGGACCCATTGGAATTGAAAGCTATACTAGAGAAAAGTTCTTCATTCTTTTTGTTGATGATTACTCAAGAATGATGACTGTCATGTATCTAAAGAAAAAATCAGAAGCATTTGAGAAATTCAAATGGTATTTGGCCAGAGTAGAAAAGGAAACAAGGAAAATATTGAAATACTTGAGGTCAAACAAAGGTGGAGAATTCATTTCACATGAGTTTAATAACTTTTGCATTGAAAGAGGAATCAAAAGATAGGTATTAGCCCTTAAACTCTTGAGCAAAATGGAATAGCTGAAAGGAGGAATAAATCTATCATGGATTGTGCAAGAACCTCAATGACTGAAAAGAGCATTGCTATCAAATACTAGAAGGAAGCTATTAGCACTGCAGTTCATACCTTGAACTGAGTACAACTTAAAAAGGACTCATTCAAAACTCCCTATGAGCTATGGTATGGCCATAAACCTAATTTAAGTTATCTAAAAGTATTTGGAAGTAAATGTTACATTTTGAAAGAATCTAGAAAAGGAAAATTTGATGTGAAAAGTGATGAAGAAATATTTTTGGGATACCCTTGCAAAAGTAAAGCATATAGATGTTTGAGCCTATCTATTTACAAAGTCATAGAAAGTGCACATGTGAAAGTTGATGAGTTTGTAGAAAGGATTGAAGAAGAAAGAAAAAGGGAACCAGAAGATTATAGAAGGTTTGTTTTCATTGAACCTGATACAGTACTAGTCAATCAGGAATCTTCTACTCTTGAGTCATCAGTAACTAAGTTATAGGAAGTACAAACTAAGCTATAGCAACACGAGTTACATTCAGATGCTACTGAGCAAGTGTCTACCGAGTATAAAGGACCCGAGCCAATATCTACCAAGCCAAAACAACCAAAACCTGAAGTTGAAGTGCAAGAGGATAACAATGAAATTCATTCAAAAGGCAAGGAACATGTATTAGAAAATAATGTCAGGAGACATCATTCAGTAGATCAGATCATTGGAGACAAATCTGAAGGAACCATGACAAGAAGTAAGTTGAAAGGTACTTGTTTACTTGCTGATTTTGAACCTAGAAATATCAAAGATGCATTGGGAAATGATAGTTGGATTGAGGCTATTAATGAAGAAATAGAGCAGATAGAGAAAAACAAGACATGGACTCTTGTACCTAGGCCTCAAGATAAAACTATGATTGGAACTAAGTGGATACTCAGAAACAAGTTGATTGAAGATGGTAAGGTATCAAGAAAAAGTGCTAGACTAGTATGCAAAGGATTTGCTCAAGAAGAAGGAATAGACTATGGAGAAAATTTTGCTCCTATTGCAAGATGGGAAGGAGTCAGAACCTTACTAGCATATGCTACTCACAAAAGATTCAAAGTTTATCAGATGGATGCCAAGTCAGCATTTCTCAATGGTATATTGGATGAAGAGGTTTTTTACATTGAACAAACTAAAGGTTTTGTTGATCCAGATAAGAAGAACATGGTCTAAAAATTACATAAGGCATTGTATGGTTTGAAACAAGCCCCTAGAGCATGGTATGAAAGATTGCATAACTATCTTATTCAGATTGGTTTTCAAAGAACTAATGATAATAGTAGCTTGTATATAAAGGAAGGACCAGATAATAAGATTGTGTTGGCAAAAATATTTGTAGATGATACTATTTTCATAGGGAATGATGATCTTTGCAAATAATTTTTAGAAAAAATGAACAAGGAATTTGAAATGTCTATGTCTGGTGAACTCAAATTCTTTGTTGGTCTTCAAATTCAGCAAAATAAAAATGGTATCTACATCACTCAATCAAAATACATCAAGGATATATTAAAAAAATTTGGGATGGAAGATTGTAAATCAGTTGGGACTCCTATGTGTACTAGATTAAAACTTACCAAGGAAGATGAATCAAAAGAAGTAGATCAAACATTGTATAGATCTATGATTGGAAAGTTGCAGTATGTAGTTCATACTAGGCCAGATATTGCCCTTGCAGTTGGTATTGTAGCAAGATTTTCAGAAAAATCAAGAGAAAATCACATGATTGCAATCAAAAGAATAATAAGATATTTGAAAGGAACTGAAGATTATGGTTTATGGTACAAATTTGGAGGTAATCTAGATTTGAAAGTGTTTACTAATGCTAATTGGCTAGGAAACCTTGATGATAGAAAAAGTACAAGTGGAGGAGCATTCTTTCTTGGAAAGAGGTTGGTTTCTTGGACAAGCAAAAGGCTGAATTGTACATCCCAATCTATAGTAGAGGCAGATTATGTTGTTGCAGTAGTAAACTATTCTAATATTATTTGGTTTAAATAGTTGTTGGGAGGCATGAAGGTGGAAATCAAACAACCAGTTGTTATGTTCTATGATAATACAAGTGCAATCAACATATCTAAGAATTCAGTGATGCATTCCAATACCAAGCATATTGCAATAAAATATCATTTTGTCAGAGAATTGGTGCAAGATAAGGAGATTAGATTAGAATATGTCCATACAAAGGAACAAATTGCTGACATATTCACAAAGCCATTATCTAAGGATGCATTCTTGTATCTAAGAGGTAAGTTAGGGGTCACTCCCCTATCTAAAGTTCACTAAAATGAAGTTTTAGTGATGCATCAATGCATACCAAGTTGAAGATCTATCAGTTGATGCAGCATAATCAGAAAATATTGCATATGAATCAGTACTCAAGGTACATTAAAATTCATTAGAGTTGTCTTGTCTTTGGCATGTGTTGTCAAAGAGGGAGAGTTTTACTATCATATATTTCTAAAATTTGTTTGAGAGGAAGAGTTTGCTATGGAATTCCTTCACAGAGGGAGGTTACTAAAAGAGGGAGAGTTTGCTATCTAATAGAACAAGTTGTTCTGATAGAAAAAGACTTGTTAGACTTGTTTTCAAATTTCATTCTGCTATGACATGTTGTGTTGCCATAAATGCCAAAGAGGGAGATTTTTGGATACAATTGTTAATTGTGTATTGTCTTTGATGTTACACAAATGTCATATCAGTCATCAGATAGAGTCTACCGAGCTCAGATGATCAACAAAGCAATTTACAATGTCTACCAAACGTTCTTGAACAGTACACAGTAAAGTCATTTCTTACTGAGCTAGCTCAAGCATCAAAGGATTTTGTAGCAAAAATTTAGTGTTAACCGAGCTACCAAGGTTAATGAAGAGAAGTCAATATCTACCAAGCTCACGCAGTCATCAAAGGAAATGTGGCAGAAAGTTAGCTTCTACCGAGCTCACAAGGACATCAAAGGAAGGTCAATGCTAACCAGGTTCACTCAATCTCCAAAGGATTTTTGCAAGGTTTACAGTGTTTACCAAGCTTCACTTGGTTAACACTAGAAAACCATTATGGAGCAGTGGTTACCAAAATGGGTCAGCCAGCAAAGGATTTTATTGTTTTGATATTAAGGTCAATTGTTTCATGCAATAAATATAGCCAACTGATGTAATGCTTTTTTTTTCAGTTGTTGTAACTTATATTTGAGCTGACTTGATAATTTGAAAGGTACATCTATAGATGCTCAAGTTATGAAGTTAAGAGTGAGTGTGAATATATGGATGAGGATGGAATAAGAAAATATTGAGAAAATTCTAATGAAGGATTAGATATCCTAAAGGAGCTGCAAAGTTGTATTCGATTAGTAGGGATCCATTAAAGCATAACAGAGATCTGTAATCAGCAAAAGATAATTTGCATATCATTTAGGTCACATAATTGTTGCTTTCTAATCATTGTAACAGTGAATCCAAGATCTCTTTACAGAGTTGGTTTAACAGCCATTTTGTAAATCCTCTAACAAGGTGATAGTTTAGTTGAATTGTTCTAAAGACCTCTAACTAGGCCACTCCTAATAGGGTGATTAAATCCTCTAACAAAGTCACACCTAATAGTGTGTATTGTAACCTTTAACAGGGTTGGCTCCTAACAGGGCTCACTTCAGAAGAGTGAAAATTGGTGACTAGTTACTTGGTGGTTTTTCCCATATCGGGTTTCCACGTTAAATATGGTGTCTCTTGTGTTCATTTATTTAACCTTTGCATGCATATTAATAACTATGAATGCTAGATGATCAGTAACTAGTTAACCTATCGAGTTACAATATTCTTTCACTATTTACCGAGTATCAACAGTAAGTAAGCATTATAGACATCTAAGGGATTTTTGAAATTGTTTTTGTGGTGACTGATTCACCCCTCCCCTCTCAGTTACTTCATTTATATTTCCAACAATTAATGCTCAAATATTGTCATTTAATAAACATGACATTCTATAAATAATCAACTTATAAAAAAGTATATACGTTAATTTTATATAATTTAATAAATATTGTTGTACCAAAAAATTATGTATGGAAATGTTCATTGAAGAGTGTATACCTGGGATATTTATTCATTTAGATATGCATACATACATAGGAAATAACCACCTGATGTGTGAACCAAAAATTGATATCTCTAAATTGAATCTATGAGAAAGTGCTTGCATATATCTATAATAAGGAGATTTTCTTCCTAAATTTCATAGGGAACCTCTAAATTTTAGGAAAAAATTGTGTTCCAACAGTGCTAAAAAATTCTTCAGTTTACATAGCTCATGAGATCTGCAAAATTCCTCCTTAAAGTCTTATACTCAACATCCAACAATTGATTGATTGATTCTGCTACATGTATGGTTGCACAAATGGCATAAGTTATATCTTCTCCATTAAAGTCCTGAGTAAACTTCTAATATGATTTATTTGATGCAATTATTGTATCCAACTCCTTCAAAAGCATATCTAACTTTGGGGTTACAAAACTCCTCTATAAGATGAATCTCCCCAACATTTTGTTATTCTCAGTCTCTAAAGCTTGAATGACATCAAATTTCTTTCTCACTTTCTTATCCATCTATGTCACACTTAGATCCTTCTACTCAAACTTACTAGCTAGCTAACCTAGCTTGTTCTATTCCGCTTTAATGAAATTTGTGACATCTTAAATATACTAATGCAATCTAGTAGATGCAATGCATATATGTTTTCCTTTCTCAATGAAACCTCTAATATCCTTAGTACACTCATTAATGACTTGCAAATCATTCACAAGGTCCTCTATATCTTTTGGAACTATGAAGACTCAAACTCTTGTTATATTCTAATCTTTGTTGTTTAAGTCAAAATAGAAAATAATCATCAAACTCATTGATTACTTGAATAAGAGATTATTTACAACATTGACTTCCTATAGTAATTTTAGGGTAGGCAATGTCCTTTTGAATATTTCCAAAGCTTTATCAATTCTGATCTTGTGGTTTATTCATTTGTTTCCTAACTTCTCTTTATCATTTTCATAAGCTAGCCATGATATTTGCATGAAACTATCTACACCATGTCTTCATTCATTAACTTAGTGATATCCTTAGACATTTTGTTACTTGACAATGATTTTTTCAATGTTTTTTTTTTTTGTTGAAGATATGGTAATGTCTTTTTCCTTTTCAACTAAATTCTTCTTAACAATAGTAGGATAGGTCTAGTTATTTGTACTATATTTTCTACTATTTTTCCATCCATAGTAGTCTGATCATCTCCCTTAATTTTATCTGATACTATGGGTAATGAGGATTTATCTTCATTTTCTATGGATGACATCTCTAACTAATTTTTAACTATGTTACTCTATCCTTGATCATGTTCTTTTTTCTTAACTTATTGATCATATTCTTGTTCATCTCCCTCTTTATCAATATCACTAATATCACCTGCCATGCTAATTTCTTCGAACATAATATTTTAAATATCTCCCATTTCACCCATGTTATCTATGTCATCCTTATTTTACTATACCTCATCAGGTGTTGCATCGAACTTTTATAAGTACTCCACTGATATAAAATGGATTTCTTAAATGTGCTCACATATTGTTTTTTCCCATCTTCTCCTATATGAATGGTAGGTTTGTTAATTTAAATACCAACTGATCTCTTCCAAAGTCACATCATTATGAGACTAAGGTCCTTAAGTATTTCAATAAGTGATTTTTCAGCCTCAACTCCAACCTCACCATTTAATGTAGCCATCAACATGATTTGTTGTTAGGTGAACAAAAGGGGGGTGAATTAGTTATCCTTAGACCCTTTCAAACAATTCCCTTACTTACAAATACTTATACTTATCACTAAACAAACTTGATTGTCACTAAATACTTAATCTTTCATACACATCAAACTATTTTCACTTGCAATACCAAATATCAACAACATTAACCAACTTATGAAAATAGTAGCACTTTCAACATGTAAAAGAAAACAACATAAGAAAATATTCATTAGTTCACTTTGACACAATAATTTTTAATGTGTGTTAGAGTAATAAAGTATTTTCTTATTATTTAATCATATTAATTTAATTATTAAGTCACGTATTATCTCTAGTTTACTTAAGCTAAACTTTGGGCATATAATAATTGATTATTTTATTAATTATTATCATGCAACCTAGGTTAGTTACCTGTTAGGTTTTGATCTCCTTTTATAAGGATTGATCTCTTTATAATTCATTCATTCATTTTCTAAAATAGAAAATTTTTCATTTTTCTCATCTCATCTATGTATCTCAAAATTCTAGCCTCCATAGCTTTTACTTATCTCTTTTTGTGGTAGGTGTTTGCATGTAGGTGATTCTTGAGAGTTGTGGGGTTGATCTTTCATCAAATTCAACTTGGTATGAGAGCTTTAGATCTTCATTATAACCTACTCATCCAGATTCTATTTTATGTAAACAAGATATCACTGAAAAGTTGGTTCCGAGCCTGTTCTAGTGGTGTATGTTATTTTCAATTTTGGTGCTTTTTGTATGGTTATTTTTGCTATTTGGGGTTCTATTTTGCACTCTATGGAACATATTTTTGAGCATCCAATCTCCGATTTGGGAATTCTTTATATCATTGGAAAGTTATTTATGTACTCTTTCCATTGATGATATTTCTATTTCCAAATTTTGCTACAGGAACATTCTATTCATTTTTTTATATATTTTTGTATTCTAGTGGATAGCTTGGTTGTTTTAGGTCAGGGGATCAATTTTGTTGCTGTAGATGATGTTTTATGGTTTATACTATCTTTTGTATCAACCTTGTGTCTCTTATAGTCTATTAAGACATCACCTATATGCATCTTTGTGAATGCACTAAGATAATGTGTCATATTGCATCTACATTTTTGTTTTAGTTATTTTTCCTTGTTTTTTCTTTTGATTCGAGTAGTCTAATCCAAGGACACTCATACATATTATTGTGTTCTTTGGATTTGACATATCTTGTGCCTTATTGTGCATGTACTACTCTAATTAAAATTCCATGGAGGGTTGATGTTTTTCCTTCTGTTGCCATTGTTCTTTGTCTAGTGAGTTTCAGTCCTATGACATTAGCCACAGGACATGTCTAAGATTGATCATGTTAGTACACACATATGAAGTATTTTTTGGATCTTGGTCATGGTTACTTAACATGCAATTATTTTGGCCCACTTTTCTAGTTTCCTATCACCTCACCCATGTCTACACTATGGGGGTTCTTCTATTATTTCTCACGCTTCCTTCACTTAATGGAGTGACCTATGTATTCAGTGTTTGTTCCTATGTACTAGGCAAATGCAGTGGCTAGGTACCTATGAATTTTAGTGAGATGGCTCATTTACCATATAGACAATCTTCTTTTCATTCCTACTTTGGTTACAACCATGTTCAATTTATCAGTTCTTCAGGATTTGGTGTTTCATGCCAACTGTATCTTTGAGTTCAATTATTTTCCTTTAGGTGCCTCCTAATTTGATGCAGATTATAGTCTTCTTTGCTTGGTCAAGTTCTCTTTCAGTGGAGGTTCTTCAAATCAATAGTTACTTTTGATAGAGCTTTGCAGGTTCTACATGCTTTAGTGGTGTTATCTATGATCATTCTTTTTTTCCTATCTTCTAGGACATTCCCTAGTTTGAGGCTTCTTTAGTTCTTCATAGTTCTTTTTAGCATTATTTCCATCACTTTTTGAAGTAGAAAATTAAAGCTATGAAGGTTATGAAGAGGGAAATTAAAGCTATGAAGGAGAAGATGCAAGATCTTAGAAATGAATTTGATCATCTAAGAAAAACCAATAGGGATGAGAAAAATTTAGGCCAGCATTTGGATAGGCTCTCAAATGTGATTGGGAGTGCTGAATATGTCACTAGCATAATGAAGATAGTCCCACCTCTTGAAGTTAAAACCAAAAGTTTGGATCAAATGGTAAAGGATATGTAGAAGAAGATCAATATTTTGGATATTAGAGTTGAGGGCACTAAGAATGTGTTGAAAAGGATTGTTGATTAGAGTTGTTCTATTTTGAAAGCCATTGCTTATAATATCAAGGTTCTACTAGATAAGCTAGAGAATGGGAGAAAGAACAAGGGTACAAAGAAGATGAAGGATGATCATGGCCCCAACAAGCACACAAGGGAAAACTTGAAGAACACAAAGGTCATGGATGATAAAGAGATCAATGAGTTGAGGGCTTTTATTGTGAACATGGGCATTTTGGCTAATCAAGCTATTGGCATGTTGAAGACCTTATAGCTATCCTATTGTTGTCTTTCTATTGTTGTTTTACTATCTTTTTTTATCTTCCTATTATTGTATGACATTCTATTCTAGCTTTTTTAAAAATCTTTTTGGTGTTGATGCATAGTTTCTATTTGACTTTTATAGATACTTTGCTTCGATCTTTGTACAAGGTTTCAGGTCCTTTCAAAACCTATTTTTACTTAATCAAAACACTATTAGCTTGTGGTCTTTACAACTTCTCACATGTATGACCTCTGGCATTGCACACTCACTGAGATCATCATCAAGCTATCTATTGTCATTGTTTGGATGCACCTATCATGGTTCTATCTCAACAAAGAGATACAAATCAATCATCAAAAACCACTTAATAGATGCTCTATCTTCTTACTATCTTTTGTAAATCAAACATATCTTTTGCATAGTTTTGACTCTCTATATGGGAACTTAACCACTTCATCAAGACACAGTGTAGAACATGTCCTTAACTATCTTTCACCTTATCATCAATAAACCATTCATACAAACTCATTCTTTGTCTATTAGTCTACAAGTTTGCCTTGAAATAATGCTACATTGACATCAATGCCAAACATAGTCATTAATGTAACATATCAATCTCCCCAAATGTTCTAGTAGTTCTTAGGATAATCCCCAAAGGAATACCATCAAAATTCATGCTAACATGTAGGCCCTAATATCTTCCACATGTAAAACACCTTCAAGAGTTTGTGAAAATGTGTCTAACAGGTATTGTTCCATAGATATAAATGGGTGTTTCTTAAATTGATACCTTGGCCTATCTTTAATATTACAAAAATATGGCTTATACATGATTCTCTAACTTCTCAAATGACTTTAATTAAAATATTAATTTTATTTTGCAAAAGATAAAATACATTTTTAACAATCTTGCTAGGGTATCAATGAAGTATTTGCATAATCCTCCAATTAACCTTGTAATCACTTCTGAGGCTCTCTACTCAATATCTTAGCTCAATAGTGAAGAAAGAATCCAATTTTTCCTTTCAATTCTTTAAAAATCACTTTAACATTAAATATAATCTATAAAGGTAAAAAACATTAATGAAAAGTCATAGTATACACCAAATTCCTTAGCAATCTTTGGATTCTCAAAATTAGCATCTACAAATTGAGATTTAGGATCTAGAATTCTTGACATACATGTGACCAACTTCATATATCTTTATTTTTCCATTTAAGCATCTAATAATTTCCTTCCACACTTTTGTGTTCATCATATATCATTCTCTCACAAATTTCTTATCAATACTATCATACAAAGTTTTGTTTTCATTAGCATTCCTTCTAACATTATTCCTTCTAACATTATTCTTTCACCAAAATTATTCCTTCTAACATTAAGCATTCTCATATTGTTTATGAATCCATAGATTCTATAGAATCTAGTTGTGTCCCAATTTATTGCAATTATGATATGTAATAACTAAATTACCATACCTTGACAAAAAAAAAGCAATTTGTCCAAATTTGTTTCATTTGTATCACATAGCTCCATTAGTGATGATATTATTCATTCACAAAGGTCTAATTTCTATCATGCTAGTCCTTCATGTATCTTCACACTTGATCTCTATTTAGGCTTCTTGCATTCTTGTATTTTTATCCATGAAAAAAGAAAATGAAACAATATCCAGTAAATTTTTTTGCATTCATATTACCTCTAAATCCTTTTGCATGTATCCATACTTATTTCATGCATAATGATGAGGCTCTAAAATAGTATACTTGTATGGGTTTTATGGTTATTTGAAGGGTCTTTTCCATTTTAAGTTCAATGACTTGTTATTATATACTTTGTATAAACATGTAATTACTATACTTTTCCATGGTTTTTAAGAGATTATATGGTTTCATAAATATAATGCTATAGTTAGAACTTATATGTGACAAATGGGATCATGTGTGTATAATTTAGATAGAATAATTTCTTCCTTCAAAATTGGATGGGGTAGGTTTCAACACCCATATGGTGTGAGAAATGACTAGTCTATATGCATATTTAATTATTTCTATGAGTTATTGAGATGGATATATGTTTCAATATTTGGCATATGTGCTAATCTCTTGCATGAACAAGTCAAAGAGGATTAGAAGGAGAACAATCAAGAGAAGTAATGACAGGTTCATGTGGTTACCCTATGCCAATGGTTCAGTTGGAGATCTGGTCAATGCAAGTGTCAACCACTCGCGCACAAATATAGAGTTATGGAATACTATATATTTGATGAAGAATTGTTAAATTAAGAAGAATGTGTTCTATGTTGATGTATTTCAGTAATGATGTTATCAAATCCTCATTTGTTGAGGGATCCTAGATTTAGGGAAGATGATTTTCCTTAGATGTTGTTAACAAGCTATTAATTTGAGCCTGTGGAGTTAGTTCAATAGTGATAGTAATCCTCAAAGAATTTAATATATGGTTTTTTATTTTTAGTTTGTACTATTGATGATTCAATATCAATAAAAATGATAGTGTTACCTTTTACCACTTTGTCTTGAGTTCATAATCATTCTCTCATCTAAAGGGGGGCTAGTTGGGAAGTGAAACTAGTTAGTGTGAGTGGTCTTTTCATTTCTTTTTAGAATAAATAGAACTTTATTTCTTCTACAACCCTTGGTAACAAAACTATTGGTTGTTCCTGCAACAAAAGCAAATAGTGTAGAATTTTGTTTGTAATTCAATTACTGTACTCTATATTTGTTTACTTAATTCTTTACATAAATTTAGCATTTCCATTTCTATTAAGTCTAGCACTCTCATTCTAATAGATTAGTAATGGAAATTAGTAGGGTTTAGAGAATATACTTTGCAAATACCATTCCAAGTCTATATCCCTAGTTGATAAATTAAATGAGTTCAATGAGGTATATGGGTTGCTTAGGATGTCCAATTGGTGTAAGAGCACTTAAAGTACAAGATCAAAAGGACATTAAGATTCCTTGCATCAAATTTTAAAATTTATTTGAGTTATTTTTTATGTATTTGAGTCCTTTGGATCAAATGTAAGGGCTAGAGAAGCCATTTGTAATAAGTTGTTAAAAACTATGCAAGGAGGTCCCAATGTGTTCAATAAATGTCAAAATGGTCATTTTATATGTGAATAGAACTATTTTTATCTATATAAAGACATTTGAGTCATAATTTTGGTCTAGGTTGGTTTTATGCAAAATTTGTAATGCAAAAATGCATAAAGTGCATAAAATATTGTCAAAAATGCATAATGGTCAAAAGAATGCAAGGAGATGATTTTAGCAGTGGTTTGGAAGTTATTACCAACCATAAAAACTATAAAAACTGATGTATAGTCTAACCAAAGAAAGAATGGAAAGAAATAGATACATTTGAAATCAATTTGGAGTAATTCTAAGTTGTTATTTTGATTAGTTTTTCAATTTTTGTGGTGGTTCTAGGTCTTTTAAAAGCATGTACAACTTGGAAACCATGTATAATCTATATATTTTGATACTATTATTAATAAAAAAATTTTGGATTTGGTTTGGGTTTATTTCATGTAGAAATGAATAAGTTATGAGCATTTTGGTAAAAGTTTTTATTTGCAGATCTATAGATATCCAACTATAGTTAGATGATGTTTGGCACAGAAACATATGAAAAAATTAGAAAATATAATTATACTCAATGGAAATATAGGTGAAATATACTTCTTTTCCCATTAGTTTGAGTCTTTTTGATGAAAATGTGTGAAAGTTATGATAAGTTTGGTGAAAATTATCTTTTAAATATATTCATTGAAGTTGCAATCAAAGATTTGTTCTTGTAGAATGCTTTATGCATTGTAAAAATTAATGGCTTATAGATTTGGTGTTGAAATCTAATTAAAAAGATCATTATTGAAGAAGGGAGATTGTTGATAAAGAATGTTTTCAATCATTGTTTTGTCATTGATGTCAAACCTGCTATTTGCTGGAATGACCACTGCTTTTAAGATCCAAATGCTATAACTTAGTTGATTGATGAAGAGGATTTAATCAATAAGATGTAACAAGAGCATCTAAGGGAAAGGTTGAGTTATGGTTTTGTAATGAAGTACAAGGATCAATTAAGATAATGGTAAAATGATGTATTGATAATACAATTGAAGATACAGAGGTTGGCTACACTTAGAAACTCTAGAAGAATAAGTTATAACAAAACTATTTGCAAAGCTTGACTAAATTTATTAGTGGGTGCCAAGAAAGTTAGTTCATGCTAAGTAGATTATCAGTAAGTGCCAAGTGAAATAGAAGGTGTCGAGCAAGTTTGGGTGCTAAGCTAGACAAAATAAAATAAGTGTTGAGCATCAATAAAACTTAGTTGATGCCGAGTGAATCCAAAGCAGGTGTTGAGTAACATAGTATGTGTAGAGCATCAGAAAGTCAATAGTGTTGAGCTGCTGCATTATTTGAAAAGTCAAAGATTCACTAGATCTGAGCTAATAAGTTTGTTACCTTGAATTTTTTGAACCAAATGGAAGATAAGGATGTTGAGCTGGTGGTGCAGAATTGTAGGTTAACCATTTTTAGGCAAATACAGGTGGATTCCACATGATGTTTCTAGAAGAAACAAGATAAGGGGAAGATACATCATATCTTACCTAATCCATTCAAACACAAAAAAAGAGAGAGAAGATAAGAGTAGGAAAAGTATTCCAAACTTCTACTTAAGGAGTTTCAGGTCAAGAAGCAAAGAGAGATTGGGAGAGAGAGTGTGTGGTGTCAATGAGAAGGCATTGAGAGGAAAGAAAAAACTATAGAGACTCTTCTTTGTTAGGTGAGCATAGAAGTGATTGCATTAGCACAATGAGCATGGAGAATCAAGGAGACAAAGATTTAAAGGAGGACAAGCTATCAGAGTTGCAAAGACTATAAGCCAAGAAAACTTGTGAACTGAATTGAGATCTAAAATCTGCAAGTTATTTTGTGAGTTATATTAGATCAAAAGCACTTATTGTTACTCTCTAGCAATTGTATCGGTTAGGGAAAAATCCTACAGACTTAGGTTGTTTTAACAACCATTGAGAAATCCTTTAATAGGGTGACATTCCAAGTGAATGTTTTAAAGTCCTTTAACTAGGCTCACTCCTAATAGGGTGGTTGAAATCCCTTAACTGGGTCACATTTAACAGTGTGTTTTTTAGCCTTTAATAGGGCATCAATTCAGAAGAGCGAGAAACAAGGTAGCATGTTACTAGTGGTTTTTTCCAAATTAGGTTTCCACATAAATCACTATGTCATGTTGATTTTTCGTGTCTCATTCTTGCATGTTGATTTATTAGTAACATGCTAAGAAGAATGTTTATCTTGGATGCATGGTTAGATTAAATGGGCTCACTATACTTAGTGAAAAAGTTTTATTAGGACATTTGGACCTTGAATAACTGATTCACACCCACCCCCCACCTCTTAGTTTAAATAATTTTTAATAATTGGTATTAGAGCCATCTGCTGATTTGGTTTAAAAGTACTAGAAGCAGAAAGATCAAGATGTCTAAGAGAGAAGTTCCCAAGATAAAAAAAGATAACTTTGTTTCATGGAAAAGTTTAATGAAGTTGCACCTTGAATCAATAGGTGATCATGCACAAACTTCAATCACAATGGAACATGTTGATCCAGCTAGTGTCCCTATTGCATAAGATATGAAGAAAAAGAAGGAGCACAATCAAGCAATGTTGGAGATTGTCTCTGCTCTCAAATATGCTAAATTTGATGACACCAAGGGATGTACCATTGCATTCAAGATGTGGGAAGCCTTAAAAAATAGTTATGGAGGAGACCAGAATGTCCAAAGAGCTAAAGTAGAAACCCTCAGAGGAAAGTTTGATGGCATGAGAATGGAGGAAGGTGAGAACATTTCTCAATATGCCTCTGGAATAAATGAAGTAGTAAGTGCAATAAGAAGTGTGATTGGTCATTTAGAAGATGAAAATATTATTAGAAAATTTTTAAGAACCTTGCTCCCCATCTATGATATTAGAGTATTAGCCATCCAAGAGTTGAGATACATATCAAGAAAAAAACTAACTCTTGAAGGAATAGTGGGAAGACTTACTGCATTTGAGTTATCTAATTTTGATAACTACAAACCTGAGAATCTTGAATCTTCTTTCAAGGTCAAGTTGTTGTTGAAAGACACTAAAGAGGTGAAACCAAATAGGAAGAAATGTAAGATAAAATATGCATCCAATGACAGCAGCACAGAAGAAGAAGATGTGGAACAATTGGAAGAATTGTTGGTTAGAAGATTTCATAGAGGCAAAGGTAAATTCAAAGGTAAGATACCTATCATTTGTTTTAATTGCAATGAAGTAGGACATATTGATGCAAGGTGCACACAAAAAAAACTATAGAGAAGGCAACAAGTACAAGAACAAAAGAGAAGATGATAGCAAAGATTACAAAGACAAAGGCAAAAAGTGCTACATTATTGAAGAAGAGAATTTTGATGAAAATGATGATGAGGTAGTCTATGTAGCTATGAAGGATGAGTTAGATGAAGATGAGGCAAAAAAATTGGTAACTTGTGTAAACAAGAATGACAGGTGGATCATAGATAGTGGATGCTTACATCACATGATAGGAGACAAAAGTAAGTTTATTACCTTAACTCAGTATGATGGAAATAGTGTTAGATTCCATTGAGTTTATAGAGAAAATTTCATGTAATAATGCATATTATGTTGAAAGATTGAACTGCAATCTATTGAGTGTGTCATAGTTAGGCAATGTAGAATGCAAAGTAGAATATGGAAACAAAACTGCCAAAATCTATGACACTGATAGAAATCTAATAGAAAAAGAAGACCAAACTAGGAGTAATCTATTTTTACCTAGATATGGAGGGTGATGCATGCCTTATTGTAAGATTTTATGATGTGTGGCTATGGTATAAAAGGCTATGTCATGTCCACTTTGATAATCTAATTAGCATCAACAATATGAAAAAAGTTAGAGGTTTGCCTAAATTGAAGAAGCTTGACAATAGAATGTGCAAATAGTGTCAGCTAGGAAAGATGGCCAAGTCAAGTTTCAAAAGAAAAACCTATACTTCCAAAGAAGTACTAGAGTTAGTCCATACTAATTTATGTGCCCCAATAGAAATGTAAATCTATAAAGGAGATAGATATATAATGGTATTTGTTGATGATTACTCTAGGATGATGAATGTCATGTTCTTAAAGAAAAAATCTAATGCATTTCAAATGTTTAAGTGATATTTGGCTAGGGTTGAGAAAGAAACAGGAAAGAGTTTGAAGTGCCTAAGATCAAATAGAGGAGGAGAGTTCACATCAAAATAATTTGAGACATTTTGCAATGATAAAGGAATTAAGAGATAACCATCAACACCTAGAACTCCCCCACAGAATGGAATTGTAGAGAGGAGGAATGGATTAGTGATGGATTGCACTAGAACATCAATGATCGAGAATAATATTTCTCTAAAGTACTGGAGAGAAGTTGTAAGTATAGTTGTCTACACTGTAAATTGAGTATAAATCAAGAAAGGTACAAATGTAATGCCTTTTGAATCATGGTATGGTCACTCACTCAATGTAAAATATTTTAAAGTGTTTGGTTGCAAGTGCTATATTATTAAATATTTTAGAAATAGAAAGTTTGATGCAAAGAGTTATGAAGGTATATTCCTTGGATGCTCCACTAGAAGTAAAGCATATAAGTGTTTAAATACTAACACTAATAAAATTGTGGAGAGTAAAAATGTAAACTTTGATGAGCATACAAAAGTTCAAGTTGATGACTCCATTGACAAACCAAAAGAGTACATATCCTTTATATACTTCTATAAAGGAATGCCTTCTAAAGAAGATGTTGCCAATCAAGCTAGGAATCAACAAAAAGTTTCAGTATCTACCAAGTCACAACCAATGAATGTCGAGTTGCATTCAAAAGTTAGGTTGTAGAATGAACAAAATGCACATTCTAATTCTAAAATCAATACACATGGAAGAGATACTAAGCTACCTGAAAGAGATGTGCATAGTGACTCTAAAGCCTCAAGGCTAGACATGGAAATAAGGAAAGAACCAAGGCTATCCAAGTATGTGAGAAGACATCACCCTACTAAAAAAATCATTGGTGACAAGGAAGCCAGACCAATGACAAGAAACAAAATAAGAAATGAATCATGTATGCTAAGCAAAATTGAACCCAAAATAGTGAAAAATGCACTATAAGATGATGATTGGTGTAAAGCTATGGAAGAGGAGATTGAGCAGATAGAAAAGAACAAAACTTGGACTTTGGTTCCAAGACCAATTGATAAGAATTTGATTGGTACTAAGTGGGTATTTAGAAACAGGCTAGATGAGAATGGTGAGATCACAAGAAATAAGGCTAGACTAGTCTATAAAGGTTATGCTCAAGAAGAAGGACTAGACTACGGGGAAATATTTGCCCCTATTGCAAGAATGGAAGGAGTAAGAGCTCTACTTGCATATGTTGCTTACAAAGGTTTTAAAGTCTACCAAATGGATGTAAAGTTTGCTTTTCTAAATGGTATATTAGAAGAAGAAGCCTACATAGAATAAATAGAGGGTTTTTTTGATGACAACAACAAGGATATGGTTTACAAATTGCATAAAGCACTCTATGGTTTGAAACAAGTGCCTAGAGCTTGGTATGAGAGACTTCACAAATATCTTTTGAAGATAGGATTTGAGAGAACAAATGACAACATCAACCTATATATCAAGATAGAAAAAGGTAAAGACATTCTGATATCTGAAATCTTTGTTGATGATATAATATTTGGGGGAAAAGATGCACTATGTAAAGATTTTGTTGATAAGATGAAACATGAGTTTGAAATGTCAATTTTTGGGAAATCAAATTCTTTGTTGGATTGCAAGTATATCAACTGAAACATGGTATATTTGTGACAAATCAAAACATATCAAGGAGATACTCAAAACATTTGGCTTGGAGGATTCAAAACTAGTTAGTACACCAATGATAACATGACATAAGTTATCCAAGAATGATGAATCAACTGAAGAAAATTAGACAATGTATAGATCAATGATTGGAAATTTATAGTATGTTGTACATAGTAGACTAGACATTGCATTATTTTTTGGAATAGTGGCAACATTTTCTACAAACCCAAGAGAAAATCATCTAATGGCAATAAAAAGAATAATGAGGTACCTAAAAGGAACATATGACTTTGGCTTATACTACAACAGGACTATAAAGTTTGAATTAAATCCATACACTAATACAAATTGGAGAGGCAATATAGATGACAGAAAAAGTAGCAGTGGAGGAGCACTCTTCTTAGGTAGAAGATTAGTCACTTGGACTAGCAAAAAGCAAAGTTGTACCTCACAGTCTACAACTAAAGCTAAGTATGTTGCTGCTGTCATAAACTATACAAATATTATATGGATCAAACACTTGTTGAAAAGTATGAAGGAAGAGATAGCTAAACCTATGATACTCTATTGTGATAACGCAAGTGCCATCAACATATCAAAGAATCCTATGATGCATGCCAAAACAAAGTACATTGCAATTAACTATCACTATAAGAGAACTGGTGGAAGACAAACACATGAAGATGGAATATGTCAATTCAAAGGAACAAATTGCTAAAATATTCACAAAACCATTACCTAAAGATTCATTTGAGTATATTAGAGGTAAGTTAGTGGTAATACCCCTATCTAAGGCTATTTTAGTAACAACAAGAATGCCCTGCATCAAATGAGTTAATTGCTGAAATGATATAAATTGATGCAATGGATACTTACTTCAAGTTTTGCCTGAAGAAATTAAAATTCTAAAATTTCAAACAAGTCACAGACAAGGTATTAGCAAAAGTGAGACAAAAATGATCTTATTTTATGATAAGATGCTAAAATAATGAGATTTGATCAATTTTTTCTATTTCTCCCTCTTTGACAACAATGCCAAAGAGATTATCTTAGCATCTTATCAGAGAGGGAGGAGAACAAAAATGAGACGAAAATGTATTAACAAAAGAGATATCCCTAATACTTTGAAAGAGGGAGTTAGTTACAAAATTTAGAGGAAGTCATAAGAAATTCAAAGTTGCTGATAGAATGAATAATTTTGGATACAGAGTTTTCTTTTTGGCATTTGATTCACTATTCTAACCTAGTTAGAATTTTGATAACTTGGTTGATCAGTTTGGTTTGCCATCAATGCCAAAGAGGGAGATTATTGAAATCCAATTGAAAAAATCATTAATGAAGAAGGGAGATTGTTGATAAAGAATGTTTTCAATCATTGTTTTGTAACTAATGTCAAACCTGCTATTTGCTAGAATGACAATTGGTTATAAGATCCAAGTACTATCACTTAGTTGATTGATGAAGAGGATTTAATCAATAAGATGTAATAAAAGAACCTAAAGGAAAGGTTGAGTTTTGATTTTGTAATGAAGTACAAGGATCAGTTAAGACAATGGTAAAATGATGTATTGATAATACACTTGAAGATACAGAGGTTGGCTACACTTAGAAACTCTAGAAGAATAAGTTATAACAAAGCTATCTACAAAGATTGACTAAATCCATTAGTGGGTGCCAAGCAAGTTAGTTCATCTTGAGAAGATTATTAGTAAGCGCTGAGAAAATGAAAAATCTAGTGTGTGCCAAGTGAAAAAAAAGGTGCCAAGAAAGTTTAGGTGCTAAGCTAGAAAAAATGTAATAGGTGTCAAGAATCAGTAAAATTTAGTCGATGCTGAGTGAATCCACAGTAGGTGTTGAGTAACACAATATGTATCGAGCATCAAAAATTCAAAAGTGTCGAGCTACTGCATTATTTGAAAAGTCAAAGATTCACCATATCTAAGCCAATAAGTTTGTTACCTTGAATTTTGTGAACCAGATGGAAGATAAGGATGTTGAGCTAGTGGTGTAAAATTGTAGGTTAACCATTTTTACATGAATGCAGGTGGATTCCACATGATGCTTCTAGAAGAAACAAGATAAGGGGATGATACATCATATCTTACCTAATCCATTCAAACCTAAAACAAGAGAGAGAAGATAAGAGCAAGAAAAGTATTCCAAAGTCCTTCTTAAGGAGTTATAGCTCAAGAAGCAAAGAGAGATTGGGAGAGAGTGTGTGGTGTCAAGGAGAAGGCATTGAGAGAAAAGAATAGAGTACATAGACTCTACTTTGATAGGTGACCATAGAAGTGATTGCATTTGTACAATGAGCATGGAGACTCAAGGAGACAAAGCTTGAAAGGAAGATAAGCTATCAGAGCTATAGAGACTAAAAACCAAGCAAATTTGTGAATTGAATTGAGATCTAAAATTTGTGAGTTATCAGATCAAAAGAATAATGGTCAAAAGAATGCAAGGAGATGATTTCAGTGATGGTTTGGAAGTTATTACCAACCACAACAACTATAAAAAATGATGTATAGTCTAACCAAAGAAAGAATGGAAAGAAAGAGATACATTTGAAATCAATTTGGAGTAATTATAAGTTGTTATTTTGATTAGTTTTTCAATTTTTGTGGTGGTTCCATGTCTTTTACAACCATGTACAACTTGGAACCATGTATAATCTATATATTTTGATACTATTATTAATAATAATTTTTTGGATTTGGTTTAGGTTTATTTCATGTAGAAATGAATAAGTTATGAGCATTTTGGTAAAAGTTTTTATTTGTAGATCTATGGATATCTAACTATAGTGAGATGATATTTGGCACAAACACATTTGAACAAATAGAAAATATAATTATACTCAATGGAAATATAGGTGAAATATATATTTTTTCCATTAGTTTGAGTCCTTTTGATGAAAATGTGTGAAAGTTATGATAAGTTTGGTAAAAATTATCTTTTAAATATATTCATTGAAGTTACAATCAAAGATTTGTTCTTGTAGAATGCTTTATGCATTAGAAAAATTAATGGATTATAGATTTGGTGTTGAAATCTGATTTAAAAGATCACTATTGAAGAAGGGAGATTGTTTTTGATTAGCTAAATAGGTTTTATAGGGATCCTAAAACCCAATAGTTAAAACATATAAGGCTGATAATAAGTGTGAAAGCCTAGCCAAAAAAGTATAAGTTCAAAGGTTGATAATAAGCATAAAGTCCAGCCAAAAAGTAGAGTTCTAAGAAAAGACTAGGAAAAAAGACAAGTAATGCCAAGGCCTAAAGCCAGAACAAAAGCCAAAAGACAAAGAAAAATAAAAGAATGTGCAAGAGTTATTCCTTGCTCTTTTTCTCTAGCTCTTGCATAACTTAAGCAGCCTCAAAGGCTAGTTGATTCTCCTCTACTTCCAGCTGTTGTGCCCTTTGGTCCCCCTGGTCCTAATTAGGAATGGTGTTGTCCTTTGTAGAGTCATCCTCCTTTTTGGCTTCATCCCTATCTTTTCCTTCCTCATCATCTTGCATTTCTCTATCTTTGATCCAACCCGTAAGAGAGATGATGTTGTTATTAATGGAAGTTAACAAAGAGAACATCTAATTTGCAAAGTTGTGATTGTAGTTCTCTAGGTTGTGTATCCTTCTTTCTGCCAGATTGAGCCTGTCAGCCAAATCCATCCTCCTGTTAGCATCCATCCCATTCCTTGTTTCCTCAATATGTCTCACCTATTCTTTGACCTCCTCCAACTTGTGGAAAAGCCATTTGATTGATCTAAAATTTTCAATCATACTATTATGAGAATTATTCAAAAGGTTCATCCCTATCTCCCTGACTATGTCCAAAATAGCCACTATCATTGGGTCAATGAGTTCTTCTAGCCCTTGTTCCTCTTAATTTTCCATGAGGATTTGGGGATTCATGGCCCCCCTGAAGATGCCAATCTTCAAAGTCTTGACATTAAAGTTTATCCAAGCTTTCCCCATATCATTAACCTACACTTCTCCTTCCACATACCCTACATTCTCCTCTTTCTACTCCTCAGGTTGGGCTTCAAGGCGGATAGGAGATAGGGGCAGCACATACACCTCCTCAAATTGAGAGCACACTTCCTCCAAACTCTCCCTCTTGCATTTCTTCCTTCCACTTTCATCATTAATTTCCTCCTACATCTCCTTAACCACCTCCTCAAACTCTGACTCCTCCTCATCATCACTATCTCCCTCCTCATCCTTCTTAGGAGGCTTTTGCCCAAGATCCCTAGGCCTTTTTTAGCTAGGAGTTATGGGGGAGGGTGATTTTTTTAGCTTGGTGAGTCACTAATTTCCCCGAAGAAGAGATCCCTCCTTCCTCAGAGATGAGGCTCTGAATTTCATCTGAGTTAGAGGAGTAACTAGAACTACCAAACTCCACATTCTCTACCTAAGGGGGAGCAATGCTTATAGTTTGAGCCTTGAAGTGATCGTGGATAAGTAGCAGAAACCCCTCATGCAGAGCTGAGTTTGTAGTGGGCTTCTTTTTGAAGCTATCCACTACCTTGCTCATAGAGGTTAATAGATAATATGGATAGGAAATATTAGCATTATGCTAAAAATGATTCAATATAACAAAGTGGTGGGTACGAGCTCTATCAGACCTAGGGTCCAACATGATGTACTTGATAATAGCTCTCAGAACATACCTCCACTGCTTCTTCATGAAGTCAAGGACATAGTAGGTGTCAATCTTTCTTAGTGCCTTCAGTTCCTTCTCACTCTCCACAAAGTCCCTAACCGCATTGGTCGAGAGCTTCTTATCCCTGAAGAATTTAAAACCCTCGATAGGGATTTTAATGATAGTTGCAATCACCTCCTCCATTATCTAAAAGTAGACCTCATTCACCTTCACCCTACCATCCTTCCAGGACCCCACCATACTTTTGGTCACCTCCTAATTGAATCCATGCAGCTTCATGATATAATTGGTAACCCCACCCTCTTCTAGCTTTTCCCACACTTCCTCCCTACTTCTCCATTTCTCAGAATCTCCCACCGACTCCTTTCTGCACCTTTTGCCTACCATTTTTGCACACTACACACCCTCTTTACTCATGTACTCCTCACTTTGTGACTAAAAGGGACCTCTGAGAGTAAGCAATAAACAAATAAAAATAGCCCTGCTATTGCTCTAGAAGTGAGTGCAAAAAAAAACCCACAAAGTGTGTCAATTAATCAATAATGAATCATTGCAGTTACAATTTCCCATGCTTCCATTTTGAAAAGTACCCTTATTTCTGAAAACCTTCATAATCATAATTATAGCTTGATTTTCTCCATACTTCCTTGGATCTTGTCCAAGTCGATCAAAATTTTAACATCTACCAACAAAAAAACTCCAGGATGCCAAGTCATTTTTTCATCTACGCCGACCCTAATGTTCATAAACTTGTCAGCAACCACGTTTGCTTCCCAAAAAATATTAGTGACATGGATTCTATTAAATTTGGCAAGGGTCTCACATGTCTCATCAATTAGATTTGCAATCATCCATGATGGATGTGAGTTGCCAATGATGCACTTTATAATGTTATTTGAATCCCCTTCAAGCCATAAATTGGTAACACCAATTTCAAAAGCCAATTTTACAACATTGCACACGACATTCACTTCTACAAAATGATTGGTTTAGAATCCCAATGGGAGAGAAAAAGCCACAATACTATCTCCATTTTCATTCCTTATCACACCTCCACTACCTGAGGAGCCAGGGTTGCCCATAGAGGCTCCATCGAAGTTGGCTTTGTGCCAGCCTTCAGGGAGGAGGAACCACTTGGCTTCCTATCTTTTCCTTGATCTATCTTTTACCTTCTCCTTTTTCTTGCCTCTTATCTCAAATTCTCAAAAAGTTTTCCTTTATGTTACTAATAATTTTTCTCCCAACAACTAAAGCCGGCTCCTCCCTATCTTTGAAAATCTGATTATATCTCTCCTTCCATATGCTCCAACAAAAATGGGGTAGGATCCAAGAGCTAATTTCCTACAAGAAAAACCCATTGAACAAGCCATGCCATTGACAAAAAAAGTATAGAAGCTTAGAAGGAAAGCACTAGCTATGGCCTAAGTCTTGGGTGAGGATGCCCCAAACTATCCTAGAGAAAGAATAGCGAATGAACATATGGTTGCATGTCTCTGATTCTTCTCTACACAAAACACATCTGTTGGGCATGATGTGACCTCTTTGGATGAGATTTTCCTGGGTTAGAGTTTTGTCCTAAAGAGCCAACCAAAAAAACATGTTGACTTTTGGCATGAGGCTAGGGATCCAAGCCCTTGACCAAAGGGGAGACTTTTTTAAGCTCCATAAAGTAGAGTACCCAAAGGTAACCGAATAGAGCCCATTGACATTATCTCTCCAAACTAGAACATCCTTATTATTGCTAAGGGATAAGGAATTAAGCATGATCATGATTGGTTTGAGGTCATCTGAGATAATGGAAAGGTCCCTCCAACCCTGTTCAATCTTATAATTGCTGACTTTGTGCCCATAAAAGTTGATGCAATCATTAGACCAAAACCCATAGCTAGGGTTGTTCATAAGGGGGCCCTGAGAAAGCCAACTATCAGGCAAAAATAGAATGTCCTCCCCATTACCTAGCTTCCAAGGGACTTTTGAGTTAGCCAAGTCCCTAGCTTTTAAGAAACCATTCCAAACAACAAAACCTCTTGGGATATCCTCACCAAAGAGGGTGAACTAAATAGAGGGCCTCTTTATATACTTATTTACTATAGTGTCTCTCCATTCCCTTGTGCTACTAAAGATGTGCTAGATTTTCTTTTCCAAGAGGGCCTTATTGAGGTGAATGAGCTTCCTAGTTTCCAAACCTCCATTCTTCTTGGGGAGGAAAACTTTGCCCCATGCAATAAGGGGGTACCTTTTATTCCTTTCAGCTCCTATCCACAAAAAATCCCCCTAGATTTTCTCCATCATCTCAGTGTATTTTACTGGTATGGTAAAAAGGCTCAAAGCATATATCAACAAGTTTTGAAGGATGGATTTAACTAGGTGACATTTTCTAGCTTGGCTAAGAATGGCTCCTTTCCAGCCTACTAGTTTCTTACTGAACCTTTCCATGATGCCATTCTAGAAGGAATCTAAAGGGGTCATTCCCAAGGGGAGACCAAGGTAGGTAGAAGGAAGCTTCCCCACTTGACATCCCAAGATTTTGGAGATTCTCTTCTGTCTTTCCTCTCGAGTATTGATAAAGAAAATAGAAATTTTGTCCCAATTGATGAGCTACCCCAACCCTCTAGAATAGGTGTCCAAAGTGTCTTTCATGGACTTTTCCTCCTTGACTGAGGCCTCTCCACCCATAATAGTGTCATCAAAAAATTGCTGATGCGTAAAAGGGGTGCATTTGGACGAAGGTTTAAAACCTTTGATCCTCCCTTCTATCTTTTTCTTCTCCATGAATCTGCCAATGCATTCTACCAGGATAATAAAGAGAATAGGTGATAGAGGATCCCCCTGACGTAGGCCTCTAGTAGGTTTGAAGAAACCAAAGGGGGATCCATTACATAAAAAAGCTAGAGAGGGAGTGGTGACCAACTGGGAGATTAGCTTACACAATTTGACATCAAAGCCAAAAGCCTTCAACACCAAATCCAAAAATGACCAATCAACCCAATTGTAGGCTTTGGACATGTCTAGTTTGAGTAACATCCCTTCTGTCTTTCTAGCTTCCATAGAGTGAATCACTTCATGCACCATAATAATTGAATCTAAAATATGTCTACCCAGAACAAAACCACATTGTTGTTGAGAAATAATTAGGGGGAGAAGCTTAAGAAGCCTTGAAGTGAGCACCTTCAAGATGATTTTATAAAAGGAGTTGCATAAACTGATGGGTCTGAACTTATCCAAAGTGTCTGCTCCTGGCACTTTGGGAATAAGAACTAAGAATGTAGATTTTATTTCCTTTAGAATACTTATGGCTCCAAAGAATTCCTGAACCGCCTTCACAACATCCTTCATAATGACAGGCCAATAAATTTGGAAGAAGAAGTGGGAAAACCATTAGGGCCAGGTGATTTATCTGCCGAAAGAGAAAAAAAAGCTTCTCTTACTTCAAAATCAGAACGAATGGCCCAGAGCAGATTATTATGGTGCGGTTGGAGGATCTGAGGAATATAAGAAAAAATATCATCCTGGTCCACTTTAGAGAGCAAAAGATCCCAAGATAGGAGGGAGGAGAAAAAAGAAACAACTTCATTTGATATATCTACTTCCTTTGTCAGCACATGCTGGCCTTTCTCCAAGCTAGAAATCCTGTTATTTGCTCTATGTTTAAGAGTAGTTAAATGGAAAAACTTTGTGTTCTGGTCTCCTTCCTTGAACTAGGTGATTCTAGATCTTTGCCTCCAATACTTTTCTTCTTTGCTAATGATGTCATGTAAATCAAATAGGATGGATAGCTCTTCTTTCCTATTCGAGGCATCATACCCATTTTCCTGAATGGAGGCTTGGATAGAAGAGAGATTTTTAGAGAGATCCTCTTTAAGAGAGAAGGGAGATTGTTGATAAAGAATGTTTTCAATCATTGTTTTGTCACTGATGTCAAACTTGCTATTTGCTGGAATGAAAATTTCTTTTAAGATCCAAGTGCTATCACTTAGTTGATTGATGAAGAGGATTTAATCAATAAGATATAACAAAAGCACCTAAGGGAAAGGTTGAGTTATGTTTTTTTAATGAAGTACAAGGATTAATTAAGACAATGGTAAAATGATGTATTGATAATACATTTGAAGATACAAAGGTTGGCTATAGTTAGAAACTCTAGAAGAATAAGTTATAACAAAGTTGTCTGCAAAGTTTGACTAAATTCATTAGTGGGTGCTGAGAAAGTTAGTTCATGCTAAGAAGATTATTAGTAAGTGCCCAGAAAATGCAAAATCTAGTGTGTGCCGAGTGAAATAGAAGGTGTTGAGCAAGTTTAGGTGTTGAGCTAGACAAAATATAATAGGTGTTGAGCATCAATAAAATTTAGTTGATGCTAAGTGAATCCACAATAGGTGTTGAGTAACACAATATGTGCAGAGCATTAGAAAGTCAACAGTGTTGAGCTGTTGCATTATTTGAAAAGTCAAAAATTTTCCAGATGTGATCTAATAAGTTTGTTACCTTGAATTTTGTGAACCAGATGGAAGATAAGGATGTTGAGCTATTGGTGCAAAATTCTAGGTTAACCATTTTTAGGTGAATACATGTGGATTCCACATGATGTTTCTAGAAGAAACAAGATAAGGGGAAGATACATTGTATCTTACCTAATCCATTCAAACCCAAAATAAGAGAGAGAAGATAAGATCAAGAAAATTATTCCAAAATCCTACTTAAGGAGTTGTAGGACAAGAAGCAAAGAGAGATTGGGAGAGACTGTGTGGTGTCAAGGAGAAGGCATTAAGAGGAAAGAAAAGAGTACAGAGACTTTGCTTTGATAGGTGACCACAAAAGTGATTGCATTGGTACAATGAGCATGGAGACTCAAGGAGACAAAGCTTGAAAGGAGGATAAGCTGTCAAAGCTATAAAGACTGAAAACCAAGCAAATTTATGAATTGAATTGAGATCTAAAATCTGCAAGTTATGTTGTGAGTTATTAAATCAAAAGCCCTTATTATTACTCTCTAGAAATTGTATTAGTTAGGAAAAAATCCTATGGACTTAGGTTGGTCTAATAGCCATTAAGAAATCCTTTAATAGGGTGACATTACAAGTGAATATTTTAAAGTCCTCTAACCAAGCTCACTCCTAATAGGGTGGTTGAAATCTCTTAACTAGGTCACATCTAATAGTGTGTTTTGTAGCCTTAAATAGGGAAGGTCTTTCACAAGGCATCACTTCAGAAGAGTGAGAAACAAGGGAGCATGTTACTAGTGGTCTTTCCCAAATTGGGTTTCCACATAAATCACTATGTCATGTGTTGATTTTTCATATCTCATTCTTGCATATTGATTTATTAGTAACTTGCTAAGAAGAATGTTTAGCTTGGATGCATGGTTAGATTAAATGGGCTCATTATACTTAGTGAAAAAGTTTTATTAGGAGATTTGGACCTTGAAAAACTGATTCACACCCCCCCACCCTTAGTTTTTGAGAATAAAATTAGTTCTTGATATAGAGATTATAACTTGTAATTGGATTTTTGAATTAGGATCAAATTTGGATATGATTTAGAAGTACTAATTTTAAATAATTTATCAAAAGTATATGGAAAGAAAGTTTTGGGAAAAATTGTTATGAACAATGGAATTAGATATAGAAATCAAGACATACAAATTCAAAAAGGTTGATGTTTTTGTGTTGAAAAGTGTTATGATTTTCCTCACGAGTTGCCTCTAAGATTGTAATTTATTTAATGAATGGTGAAGGGATCAAAATATGTGCCATTGATTTTATTTTTTGTAAGGATTCTTTACATAAAACTTTGAATTTTCCTCTATGTTGAATTATTTCAGTTGTATGTAGATTTGGGTTTGTTTGAAATCCTATTTACATCAAATTGGTAGTAGAGCCGAGTGAAAGATATGGGTTGGTAAAGTTGTTTGTTGATTGTTATTTTTTTGTTGCAAGAATCCTATCCATTGTGGTAAGAAATTTTATGAATGTATGTGTGCAAAAGTCCTAAGAAGGGGTCTTAATATTGTCTCCATCAAGATGAAGTTGGGTAGAAGGTGCAAAAAGAGAAACCACTAAGAGAGAGTGGTTGTGAATCTTCCAAGGTATTGGATGGAAGAGTTGGAAATATGTGGGTAATTGGATAGAAGCAAGAGGGTTAGTGGATTTCTAGAATCTTTCTTTGTCATCCATTTAAACTCTATTAATGAGAGTCAGTTGCAAGGTAGAGGGCACAATAGAAGTATGGGACAAATTTTGTTTGTAGATTACTAGCATAGGCATTTACATGGGACATGGAAATTTTTTTAACTCAAAAGTATGGTGCAAGAGAACCTAAAGTAAAAGAACACAAGGAGTTTAAAAGTTCTTGTATCATATTTGAAAAATTATTTGAGTCATTTTTTAATGTATTTGAGTCCAATGAATCAAATGTAAGGGCTAGAGAAGCTGTTTGTAATAAGTAGTTAAGATTATGCAAGGAGGTCTCAATATGTTCAATAAAGGTCAAAATGGTCATTTTATATGTGAATAGACCTATTTTTATCTATCTAAAGTCATTTGAGGCATAATTTTGGTCTAGGTTAGGTTTATACAAAAGTTGTAATGTAAAAATGCATAAAGTTCATAAAATGTTGTCAAAAATGCATAATGGTTAAGAGAATGTAAAGAGATTGTTTCAAAGGTGGTTTTGAAGTTATAACCAACCAAAACCACTATAAAACTTATGTATGGTTGAACCAAAGCAATAACATAAGGAAATTGATACATTTGAAATCAATTTGGAGTAATTCTAAGTTGTTATTTTGATTAGTTTATTAGTTTTTGTGGTGGTTCCAAGTATTGTATGGTCATGTATAGCCTAGAAACGATGTATAATATGTAGATTTTTATATTTTTGTGAATAATCTTTTTTTTTCAATTTTTTTTGGGTTTATGTCATGGAGAAATGAATAAGTTATGAGCATTTTGGTAAAAGTTATTAATTGGAGATCTGAGGATATCCAACTACAAATAGATTAAAATATTTGGTATACACACATTTGAATGAATTAAAACATCTAATTATACTCATTGGAACAATATGTGAAATTATTTGGAAAATTATGATAAGTTTTGTGACAACTATCTTTTAAAGATGTTCATTGAAGTTATAGTCCGACATTTGTTCTTGTAGAATGCTTAATGCATTGGAAAAATTAATGTCTTACAGATTTGGAAACTAGACTTAGAAATGGTAAATTTTAACTTATTTTGGTTTCATTTGGATTTTTTTAAGAAAGATGTCAAATTACCCAGGCATGGTTTTGGGTTTTACTTCTAGTTTTTATAGTGTAATTTTATCTTAATAGAGAGATCATAACTTGTAATTAGGTTGTTGGATTGGGCTTAGCTATGGATATGATTTATAAGGAATAATTTTAAATAATCCTACAAACAATTTGGAAATAAATTTTTTGGAACAAACATTATGAATAATGGAATCAGATATAGAAAGTAGGCTACACAAATTGAGAACGGTTGATGTTTTTGTGTTGAAAAAGATTTTTTTTCCCTCAAGATATGCTTGTAAGAATGAAATTTATTTAATGGATGTTGAAGGTATCATCATATGTCCCACTTATTATTCTTTTGTAAGGATTCTCTACATCAAACTTTGAGTTTGCCTCAATGCTGAATTTTTAATGTTAGTGATATGTAGATTTGGGTTTATTCAGAATCTTATTTACATCACCAATCCGTGAGTGAAAATCTCTAGTTTCAAGACTAATCATTTGATCAAGAATTTTTGGAATCATTTTGGGGGATACAAGTGTCAATCCAAAACTTTCTCAAGGGTCATTTTTCCAAATTATATAGGATAGAATTTTTTTTCGTATTTTCTTTGTATGCATAGAAGAGAAACTATCTATGGATGGGGGCATATGCCCATTAAAATCACATAGTCATGAGGTATATTCTATTGGGCCCTACAATTGGAGCAATTATTATGTTGTCATTGATTTCAAACCTAATTTGTAAGAGAATTTTCTATTTGATTTGAGTTTCATATCTATATGATTGATGAAGAGGATTTGAGAGAAGACATAACAAAAGCACCTAGAGAAAAGTTTAACTTATGAGGAAACTAGAATAGAAACTTGATCAATTAGACTTTGACAAGATAAAGTGGTTGTTTAATCATGCTACATGTAAAGAATATATTTGCATTGAAGCCTTGAAGAAGTGATCAAAGAATGACTAAATGTGCAAGATTGACTAAGAAAAAGAGCAAAAGATTAAGGAACTTGAGGTTTATGTTGAGTGATGCTAAAGTTGACCAAGTGACAGTATAAGCCAAGCATTAGTATTGATTAAGAATTAGTATATGTGTAGAAAAAAATGATAATAGTGACTGATTAACCCAGTTTTGACCAAACATCAAAACATAGTGTTGGTTGAGGGATTACATTTGACAAATTATGAGGAAATAGTGATTTCTAGCCAACACAGATGATTTCTTGGAATATGGAAAGTGTGTTGAAGATAATTGATGAGTTAGATTATATAGTAAAAGGAAAGGGTTAGGTGAGTGATCAAAGGCTTAATTTATAGAGAATTTTCTAAAAAGGAAGAAGATGAATGAGTAGGTGGACAGATTCATTTAATGTGTTGAATCTGATCAAAACCCTAAGATCTACCATGGTGTTTAAGCAAAAAAAATTAGAGTTATCTATTTAAGGAGATAAAAGGACTAACTTAATGTGGCTAGAGTAGTTTTTTATTCTATTTATTGGAGAAATTAATAAGGCTAATAACTATTGTGAAGTTGTGAAGATTGATTTCTTGAAGGGTTTCCAAACAAATTAGAGATAGAGATGACAATGGAGGCTAGTCAATGGATCAACATGTGAGCCAAATTATGATCTATATTTTTAAAGTGAGTTGTATTAGTAAAATCAAAACCTATTGTTACTTTCTAACCATTTTATCAGTATTTAAATCCTTTCAACAAGGTTGACCTAATAGTCATACATAAATCCTTTAATCAATGTGACATTCTAATGGAATATTCTAAAGTCTTCTATCAAGGCCACTTGTAATAGGGTGATTAAATCCTTTAACAAGGTCACATTTAATAATATGTTTTTTAACCTTTAATAGGGTTGGATCCTAACAGAGATCACTTCAGAAGAGTGAAATATTGGTGACACGTTACTTGTGGTTTTTCCCAAATTGGATTTTCACATTAAATCCCAGTGTCAACTTGTGTGGATGTTATTTGTAATGATTTATTAATAATGTTTTACATTATACAAGTTTGTTATTACTAGGATAGTGGACTTCTAGTTGATGTTGTTGATAATCTTCTATAGGGGCCAAGCCAATGGATTCTTGGATCTGAAGTAGTTGAAGTTTTTAATTATTGAATTGGTACATCATGACCTTGGATAACCGATTCACCCCCTCTTAGTTATTCTAAATAATTATAACAATATGAAACATAGTCCTCTTGATTACTATAATTAATTAATCACTAGAGAATCCATCTCAACATGATTTAATCCTTTTAAATCAAAATGATCGAGATCACCAAAGATTTACTAAATCATATCCTCTCTCTTCTCCCTCTCTTTCAAGGTTTCCTAAAATTTCAACCTCCCCCTCAATCTTACTGCCCCTCTTTTTACTATAAGAACATTCTTGGAGGAAAAGATCAAGCTCAATAGTAATTACTTTATGTATAGAATTAATAATAAATCCAAGATAAATTCATTATATTAAGAGTACAATACCTGGAAATTTAAATAGTGATATTGATAGTATTTGGAAAAATAATCTAAGAACAAATATGTCTATCTATGTGTTGTGTGTGTGCATGTTTTTTGTTAGAAATAATAGTCCACCAAGATAATTGAGGGGGTGGGGGTGGGGTGGAGCTAAATCAATTATCCAATGAAAACAATTATCAACCTTTATTAAACTTAACCATTCAATCAAAGTAAATAGTAACCATAAAAAGATGCACATACAATTACACTAGATTTTTTAACAAAGGAACCCCTTGATCAGAGGAAAAACCTTGGTGAGAATGATGCCCAAAAGATGATGTACTAATATAAATATTCATTGTTAGGGGATGGACCCTATTAGGAGTCTATTACAACATTTAGTACATATGAGTCCTTGTTAGGAGACTTTGAATCCTTGTCAGGAGATTCCAACCTTGTTAGGAGTTGTGCCAACCCTGTTAGGATTTGTAGAAGGTAGAAAGACCCACTATCCAAATAGCTTCTAGGGAAAGACCACTGAACTCACTATCCAACTAATCTCTCAACTATTTGTTGCAGAATAACTATCTATATTATGCTTTAACCTCTTTCCTCTATCCTGTCAACTAAACCAATTATTGTCAAACCTTATAGAGTAGGTCATGAACCTTAGATCTAAATATCAAAACCTCAATCACTCAATAAAACTTCAGCAATGAAGTTTTCTCCAACTTCACTCTTCTCTTCTTATCTTCACATTTTGATCTTCATGCTTCTTGCAACCATTCATACATTTCCTTACATGATAAAGGAAAATGTCCTTCCTTTATACATAATCCATAAAAAAATTCCCTGAGTTGGATATTACACCTTCTCAATTAATTATCATAGGACCTCATTAAGGATACGATACACTTAGCAATAGCATTAATCTTTTTCCTTGTAGCTTGAATAAATGTTTGTACGTGTGACATCATGATGAGAAAGATTAGTCATGTAATCTCTAGAATGTCTTCTACACATCTTTAACTTCAACTTATTAGAATCTCAATTCTGTTAAGAGATATAACAAGTTTACTAGAACATGCTTTTGTAAACTCTATCTTAGAACAATTTTCACCAAAACTTGCATAACTTCTTCTAGACTTAATATCTTATTCTTTCAAAGTTATCCACATATGCTAAAAAATTATTAATATCTCCCTTTAACCTCACTTACTAAAAATGCTCAACAATCTATTCATACCAACTAGATCTTTATAGTTGTTCTTCTGTCGAATACCAAAGAAAAATGTTATGTTGACATCAATAAGAAACACAATAATGAATGTAAAATATCATCATGATAATGATATAATAATTTTTTTACAATAATCCCCCATAGAAGTATCATTAGAATTCATTCTTTGAATAGTCTGCCCCTTTGGCATTGATGGAAACATAGATGAAAAACATCTAGTTCCAAAAATACCAACTATAAAAGATTATTACCAACTGTAAAAGTTTTTTATCCTTTCTTTTCAAATCCTCTTAATCAATCATTATCCCCATTGATATGCCATAATAACTCTGTATCACACTATTTTTCATGCTGTAATCTCTCCCCCATTGACATCAATGTCTTTAGCAACCATCAATCTCTACAAAAACTATCTCTGACTTGCTCAAGTGCCCAAAGACACTATTCATAGTAGCATCCAACAAGAGTCCTACATGACTCGATCCATCATAGATAATCCCCCATATAGGAAGCATTAGTATTCATTCCAAATAAAAAATAGTGCTCTCTAACACTGGACTGATGAACTCTTGCATCATCTACTCTCATGTAGGTAGGAGCATAACCCCTAGCATATCTTGCAAATACTCAAAAGTATCTTGGGGAAGAGACTTGGTGAGAATATCTACAATCTTCTCTTTTGTGCTTACATACTCCAATCTTATTTCCCTTTTAGAGACTTTCTCTCTCAAGAGAATCCCCAAATGAGATGTCCTAGCCCCTAGCAAGTAACCACATAATGGAAGATAAATAACAATGCAAGATTTGAAGCCAAGTCACAATAATTTGTTCATAGATATAACTAGTTACATGCAATGTGCTAGGCTATAGGGCCTTCCCAGTTATGGCCAAACACAAAGAAAGTAATAGTCTACAAGATCCCTCAAGATCCAATCTAAACTCTAGCTAGTCCAAATTCACACTTTGGTAGAAACCTCCAAGGAAGATCTTAACTTGTGCTCTCAAGCCCTCCAATAAATCTCCTTAATTTTCAAGACTCAGCTAATATCTCTCTTCAAAATTCACTCCTCTACCATCTCCTCTTCTCCAATATGGATAAATAATCACAATCCTACTATAAACTGCCTCACATTTGATGCTCTATCCATATTCTCAAGAAAAAATCACTCTTCAGCTACGCTCCACACTCACTCCTCCTTCAAATGAATAATGATAATTAAAGACTTCACAAAAACCCCTACTTATACCAATCTAAGCCACAAGTTAGCCTTTAATGCTAAAAGCAAAATAAACCTAACATTACATACTTGAAGAGCCACAAGTCAACCTCCAACATAAATTAAATGTCCACAAATTGATACCCAAGAAAAATCATGATATCCCCTATCCTTGATTGCATTAGAACTTATGATTCAAAATAAAGGTATTACTTTAGGTCCTCTACAACCCCTTAAGGGTGCAAAGGATTATTCATTAAGGATATCTGCACGTCCATCCTAAAAGTCATGTACAAAAACCCATTGTGCAAACTACCAGAAATTGATACTCTAGGAGAATGGCCATATCTCAAAACTTATAATGAATTAGAACTTGCACTTTTGAAAAAAGTAAATATAGGTCCTCTTCAATCCCCAAAATTTTCATCCTCTAACTCATTGCACAAAACCAATTACACAACATGCAATAAGCACCCAAAAACCAAAAAATATATCTCTAGCATCAAGGTAAAAATGGCTCTAACTTCAACATGATAACTCCAATCTCTATGCACACATAGGAAAAGGTTCCCCAATGTGTCTCCAACACATTCCTAAGCATGAAAAGAATAACTCCACAAAATCCAAGCTCAATGCTCCTACATAAGACTCCCCAGATAAATAGAAAAGTATGTCCCATACTTTAATGCCCAAAGAAAGATGTGTAACCAACTCCATGTTTACCAAAGGCTTTGACTTCATCAAATTCAATAGAAAAAATATAAAAATAAACCATCTATGCTTCATCCACTAAAACATCATAATAAAATACATACTAGCAACCCAATCAACATTCTCACACCCAAGAACAAACTAAACATAATGCTTTACCAACAACACCTCATTCACATCAACAACTAGTGAATCCACACCAACAACAAAAAAATCTAGATCAATAGCAATATATAGATCTCCATCAACACTTTCCAAAATCACAACACTAGCAATCTCAATTCTTAGAAGATGCTCTACAATATACAAGTCACCACCAATAGTAATGAGATCATCCACAACTAAGTACTATAAAATCTCCATGTCAAAATCAACCAACTGATAATGAAAACCAATCTCCATCCTAGAACTAGCAAGATTAGGAATATCCTTAGCAAAAACCTCCAGTTGCTCTGTAGGTTCTATATCAAACTCCACAAACTAATCAGAAAAACCAACCTCTTCCACCTCGACCTTTCTATATCATCTTCTCTCTTGAACAAGTCTTCTAACTGGCTAGACAACTCTCCTCCAGATCAGTAGACTCTAGCTCCAATAGCATATAACTTCTTTCTTTGGTTCCTCAACTCTTTTAGAAAAAGTAGCATCCACTCAAGCTATTTTCTCATTAATCCTCCTCTCCATAATATCATGGAGATTCATAATCATCCCAAGGTCCAATCCTCTTAGAACTATCTTTCAAGATCTTTGCAAACCCTCTACAACAAATCACCAATAGATTGATATTCCTGAACAAGATCAACCTTCAATCTTTGCAACCAAAGATCCATTTGCATGTCCTCACAAAGTCCTGGCTCAAATTGCCTCAACTTCAACAATTTTTCTACACACTTAGGAAAAACCTTATCTCTAATACCACCTAATGTAGTGGAAGGTGGGAGAATCCCCAAAGGAGACATCCTATCCTCTAGCAAGTAACCACACAATGGGAGATAAACAATAATGCAAGATTTGAAGCCAAGTCTCAATAATGTATTCATAGATATAACTAATTACACGGGATGTGCCAGGCTATAAGGCCTTCCTATTTACAACCAAATACAAAGCAAGTAATATTTCTAAAAGATCCCTCAAGATCCAATCTAGATCCTAGCTAGTTCAGATCCACACTCTGGTAGAGACCTCCAAGGAAGATCTCAACTTGTGATTGCAAGCCCTCTAAGAAATCTCCTTGTTTCCCAAGCCTTAGGTACTAGCTCTCTTTAAAATTCACTCCTATAAATCTTCTTTTCTCCAAGATGGATGAATAATCACAATCCTATTATAAACTGCCTCACATTCAACACTTTGTGCACAGTCTTAGGAAAAACCCACTCTTCAACAACTCTCTACACTCACTCCTTCAAATAAATAATGATAATTAAAGACTTCACCACAATCCCTACTTATACCAATCTAATCCACAAGTCATCCCAAAATGATAAAAACTAAATAAACCTAACATTAAATACTTGAAGAGCCACAAATCAGCCTTCAATAGAAATTAAATGTCCAAAAATTGATACCTAAGAAAAATTGTGGTATCTCCTAGCCTTGATTGAATTAGAAATTTTTATTCAAAATAAAGGTATTTATTTAGGTCCTCTACAAACCCTTAAGGAAGAAAAGGTTGATTCATTAAGGATATATATGAATCCATCCTGAATGTCATACACAAAAACTAGTCGTGCAAACTGCCAAAAATTGATACTCGAGGAGAATCGCCATATCTCAAAACTTATAATGAATTAGGACATTATCCTTTTTAAAAAAAGAAGTATTCCCAGTCCTCTTCAATTGTATAATTTTTAATTGTGTAACTCATTATGTAAAATTAGTTACATGACCTACAATAGGCACCCAAAAACTAGAAAATACAGCTCCAACAACAAGGTAAAAATGGATCTAACTTCAACATGATAACTCCAATCTCTATGAACACATAGGAAAAGGTTCCCCAACATGTCTCCAACACATCCCTAACCATAAAATTCCTAACTCCACCAAATCCAATCTCAATGCTCCTACATCATGTAGGTAGGGGCATAACCCATAGCATACCTCACAAATACTCAAAAGTCTCTTTGGGAAGTGGCTTGGTGAGAATATCTGAAATCTTCTCTTTGGTGCTTACATACTCCAATCTAATTTCCTTTTTAGAAACTTTCTCTCTCAACATGTAATACTTAATAGAAATTTTCTCAGTCTTAGAATGCAACACTATGTTCTTAGACATATTCATTGTGCTTGTGTTATCACAATGTATGACAACAAGTTCACTAAATTCTATCCTTATATCCTTTAGCATCTACTTCATCTAAGCAACTTGATTACAATTGTTTGCTATTGCAACATATTCTACCTCTACTATACTTTGTGAGGTACAATAATTCTTCTTTCTTAACCATGAAACCAATCTTCCTCCAAGAAAGAAGGCTTTACCTCTAGTGTTCTTTTTGTCATCCATACTTCCTACCTAATCAACAACAATATAAGCATATAAAGTGAAATCATTAGATCTATCATACCACAATCCAAACTTTGGTGTTCCTTTCAAGTATCTAAATATCATTTTGATTGTGGCATAATGTGCTTCTCTAGGATCAGCTTGAAATATCACAACAATTTCAACTAAATTTACAATATTTGGCCTGATGTGAAATCAAATATTGCAACCCTCCAATCATAGATTTGGACTTGTTCTACTCAACAGTAGGTTTCTCATCCTTTTTAGATACCTTGTGTCTAGTTACCATAGGTGTTCCAATTGGTTTACATGTTTCCAAACTAGACCTTTTTAGTATATCTTTCCAATACTTATTTTGAGATATAAAGATTCCTTCTTTATCCTGTAGAATCTATAATCCTAAGATGTATTTCATCTCTCCTATCATGCTAGTTTCAAATTCCTTCTTCATTTCTTCTGCATACTTGTCACTTTCATCATTATTTCCTCCAAATATGATATCATCTACAAATATTACCAAAATCATCATTCTATCATCTATTTCTTTCGAATATTGATTACCATCTGTCATACCTTTGCTAAATCCAAGCTTTGTTAAATGCTTGTCCAACCTTGCATACCAAGTTCTAGGTGCTTGCTTTAGGCCATACAATTCTTTCTTAAGTCTACATACCATGTCCTTGTCATCTGTTAGAGGAAAACCTTCCAGTTGTTCTATGTATAGCTCTTCTTCAAGCTCTCCATTCAAAAATGTTGTCTTGACATCTATCTAATCAACTTTGAATTTCTTAGGAGCATAGGTTTCATCATAGTCTATTCCTTCTTGCTATGAGTAACATTTACATACCAATCTTACTTTGTTCCTTACAACTTCACCTTGTTCATTCATGTTGTTCTTGAATACCTAGTTTTTTCCTATCACATTCTTGTTTGCTGGTCTAGGGACCAATTCTCATGTCTCATTCTTCACTATCTAATCCAATTATTCTTTCATAGATTGCCTCCAATAGTCATATTTACATGCCTCATCTACATTCTTTGGTTCAACTTGAGATATTAGACATAGTTCTTCATTGATTTTACTTCTTGTCATCACACCTTTATCTCTACTTCTGATGATCTTCTTTGGTGGATGATTCTTTGTCATATTCTTACTAGAAGTGAGAGTTGTTATCTCAAATCTTAGCTATATTGAAGGTTTTGAGATTTTATGCTACCTTTTCTCACCTTCATTCTAAAAATCATTGTTAGTCTCAAAGAACACTTCATCATTTTATCTAACAATTCCATAATTATCCTCTTCTTTACAATCATCAATAATAGTTACCAAGGCTATATCTTCTAATACTTCCTCTTTCTTAGCCAATTTTAAGTTCACTATCCTTATCATCATAATAATTCAAGAATCTTTCCATACTTTCTTTAAATTCTTCATCTTCATCAGAAAGTGAACTCTTTTTAGTTTTTCTTACTCTCTTGGAGCATGTAGATGAAAAATGACTAAACTCATTAGATTTCCAAAAAGAAAACATTTCCATACCTTCTTGTTCTATTTTCATAAGTAAATCAGTACCTTCCTTGATCTACATGTCTTGTTTAGCCCTTGGGTCTGGATCTATCTTTACTTGTGCCTCTATCTAAAAACTCAATACTCAAATCCATACAAAATCTGATCTCTCACCAAGAGGATCCATCTTCTAGGTGTCAAAATTTCCTTCATCAGATATGTTCACCATGGATCTCCCAAAGTTGTTAAAGTTTATCTTCAAGGACCTAATGCTCTAATACCAATTGTTGGAAACAATAGTCCACCAAGATTACTAAGAAGTGGGGGGGGCGGGGGGGGGGGGGGGGAGCTGGGTTGAATCAATTATCTAATTAAAAAAATGATCAACCTTTAATAAACTTAACCATGCAATCAAAGTAAATAGTAACCATAACAAGATGCACATATAATTACACTAGATTTGTTAACTAGGGAAACCCTTGATTAGAGGGAAAACCCCAATGGGAATGATGCCCACAAGATGATGTACTAATATAAATATTCTTTGTTAGAGGATGGACCTTGTTAGGAGTCTATTAAAACATTTAGTACATATGAGTCCCTTTCAAGAGACTTAGGAGTTGTGGCAACCTTGTTAGGAGTTGTAGAAGTTAGAAGGACTCGATGTCCAAGTAGCTTCTGGGGCAAGACCACTGAAATCACTATCCAACTAATCTCTAAACTATTCCTTATAGAATAATCATTTGTACTATACTTTAACCTCCTTCCTCTATCCTATCAACTAGAACAATCATTATTTAACCTTGTAGGTAAGGTCACAAACCTTAGATCCAAAAATTAGACCTCAAATCTCACAATAAAACCTCGACAATGAAGTTTTCTCCAACTTCACTCTACTCTGCTTATCTTCACATTTCACTCTTCATGCTTCTTGTAATCATTCATACATTTCCTTACATGATAAAATAAAATTCCTTCCTTTATATTGAATCCATCAAAAAATTCCCTAAGTTAGCTATTACACCTTCTCAATTAATTGTTATAGGAGCTCATTAAGAACATGTTACACTTAGTGATAACATTAATCTTTCACCTTGTAACTTGAATAACTTTCCATACATGTGACATCATAGTGAGGGAGCTTAGCCACATCATTTGGATAATGTCTTCTACAAATCTTTAACTTTGGCTTCTCAAAATTTCAATTTTTCTAACAGATATAACAAGTTTACCAGTATATGCTTCTATAAAATCTATCTTAGAACAATGTTCACCAAAACTTACATAACTTCTTCTATACTTAATATCTTATGCTTCCAAGGTTAGCCACATATGCTAGACACTTAGTAGTATCTCCCTTTAACCTTTTGTAGTGAAAATTCTTAATGATCTATCCATACCAACTAGATCTTTACCATTGTTCTTCTATCAGATACCACAAAAAACTGTTATGTTGACATCAAAGACAAAAAAAATCATGAATGCAACATATCATCATGATAATAATCTAATAATTTTTCTATAGTACTCCCCAATAGAATTATCATCAACATTCATCCTTATAACATGTGTGTTCATGTGTGTGTGTGGGTGTGTAGGTGTGGGTGTGTGTATGTGTCATAAGTGAACTCATATGATTAATGAATAAATATCAATATCAATATCAATTTTCTAGAATATATATCATCTTAAAAAAGTAAAGGTAGTTTTAGATGCATATAAAAATATCCTAATCTACCTTACCAATTCTGTGGGGCCCAAATTTCATGTAGTCATCACTTACCTCTTCATTCCAATACCATATTACCTCTAGCTATTCTTGACCTTTATTGAGACTATACAATATTACCGCTTTATTAAGACCCTTCTTTATTACCATTTTCATCTATGGTTTTAGATGACTACTCAATCCACATTATCATTGTCATGTGTATTTGTCAGGTCAGTCATTTAGTATTTTCCCTTTTATTTAGTCTCTAAACTTTATTGTCAATCCTTTCTTTGGTAATATCACCCTCAATTCTTCCAACATTTACGAGGGGCTCCTAAGGAAGAAATTTTTTTAGTTTTCATGATGACTTCTATATTATTAATTCCCCCCATAACCCTCAAAATTATCAACTTAGCTTCATTAAGCAATGAAATAGTGTGATTGGGCATGACAAGGTATGAGGGAATAGAAAATATGTTTGTGCAGATAATGTGAATGAGCTTCCTAGTAATAAATAGCATTCCAATACTACAAGTGATGTGGATTAAAATGGATATAAGGGTATATAGCCACATGCATTACTATTTCCTGCCATTTTAAATAGTTTTTGTGTGGTGGATTATTTCAATCATGGCATGAGTGGGAAAGAAGTTTTAGAATCATCAGTTTTTTTATTTTTTTATTTTTTATCTAGAAATGGTGGTCACCTACCTATGAGTATTTTCCACTTCTAATCCCCTTCTATCTACATGTTTCTTTTTGTCTACCCAACATAGAGATGGTAGTCAAGGATTCTACATCATCTCAATAAACATAGTAATAGTTATGTTCTGAGAGTGGCTTAACTATGTGATGTAGATCTCTCCCTTGAACAAAAAAACTAGTGTGGTGTATCCTTATGGTACTTTCAAGTGCTCCTAAATAGATTCAATAGAAAGCTTAACACTTTTGCAACAACTCTACTTAAAAATATAGCCAAGGCACCAAAGTTGTACAACTAGGCTTCAAAGCACAAAATCTAGTAAAACTAGATTTTTGCTTAGATATGGAACCTATGAGTTTAAGGAGAAGTGGAAACATTCCTTAATGATAACCATCTCAAACTAGTGATTTTGGGAAGCCCATTTGTTTCCCAAAGGTCTCAAATAGTCATCTTGCCTACTAGACTAGGGAGCCCCTATTAGTCCTATCACTAAGGTAATTAAGACTTAGTTTCAAAATACTCCAAAGGAACATTAAAAAAACTAAATATATGGATACCCTTTTGGAATAAGTACAAGATTCCAAACTCCTAGACTCTACATTTCTCAGATGACTCCCTAACCAAAGATGTAGCAAATTCCTTGTTTAAGCCTACACACTAGGGTTTGTAAAGGAAATGGTAATTAGATGTTTGACCAGGAAAAATTACCAATGATAAAATATGCAGGTAACTATTAGGCTTCAATATCCATCATTAGGTTGACTTCTTCCATCCCTCAAGTGCCTGCAACACTCTAATATCTATTAATCTACACCAAACACATAAAGATGTTTCAACTAGGGCTTGCTAGAAAATGTAGAAGCCTTGAATTCAATCTCCCATCTATTAGGTATGTTATAATACAACTTCCTAAATTATATTTTATGAAGTGGTTTGGAAATATAATGGTGGGAATGCAAATTAGGGCTTCATTATTGAAATTGGTCACCAAAAGGAAGGTTTTAGTGCACTTGAGAGAAATCTGACAATAACTTGAGTTGTAGAGAACTTCAAAACCTCAAATAAATTTTATTGATGAACTATGAAATCTTTGATTCCAAAACAATAGTTTTTTCACATGTGTCAATTTGTATTTGTCTATACACTCATAAATTGTTGCATTTTACAAGGAAAAATGCAATCTTTATTTGATTTGAAGGGTAAAATTACATTGTCTAACTTCCATCCAATTGAAAGGGCTATTTTAATTCCTTCCCCAACCATCTCAACTGAAATTCAAAGGTTTTGATCATTGGGGGATGTTTTAACAAAAGTTAACAACTTTTTGCAAAAGTTGTCAAGCAAGTTTTCGTTGCATTTAGCAACTTTTTGCAATTTTACTTGTAGGACCTTTTCCTTGTGCCCTAGGGGCCTATAATATGGTTATAAATATAAAGGAATTCCTATCCTATTCTAGATATAAGAAATGCCTCTTGACCATAGTCAAAACTTATGGTTTATAAAGTACCAAAAGGGGACTAGGTCTTACAATTAGGCTCAAATTATTGAATAACTATAGCTACCTTATTACAAATGTCTCTTAATCTTGAATTCATTTGAGTAGAACAAATAAAGAGTTAAAATTAAAGATTCCATGGTGATTGGAAGGTTAGGTTCTCCAGCACCATGCTCCCTTTCTTGAAAAAATCAAGTCCTACTTGAGGATAATTGTTCAACAGATGTGTCATGCTTAGCAATGCAGGATCTGACATGGTCTAATCTTCCTCATCTACAGTTTAGTGTGCCCTCTAAAAAGTCTTTCCTTGTTAATATATGCCTATACTTGATCTCTTACTTTGAATGATACATGCCTTCTTTTCTTGTCTGCCTGCTATTTGTACTTTGCATTATTTTTATTCAAGGTATCTCTGACTTGATCATGGATCTATTTTATCCATGTTGAGAATTTCTCACCTTGTGCACTGGTTCTTGCATCACTAGGTAAGTCTCTTAGTTCCACGACTCCTCTAGGATGGAAGCCATAATTGTTTTGATATAGAGTTTTCCTTGTTGATCTATTGATTGGATCATTGAATGCAAACTCTTCTTGAGGGAAAATTTCATCCCATGTCTTCTCATGTTGTTTGGTAAGGCACCACAAAAGGTTTCCCAATTATTTTTTCACTACTTCAATCTACCTTTATGTTTGTGGATGGTAGGTAGAACTAAAGAATAAGTTAGTGCTTAGCTTTTTCCATAAGGTATTCCAAAAATGATCCTAGAATTTAACATCTTTATCTGATATTATAGATGTCGGCAATCCATGTATCTTGACAACTTCCTTAAAAAACAAGTTAGCAATATGAGAAGCATCATTAGAGTTCTTACAGGGAACACAGTGAGCCATTTTTCTAAATCTATCAATAATGACAAAAATTCTATCAAATCCTGATCTTTTCCTTGGAAGGCCTAAGACAAATTCCATACTCACACCATCCCATGGATTTATTGAAATAGGTAGGGGTTGGTAAAGTCCTTGATTTGTCCTTACTCCTTGTAATGTCCCACCTAAAAAATCCTTGAAACAAGGATAAATATAAGCTAAGATAAAATTTTTTTTTCAACAAGTATGGATATGCACATGACATAAAAAATATGAGGATCACAAAGATTAGAATGGTGGACTAAACAAACATCCAAACACCAATAGATTTTCAAATGCCACTATTGACCAAAATGACTAACCACGAAAGGACACAAACTATTACGAATCTGAAAAAAAACCAAATTAGAAATGGAATTCCAAGTTATTCAAGAACACCATAAACGGTATCCAAAACACCTCAAAAAAACTTCTAGTCAAACCAAAATGTGCCCGTTGTCTTCCTGGATAGGTTTTTCCAAAACCCAAACAATCATTTAATACAACACTTTGTGATACCTTCCAATATCATACAACCTTTCTAATGAGGGTGTACAATATGTTTAGGGTTTTGGTGACACTTTTCAAGAAGGCATGTGATACTTTACAAGTATCGTACAACCTTTCTTCAATGGGTGTGTGATACTTTCTAGTATCGCATGACATTACTCTAAGAGGCATATGATACAATCAGGGGTTGCATGATAAATCTCTTTTGGGCATGCAATACTTTAAAATGTCACCCATTGCTCATGCATGGTCTCCTAAGAAAAACAAGAAATACTCTAAGGATGAATCTAGTAATAAAAAAAGAACTTATAACCTCAACACCATGGAGTACTAGATCCACAGTTGAGGCATAGACACTCAAAAACAATAGCTACCAAATGGAAACTACATCTAATCATTTACCATAAAGGAGAGGGAAGGAACTAAAAGAAACATTACAATGTATTGAAACAACATCACAATGAAACAAACAATCAAGCTAAGTACATAGTTCCTCCCAACTGTAATAGCATCATGAAACCTTGAAGGTCCTAGCCATCCCCCACACATAACACCCCAAACTACTGACTAGATCATTAGAGCTATCTTATGAGGACATCACTACTAAAATGTTTTACAACATAAGAAAAAGGAAATCTAACATGCTAAAAGTAAAGCATAACATAATCCTACAAGTCCAACTCATCATATAGCATATGCCAAATATCATAATACAAGAATGCATTGATAAACTAACATCATCTAACATGATATCCAAATATTTCAATGAAAGCATAAGACACAAGATAACATACTCTAGAACTTGAAGTACCAAGTGTAACAAAAGCAATAGTTATATTGGAATAAAGAACCATCTCTGTACACTGGTCCCTAGTAGTGGTGAAGGTAGCTATGCCACTTGGAACTATAGGTCCATTCCCACCATGCTGATGGAGATAATTATCCAACCACAAACATGCATAAAGAAAACATCCATAGCTAACACTCACACCAAATAGTATGATGACTAAAACCAAGAACATAGACAATGCATAAATTATAAGACCTAGTCAGACACTCAATGCACTACTATGTAGGGGTTGACATCATTGAGAGTCACTTGACATCCAAAAGCCCAAATTAGTATTGGAGGCTGATCTTCCCAATGGAAGGTGTACAATCCAGTTTTAATTATCTTAAGTTTACTACCACCCAGTATTTTTCTATAATTACCACTTACTTAATACTTCCCACACAATGCTCTAGGCACAAACATCAAGTTGCAGAAATAGAAGCCCTCTCCATAAGCTACCCTACCCAACCCATGCTCATCCAATGATGAGTGCCTATAGGCATGCATATTCCCAACTCAACCCCAATGATCATAACTTCTAGAAATACCACAGAAGATTGGGACTCACAAGTCACTCAAAAAATGTATGTGCATGTACTCATGTGTAGTGTGCCACCATCATGAAGATCATAACACAAGGACTAGATGAGAACACAATGCAAAAATACACTCAACCAAAAAAAAACTAGGGAGGGAAGATGTGACATGCATCCTAATGCAACATAAAAGTTCAAAAATGGTCTAACTTACATCCAAATGGATGATCTAAGACTAACATCATGCCATGAAAACCTAAGAAAATAGGATGACACATGAAATGAGGTAAAAACACAAAAATTGGAAGACTTTAAAATTAAAACCCATTTGGTATTTGGGTACCATAGCCTCAAAAATTCAATAAGATTTGGGTTTGGAAACCATATGCAAAAATGACCAGCATAATAGTGGGAAACCCCAAACCCCTATCCCAAAAATAGAGAAAATGTTCATACCTGACGAACTAGGTAGAACTAGCAAACAAAAATAGAGAGGAATACTAGTTCTCTACCTCCTAATAAACTACTTCCAAAAACAAAGAAGAGACAAGAAAATAGGAGAGCCCTACATGACAGAAAAAGGGGCAGAAACTAAAATCAACCTAATAAAATAATATACCTGCAAAAGCTACCAAAAATTATGGCAAAGCAAGGTCTCCCCAAGCTGGATCCAAATAGATTAACCTCACAAAGATCCCATGCTCACAGCTCTCACAACGAATAGAAACATGATCCTCTAGAAGAGGATTTTCAAAAGTGCTCTCAAATTTGTATTTTGTAAAAGTGAGAAGTGAGAAAACAATTACCTTTTTCAATACTTAGTCACTTTCTGAGTGAATATTCGATTAGGGAAAATAGTTAGTTAAACTAGCTAGACTCTGAATCAACCCAAACAAAAACAAACTATTCCTATAAATCAGAATTGACCTATGGAAAAAACTACAAAAATTAAATTCAATAAAATTTAAAGCCCAAAAATCCAAAATCACAGAAAATCTCTTAACAATTTTCACGACAATGTGAACTACTAAATTCATAGACACACTCACTGATCTAATCAAATAATGCAAATGAGTCTAGATTTAACAAATCACTAGAAGGTTTAATTTAAACAATAAATAAGGATAGGTTAACCATACAGGGATGACATTGGTAAAATATGAATAGTTGAATCACTAACTCCATGTCCCACTACTAGGGATATAAATCCTACATACTAAACACATGATCAAGTGCAATTACATAGAATAATATAGTCAAAGAAATAAATGCATTAAATAACTAACTTAACCATTTATTTAATTGTACCTAAATAGTCCATTTACATCACTTGCATTCACTTAAAGCATAAAGAGACAAGAATGAAATAAATAACCATAGCATAAAATCCATCACATAAGAAAATCAGAGATATGTCCAAATACCAGATAATTAGATATCATCGTAGACCTACTATCATCTCAAAATAGCATTAACATGCAAATATGATAAACTAAACAATATAGTAGTAAAGCATCTATGGTATTGAAATCAAAGTATAACATTCGACCCTCGAGTCATCCCAAAGTACAAAATAGTAAGAGTATCAAGTATCTCTTGAATCAAAATATAGCAAGGTACATGCTGCAAACACAAGAGGCACTACACTCCTTTTCCTCTTTGGCATATTGTGCAAGATTCAACAAATTTTGTGGCATCCGTAGGTAGTTTGGGCAAAAAAATAGTTTCTTCTTACCAATTCCAAAGTTTTATCAATCCCAAAGTGTCCTAATAGGGTAAACTTTAAGAAACCCCCTCCAGAAAAAGATATAAAATATTGGTGAATATTTCATTAATTTAAAAAATCAAATTATTTTTATCGAAAAATCTCTTAATTATTTTTATTTTAAATATTATTTACATTGGCGATTATTTTGGAATCATAATTTTTGAGTAGAAAATATTGGCAAATCTCAATAATAATAGTAAGTTCACTAATCGTCATGGAATATTACAAAACAAAATTGAACATGTTTGAGCTCATGGAAATTTTGAGAATAATTACATTATATTTGAAATCAATAGTGAAAACTAAATATTGGTAATATTTCCCTAAAGTAACTAATAATTATGATAATTATTGGTGAATTAATTTTATTTTCTTCAATAATATATAATATTTATGTGAATCAAATCTAATCATGTATAGAATTTTTAGGCAAATCTTTGAGTTTAATTTTTTTAATAAAATAAATTATTGAGTGATTTTAAATATTTTAGAAATAAATGTAATAAAAATGTGGTGATTTATGTTGCATTAAATCTTTAATTATTAGCAAAATCACCAACAAAAAAATTCTAAAATTAGCCAATTTACAAATATTAGCCACTAAAAAATACCTTGCCTCCTAAATTTCTAGAGTACTTCTCTTTGATTAGGTTTTCCCTCATGGAGCACTTAGGAATGAAAATTTTTCCTCCTCTAAATAGAAGGCCATTCTACAACAAGTACTCTAAATATGTGGTGTTATAAGCATCTGATAATATAGAAGAGACCTTATAGATCTCTACAAAGCTTGGATCATCTTTATACAATTTTTAAGATCATTGATCCCCATGCTTTGCATCTAAACTTCTTCTACCAAAGGTTATTCTCTTGCTTAGGGCATTTGCTACCTTGTTTGCAGTGTCTTTCTTGTGTTTGATGGAGAATGTGAAAGCTTGGAGTTTCTCTACCCATTTTATATGTCTACAACTCAACTTTTCATGGCTATTAAGAAAGTTTAATGCATGGTTGTATGTATAGATAATGAACTCCCTATGAAATAGGTAGCAACACCATTTCTTTAGGGCCTGAACCATAGCATATAGTTCTAGGTCATAGGTACTATACTTTTTCTTGGCATCATCAAGTTTTTTTTAGAATAAAACAACTGGTCTCTACTCCTAAGTGAGAATTGCTCCTATGATAAGGTTGCTAGCATTAGTCTCTACTGTGAATAGCTTGTTGAAGTTAGGTAGTGCCAAGATAGGATATTTTGCTACTCTAGCTTTCAAATACTCAAATGATGTACCTACTTGAGTGGTCCATTGAAACTTTTTTTTCTTACCTCATTTGATTGAATTTAAGAGAGGTGTACAAATGTGACTAAATTTTTTGATGAATTTTCTATAAAATATGGCCAATCCATGAATGATCCTTACTTCTCCACATGTCTTTGGTTTTGGCCAATTGAGGATGGCCTCTACTTTTTTAGGATCCATCTTCAATGTATTGTTTGAGATGAAAAAACCCAAGAATGTCAACTCTATCTACAAGAATGAGAAATTTTCAAGATTGATTTCCATTTTTTTTTCATACAGACTCTTGAGGACTTGTTGAACATGTTTCAAGTTTTCCTCCTTACTACTATTGAAAATCAATATGCCATCAAGATGGACAACTACAAATTTTTGTATGAGATCATGCAATACTTCATTCACCAGCCTCATGAATGTACTAGGGGCATTTCTTAAACCAAATGGAATGACAAGACATTCATATGACCCTCTAGTGGTCTTAAATGTAGTTTTCCATTCATCTCCAGGCCTCATCCTTATCTAATGGTAGCCTAATTTAAGGTCTATTTTGGTGAAATAACATTCTCCTCCTAGTTAGGGAACCTATACCTGATAGTTATTTTGTTTATTTCCCTAGAGTTAGTGCATAGTTTCCATTTGTCATCTTTCTTAGGCGCTAAGACACTAGGGATTATACAAGGGCTAAGACTCTTTCGAATGAGTCCTTTAGACAAAAAATCACTAATCTATCTTGACACCTATGCATTCTGATCAGGAGTCAATTTATATGTAGTCTTATTGGGAAGAGACACACCTAGTATGAAATCAATCTAATGTAAGATGTCTCTTAGAGGTTGGAGTTAATATGGTTTGTCTCCTGTGAAAATCCCTTTGTATTTATGTAGTAGGTTATTGATTTCTTTTGGTACTTTTTGATGGTTTGGTTTTATCTTTGGCTTGAGGACTAGGGCATACCCAATCTGAAAGTCCTAAATGGTTTGTAACATTTCTTTTTCACTTTCCATAATAACTAGTGTTCTTTGGGCTTCTCTTGGTGAGGGTCAAGGTTGGGAAGAAGATTGAACTTTTCACCATCTTTAACAATTTGGTATTTGTTTGTGACCCCATCATGTTTTTCTTTGAGGTCATACTACCATGGATGAACTAGAATAAGGTGACATATGTCCATGTCCAAAATATCACAGAGAACCTTATCCTTATAGTATTTAATTGAGAAATCTACCCAAGCTTGCTCATTGATCAATGCTTGTTAGGCCTTTGCTAACTAAGATACATGTGAGGGGTTTGGGTGGGGTATCCTTTCAAGATTCAATTTTTATACCATTTCCTTAGAAATAAGATTTTTAGTAGAACTAGAATCAATGACAACTTTATATACCTTTCCACGACTTTTGCAATTGGTCTTAAAGAGAGTTTTCCTTTGTGGAGGTTCCGTTTGTGGAGGTTCCGTTGGCATAGGTTCTTGAATCAATGTCCTCTTCATCATGAGAGTAGCCCCTCCTTGATGAGTACAATATCTCATTCCATCATCCTCATCTTCTTGAAAAATATTAGTACTTCTTTCTCTTTGGTTATTCTACTTCTCAAGACACTTGTTTGTGTAGTGGCCCATCTAATTGCAGTTATAGCACTTTATCTTCCTATTGTTACTTCCACTATTTCTACCTATACCATTACCTCTTCTATCTCTAAAGGTTCCCCTTGAACTACTTTCTCCTTGAGGTCTATTATTTTGTGATCCTCTTCCTCCAAAACTTTTACCTCTATCATTCTTCCATTTGTTTCTAACACTATACTCATTTATTCTTTTGAACTTCTCCTCAACTTTAAGTTCCAACTGATAGAGTAGATTTACAATGGTAGGTCTATTGAAAAGTCCAAAATGGGAAGAGTACTTCTAAGAGGGTGGTTGAATCGAAAGTACCACACTTTTAACACTTTTCCAAAATTTAAACAAATAACTAAAACATGAAGCAAATCACATGCAATAACACATAACACCAAATTTGGTATCCCAAAAACCCTCTAGGAATAAGAAGGTAAAACTAGGGTGAGGATGATACCCACGAAGATCACTACAACAATAAATGTTCAACCACTTCTGATGGTCTACCCTATGAAAGGCCTACCCTATTAAAGGCTTTATACTATGTCAATAGTGACCTAATTAGAATATTTACAAACACTTTACATGAAGTGTCACCCTATTAAAGAATTTACAATAGGCTATTAAACCCACCTAATACATAAGATTTTCAATCACCTTCTCCAAAGGTTCTCCTACCTAGCTATTAAGCTAACCTATCAATATAGGATTTCCATCTTCTAATACAATGGCAATAAAGAACTAGAACAATGAACTTGATAGTATGCAATCTCTAATTGGTTGATTCAAGAACTTGATCTACTCTCTCTAATCTTGATCCTCTAAGATCTAATATCTGATCATGTCTCTTCTCCCTTGTACTGCTTTAATCAACTAGATGTATAGTTGTTGCTCTATTCCTCTAATTCTTTCCTTCTTCACACTAAAATTTTTCTATAATCTCCCCATACACTGCTTTCATCCACATTCCTAATGGAGTTTTTCACCTCTTTTTAAATATTATTAAGACTTAGGGTTAGGTATGGATCTACAATCCATATTGAATCCCAAATTCTTGCTCATTCCTTGCATTTTTCTCATTAGTCACATGCCTTATCCATTTTTCTAATTGGCTGCAAGCTTATCACATAGGGAATGTAAAAGATTCATTCATATCCTTTTTTTCCTTCAAAATCCTTCTATGTTGGCTCAAAAAAATTGTTTACATCTAAGTTTGTGAGTGCACAAACTCATATGCTGATTTTGTGTTACTCGACACTTACTGGACTACTGATGCTTAGCACATATACTATCCTAGATTGCTCGGTACCAATTACACTCTTTCTTGCTCGACACATATATGATTCTAGCTCAATCAGCATATGAAGCATTATGGTTTGCTTAGCATCAAATATGACTCAGCACCTATATGTCACTCGACACTTATATACTGCTTGGCACCTGAAGTCACTCGACACCTATTGGAATTATGACTCAGCACACACTATGGCTCGACATGCATAGTGTACTCAACTTTAATGTAGAAAGTGATTAAGTGTGTTGACACTCAAATGTCAAAACCATCTAAGGACCAAAAATCTCCCCCTTTGACATGAGTGTCAAAAAAACTTAACTAAACATCACTAATCTATCCTTATGAGTACCTTATCCAAAAAAATTCAACTTTTTTTCAAAAACACCTTAATTCCCCTTGAGCTGTTTATGCCTTGACATTTTTGAAACCAAAATTCTATGCTAATGTGCCTAATACTTTGTTCTCTTCTTTCTTGTACCTATATTTTGTACCTGTGTCTCTATATCTAATCTATCAGAGCTTATGGAATATTTGCATTTTGTATAAGAGCTACTTTCCATATGATTGTCAAAATTTTGTATCTCCCCCTCTTGGCTATCAAAATTGTATTCTCCCCTTCTATTATCACCCCCTATCTTATTATCTTCCCCTTTTTGACACATATGTCAAAGGGATCTAAGGAGTAATACCATACTTAGCCAAAAAATTACTATTTACCTCCATTATTATTTTTAGAGCTGCATCCCAATTCTCCAAAGCTATTTCAACTGACTTGTGCTAGATGGCAGTCTCTATAGTAAGGTATACAAGTCCATGAAGTGTAGAAAGATTTGGATATTTCTTTAAGACTATTTCAACATAAACTTGTTCCTTGTGGAGGACTTCTAAATGAGGGGTTATGGAGGACTAGATCTACATCAATTTAGCCTTAATATTGGCTTCCTCTACTATTAGGACAACTAACTCCCTTTTTGTGTGAAGCGATTGTGCAAAATGCTTCTCACTTTGAGCTAGATCTCTAGGTAATTGCATGCTAGAGATTTTCAAGTTTCTTTCCAAGCTCATTATTCTTTGGTTTTTTTCTTGTGTGAAATTAGAAAAATCCCACAACTTCCTATACAATGAAAAAATGTTTTCAAGGACAATTTTGACCTTATCTATTTTATTGGCTAATTCAACCTGTGCAAGTGTAATTCCACTTGATATCTTCTTATTCACTTTACCTTGAAATTTTCTTTCTGACCATTCCATGAGTTTAACATTGGTGTCTTGGTTTCATTTGTCACCTGGTCAACTATGTTTGATAGTTACTCAATTATTGGCTTGGCTTCATTTGGTGACTGCAAACTAAAGGCATCAATGAAGATGTCCTTTATGTCATGAAGTTCTTGCTTATGTTTGAACTCTTTCCTCAATATTTCCTACCTCATCCTTCTATCTAATGCATTTTGCATTTCAGTCATTTATGCTATTGTGATAGTCTTGGAATCATAGGAGGGTATAACAATTTCTTCATCTAATTCAAGGTCTCCATAGTGAAGTACCCTAGCCGCTCTTGTTGAACTTGAGCTTGGAGTTGAAAATTGTAAGGGGATGGCTTCAGTGTTCAACTTATGAATGGTCTTAGTAGGAGTTCTAGTCTTTGGTAATTCTACTAATGTTTGAATGGCAACTTGCTCCTTTCCTTTCATTACATCCTCTTTTTTATCTAACTTCCTTTCTTCTGCACTTGGCATCTAATCATTATCACTTGTTGCATTTGGTGGAGGTGGTTGTGGAAGCATCAAAAATTTAGTCCTAGTAGTTGTATATGTGAAAGGTGGATCCTTTGGCTTCACCTTTATTTTTGTGGTGTTGATACTACTTTTTATAATTCATCAACACTCACCAATATTGGGCTTGTACACAACTATGCATGTAGAGTGGATTGGTGAAGGATCTTGGAGAGATCCTCTATAGTAAGAGGATTGATGTTCTGAGCTGAATTGTTAGTAAAATCCTTGATGATTATTGTCTCTATAGGTGTGATGGTTGTATGAGGAGGGCTAGGAGGTGGCAATTGTGTGTCTTGTAGACTCTATTCCTCTTCTTGCCACTAATTATTTGTTTCCATTTCTTCTCCTTTAGCTAATTCCTCTTCTTCTTTTTCCTTATTCTCTTCCTCTCCTCTTTCTTCCTCATCTTTCTTTTCCTCCTCTTTCTTTCCATCTTCCTTTTTCTCTATTTCTCTTGCTTTTACCTCTCCTTTCTGCTCTTCTACCTTCTTTTCCTCTACCTTCTATCTGGCACTAGTTTTTGCCTTATTGATTTCCTCTACCTTATCATTAGTAATCTTATAAATGGTTTTCCACAATTGTGTTGATTTATTCACAACATCCTCAATCTTGTTTTGAAGGATGCAAAAGCCTCTGTACTTGGGTGCAAACTTGCCACTATGTTTCTTGTTTGCCTTTTTTATTTGAGCCTTTGTCATGTTAGGCTTCACTTGAGCTAGGGTAGATTCTCTAATCTCCCTTTCCATCTTTAGACAATAATAACACTTATTCTCAACTATTTCATAAAGTTCCTTGGGCATAGTACTATCAAGCTCTAGAGATGTGTTTTTAAACTCTTCCATGGCATAGATAGATTCCTCTACTTTATTCTTCTCTTCCCTAGTGAGCTTATTGAAATTAAGAGACTTTAAATCATTCAAATCTTCATTTTTAATCTTATTACAAAGTTTTTCAATTGTAGATTTAGGAGGATGGCTTACCACTTTAAATTGGCTAATGTCCTCTAATTTTGTTTTCTCGTCATCACCTATATCTGGCTATGCCACATACCTTCTTCTTTTCTTGGGCTCTTTAGCTGGCTGTACAGTGGCTTTCTTCTTTTCCTTTGATGCCTCTTTGGTCTTTTGAGTGGTTGCTCTTGTAGTGGCCCTTGTTGTTGGAGCTCATTTGGTTTGAGCTATTTTAGTAACCTTACTAGGCTTGGGTTGAGCTGTAAGCTAAGTTTTTGTCTTTCTCTTCTTTTTCTTGGCAGGGGTAGGTGCTTCCTTGACTTCTTCTCCCTCGACACCTTCCTCCTTATCTTCCCCTAAGTCTTGTGTCAGATTTACTAGGCCTTTCCCTTGCTCTTCTTCTTCCTCACTATCTCCTTCTCCTTCTTCTACTTCTTCTTCTTCACCTACTTCTCCTTCAATGTTTTCTCCAGATGTTTTCTTTATCTTCTTTACCATTTTGTCTTTCTTCTTAATAAAAAAATTTGTTTTCAATTTAGTCTCAACTTTGGAATTGACAACATCATACATCCCAAAGTGAGGAGCTACCTTATCAATTTCTTCTACAAGAAATGTCGTAATTGCTGTTGAGGCTTCATCTATATCAAACTCATATCCTAATGGCCTTAGCCATCTTACTCTTGGTATTGTTGGTTGGATGTAGGTGTAGTCAATATCAACCAAGAAGCATATACCATTGACATGTTTCTCTACTAGTGAAATTGGTATTCTCATTCTTTGCTTCATAGACTTCTTAAAGTCTTCAAAATAGCTTGTCATTTATGCCTCAAAATTGTTTCCCATCTAATCAATGAACTCATTGATTTGTGTAATAGTAGTTTTATTGGAGTTACAATTTACCTTTCCTATAGAAGGAAATTCTTCCATCACATAAAAGAATATACACATAAGAACTGAGCCAAATTTTTATTCAACACCTTTTGATCTCCTTATAGCTCCAAGTTCTCATTAATTTATTGCAACATGAGTTTTTCCAGATCATAGGTATGATCTTTCTTCACCAGTTTGTAGGCTACATCAACTACTAGACATGGCATACTATTTAGTCTACTAGATTGGTATAATTTGTGAGATATAATTCTAATAGCAAAGTCTAGAAGTGGATTAGTTATTGTATCAATGGTCATTGCTGTATTGTTCCATTTTGCTCTAGTATCTCAATGACCTCCTTTCTATCACTTCTCAAGGTCTTTGGCCGATGTAGGGTTGGGAATCCCATAACCCTATGAACTATTCTCTTTGTAATCTTGTTAGGTCCTATATCTAGCCATAGACATCCATCATGAATTTGACTTAGAACAATGCAAATCCATTCAATTTTGAACCCTATAGGGTAGACTAGGGCATTAGTTAAACCTTTTTTCTCAACTATCTCAAACTCCTTCTTTAGAATCTTGTTCTTACATAGTTTGTCATAAGCTTGGAATTTTTCAAAGTCACCTATGGCACCAATTTTACAATTGTAGCACTTTCTCACATCTTGAACCATGATTACTTTAGGTGGAATGATGGATAATGCACCAGCTAGGTCATTTCTATAGGCAACTTCAAGGATTGGCCTAAATTTGGGTTGCTTTACTTTATTTTTGACTAACTTAATGGCATGACTCTCTTTTGTTTTGGGGTTTCTTGAGCTAGAGGCCATTTTACTGAACTAGGGTTTTAAACATATTGAAATTTTAACTTTTGTGTAGCTTGGTACTTGATAAATACCTTTAAATCAATGATTTTATGTTGTATTGCTATTAGAATCAGTGCAAGTGGCTGTTAGGTTGCTGCTTGATTGCTTCTTCACTCTTCTCATCTTTGTTTAGTGTTTGAATGGCATGAAAATGAACAAAATTCAACCTTATACCTGTCAAAGACCTAGCATTAAATGCTTCATGCATACAGCTATAAACTTGCCACTTGAAGGATTCAACATGACTCAACTCCCATTGTATTTCATTTACTTGGCCTCCACTAGACCTCTACTTCACTAGGCTTCAACTACTAGCTTAGTCGCTATTAGAAACTCGACATCCATTGGTGCTTTACTTGGCATCTAAGGGTTACTTGATAGCTTCTTTAAAGTTTTACTTAGCATCTTTTTCTCATGCTAATTTCTTCTTTGCAATATTCTTTTGTTCTTTGGGACTAATATATGATATAACTTTGTATATCAGTCCCATACATCTATTTTTTGCTTAGTTGGAGGAGGTGTGATCACTTGACCTTTTGGGTGAAGTGATCCCTCCATTAGATATGTTGCACTCATCTTTCTTGTTCCAAGTTTTATTCATTTTCCCTCTTATTTGTTCAACATCAACCTTCTCTTTTCCTTTATTGACTTCTATCTTGGGTGCTTTTGACTTTGTTCAAAAATTCCTATTGATATGACCAATCTTTAAGTAACTAAAACATGTAGTTTGACTTAACCATCTACTATAACTTCCTTTAAAATGTGTCCTTATGCAATTTTAAAGAATGTGTACATACTCCTAAAAATAGTGATAGCTATACCTAGTATTGTAATTCTAGTTGTAGTAATGTACATGGTTGGTTCCTCTTGTAGGCTAATTAGGTGTCCACATAGGGTTTGATCTATATTAAAATGCTCTATGTCCATACTTTTTACAATTGTAGAAATGACCTTGAAATTTTGATGTCCTCATAGTCTTGGTTCTACATTCATGTGCTTGATGTCCTTTCTTTTTGCACTTGTGACAAAAGCTCACATTTGTAGGCTTATCATGTTGATGACTATTCTTGCTCCTACACACATTAGAGGTATGTCTCTTTTTACCATGGAAATGACAAGTAGATTTAGTGTTCTTACCTTTGTTAGTCTTTTCTTCTATAGTCTTGGATGACTCTCCTTTGTCAGTGTTGGTGTAGCCAAGTCCTGAAGTATCATTACTAGCCCTTGGTAATTTTAGTAGTTGCTTAGAGTACTTGATAGACTCATTAGGTTTGTTGTAGCTTTATGCTATCTCCTTTTCTCTTTTCACTTCATTCTAAAATTGTTCATTCTACAACTTCAACGTGGAGATCTCAATGTCCTTCATGTTTTCCTCATGATGAGCATTCATCATCTAACTTAAGTTGTCTAACTGCATGTTTGAGATCTTTTCAAATTCAATTGTCTTATCCTCCAATCTATTGGTAAGATTTCTCTTATCATCTTCTATCATGATCTTGTCTTCAATGGCTCTTTTCTTTTGTTCAGTCACTTCACAAAGCATTATGGCCTGTGATTCTTGTTCAAGCTTGAGTAATCTAATTTCTTCAGCCTATGCTCTATTTTTCTCCATCAATTTTGCTATTGCTACATCAAATTCCTTGAAGTCTCCATTGGAAAACACTTGTGTGGCATCAATCTCCTTGTAGTGTATTTCATTTTTAGCTATGGCTATCTCCTTTCTTCTTTTTAAGGACTTTCTCAATTCTTCTCTGGCTTCTTCCACTTTGTGTAGAGCTAGGTGCAAATCAATCACTTGATTGTATATGTTCTTCCCAAGTTTGAAGACTTCCATCTTTAGACCTTTTTTCTAAGATATTAGGCTTCTCCTTGTGAGAACCTATGCTCTAATACCAATTGTTGGAATGTTCAAAATGGGAAGAGTACTTCTAAGGGGGGGGGATGAATTAGAAGTACCACACTTTTAACTCTTTTCAACAATTTAAACATATAATTAAAACATGAAACAAATCACATGCAATAACAGATAACACCAAATTTGGTAACCTAGAAACCCTCTAGGAATAAGAAGGTAAAGCTAGGGTGGGGATGATACCCAAAAAATCATTACAGCAATAAATGTTCAACCACTTCTGATGGTTTTCCTTATGAAAGGCCTACCCTATTAAAGGCTTTACACTATGTCAATAGTGACCTAATTAGAGGATTTAAAAACACTTAACATGAAGTGTCACCCTATTAAAGGATTTACAATAGGTTGTTAAACCCACCTAATACATAGGATTTTCAATCACCTTCTCTAAAGGTTCTCCTACCTAGCTGTTAAGCTAACCTATCAATATAGGATTTCCATCTTCTAATACAATGGCAAGAAAGTATTAAAACAATGAACCTGACAGTATGTAATCTCTAATTGCTAGATTCAGGCACTTGATCTCCTCTCTTTGATCTTGATCTTCTAAGATCTGATATTTGATCATGTCTCTTGTCCCTTGTATTGTTCTGATACATGGGATGTATAGTTGTTTCTATGTTCCTCTAAGTCTTTCCTTCTTCACACTGAAATTTTGCTATAATCTCTCCATACACTACTTTCATCCACATGCCTAATGGAGTTTTCAACCTCCTGTAGACACCTAAAAATCCTTTAGAAAATAAAGTATTTTTATTTTCTGAAAAAGTCCTTGATGGCATCATCATTAATTAATTATTTATTTATTTAATTTATTTATTTATTTTTATGCCATTAAATCCCTTTATCTTAATTAAAAATATTTAATTAAGGAATCCCTCCCAAAAATGTTTAAATCTTATTTAAACATTATTTTCTTATTTATTAATTATTTAATTAATAAATTGACCAAAAATCCCAAAATAAATAATTTATTTATTTTTTGCCCAAAACTTGGCCAATTTCCTTAAGACCACTAACCTCTTCCAAAATCTTCTAATCCTTCTTTAATTTTGATTAAAGGCTAATCCCATCATTTTCTACCCTTAATCCCAACTCAAAATATTTAATTAAGGTTAAATATTAATCCTCATGTTTATTAAAAATGTTTTAATGAATATCTCCTCAACCCAAACCCATGAAATAAATAAAACTTTATTTATTTCCTAAAAACCTTTTATCCTCATCCTAGGAAATTCTAGACTCTTCTAGAAAGTCTTCATCCTCATCCTAAGCCTATCTCTAAACCTCTATTTTAGACTAATCCACTCCATCCACCCATACTAACCAAGCTTAGCTACTAACTCACCCATCCTCATTGAATGCCATCCACTTTCATATCTCTAACATCCCTAATCTAAATCCTAAATCACCTCTAATCCCCTCCTAACCTTGTCACATTCCCTAAGCAAGCTTAAGACTTTCGTAAACCAAGCAAAGTCAACAATCTCAACTCCCTCCAAAATATCCCAACCACCCAACCATGAATGCTCTTACAAAGCCATAAAAGACTCTTAAAAATCCATTCATTGCTCTTACAAGCCATTTATGAGGGTCTTTAAGGCCTTGAGCCTCCTTTGTTGACTCATCCTTGGCCTTTCCTCCATCCTCTCACTCTATGACATGTGTCACTCCCTAATTGGCTGTAAGGAAGCACAATCCATGTGCTCTCCTCTCATGCAATCTGAGCCCTCCATGAGCTTTTTCCCATCCTTGCATCTTAGCCCTCAAACCCTCAAGCCCTTTTCTTATAAATTGAATCCCCTCTCAAGCCATTTCATCACAATCCTTAAGCTAAAGTTATAATGTTATTTTGAGAAGCCAAACTCCATAGCTTTTGCATACATCCACACCCAAATCCTAACATCCATTGAAGCAAATTTGAAGCCCTTTGAGCATACATACCAATCCTTTACTTAGACTCATCTACCAAGCAAAGAGCTAATTCCTATTCGGAGAGTTCATTCATTTGGCTCGCATTCCTATTAGGGGTTCCTCTCTTATCTATATTATATGTTATGTTAATTTAGTTAATGTTAATGCTTTTGTTTTTATTAACTTAGTGTTTCTAGCATACTAAAGTAGCATATACACTCCTTTTAAAGATTGTGAAGACTTAGGGTTAGGTATGGATCTATGATCCATATTGAATCTCAAATTCCTGCTCATTCCTTGCATTTTTCTCATTGGTCACATGGCTTCTCCATTTTTCTAATTAGTTTCATGCTAATCACATAGGGAATGTAAAAGATTCATTCTTATCCTTTTTATCCTTCAAAATCCTTCTAGTTTAGCTCCAATAAAATGGTTTACATCTAAGTTTGTGAGGGCCCACAAACTCATATTCTAATTCTATGTTACTCGACACATGCTTGACTACTGATGCTCATCACATATACTATCTTGGATTGCTCAGCACCAATTACACTCTATCTTGCTCAACACATATATGATTCTAGCTCACTCAACATATGAAGCATTTTGGTTTGCTTGGCATCAACTATGACTCAACACTTATATGTCACTTGACACTTATATACTACTTGGTACCTAAAGTCACTTGACACCTGTTGGAATTCTAACTTGGCACACACTATGGTTCAACATGCATAGTGTACTCAACTTCAATATAGAAAGTGATTAAGTTTGTTGACACTCAAATGTCAAAACCATCTAAGTACCAACAAGGTCTTGTCAAACTTAGTTCATCTTGGATAGCAAGCATTAATGCTTGCATATACCTTGCAAGCTTTACACTTTCAGGTTCAAAAAAATTAGATTTCATCACCAAATTCTAAAATTCTTCAGTATAAGTAGGGATATCCATCTCCTTTTGTTTCAAACTCATTATTTTTTTTGTAAAGTTGAACTTCATAATCCTTAGGGACATATTGTTAAAAATAGGAATTACTGGGGGAGTGAATCAGTAATCTAAAAACTTTAGTCACTAATGAATTATTTATTAATTTGAACCATACATAATGAAAGTAAACAAGTAATTTTAAATGGTAACAATAACCATGCACAAAGATAACTCATAACATCATATTTTGTTAACTAGGGAAACCTTGGCCAAGAGAAAGCCCTAGTGGGAATTATGCCCACAAAGATATATTGATATATATGTTCCTTGTTAGAGGATGGACCTTGTTAGGAGTCTATAAACCACATTTAGTATATAAGAAACTCTGTCAAGAGACTTTGAATCCCTTCTAGGAGATTCCAACCCTATTAGGAGTTTAGCTACAAAGATATGCAAGAATAACTCACTACACAAACATACAATACCAATTACAAGATGAACTCACTGCTCAAACAAGTAATTAGTTTTCCAGTTCCTCTAATACAAAAGTAAGGATGCTTCAACTTCTTTGCAACCTATATCTAGCCTCAGCTAGATCTTGGATCACAAAAATAGGTTCTCAAAAACTTCTCTTCACAAGATACAAAAGTTTGCATTAGTAATTTTCATTAAAAAGTTCATTTATAACTTCTCCAAGTAAATTTGCAAGATGTCTTTGCATAAATACCATGCCTTTTCACAAGTTTTAGCTAGGTCACCTAAGACCAAAATACACTTTTCCAACCCAGAGTAAACATCTAGGATGTCAGCTCTAATTGGTCAATTAATTATTTTAACACAATAATTCTTTTACCTCCAATTCTAATGTTTAGTAAATCTTGAATATCTTTTATGCATATAGTTTGTACCAATGTTTGAGGTTTTACACATCATTATACATATTATACCATTTACATTTAACCTCTCTTTCAAAAATAACATCATATAGAAATTTCTACATTAAATATGTCTCTCTATTCTTAACTGATAATTATAGAATTGCTTTAACTCATACTTGAATAACAAGTGTTAGAGTTAGTATTCCTGGACACAGTGTTAACCACATGTTCAACATGTTGTAATTCTTTTAGAATAACTAAAAGGTGAGGGGTGGGGGGGTGTTGGGGTAAATTAGTTTTTCAAGGTCTAGATGTAAAAATAAATCTTTTCACAATTTAGTGAAGCCATAAAACTTTCTTAACCATGCATGCATTCATTGTGTGTTAACCAAAATTGATATGTTACTATCAAATTAATAGGTAGAAATGTAAAGCATAAAACACAACATATTAATCAACACATTTGACAAAATGATTTAATGTGGAAACCCAATTTGGAAAAAAACACCAATAACATGCTACTCCTTTTTCACTCTTCTAAAGGGATGTCCTATTAAAGACTAACCCTATTAAAGGTTACAACACACACTATTAAATGTGACCCAATTAAGCAATTTCAATTTCCCTATTAAAAGTGAGCCTTGTTAGAGGAATTTAGGCTATTCACATGGAATGTCATCCTCTTAAAAGATTCTTCAATGACTGTTAAGTCAACCTTACTCCAATCATGGAATGCCATCCTGTTAAAACATTCTTCAATGACTGTTAAGTCAACCTTACTCCAAAGGATTTACACTAGGTTGATACAATTGTTAGAAAGTAATAGTAGAGCTTTGATCTGATACAACTTGCAACCTTACTTGTAGATTACAGATCACTATTTAGTCCTCAACTCTGCTTGGCTTCCAATCTTTTTAGTTTTGATAAATAATTCACCCTTCAAGCTTTCATCCTCTTTAAACCTTCTTGCTTAGTATGTCATTACAAACTTCTTCTCTTGGGTCACTTAATGAAGCAAACCCCTTTTCCTTCTCCTTGTCGTATTTTCACATCAAAAATCTCCTACATATTTGCTTGATGACCAAACATCCCTACATATAGGAAATTAGAAAACTTTTCCCACTCATTATCCATCATCAAAATTAGGGTTTTCAATGGATTAGGTAGGATACAATGTATCTACCCCATATTTTGTCTTTTCTAAAAAATTCTCCTAGAATTCATTTAAATTCGCCTCCAAAACAATTTACATAAGATTTTGTGCCTCCAACTCAACAATCTTATCTTCCCCCTAATTCACAAGTTCTAAGAAAGAAAAATTTTCTTCTTTTAATTGGTGAATCTTTGATCTTTTCATAATGCAACAGCTTGGCATCATCAATTTACAGATGCTTGGCACATATTGTGTTACTCAACATCTATTGTAAAATCACTCAGCATCAACTAGATTTTATTGGTGTTCGGCATCAACTAAACATTACTCGGCATCAACTATCTTGTTTAGCATCAACTTAGCATCCACTAGAAATTTTTTTCACTTGGCTCCAATAGACTTTTTTCTTAGCTTGCACTAACTTTCCTCAACACCAACTATCAACTTGGTCAAGCTTGGAAAATGACCTTTGTTCAACCTTATTCTTCTCAACTTCCTAAGTGTAGCTAGTCATTATGTAACCTCAAGTAGATCATAAATACATTATGTTATGACTATCTTAACTAATTCTTGCACTTCAATACATAATCATAACTCAACCTTTCTTCTAGGTACTTTTGTTACATCTTGTTGATCAAATCCTCCTCATCAATCAAATAAGTGATAGTGCTTGAAACATATAAGCAATTGTCTTACCAACATGTAGAATTCTTGACATCACTAACAAAATAATGATTGAAACATGTTGTCTTCTTCAACAATATTTCCACTCAAATGATCTTTTCAATCACATATTAGCAATCTCCCTCTTTGGCATTGATGGCAAACCAAACGAATTAACTAGTCAAACAAATGATGAACATCTTGTTTCATCAAACTAACTAGGTTAAAATAGTAAGGCAATACCAATAAAAAATTTTGTTAATAAAACTTCTCCCTCTATCAGAAACTCCTTCTTCTAATTAGGTTACAAAATATAACTCCCTCTGAGTTCCTTTTTTTCTAATTCTCTATTGTCGTGGATTAGCAGAATATCAAAATATCTCCCTCTTTTTTTTCTAATCCTTCCTCTAATTTCTTTCTACTTTCTCCCTCTTTCTTTCTTACCAAACCAATCAGTAATGCACTTTATCCCTTGATCATCTGCCTTGATCAGTTTAATGAATATCTACCTCTTTGACAACAATGCCAAAGACATATACTCAACACTTGGCATCTTTGATATATGCAGAGATAGGCTTTTGTAGGCTCTTCAATTCTCCTCCTCTGTCACCTTGGTTGTGCTATGTTGTAATTCTAGATTTGTAATTACTTTATGCAATTCCTAAAGTAAGATCCACTACATCAATTTGTATGAAATGAGTGTTAGCTTGTTTTATGTAGGGTACTGTAATACCCCAAAATTGGCTCATTACCATTATACCAATTCTGGTCTATCTGATCAATGCTAAAGTCTTATTTTATTAGGCAAATCATTGTTCTGACATTCACTACTTGACTTAATTGTTACATGCAGAAAACCCTAATCTGCATTCATCATACTTATTATTTAATTCCTATAGTATTTACTCATATTAGTCACATTGAACCTATTTGATTTAAATTTAATTTAATCTAAAGTAATTATACTTTATTAAATTAAATGATCACCTAAGGCTAATGTACTAAGGAATTAAATTTATTTAATTTAATAAATATGCCTATTCTAATTAATTGAATGAAATTATTTAATTAAATGGAAAAGGTATTTATGAGGTCATATCTCATTTTATTAAATTAAACATCCTTCCTAATTCTACCCTTTAGTTCAAAATGGAAAGTCCTAGTTAACTACTGATCAAATTAGAAGTGATCCAAATCACTTGCTTTCACATTCAAGTCTATCTGAGTTAACTGTTTCTTGCACTCAACATTTAAGGCAATTAACTCCATCTAAATTTGGAATCTTCCACTATGACTGAAACTATGCTTCAATCCTAACCATCAATTTGAGTTGATCTCAACCGTTGAAGGATTTCGGGAATTCTATTTAAGCAACCCCCAATTCCTCATTAAGATGGTTGAATTAAATTTCTATCAAATCTCTTCTGGATTGTGCACTCATTTTCTTATTGTCATAAAGCTCTCATTTTCTTAGATTAATTGCATAATCATTTAGACTACTTGAATATTCATATAGATTAATCATTTTAAAACCTTAGTTCTACATGGTCTGATTACCCGTACCTCAAATATGAGGATATTAAATAGGTAAAATCCTTCTAGATGGAAGGAAATAGGTCACCTTGTAGGACTCCTCTTGGATGAACAATCTCATGTTCATTCCAAGATGAATCTGCATACAAGGACCATGTTGAAGTGTGTGTGTGAACTCCGAGGCCTCATTCTGCATATACATTTATGGTGCCCATTATGGGGCCAAGAAAATTAATTTCTTTGGCCTCTTTTGCATTTTTCTTAATAATATTTTAGCTCTTTATCCATACTATTCTGTACAGTTCCTCAGATTTTCGTGCAAGATAATCCATTTTCACATGAAGATTTGAGTTATTGTATGAAGATTCTTTCCTTTTTGCATGAGAAAGTGACCCATTATGCAAGTCTTCATGTGGCACATCATTTCTTCATGTGGGTCAAAAAATAATTTCACATGTTTTGGCACGAGATCTCATGTGAGATCTTGAAACAACAACTTCAATTTCAATACTTTAACATGTTTATCTCATTTTGTTAACGTATTTTTCTTGGAATCTGTGTTGTTCTATTTCTCTAATTTTTTGCAGCTTAACTATTATCTATAGGATGATTTATCAAAGATTCCTCATAAAACCCACTCAAATGTGGACTAACTACTTGCTTATAGGATGATTGTCAAAGACACATTTGTCAAAGAATACATTACAAAACCACAAAACAATGTGTTTTCTTTCCTATTTTATAAACTAGTCTAAATAGGGCTTGTGAACTTCTTAGGGTGCAAGACGAAAGAATAAGAGATTATACTCTTCACCACTTGGAGGTCATGTCCAAGGGTAAATCAAAAACCTAGATGCTTCCAAAAGATGAAATTTTGAGGGAAGCAAGTAGCTTAGTGGTTCTTCAATGCTTGTTCTTTTCTATGATTAGATGATGGTTTCCTTTTTAAGGAAATCAAAATCTTTAGGAAGGATGAGTCTAGATTGATTAAGCTAAGTGGGTAATTAATCTATTTTGTGTGTTTGGGTGAGGAGATAAGGTAGAGGATTATGCTTTTTTCCCTTGAGGGAAATCAAAAACTCAAACCCTTAAATCCAGGCCACCAGTCCATGTCAATCCTTTAGAGGTCCTTCCAGAGTGATCCAACCTTTGGTAACAACCCAAGTGAGCACACTCCTTTCACCAAAGATTCCAAGTCACTATAATCAAGATATTTTGTAGAGTGAAAGACTCCAAAGCCAAATTAATTTCTTTCCCTTGAATCTTGATATCACATATCAAGGGGAAGCTCTATCTGTGCACTAGTCAACATCAACCCCTGGCTTTCTAAGCAAGTAGTGTGCACTTGTAAATGCTAGTGTGGGTTGCTAGCCTCAACTCTGCTTGTGGAGCCACCAGGAATTAATATGAATGGAAGACAGGTAAAACCCTCTTAGTTAAAAGCCACCCAATTCACCTTTGAAAGGAGACATAATCTTTATGCAAGGAGGGGGAAGAATCTCTCCTATATAACTCACCATAGGCATGTTACTAGATGTTTAAAGGTGGTATACATGCTTGTCCCCTACCATAAGGGTGCTTGTTTAGTGTATACTATTGAGTCCTTTGAATATACCAAAAACACAGGCACCCTCTAGGGGGTGACATGGTTGTGTGAGGTACACACATGCACATAAAATGTGGGACAAAGGTTTTTCCTTCTCTACCATTTTCTATTTGTAGGGATAAATTTTTTTTTTTTCTTGAGTCATCAACAAGTCCAAAACTGTCTACAACAAACAAAGGACAAGACTCCCTCATCTTGACAAGTTTCTTTGTCCTTGACAGGATTGTTTTCAACTATTGGTTGCTTCCTACTATCTTGTTCCAACACTTTTCATTAATTACAATGTGAAACATTTTTCTAAACATTTTTTAGAATAAACCTTACTATCTATCCAATCAGATCAGTCCAAAAAATCTATCCAATTTGTCTAAACAATCCAAAAATCTCCTTGAAATTAAATGTTGTTGTTAGTCTGGTCTATATTTTTGTGCTTAGTTGTGAAAATTTTCATGCAAAACCATTTGGTCCTATCACTTTTTCACATAGCTCATAGTAAGTTCTCGTGCAAATAGTTGCAACTCTTCGTGCAAGATCTTACAACTAGGTCTTGCCTTGTTGTTTTACCTGAGCACTTTCTTATGTGACCAGGAGCACATCTTCATGCGAGATTTTCCTGCTATCATAGGTCTTCACATGATCTAGAAAACTTCCTCCCATGACCTCTAAAGGATCTTCGCACAAGATTTTGAGTCATCATTATTGTGTCAATCTGTTCTAGCTATTTGTGTTTTGTATGCTATCTTTTTTTTTGCATCAGTTTACTATCCTATGTCTGCAAACAATGTCAAATAGTGGCACTTTTCTTAATCAAAGACTTGTGTCTTGTGCTTTGACTAGTCTCATCTCTTAAGTTGTATTCATCCTCATTCTTTAGTGCTCATCATGCTCTAAACTACATTAGAAATAATCTTTGGTTGTTCTAGCCTTTAAATCAGACTATTTGTGCCTTAGTATACGTCATTCTTACCTTGTCCTTTTTTTGAGACTTAGTCCTAGTATAGCGCTTGTCCAAGTTTTTTTCTCTTTGCCCTTATCTATGACTATAGAAAAAAGGAGTGGTAATGTATTTTATCCCCATAAGCTTAGATGTGGTAAAGCTAGGGGTCATACTCATGGTAGAGGTTGCTTTTTAGCTTACATTTAATCAGTGTCTAGTTCATCTAGTGAGGAGGCTTCATAATCTCCCTCACCTATTAGATCACCTCGAGTTCAGAGGCTTTTTTCCATAAATCTAAAACAAACTAGGAATTCTTTGTTTCAAGAGGTTCCTAAAACTAGTTGAGGTCATACACCTCTAGAACACACAACATAGTTCTTTTCTAAAGAACCTTTCTAGTCTTAGTATACTGAACCTAAACACATTCCTACAATGGCCGATCACAAGCATGAGCATGGTAATCACAGTAGACATCAAGACCCACCTAGGAATGACAAAGAGAAAGAGAAAGACTATGAAACTGATGAAGAATAAGAAGAGGTGGAAATTCTTCTGGAACACATAGAAAAATTTTGAAATGAGAAAAACTTTCAAAAGGTCATGGAAATTCTCCTCAATGAAGAGAAAGAGAAATACTTTCTCAAGCTTACACAAGAGGGGGCCAAGTTGCCTCATGCCTGAGGAGGAGACTGAAACATCTAAACTCCAAAAGTAGTTAAAAATCATGCAAGACTAGTTGGCTTAGATGATGAAGGATAAAGATAAAACTACAAAGACATACACTCTCGATGCTCTTTGTCCTTTCCCATTTGACAAAAACCTAGACATGCCTCCTTTTCCAAGAGGAGTAGAACTACCTAAGTATGACAAGTACTTTGGAATCATTGATCTCCAAGATCAATTGTGAGAGTTTGGTGTCTTATCTATGGAGTTCATGCATAACCAGACTTATCTCATGCATTTATTCCCTAGAAGTATAGGTGGTCAAGCAATGGAGTGGTTCTCACACTTACCTCCAAGCATCAAGACATTTGATGAGATTGAAAACTTATTCATACAAAAATACTTAGATAACATTCAACATCTTGTAAACATTATGGATTTGTGCAATCTTAAGAAAAAATTTGAGAACCTTTCTCACTTTTCTCTAGAGGTGGAGATAGCTCTACACTAAGTAGTCATGCAAAATTCTCAAAATGGAAAAGCTTGATCTTTTCACTAACAATATTCTACCTAATTTCAAGTATAGAGTCCAACTTCAAGGTCCTCATAGCTTCAAAGACATGGTAACACATGCTAGGCATATCAAATAATTTATGGTCAAGAAAGGTGAACTCACCCTTCATAAGGACACTAGACAAGGATCCACCTCTCGTAAAGAAAAATCTAAATATGTGAGTAAGAATCAAGAATTTGTACATGACAAAGTTGTTGACAATATAACTCCCAAACCTTCTAAGGTGGTGTTTAATCTCACTTATAACCTCAAAGTGTCAAAAAAGGCTGAAAAGCCTCCTTCAAATAAGTAGACATCTAGGAATAGGTCAAGAAACTCATGGGCTATGCATCCTCAAAGAGAGTTACACCTTTGGGAGAACCATTGATGTGGTTTGCAAGACATTATTGCAAAACAAACTCATATCCACATTGGATAACACTCGGCCCTACGATCCACAACCTTGACCACCATGGTGGAATGAGACATCATACTATGAGTATCACCAAAATAAGGTTTACAAGAATATTAATTGCATTAATCTACATCACAAGATCCAAAATCTAATAGATGATGGTGATATAGTTGTGGATGGGCACAACAAAAACTTAGATCACAAGGCATTCAAAGAGCCTTTTCTAGCCTATGAAAAAGGAGAGACTTCAAAACCAAAGCCCAATAACAAGGTCAAATACACATACTCCAATGATGACAATGTGATCAACATGGTTGAACCTATGGATTTTGAATACTATGATGTTATTACTATTAAGGGCAAACAAGATAATGAAAAACCCAAGACACCATTTGTCTTTAGGGGCCCTACTTCTAACATAATGGATAACACACCTTTGCAACACTATGCTAATGTTGTTACTCGCTCTCTTGCTAAGTTGGTGCTCAAAGGCCCTGCACCTTCTACTCTCAATCTTGAACAACATAAGGAAAAAGCCCTTATTGGTATATTTAGAAAAGTTGCAAAACTCACAATGAACTCAATGGAAACTAGTTATAGTGTTCTCTATCAACTAAAATAAACTAATGCTTAGATATCCATCTTTGAGCTACTCAAAATCTTTCTTGCTCACAGGCAAATTTTGGACAAAGCCCTCACTGAGGCAAATGTTCCTCAAGATCTTGATCTTGAGAAATTTTAATCCATGGTAGGTCACCTGACCTCACCTTATCTTATGACCCTCTCTGAGGAGGATGATAACTCACTGAGTCACCCACACAATCAACCTCTAGAAATTGAGGTTATGATCCATTAGACAAGTGTTTGTCAGGTACTCATTGATAACAGTGCTAGCCTAAACATTGTCTCTTCTACTCTTCTTAGATAATTGAATTATTCTAAGGACTCTATTGATCCTCAATGCAAGATCATCATTAAAGTGTATGACAAAGTGGAACAAAAGTCTCTAAGTCTTGTGGTCTTACCCATTTGTGTCAGTCCTATAGAAAGGGATGTCACCTATCAGGTGCTCGACATTCCCTTGGCTTAAAAAATTCTATTAGGATGACCATGGATACATGAGATGCATGCTATTCCATCCACATATCACCACTTCATCAAATTCCCATTTCATGGCTCTGAAGTTACTATTCCTGCCACTACTAGCTATACCTGCAATATGCTCAAGGCTGCTAAAATTTTTGTTCCTACTAACAAGGAATCCACTCATTATCATGACAATAAGCTGAAACAAATCAAGAAGTCATTCAAACTAAAAGAAACTAGCATGGGAGAGTATCATATTGAACCAGTGCTATCATTATCATTTCTTCTAGAGTCTCCTCGTCATTATGGTAGACCCTTAGAGGCAAAGAAACCATTCATGCTGACACCATAGACTAATTATATTGGTACTTTTGTCAAGGCTATAGTTCCCTTAGAGGGTGAAAGTGAAAATAGAGCCATTGATGCATGGCTTTACAAAGAAGAGGCTCTAGTAGACTTAACAAAGAAAGCTTAAGAAATTACTCCTAAGAAATATGGACCCAGTCTTAAGCTTATGAAGCATTTTGGTTACAAGGGAACTAGCCCTATTGGGTGCAATAAAAATGGCCTAATTGATCCTATCAAGGCAACAACGTGAAACAATAGTGATACAACTGGCCTAGGATTTAAGAAGGTTCCTTTTCTTTAGGACCTAATAAATTCATACCAAAACCTAAGAGTTCATCTAGAAATGATTCACAAGCTAAGTCAGAAACTCAAGAGGAATAATCTAACAATGAGGATCCCTATCCTTATCCCATTCCTCATGATATTGCTAAATTCTTTGCTGAGCCAGATGACTTTGTTCCATGTGTTAGCACAATGGATGATGCTACTGATTCTTCCAAGGATAATACTAAGCAACCCAAAGATCATTCAAAAAAGGGAGAGACTAGTCAATCATTACATATTGAGTATCTGTGTAAGAATCCACATGATGAAGGTGAGTATGTCCCTATCACTATTGGGGAGTTCTATAGTCTCTCGCCATGTAGCACTGATTCTAAGGAATATGAATTTAACTCTCTTTTAGAAGTGACTACTGATAAAGACAGTGACCAAGTGAATGTCTATGAAAATCAAATTGACATAGGTGAAATATCTAGGGTTAGGTTGGATGGGTCTAATCCAACTAGTGTCCTAGAGTCATCAATTGTTGATGTTAGAACTTAGAGGCATTTGAACACATCTGTGGACGAAGTTGCCATAGGTCTCAAATTGCTAGTCCAAGCACTTAATGACTATATAGTGAACACAATTGAACCAACCACTACTCTTTCACTCACACATCCTGAGCTTATAGACTAGAACCCTAATGTATCTAGTGAAGTATCCACATTCCAGAATGACTATGCTCTCGCCTGCTACCTAAACATTGTCAAACCTATAACATCTTCCACTTATGAACAGAGCATCAACATGACTAAAGCTGACATCAAATATCTTAGTCATACAATTAAAAAGAAAAAATGCAAAAAGTCCAATGGTGAAAACCACATTGTGGTAGTGTGAAAACATAAAAAAGTAAAAACAAAAGACATGTCCAAGGGTGAAAACCTCTTCGAGGCACCCATAGATGAGATATTTGATGTGCTTCCAAGTCACTTTCAAGAGATATCATCAGTATTGATAGAGTCAACACAACCAATTAATTTAGGAACTAAGGAACACCCTCATATGATACATCTGGCACAATCATTGTCACCAGAAGAAAAGGAAGAATTCATTTCCTTCTTTTTGGAAAAGAAGATTAACTTTGCATGGACATATTCTAACATGCTAGGGTTGGATCTTGATCTTATCATGCACCATTTGTCTATTGCACTAGGTATCAAACCAATTAAACAAAAACTTCAAAAAATGCATCCTCACATTGCATTACTTGTTAAGGCTAAACTATAGAAGCTCCTCAAAACTGGTTTCATATGTGCCATTGATTATGTTGAGTGAATATCGAATATTGTTCCAATTTCCAAACATGACAAGTCTATCAGAGTGTGTACAGACTTTAGAGATCTAAATTTGGCATGTCCTAAGGATGATTTTCCACTCCCAAATATTGACATGATAGTGGATACTATGGTAGGATAGGAGATTTACTCACTCATGGATGGATTTTTTGGTTATAATTAGATCAAAATTATGCTAGAAGATCAAGAAAAGACTACTTTCACTTGTGCATTTGGAACCTTGTATTGGAACGTGATGCCATTTGGCTTGAAGAATGTTGGTGCTACATATTAGAGGGTTCTTATTACAATTTTCCATGACATGATGCATAAGACCATGGAGGACTACATGGATGATACCTTGGTCAAAAGTGCTTAACATAATACTCATCTACAAGATTTGGACCCATGCTAGATCATATGGAAAAATTTAGTCTTCGGCTCAATCCTAAGAAATGCACATCTGGTGTCACATCAAGAAATTTGTTGGGATACATAGTGTCCACAAAAGGAATTGAGGTAGACCTAGATAAAGTACTAGAAATAATGGATATGCCACCACCTTGAAACATCAGTCAGATGAGAGGTTTACAAGGAAGACTCTAATCTATTTGTAGGTTTATCTCACAATTGGTGGATATATCAAAATACTTCACAAAGACTTTACATAATGGTGTGAAATTTAGTTGGAGCTAGGATTGTGAGCAAAGCTTAACACAAATCAAACAATATCTTGTCAATCCACCAATCCTAATGCCTCCTATTCATGGGAAGCCTTTGCTTTTATACATTTCAACAACTGCAACATCTATAGGAATCCTATTGGCTCAGGAAGACAACAACAACAAAGAGGGAGCTATTTACTACTTAAGTCACACACTGATCTTTTATGAGAGGAACTAAAACATCATTGAGAAAGATTTCTTGGCAGTTATCTTTGCTTCCTAGAAGTTGAGAAACTACATGCTTGCCCACACTACATGGCTCATGGCTAAACTAGATCCACTAAAGTATTTTCTCAATAAGGTAGCTCTCACAAGAAGATTGGCTAAGTGGGTTATGATACTCAGTGAGTTTGACATTCAATATGTTGAATACAAAGCTATTAAGGGATAGGTGATTGTAGATCAATTGGCTAATGCACCTCTATAGAGTCTCCTACCAATAAACATTGATTTCCCAAATAAGTCAACCCTAACACTCACACACCAAATGTGGGTCATGTTCTTCAATGGGTCCTTCACATAATAGGTATTTGGTGCTAGATTACTCTTCATAACACCACAAAGATATTCGTTGCCCAAAGCATACAAGATTCTATTTCCTTATAAAAATAGCATTGCTAAATATGAGGCCTTGATCAATGCCATGAAAATTGCAATTGAATGGAGAGAAGATCAGTTAGACATCTTTGGTGACTCTCAGCTTGTCATCAATTAGGTTAATGATGTCTACCAAACAAAGGATGAGAAACTAATTCCTTACAAGTGCATGGTTGATGACTTAAGGAAGTATTTTGTGCACATTACCTTCCAACAAGTTCCATGACTAGATAGTAAAGTGGTTGATGCCATGTCTACTTTGGCCTCCCTACTATAGATGCCTAAAAATGATCTCTAACATGAGTTCTTGGTGGAAGTGTTACACTACCCAGCCTATGACACCCCCGATTCTAGGATGATCTATTCTATTGTAGGACAAGAATCATCCTACTACCATCACATTTATTTCTATCTCCATAATCAAACCATTTCAAAAGGTTTGACCTAGAATGAGAACCATTATCTAATCCATAGTGCTTCACATTATGTCATTATTGCTAACGATTTGTATAGGAGAGGTCTCGATAGAACACTCCTTAGGTTTTTAGAACTCGAAGAGTCCAAATGCACACTAATTGAAATTCATGAGGGCATTTGTGGATCTCACTCAAATGGCTTGACACTAGCTCGTAAACTCCTCAGAGCTAGTTAATATTGGCCTAAAATGGAGCAAGAAGCTACCAAGTATGCTAGATCCTGCAAATAGTGTCAACTTTATGGGAATCTGATCTACACTCCAGCCAGAGAGTTGATTCCCTCTACTACAACATGGCCATTTCAAAAATGGGCCTTTGACTTGGTGGGTCAAATTCACCCAACCTCTTCTAATGGACATAAGTTCATTATCATAGCTATAGATTACTTCACGAAATGGGTAGAGGTAGTACCTCTCACAAACACCATTGGTAAATGTATAGCTCTTTTTATCACAAACTACAATATCTATAGATATGGTGTACCATCCTCAATTATTACTAACAATGGAGGAAAATTCAAGAAAAAAGACCTCAAGGAACTAGCAAGAAATTCAAAATCACACAATATTGGTCTTCCATTTATTACCCCCAGGGTAATGGCTAGGCTGAGGCATCTAATAAGGTGATTCTCAAAATTCTTCATCACACAATTAGAAAATCTAGGAGAGACTAGCATCTCTAGATTAATCTAGCCTTGTGGGCATATAGGACAAGCATCAGGACTCCAATAGGTATGACTCCATTTGCTTTGGTGTGTGGAGTGGATGTTGTGCTTCTAATAGAGGTCAAGATTCCTTCCTTGAGAATCTTTATGAAGGGCATTATTACTAATGATGATTATAGGATAGCTTGGCTTCAAGAGCTAGCGTTACTGGATGAACTTTGACAAGTTGTGTGTGATCATCTATGAGCATATCATCAATGAATATCAAGAAGCTACAATTGAAAAGTCAAGCCACGTGACTTCTAGCTAGGTGATCTCATCTTGAGAGAGAACCCTAAGAATCAATAGCAACAAGTTCAAAAAGGTAATTTTGAACCAAACTAGCTCGGTCCTTACATCATTACTATAGTATATGGATCTGGCACCTATCAGCTTTCCACAACCAAAGGAGAAGTGCTCAAGGAACCTATCAACACTCTCCACCTAAAGCAGTTTTACAATTGATCTAATACTAGTAACTCTTTGTACATATCTCAATGTCCTAAATTTTTTTGAAAAAGTCCTAAAAAAATTATTACCCTAGTGAAAACCTAGCAATAGGCACCTTGGTAACACCAAAAAAATTGAAAAATCCAAAAAATACAAAAGAAAATAAAAAAAGAGAAAAATACAAAAAAACTTGAAAAACAAAAAAAAAGTGTCATTGGTGAAAACCTAGAAATAGGCATCATGGTAGCAAAAAAAAAGAGAAGCTCTGCCAAGAAGGTGAAAACTTGGTTAATAGGCACCTCCTATTCCCAATGCTCCATCTTGTAGTGCATCTTTTAGATTACTATATAAGATTACATTTGCATTTGCATACTATCACTAGTGTCACTCTTTTCGAGATTCTCCTCATAGAATCCCTTGTGTGAAAGTCACCAGTTGTCTCAAATATGTCTACCTACTATTGTGGGTGCCACTCCTTTGGTAATATTCTCCTCATAGAATCTATTTTTCAATAGTCACCAACTATTTCAGTTGTGGCTGCCTACTATTGCTCATGTTATGTTTTGGGATCCTCTCATGGAAGATCTCTTAAGCTTCAGTCAACAGTTGTTTCAGTTGTGTTTGCCTACTGTTGCTTTTGTTATGTTTTGGATTCTCTCATGGAAGATCTCTCGCATCAGTCACCAGTCATTCTAAATGTGTCTGTCTACTATCACTCAGTCATTTTTTTAGGATCTTCATCTTGAAGATTCCTCCTTGACTCTAGTCACTAGTCATTTTGACTATGTCTACCTACTATTGTCAACCTTACTAGAGATATTTACTCCATTCATGTTCTGGACAATAACACTACTCCTATAACATGAAACATTGAACTCATAATGCTGAAATTATTTAGATATCTTGTGCTTTTCTTTGTTTTCTTTGCTTTTTCTTTCTCATATCCCCTCAAACAACTTGATGATGTCCTTATCGACTAGAGAAGTAAGGACTAGGGGCATGATTTTTTTTTTTTTTTTTTTTTTTTGTGGTTTAGTTCCAAAACATTGGAAACATTCATGAAAGAGGAGTGTCCACTATAAGAGCCTCCATCTTGTGTTGGATGGCCATGTGTACCTCAACTCCTCTTAATTGGTCAAATTAATAAGTTTGGTAATTCTCCATGTCTATTGAAATGAATTCTTTATGCTACAGTAATATCTAATACTCATCTTGCTAAGTGAACATACGGGTCATTGCAAGTATATATGATAAATTTTTGTCCTAGGTTATGAATGGAAAGGCCATTGTGGACATAATACTTACCAATTACTTAGCACAAGAAGGATCTTCCATGTGTTTGGCATGTCTGCATGCAAGCAACATTTTGGTCATCCTAGCATTTATACTTTAATGCTTATATTAACTTGCTATATTAAAAGGGACAAATGTTCTGGTCATTTTGGCTTCTTGTGCCTTGAATTATTACATTTAATCCTAACAAACCTATGACTTATGTCCTATTCATATTTTGATGATTGAAAAGTCAATGGTAATTGTAGGATATAAGCTTTGTTTATGTCCAGTGATGATAAATTGTTGAGGCTCGATAACCAGACCTAGGGTTGCATTTAATATAGTCTTACATTACATGATTCACTTGCATAACCACAAGATTTAGTTACAATTTTATTTCTAATCTTTGTGATGGGGGATTTGGGGGTCTCTTCAAATGTATCTAGATTTTCCATAGCTGCACAAGCATTTGGTTCATTGGTTTGCACTCCTTAATGGAATACCTATCACTATCAAGCAAAAACATGCAACACTACATGAGATGTCAATTCATTTCCATATGCATTGCATCCATATACTCATATTATCTACACTACATAGTCATGTCACATCACATCAACATCCATAACACAACACATGCATCCCATAATCATGGTGTTGTTATCTCATGTATATCAAAGAAAAGTAGACACAGATAATGACATGTACATAGGGATACCTAGCTCAAGATCTCATATATATATATCAAAAAAATGTGTTAGTGCAAAAAATGGGTGCTACTCAAGTGTTGTCAATCAAAATGGTTCAAAATGGTGCTGGCACACCAATCAATACATAGCTAGATATCAAAATTAAGAACCAAGAACATAGTATCTAACTCTATCATGTGACCTCATCTTCAGGAGGAGCAGGTGGAGGAGGGTGTAGTGGCATGTAAAGTTTGGTAGGAGGTTGTGCACCCCTAGACTCATGAGCATACTGCAAGAATCACAGAACCTATAGAGCCTCATCAAACACCACCATGGAGTATGCTGCATAATAATAGGCCGCTCGAGCTACCTATAATTGGATCTTTTCTTGCAGCATCTCTTCCCTCTGCTCAATAGTTTGTGCTCTCTCTCTCAATTGCCAATATCTTTATCTTTCTCTAAAAGATGTGAATCTCTGATAGCAACCTAAATTTACAAATCTCCCAATTGCTAGGAGGCCAGACGAATCCACTTTTAGTAGCATCACATTGTGTCCTATGTCCCAGCAATAGGATAATTAGGCATATCCTCATCCAGTATCTTAGGTTCCTATTGTTGTTGTAGTACTCACTACAACTATGGTGCTTGCTATTGTGGCACCTGCTCCTCGATCCTCAGCCTTTGTCGCTGACCCTGCTCTGTCCTACTACCTCCAACACCTGTGTTAGATCCCATCTACCATGGGGGGATCTGCACCTACTAAGTCCTATGTCATACTTGTGGCTATGGCTATGGCTACTACTGTTGCTGAGGTGCCTCCTACTACTATGGTGCCTATCACTAGGGAGCCTATGCAACCATCCCCAAAGGATCTGTAAATCTTGAGAATGGGTGACTGATCAAATGAGCCTAATATGTAGGCATCATCCCTGCATCTGCTATCTCTAGGAGATAGTCCCATTGTGTTGCAACCAAGTTGCATACATCTATCATGGATTAGCCTAGATCTAGTCATGGTGGCCATCCTTGCTCTATGTCCTTCACCATTCTGGCATAGGCATAGTACTCTTATGAGATATCCTATGGTCGATTGTACTGCTACCACACCTGTGAAATAAGGAACCTCTTGATAATCTATGACAGCCTTCCCAATAGTGGTCATGAGAAGAACATCTAGTCTAGCTCCCTAGGAGCATTATCCCAATCCTCTACCTCTCACTAGGGCCACCATATGAAGGAGACTAGGTCATCAAGATGAGTCCTCCAGTGCTCAATCTTACCTAGGGAAACTTGGGTAATGTGTCCTTGATATCTACAGATATATGGCTCCATCAACTTGTTGGCATCCTCATGGATGGGTTTGCACACTGTTAAATGCTCCCATGCCTAGATCTATAGCACACACACCTCGACAACCATAGTCTTCTTCCCATGGAAGACTATCTCATGCATCTTGTGAAACATGTGTGCAAGAATGCACTGACCCCACCCAAATATCTCTAGGGAATTCAACATCTAGTGTAACATAACACCCCAACTACACTCCAATCCATGTTGTCCCTTGTTTGGCATCAAAAAATAGCTAAGGAAGATTGCTAACACTACCAAAAATCTGTGTGTCGACCCATAAGTGTGTACTAGCTCATCCCAGGTGATGGCTAATCCACTCACCAATTGCCTCCCAAAAATGGCAGATAGTGCCTCTATGCTAGCTCAGGGCACCACATCATATAACACCCTCACCCCATGGAATGGGATCTACAGTATTTGGTAGATGTCCTTTGGGGTGATCATCATCTCTCCCACTGGTAGATGGAAGGTGTTCATCTTTGAATGGATGTGCTCGACCAAGGTAGTAAGTAGGCCATGATTCACCAGCACTGCTGGGATTTGGCATAGTGAAGATAGACCCAATTGGGTGATATGTGCCCCATCAACATCATTGAGACTCCACAACAAAGCTCCATATGGAAGATAGTGGGATCTAAATGAGACGTCATCAAAGATCTCCTGCATACACAATCACCAAAGATAAGAAAACAATTAGTACTCGGTCAATATAGTGGAATGATAAAGAAACAACTGCAAATTTCAAGTTAAAACACAAAAAAATTGAAAAATTGTGCTTTGCTATCACTAGATTTCACATGACATCACAAGATCTCATGCGATATGTCATGTCTTCACACAAGAATTCACTTCTTTAGGAAAGAAATCAAAATCTTGTGTGAGAAATGTAGATCTTGCGAGCAAAGATCGAGAGGAATTTGTCATTCTTTGCATGAGAAGTGGGTGGCTCCCACATGAGCACTTCCACTGATGCATGCAAGAAAACAACTGATGAGTGTTTCTTTGCATGAGAAGAGATTGTCTTCATGCAAGAAAGGACAACCTCGCATGAAGACTGATTGACCAAGTTAAAAAATATGCAAAAGAAAAATGCAATAAATGACCTCGAACTATGTAAAAATGAAAGTATGAAGCTAGGATATTGATGACTCACCAGAGGTTTGTAATCTATAGGAGAGTTGTGTTGTCGAGAGTGCTCAAAATGATGATCTCTCACATTCACTACCATATCTCTTAGAGCTCTTATTTTACTAGAGACAAAATGCAGAAATGATTTGAAAATAACCCCTTGGGCCCTTATATAGGTGTTGACCTAATTTTTCAAAGTGCTTTGATTTGGGCAAAAATCACCCCCTAGCTAATTCGACTAATTTGGATCCATTTTTAGGATTGAATTCAAAATTTGACACATCTAAGTGCCTCAAAAATGTATTTTAAAATTTTTGGGCCTAACACAATCGAATGCTTGTGCAGTCCAATTTTTTTTGATATTTTGGGATTCCTAGAATCTTTTCAATTCAAAATTCTTCATATTATCAAATTTTAGTTTGGATATAGTCAACTCAATTTAACCATGGTTAATTTTGGTCAACTTTTTGGTCAAACTTGGTCTTTTGGACCTTGAAATCATGCTAGATTGACTCCAAATTTTCTTCTAATCATTTTGATCTCTTCTATATTCTACGAAATCTTGGATTTCCTCTGTATCTCTTTATCTACTTCTTTACATCATATTTTTGGTGTGCCATCTTTCAATTTTTCTTTTGAGGGGGTAGGATGATTACATCATTGAACTGAACTTCAACTCATTCTGAGTCTCACTGCTTGGGGCATCTTGTTCCTAATGTCTTCATCACTTGGGGCATCTTGTTCCCTTCTTTCTAACATCTTTGACATTTGACTCATCTTTGAATCAATTTCTCACATCTTATAACATTTCTAGTTAGAGTCTAATGGATAGGTATTGGGACAATCTAAACCTAAACTCCTGAGGATCAAGCCACATTCTAGGGATGATTCTATGGCTCATAATTGGATCTTATTTTAGGTATCTATGATGTTCTATCTATATCCCTTAGGATTAAGCTCCATTCTAGAGATGGTCCTTAAAAGCTTATAACATTTCTAGTTAGAGTCTAATGGACAAGTATCGAGATAGTCTAAACCCTAACTCTTGAGGATCAAGCCTCATTTTGGGGATGATTTTATGGCTCATAATTGGATCTTATTTTAGGTATCTATGATGTTCTATCTAGATCCCTTAAGGTTAAGCTTCGTGTTGGAGATAACCTTTAAAAGCTTGTTTCAATTTAGGTATCTATGATGTTTTATCTAGATCCCTTAAGCTTAAGTTATGTTCTAAAGATAATATTTAAAAGCTTATCTATTCAAATTAGGTATCTAGGTGTTCTTCTTGGATTCCATAGGATTAAGCTCCATTCTAGAGATGGTCCTTAAAAGCTTATCAATTGGTCTCCGTGGAATCAATTTTGGAACTAATCTCATTTCTTGATCTATGCATCATATTTTTTGATTTCTTTGAATTAAATGTATTGTTCACACATTTTTTCAAAGAGGGGCAATATGTAATACCCCAAAATTGGCTCATTTCCATTATACCAATTCTAGTCTATCTAATCAATGCTAAATTCTTATTTTATTAAGCAAATCCTTGTTCTAATATTCACTACTTGACTTAATTGTTAGATGTAGAAAACCCTAATCTGCATTCATCATACTTATTATTTAATTCCTATAATATTTACTCATATTAGTCACATTAAACCTATTTGATTTAAATTTAATTTAATCTAATGTATTTATGCTTTATTAAATTAAATTATCACCTAAGGCTAATGTACTAAGGAATTAAATTTATTTAATTAAATAAATATGCCTATTCTAATTAATTGAATGAAATTATTTAATTAAATAGAAAAGGTATTTATGAGGTGATATCTCATTTTATTAAATTAAATATCCTTCCTAATTCCACTCTTTAGCTTGAAATGGAAAGTCCTAGTTAACTATTGATCAAATTAGAAGTGATCCAAATCACTTGCTCTCACATTGAAATCTATCTGAGTCAATTGTTTCTTGTTGTCAAGATTTGAGGTAGTTAACTCCATCTAAATTTGGAATCTTCCACTATGATTGAAACTGTGCATCAATCCTAACCATCGATCTAACTTGATCTCAACCATTGAAGGATTTCAAATTTCTATTTAAGAAAGACCCAATTCCTCATTAATAAGGTTGAATTAAATTTCTATCAAATCTCTATTGGATTGTGCACTCATTTGCTTATTGTCATAAAGCTCTCATTTTCTTAGATTAATATAATTTAGAATTAATATGCATTCATTTAGTTAATTCTATTTATATGTTCTTAGATTAATTGCATAATCATTTAGACTACTTGCATATTCATATAGATTAATCATTTTAAAACCTTCATTCTAGATGGTCTAATTACCTATACCTAAAATTTGAGGATATTAAATAGGAAAAATCCTTCTAGATAGAAGACAATAGGTTGTCTTGCAAGACTCCTCTTGGACAAAAATTCTCATGTTCATTCTAGGATGAATCTGCATACAAGGACCATGTTGAAGTGTGTGTGTGAACTCTAATTTCACATTCCACGTATATAGGTACTCCCTCTATCTTTTACATAGCCTTTGATAGGGGTATCACTCCTAGTTTACCTCTTAGATACTCATAAGCATCGTTAGGTAATGCTTCGATGAAGATATCAACAATTTTCTCCTTTTTGTTAATATATTGCATCTTCACCTCTTTGTCTTGAACCAATTCCATTACATAATGATACTCTATTTTAATGTGCTTTGTCATTGTATGCATTATAGGATTCTTTGATATATTTATAGCACTTGTATTATCACAATCAAGTGTCACTAGTTTTGTGATGCCTTCCTTCATTCCCTTAAGTAGTTGTTTGATCCATATAATGTTTGTGGAGTTAATAGTAGTAGCAACATACTCTACTTCAGCAGTAGACTAGGAAGTACAACTCTGCTTCTTGCTAGTTCATGTAACAAGTCTTCTGCCTAAGAAGAATGCTCCTCCACTGGCGATCTTTCTACCATCAATATTTTTACCCCAATCAGCATCAGTGTAGGCTTTTAGTTCAAACTTTTTATTCTTCTTATAGTATAGACCATACTCTTCCATTCCTTTCAGGTATCTCATTATTCTTTTCACAACCATCAAGTGATTCTCTTTAGGGTTATCAAAGAATCTTGCAACTATACCCACAACTAATGCAATATCAGGTCTACTATGTACTACATATTACAATTTGCCAATCATTGATCTATATAATGTTTGATTGACCTTAGCTAAATCGTCATCCTTTGATAGCTTGAGTGTTGTCGACATAGGTGTACTTACTAGTTTTGAATCTTCAAGTCCAAATATCTTCAATATCTCTTTGACATATTTTGACTGAGTGATATATACACCATATTTCATTTGATAGTGTAGAACCATAAAATGGGTTAAATGCATAACATACTATGAGAAAATCACAAACTCAATCAACATATATTAGCATCCACTAGCCTACCATGAAAGCCAAACTAATCAAAAGAAAGAAAACATAATTAAAAACTCCCTTTTCTATTTGTAGCTCCCATGTTTTTCTTTCTTCTCCGAATGATTGTAGCTCCAATTTGACTATAGTGCACACAAGATTGAAGCAAAGAGCCTATGATAGGGATAAAGCCATGAGAATACTTGAAGTGTGATTTAATGTGAGAGCAAGAATGCAAAATGCAAAGAAGTAAAGACTCAAAGACTCAATGATTTGGATTTTCAAAACTTAAGCATTCAGATCTGAAATGAGAGGAAGGGTGTCCATTTTATAATTTTCATGGAGGGTGAGAGCATTGGATTTGTCCCCCATAGATATGCGATGTGGCAAGAGATTCCTATGACTCATATGACAAAATATGCCAATTGTGAGATTCTATGACACATGAGAGTCAAAATTGGCTAAATGTGGAAGAGAATCTATGACGAGTCATAAGACACCTCAACCCACTTAAAGCCAAGAATTTATAATAAATAAGCCAAATAGGGACGTATGTAAGAGGTAATAATATTTGATTATGAAAATTCTTATCCAAGTTTCAAAGGAGAATCCACGAGGTGTCATATCCAAGTGTCATGAGGATGCAATATTTTATGGAATACTTGAATTAAAAATCCTTTTATTCCACAAAATAAGAATTAGTAGAAAATGGAATTAATGATGGAAAAATGGAACTTAGGAAATTGAGAATTTCCATGGTTTTGTAGATAATGAATCAATTAATTAATAAAATTAATTAATTGAGGATGATAATTAGGAAGAATAATTAGAAAGAATAGGATTAAATTATGGGTTATTTAATCCTATAGAGAAAATTAGTAGATGATTGGCCAAATTGATTAAATGAATGCGACAGTATCCTTTGATGAAAATGTGACAATGATGGATATCAAACAAGATAATGAAAATTAGACCAAAACCATGGTTAGATTGATTGATTAAAGTTAATAACATGCCAAGAACACATGACATGAATTGGTTGATATGTAACATTTAACCGACATTGTAAATGCTACAGGATTGAAATTGATTGAAAAGGTTTGATCATAATAACATCGACGAACACTGCCAATATTATTAAAATGGTTGATGATGCCATGATCTAACATTGAAAGCCTCAAAAATGTCAAATATTGGATGACATGAATGATAGTTTGACCTAGCACTGAGAGCCATGACAGTACTAAGGTCAGATTGATAAGATTGATAAGTTGATAGGTTTCCAAGACACTAAAAGCCACAAAAATGCCTAGGAGTAGATAAATGATGATTGATTTGGGATGTTTGATATGTTTTGGGTTGATTAGGACTTATTTTGAGTTATTATAAGTTTATTTGGGGTGATTCCAAGTTGATTTATTATGATTTCGAGTTGATATGAAATTGATGTGAAAGGGGATACAAATGACAAAATATGATCAATCTGGCCAAAAGATCAAAGTTAGTAGAATAAGAAAATGAGAAAAATTAGTATGAAGAAGTGAAAAATTCATAGATTTGAACCATTTTTTAGCGTCTACATTTTTCCCCTCTTTGATACAATGTGATTTAGAGCATTGTATCAAAGAATAACTGATGAGAAAGCCACAACATGCCCCAGTAGGGATGATGTATATGGGTGCCCCCTTGAGAAATTAAATAAGATAAGAATATGATAATTCAATTTATCAACAACAAGAAGACAAAACCATAGCAACTGACAAAATGAAAATCAGAGCTAAAATGTGAAAGTTATGAGGCCTAGAGTGTAGAACACGGTCAATCCAGAGCTCGAGAATAATTGCATGGGTTAAAACTCAATAAAGACACAAAATGATGAAAATGATATTTTATGTTGTCTATAATGAAGATCTAAATCCAACGCAACTGACGGATTGCAATTTTGAGTTAAAATGCAAAAGTTATGGGCTCGAGAGTGCAACATAGGGGCTCCAGGAGCAGTTCTGGGTATCCTAGGTCCCCAAGTACGCCCAAAACTCAACCAAGTGCATCATTGAAACACTTGGTAGGACCAAGTGTGACATGACAGTAACAATTGTGTCAATGAGGCACTTGGGAAGCCCAATTAGTCTCAAAAAGTGTAAAATGTGCCCGAGAAGGCCCTAGGGGCCAAAATCAACATGACGGGGGGCAGCTAGGAGCCCAATAGTAATTGCAAGGATTAAAACTAAATAAAGTGACCAAATAATGAAAATGATAGCTCATTTTTTTTCACAAGAAAGATATGAGTCCAACGCAACTAATAGTTTGTAAATCAAAGTTGAAACGCAAAATTTATGGGCTCCAGAGTGCAACATAGGGGCTCCGGGAGCAGTTCTGGGTATCCTAGGTCCCCAACTGCGCCCAAAACTCAACCAAGTGCATCATTGACACACTTGGTAAGACCAAGTGCACCATGATAGTACCAAGTGTGTCAATGATGCACTTGGGAAGCCCAACTGCACCCTGAAAGGGCAAATTGCGCCCTAAAAGGCTCTGAGGCCCAAAATCAGCCCGATTGGACTCAAAATGACTCGAAACCCTGCGTGCATGCCCAAAATGATGGAAAGATGTCCTAACATGAGGGAAATCATCAAAAATGGTTGTATTTTGTCAAAGATGATGAGACAAATGTCAGACTAAGGTTGAACCAGGTGGAAAGCCAGAGAAAGTTGATTGACAGTACATGATGATGCAAGAATGCATGAATATGAGATGAAGATGATTTGGTGAATTAGAAGACATGATTATGGTGATGGAGAATGAGATGAAGAAGAAAGATGAGATGAGGAGATGTGATGGAAAGACTTTTTCTTCTAGAAAGTGCACTATATGTCAAATGGAGCTTTATTTTGATATGGCAAATGGAATGCAATGCATCATGGCATAAAGGGCTAGAGCGCAAATGCAAGCCTTTTGCGTAAGAAAGCACGATGCAAATAGAGAATGAACTTGTCCTTCCTAAGGCATATATACATGCCCTAGACTCTCAAAGGTACATTGGAATAGATAGAAATAGAAAAAGATGACCATGAACCATCTCGACCACTCTCATAGATCAATTTATATCATCGAGTAGCATAGGGACATGATCAAAAAACAAAGCAAAAATAAATCACTCACTAAATAGCATGAGCCAACAGCTATTCTTATCCATTATTATGTACTTCTTAATATTTTTATGTGTGTAGATAGTGTTTGAAATTTTGATGATGTGATAGTTCTGGTTGTGGATTTAGTTGATAAGTGCATAGTGACTGGTTGGATAGATTGTTGGTTCATGTTGCTCAGATATTGTCATTGGCATTGAAGTGTAGTGCTTTGATTTGTAGTCTACAAAGTGCAAGTGTTTATGCAAAAGGGGTGGTTATCTATAGTGAACATGCACAAGGTTTATTGCATATTTTTGATAGATTTTGCGATTTTTAGGGTTTTTGGGGATATTTAATTTTTTTGAGTGACTACTTTCTTCAAGACATTTTATGATTTTTAGTGATTTTTTCAGGATTGTATTTGAATGTTTAGGATTTTTTTAGGACATTATGTGATTTTTATAGATTTTTTGGGGACATTTTATGATTTTTAGGGATTTTTTTAGGATCGTATAAGCATATACAAGTGTTAGCTCTAATTCATTATGCGATAGGTCCAATGGATAAAAACCACTTAGGGATATACCCCTAGTTCAAATTCAAACTCATGCACCATGTAGGTAATATGCCCCCAGACAAGACACAAACTATGTACAAAGGCTAATGATAGAGTGGGTGTGCAGACTGGTGATGCTTAGGCAAGGTAACAAAGGACATTAACCAGTTCGTGAGCCATGATAAGGAACCAAGGATGTCTTGCAATATGAAGGATATGATCAAGGAATGATGGAGGGGGAAAAGACCAGATGGAATCCTGATAGATGGAGGAGCAATACTAATTACACATGGCGACTGTTTGCCAGTTTTTCACCATGGTACTTGCTCAAAGTGCCTATTTGCCAGGTTTTCACTTTTGGACAAAAATTTTCTCTTGACTCAAATTTTCATGCCAAGATGCTTGTTTGCTAGGTTTTCATCAAGGCATCCATTTTTTCATGACTTTTTTCAATTTTTGTCTTTGCTTTTTTCCATGACTTTTTACTTCTTTTTTTTTAATATTTTTTTTATTTTTCCATGACTGACCATAACTATGGAGGATTTGTTCCAAGTCTGTAGCTAAAATCAAGCCACTAGAAAGGCCTTGAGAGATACCATCATGTATCGTATGTAAGACAATTTCTATCTCTTGTGAATCAAGGCATCTAAGGATAATTGGGTAAATAGAAATGTAATGTGGGATGTTGCTGATGATGACATATGAAAAGTCTTGTTGGATAAAGGACTGATTTTGGTTATAGGATAAATTAGGTAGCTAGATTGGGGGATAAAAAAAGGGATATAAGAGAGGGTTGGGAGGGTTGAGACCAATGACCTTCCGCATGAATGCTGATTGAGAGAGCTCCAAAAGACTTTGTTGGATAAAGGACCTATGCTTGTTATCTTTTTCTCTTTTTGCTTTGTAACTAGAAAGTGGAGTTAGCTCCCCAAAGTATGCCAATGTGTTCTCTTTAGGACAAGCTACTTCTTTATGATCTTCAATCATAATGCCTTCAAATTCTATAATAATAGTGTCATCATTGTTGAATCGATCAAAAATTGGTGGTCCACGTTGGTCCCAATCCAAAGGTTTAGGATAACTTGAGGAGATGTCATCATCAGTGTTGAATGGGCTTTGGTTAAAGGTAGATATATGGGTAGCTGATTCAATTGGGTCATTGGGGTTATGTTCAAAGGCTAGGGGATTGTTGGTTTCAAGTGGGATATCCTCAAATGCCTTTTCATCGCTTGAATCATTCATAGTCTTACATGTAGGTACCATGGTACTAGCAGGACCTATTCATAATGGTTTAAATCCAAGTCCCAAACTAGGAGGTTGTCCTTCTATAGTGATAGGTTCAATGATTCCTTGTTTCTAAGATCCAAGACCACTATAGCCATCATAGCCTTGTTTCTGCATGATGGTAAACCCAAGTCCATACTTGCTAGGAGATATCAAAGTGGGTTCTTGTTCTGCTTTTGCTTTCTCAATACATATGGATGTATTCTCATTGATAGAAGTATCATTCTTTGTATTGATGGGAGAAAGTGGTGACTCCCTAATGTGAAATACTTGAGACATAAAGTACTCTCCACACCCATTGTCTTCAATCTTCATCTTTTCCTTGGCTTTACTGAGCAGTATATTGACATCCACATACTCAGAGGGATTTGTGGGTTGTGCTTCATTGTTTGTTGGGATTTGGAAAGTAGTAGCATCTCTTCGATTACCACAAAATTGGAAAGGATCTAGATCATCAGGGATGGTAACCTCTATGTTGTGATAGGTAAACTTCAAACATTGATGATATGTAGAAGGGACTGCTTTCATAGCATGAAGCCAAGGGCATCCTAGTATCATGTTGCAATTCATTTCTATATCTAGGACATGGAACAATGTATCTTCAATAGCTGGACCAACTCTGACAGGTAATGTGACGATGCCCCTAGAGAAGCATTCACCATCATCATAAGCATTTATTGTGATTCTTCGAGAGGGATCCACATCATCTTCAGAATAGCCCAAATTGTTGACAACCTTAAGAGTATAAATGTTCAATCCTGCTCCTCCATCTATTAAGACATGTCTAACTTTGGCATTATGGATGAAGACTTCGAGATAAAGGGGATCATTATGGTTAGGTTTGTCCTTAGGAATATCATGGGGTGAAAAAGTGATATGTTGTGATGTAGATAGGTTCCCAACCATGGCTTGGAACTGGTCAACATCCATGTTATCTAGGACTATTGACTCTTTAAGGGCTTGATCCAAGATCTTCTAATGTTGGGGAGATGCATGCAGTAGGTCCAAAATGGATATTTGTGTAGGGTTTTTTTTGAGTTGTTCAACAAGGCTATAATCAGATGAAGTAGGAGCAATAGGTCTACTTGGGGGTGCAGGTCTAGTAGAAGTAGTAGGTCTAGATGGGGCTCTAGGTAGGGTGATCTTGCTATGGCATGTAGTGATAGCACAACGAGGGTCTTCAGCCTTCAATGTGAATGTGGATATGCAGAAATCAAACTCATTAAAGCAATTGATGGTGTATTCATAGCCGATGCATGTGTAATTCACATTACCTTGTGAGTTTGAGTTTGAACTTGATAGTTTCTCTTTGTCATGATTACCCAAAGGATCTTTGAAAATAGTATGATCATAGTTGGATGCTAACAATGATGGATCAACTATGATGACACCATCATCAATAAGGTCTTGTATTGCATCTTTCAATTGGAAGCATGATGAAGTCTTGTGTCCTTTGGTGCGATGGTAATCACAATACTTTTTGTCATCCCACCAATCTACTTTAGTTACTGGTTCATCTTTGATTGGGGTTAATTGTATGAAGCTATTACTCAGCAATTGTTGTAATGTAGTTTCAAGTGGTATTCCCAATGGTGTGAATTTCCTATCTTTGGTTCTAGGATGTCTTTTGTCTTGTGTGGAAGTCTCAGTTTTCTATTGTTGAGGTGTTGTTTGATTAGGAGTTTGTGAATTTGTAGGGTTTACACCTTTCAAAGTTAGTTGAGGTTGTGTTGTGCTAATTGTGTGGGCATCTACAATGCCATCATTAGTCACATTCTTTTTTTTGGAGAAAATTTTTTCCTTGTCATTAGACAAGTTGGTATTTGTGTTATCTTTGTTTATCTTGAGGATTCCCTTATGGATAAGAGCATCTTCAATACTAGCCCCTTTTTTCATCAGTTTAGAAATGGTGCTTGGACTCTTAATTTTGAGTTCATACATTAAGTTTGGGACTAAGTTTTCAATGCACAGGTTTACTTGTTGTTCTTCAAGAATGTCTAGTGAGCATTGACTAACTAGGCTTCTCCAATGCAGTAAGAATGTGATGAATGATTCTCCAGTCTTCTGTTTAGTTGAGCACAAATAAGAAAGTGTCACCTCATTTTTAATGTTAAAGGCAAAGTGGGAGATAAACTTATCTACTAGCTTTGACCAAGATTTTATATTACTAGGAAGTTTGGAGTACCATTCAAGTGCATGGCCACCTAGAGAATGAGGGAATAATCTCATAAGGTATGTGGTCTCATCACTAAGTTCGATACATGAAGCACAAAATACTTAGATGTGATCAACAAGGTTTCCTTTTCCTTGGTATTTTTCAAACCTTGGAGCCTCAAAGTGTTTTGGGAATGGAGGCATATATAGACTTTTATCGAATGGGTTAGGATGTAGGTCCCTTTCTATATATAAAGCCTGTTTCTTTTGGACTCCCAATGCCTCAACTTGTTTGGAAAGTTGTTTGAATTGTTGTAATAGTTCTTCATTGGGGTTTTGCATGATGGTCTCTCCTTCAAGCCTTTTGTGTCTGTGAGTAGACTATTTGCTATGGCAAGAACTATGTCTACTTGGTTCTAACATTTATGTGTTTGATGAGTCTGATGAAGTGTCACTAGGTGGTGGAGGTATATTGGCACCTTGAAGATAGAAAGGTCCCTGTTGTTGGGGAACTTGTTGTGGTATTTGATGTGGCACTTGTTGTGGGATTGACTATGATTGTTGTACCATGTGTTGTTGTTGTGCCATGTGTTGTGGTCATTATTGGGATACCTCTATTGGTTGTATGTGAGACCATGTGCGTGCTTGTTGTTGTAGACGTATTTGTTGAGTTTTTTGTGACACATGTTGTTGTTGTAACAAATGTTGCTGGTATGCAATTTGTTGCTCAAGGCATCTTTGGTATTCCAACTATTGCTTGAGTTTCTCTTGTTTTTTAGAAAACATCAATTGTTGTTGATAAATTGTGTGCAAGTCGAGTGGGTTCACATGGGACTACGTATTAGGAATGTTGGATGTTTGCCCCACTTGTGGTTGTTGTCATTGTGTTTGATGTTGTTGTTGATATGTGGGATGTGTGTCAAGTGGATGTAGACTTGATTGTGCCCTGGAAGTGTTGATTCCTTGTACCATTGTAGGTTGTTGTTGTCGTGGGGGTTGACTAAGTCCTTGAGAATTGAACATCATGTTTGTATTTTTGTTTTGGTACCTTTGTGTTTTAGATGTTCCTGGTTGCAACATCATATTGACTTGACTATGAGATACATTTCTATTGGGAATGGGTGTAATGTCAATAACACTTTTCCTTTGTGTGTCCATAGGGATGGTTGCACTTGATCTTTCACATGTTGTACTTATGAGGGGTTCTATAGCATTTGATGCCATAACACTTGGTAAAGTTAGGAGAAAAGGTGTACTTTGTTGATTTTCCTCCAAAGAAGGTATGTCTGGCATCCCTAGAGTACAAGTCCCTTTAGGTGCATCTTGTTGTTACATAATGTGACTAAAATCAAGTCTTAATGTCCTTTTGGGGTGTGTAGGGATTGGTGGTATTTCATCAAACAAGGGATTAACATTGATGTGTTCAAATGTACTTTGGAGGATTTCAATAGTTGACTCTTGATGGGACCTTATAGGTGCCATTATTGTGTTTGAAAACTCCAAAGGTTGTTTTCCCTTGTCTAAGTCCAAATTTATCATGGGTTGGATGTTTTCAATTGTTGTGTTGGTTTGATTCTAGGACTTAGGACCTTCCAAGTTTGGGTTAAATTTGACAATTTCTTGGGCTACCAAACATTTGAAGTTCTTACGAAAACTTTTTTCTTGACATGCCCTAGCCATTTCTTCATCAGTGATGCCATAATAAATTTTAGAGTTATCACTTAGGCATACAATACCTTGTTGTATGTTTGATTTGTTAGGTTGGCTGAATTCAAAGGAATGTGATTGTTCATCTTTAGGTGAGGTTGGTACACTTCCTCCTCCTGGTGGCATTGGCACGAATATAGGTTCAAAGTCAAGACTCCATTAAACCATCCCATGTGTGGGGGAAGTGTTTGGAGGAAATCTCATGGTAGGTGCATTTTTCAAGGTTTGTTGTGCCATAGCTTTATTATGAGGATCTTGTAGATACGTGTTCAAGGGGTCTACTAGTAATGGTTGTGATGCCTCGATTTGGTCTTCGTCAAAGGTTTGTTGGTTTTTATTTCTCTTTCTTTGTCCTAGAAAAGGTTTTGGTTGTGCTTGTGCCTCAAAAAAAAAGGTTGATAGAGTTCTTCATGTCTTTGAGCTGATTGTGCCCTAGTAAGTGTTGGCATGATACCTAAGAATGCAGATACAATGGAAATTTTGAGTGTTTTGAGTGATTTAGAGTGGTGGGTATGCAAGATATGAGTGTTTTTGGAATTTTTAAGTGTTTAGGAATGTTATGGAATGTGAGGAAATGCTAGATGAATTATGGTTTTGATGTGCAAAGTGCAAATGTCCTAGGGATGTTATGCAAGTGCAAATGTAAGGTGATGTTTTGAAGTTTGACTAGAGGGGATGAAAATGACTCTAAGGTATGCAAAATGACAATTAGGGTTATGTTTTGGACTTCCTAGAGATGCTAAAGGTTGGTGTGTGCAAGGTATATCATGAATAGGATGATGTTCTAGGGTTTTTAATGACGTTTGGGACATGCAAAATGAGGGTAAATGCTCAACAAGACAATTTGGTTGATGGACAATTTGATAGGGTTTGGTAGTGAGAATGATGCTAAGGTTTGGACCATGCAAGATGAAGGGGATATACCACTAGGGTAAGTAAAAATGATGTTTGGGGATGCTAGGGATATGATTATGCTATGACAAGGGTATAGGGAAATTTTTGAGCTTAGGTAAAACCTTTTAGAAAGTATTTTGTCTAGGAGTTTAACCTTGTGATAAAGGACTTTGGATCTTGACCAAAAATTGATAAAAGATGAAAAGATCAAATTGATAAAAGATGAAAAGGTCAAATCTATCAAGACATATAAAGATTTTGACCAAGGAAAATGATAAGAAAAGATAAAAAGACTTAGTCAAGATCCATTATCCGTCAACACGAGGAGATACTATAAGACTCATATTTTGTCTATATTTTTGACTAAATTCAAAGGTTTTGGGGGTTCAAAATGATGTTTCAGGGACTCAAAATGGTGGTGATGCTAAGAAGATATGTGATATGGAAAATTCTTATGATGGAAAAGGGGATTTTGGGTGCAAGATACAATTTTGGGTCAAGTGCAGAATGGGTAGGTGTAGAGGCTCCTAGATGTAGTTTTGGGGTCCTAAAGTGCAATTTGGAGGCCCAAAATGGTCATGTAGGTACCCAAGTATGACCTAATAGTTCCAAGTGCACCCTAATAGTACCAAATACATCATTGATGCAATTGGAGCTAGTTTGGGCAGTTGGTAAGCTAGGAAGAATGTTTGCTGATTCTGAAGGGTATGGTTACCAAACTGACATGCCAGGAAGCTAAGATGTTGGGGTTGATGTTAGGATGGGTTGGGAGATGAAAAATGAAAGTTATGACATATAGAATTATTTCTTAAGTGAAGGTGATGAAGATTAGGTGCTCTAGAATGCAGATCTAGGCAAGCTAGTGCAAGGGGAGCTAACCAGGTATCTAAGGACACTGTTGAAGCCCCAAAATGTTACCTGGAACCCAAAACTAGATCTTAGGACCAAAAAGTGCACTCAGATAGTGCATACTACATCAATGATGTATTTGGGGCCCAGTTGGGTGCAGTTGGTAGTTTCTGGGCACAGTTGGTAAAGTAGGCTGAAAATAATGCAATTCTGGAAGCTATGATTTCAGGATTGATGTCACAGAGAGGTAAATATTAGAGGATAGTGTTAGGGATAGTATGAATACTCAAAATTATGGTTAGGACACTCAAAATGATGGATAAAGTGGTCAAGATGATGAATAGGTATGCAAGGATGCAAGGTGGTGAATGCAAAGTGCTGATTTTGAGATGGGAAAGCAAAAAACTAAGGAAAGTAAACTGAACCTAAATGGATGCAATATGAAAGGTAATAGATACTAAATGAGAACAAAAAGGTGAAATATGAAGTCTATATGATGCATGAATGAGGAATATAATAGGGTGAATGTAAGTGAAGTCTATGCAAGTGTGAGATCTATGTTTTGCCAAGCACATTTAGGAGCACAAGTCAACATGTTTTCCAAGGTTTGAGTATGTTGAACCAAAGTTTGCAAAGTTTGATAAAGGTTGAAATGTTTTGGAAATGTGTGATGTTTTGAACAGTTCAAATGATATCCAAGGTGTAAATTTAAAAGTTTGTCTTTTATCTTGATTATGTTTTACACACACGTAAGACACATTAAGACAAGAATAGCTGTTGTAAAAAGTTAACAAACACACCACAACCTAGGCTTTTAGGACTGTATCCACTGAATTCCTACTTGAACCAAAGTTTATTCATGCTTATCCAGAGTGGACAACCTAGGATCTTGGCACCATAGGCTCCCCCTTACAGCCCACTCACTTCTTGGGGCTACCAAGATCCGCTTCCCAAGGGGCATGACTTCCCAAGGGACTGTTGCCTCTACTAAGGACTGCGAGAATGTAGGATGTCTTCACGAGCATGGGTGACCCCTTGAGCTAGTAGATAAAAAGGATTTTGGCCACTAAAACATGGTTTTTAGTAAGGGCATTCCATTTGGAAAGTGAATGATAAACTTTTGTAGAAGGTCTCCCAGCCCCGAGAATTGAGATTTGACGCACCATAAGGGTACTAGAGGAGAGCTATCATGCAACAATACCATTGACACAGCTTTCACTGTAATCAAATTTTATATAGTGGCTGGAACGTTGACCTGGCTTTGACCCATTATTGCTTTAAGGTCATCCCTTGGCATACCCAATATCGAGTATCTTGGTCCAAGGCAGGCCTCCTATAGAAGTTACATAGATTTCTCTTACACCCAAGATCCACGAATGGCGAGGGGAGAGGATACATCCAATGTAACTCCTAGGGATTTAACACTGTAGACACACCAAGGAGAAAATAAAAAGGTTATTTTTAAGCACCAAACAAAATGTTATCTAATCTAGGAAATCCACACACATAGTTTTGAAAGACACACAAAGTCTTCGACAACATCCTGCAAAACACACATTAGTAATTTTTTATGATCACATCTTCATCCAACAATCACCAAATGCTAAAAATATACCATTAGTAACACCAAATCACCTAATATATTTCCTAGAGAGTGATAGGAACCTTAGATGCAAATTTTGATTGATGCATGTGCTTACTCTGAACCCAGGTGTGCTCTGACAGTGCAGATTGCTCCCTAGAAGGCTAAAATGGCTATGAACACCCCCAAGTGCACCCAGACAGTGCCAACTATGTTAATGACATAGTTGGGGCCTAGCTGGGCATAGTTGGTAGTTTTAGGGCACAGTTGGGAAGTCAGGTGCAAAGTGTGGGGAAATGGTGCCTAGACAAGACCCAAAAATTGAAAATTTCAAAACTACGCTCCCAAGTGCACCCAACCAGAGTAGACTGCATCAATGACATAGTTGGGGCCCAATTGGGTATAGTTAGTAAGTTAGAAATAGCAAAAAGAGGTTTTGGTGGCTTTTGGGCTCCTCAAACTACTCCTAGGGGTCCCAAGTGCACCTTGACAGAGCAGAGTGCGCCCTAGGACAGCAAGCTAACAGAATGCATGAAACAAGAGCATATAAGCATTTTATTGGACCCCCTAATTAATCTAGGTGTGAAAAGGAAGATCAGATAGTCATTATACCCTTCCAAGTGAGCTCCTTCCTTACACCTACAAGCACAAAACCAGAAAACCCAAGTTAGATATGCATGTTCACGTCGAGTTCACCAAATGTAGGACCAGAAAATGGGTTAAATGCATAACATACTATGAGAAAATCACAAACTCAATCAACATATATTATCATCCACTAGCCTACCATGAAGGCCAAACTAATCAAAAGAAAGCAAACATAATTAAAAATTCCCTTTTCTGTTTGTAGCTCCCATATTCTTCTTTCTTCTTCAAATGATTGTAGCTCCAATTTGACTATAGTGCACACAAGATTGAAGCAAAGAGCCTATGATAGGGATTAAGCCATGAGAATACTTGAAGTGTGATTTAATGTGAGAGCAAGAATGCAAAATGCAAAGAAGTAAAGACTCAAAGACTCAAAGATTTGGATTTTCAAAACTTAAGCATTCAGATCCAAAATGAGAGGAAGGCTGTCCATTTTATAATTTTCATGGAGGGTGAGAGCATTGGAATTTTCACCCATAGATATGTGATGTGGCAAGAGATTCCTATGATGCATATGATAGAATATGCCAATTTTGAGGTTCTATGACACATGAGAGTCAAAATTGGCTAAATGTGGAAGAGAATCTATGACGTGTCATAAGACACCTCAACCCACTTAAAGCCAAGAATCTATGATGAATAAGCCAAATAGGGACATGTGTAAGAGGTAATAATATTTGATTATGAAAAATCTTATCCAAGTGTCAAAGGAGAATCCATGAGGTGTCATATCCAAGTGTCATGAGGATGCAATATTTTATGGAATACTTGAATTAAAAATCCTTTTATTCCACAAAATAAGAATTGGTAGAAAATGGAATTAATGATGGAAAAATGGAACTTAGGAAATTGAGAATTTCCATGGTTTTGTAGATAATGAATCAATTAATTAATAAAATTAATTAATTGAGGATGATAATTAGGAAGAATAATTAAAAATAATAGGATTAAATTATGGGTTATTTAATCCTATAGAGAAAATTAGTAGATGATTGGCCAAATTGATTAAATGAATGCAACAGTATCCTTTGATGAAAATGTGACAATGATGGATATCGAACAAGATGATGAAAAGTAGACCAAAGCCATGGTTAGATTGATTGATTGAAGTTGATAACATGCCAAGAACACATGACATGAATTGGTTGATATGTAACATTTAACCGACATTGTAAATGCTACAGGATCGAAATTGATTGAAAAGGTTTGATCATAATAACATCGATGAACACTGCCAATATTATTAAAATGGTTGATGATTCCATGATCTAAAATTGAAAGCCTCAATAATGTGAAATATTGGATGACATGAATGATAGTTTGACCTAGCACTGAGAGCCATGATAGTACTAAGGTCAGATTGATAAGATTGATAAGTTGATAGGTTTCCAAGACACTGAAAGCCACAACAATTCCTAGGAGTGGATAAATGATGATTGATTTGGGATGTTTGATATGTTTTGGGTTGTTTAGGACTGATTTTGAGTGATTCTGAGTTGATTTGGGGTGATTCTAAGTTGAATTGATATGATTTTGAGTTGATATGAAATTGATGTGAAAGGGGATACAAATGATGAAATATGATCAATCTGGCCAAAAGATCAAAGTTAGTAGAATGAGAAAATGGGAGAAATTAGTATGAAGAAGTGATGAATTCATAGATGTGAACCATTTTTGAGCATCTACAAATAGACTTGTAATCCCACAAAGAATTTGATCTCCCAAAATGTTGACATTTTAAAATCTTTCTTCATCTGATTTGCAAAATCTTTACACAAAGCATCTTGTCCTCCAAATATTATGTCATCAACAAATATTTCAAATAATACTATACCCTTTTCTTTATCTATCTTCATGTACAAATTGTTGTAATCATCTATCCTTTCAAATCCAATCTTAACAAGATAAGTATGAAGTCTCTCATACCATGCTCTTGGTGCTTGTTTCAATCCATATAGGGCTTCGTGCACTCTACATACAATGTTCTTATTATTTTTTTCAAAAAAACCTTTAGGCTATTCTATGTAGACTTCTTCTTCTAATATTTCATTCAAAAATATAGACTTGATATCTATTTGGTAAACTTTGAAACCTTTATATGCAACATAAGAAAGTAGAATTCTCACTTCTTCCATTCTTGAAATAGGGTAAAATGTTTTAACATAGTTAATTCCTTCTTCTTGTGCATACCCTTTGCAAACTAAACTTTCTTTGTTTCTTGTCACTTCACCATTCTCATCTAACTTATTTTTAAATACCCATTTTGTGCCAATCACATTATTGTCTTCTGGTCTAGGAACTAGACTCCAAGTCTTATTCCTTTCTATTTGCTAAATTTCTTCTTCCATAGCCTTGTACCAGTCATCATCTTCCAATATATCTCTCACTATCTTAGGTTCCTCCATGCTTAACAAACATGATTCACTTCTCAACCCATTTCTTGACATTGGCCTTGCATCTTTGTCTCCAATGATTTGATCTAGAGGGTGGTGTCTTTTGACATATTTGGATAGATTAGGCTCAATTTTTGTAGTTGCATTCTATCTCTTAGCTTTAGTATCACTATATACATCTCTATCAAGTGTTTCAACATCTCTTTCATGTGTGCTAATCTAAAAGTCAGATTGTGCATTTTCCTTATTCTACAACTCGACATCTGAATATAACTTGGCATTTACAAGATGTGACTTGGCAGTTGTTGAGACTTACTATTGGTTTGTTGCATGATTTGTAGCATCTTCTTCAGTAGGCATTCCTTCATAATATTATACAAATTATTTGTATTCTTCTAGTTCTTTTGTAGGTTCGGCCTCATGTGCTTCTATAAATTCATCAAAATTCACATTTGTACTTTCCACAATTTTGTTAGTGTTAGAATTTAAACACTTGTAAGCTTTACTTCTTTTGGAGTAACCAAGGAATATACCCTCTTTTCTCTTTGCATCAAACTTTCCACTCCTAACATCTTTAAGAATATAAAATTTGCTTCCAAATACCCTAAACTATTTCACATTAGATGGATGACCATACCATAATTCAAAAGCTATAGAGTGAGTACCTTTCTTTACTTGCACATGGTTCAAGGTTTATAAAAAAGTACTTATAGCTTCTCTCTAGTAGTTTAGAGCAACATTATTCTCCATCATGAGTGTCTTGGCATAGTCCATTATAGGCCTGTTTCTTCTTTTAGCAATTCTATTTTGTTGGGGGGTCCTAGGTGTAGGATTTTGTCTCTTGATTCCTCTATCATTGTAGAACATCTCAAACTCATGTGAAGTGAATTTACCTCCTCTATCTAATCTCAAGAATTTCAAACTCTTACCTATTTCTTTTCAATTATTGTCGAGTACCATTTAAACATTTGGAAAGCATTTGATTTCTATTTTAGAAACATGATTGTCATCATCCTAGAGTAATCATCAACAGACAACATTATATACTTAAATCCTTTGTAGCTTTGCACTTCAATAGGTCCACGCAATTTAGTATAAATTTCTTTACGTATTTCCTTAGAGGTATAAGCTTTACTTTGTCATGTTGCCTAGCTGACATTGTTTGCACATTATGTTTTCTAGTTTCTTCAACTTAGGAAAACCTCTAACTCTTTTCATGTTACTGATACTAATCAGACTATCAAAGTTAACATGAGATAATCTCTTGTGCTAAAGCCATACATCATCAAATTTTGCACTAAGAAAAGTAGCATCTTCTATATCCAAATAGAACATATTACTTCTAGTTTGATCACCTTTTCCAATCAAGTTTCCATTTGTATCATATATGTTAGCTGACTTATTTTCAAACTCAACTTTTCATCCCAAATTATTCAATTGTGACACACTTTACAAGTTATAATTCAATCCTTCAACATAATAAGCATTATCACATGAAATCTTGCCTATGAGTTTGATATACCCTTTTCCTTTTATTAAATATGGTGCATCATTACCAAATCTTACACTCTTTCCATCATAATAGGTTAAGGTAATGAAATTACTTTTGTCTCTAGTCATGTGATGTGAGCATACACTATCAATGATCCATTTGTCATTCTTGTTCACACAAGTCATAAGTTAGTTGCCTCATCCTCATCTTATTCATCCTTCATTGCAACATATACCACTTCATCATCATTTTCGTCAGAGTCATGTTCATTAGCAATGTAGTATGACTTCCTCCCTCTGTCTTTGTAATCTCTTCCATCATCTTCTCTTCTATTTTTGTGCTTGTTCCCTTCTCTAAAGTTCTTTTTCTATGTACATCTTGCAGCAATATGACCAACTTCATTATAATTAAAACAAATAATATGTAGCTTATCTTTGAATTTACCTTTTCCTCTATGAAATCTTGTTGCTAGCAATGCTTCCAATTGTTCAATGTCTTCCTCATCTATACTACTATCACTAGATGCATACTTTATCTTTCTTTTTTTCTTCTTTGGCTTTACCTCCTCAAAATCCTTTAGTAACAATTTAGCTTTGAAATCTGATTCAATACTCACTGGTTTGTAGTTGTCAAAATTAGATAGCTCAAAAGTAGTGAGTATTCCTACTAGACCTTCAAGGGTTAGATCATTTCTTGGTGTACATCTTAGCTCCTAGATTGTAGACACTCTAATGGAATACACAAGAAACAATGTTCGCAAGACTTTACTTAGCACAGTATCATCATCTATTTACTAGTAGCACCTTTTATTGCACTAACAACTTCTTTTATTCTAGAAACATATTGAGAAATATTCTCACCTTCTTCCATTCTCATGTCATCAAACTTACCTATGATGCTCTTTGACTTGGCTCTTTGAATATTTTTGTCTCCTCCATAGATGGTGTCTAGGGCATCCCACATCTACTTTGCATTCTTAAGACCTTTGATATTATCAAATTGAGCATAACTTAGGATAGAGGAAATCTCCAACATCTCTTGATTGTGTTCTTTCTTTTTCTTCAAATCTTCAATAGTTAGGGCTCCTGTTGGATCAACATGTTCTACTAAAATGCAAGATTGTGCATAATCTCCAAGTTCTCCAAGGTGTAGCTTCATCAAAAAAATTCGTGTAGGAAAGTTATCTCTACTAAGTTTGATACCTCTCTTTTTGGCATCTTTATCTTTGTGCTTCTAGTACCTTAAAACTAATCCTCTTAAGTAGATGGCTCTGATACTAATTGTTGGAATTCTTTTAAAATAACTAAGATGGGGGGTGAATTAGTTATTCTAGGTCTAGATGTAAAAATAAAAAATTTCACAATTTAGTGAACCCATAAAAATTTCTTAACCATGCATGCATTCATTGTGTGTTAACTAAAACTGATATGTTACTATCAAATCAACATGTAGAAATATAAAGCATAAAACAGAGCATATCCGTCAGTACATTTGACACAATCTTTAATGTGGAAACCCAATTTCAAAAAAACCACCAGTAACATGCTACTCATTTTTCACTCTTCTGAAGTGATGCCTTGTTAAAGGCCAACCCTATTAAAGATTACAACACACACTATCAAATGCGACTCAGTTAAGGGATTTTAATCACCCTGTTGAAAGAGAGTCATGCTAGAGGACTTTAAGCCATTCACTTGGAATTCCACCTAGTTAAAGGATTTTCCAATGACTATTAATTCAACCTTACTCCAAAGGATTTACCCTAGGATGATACAATTGTTACAAAGAAACAATAGAGCTTTGATCTGATACAACTTACAACATTACTTGTAGATTACAGATCACTATTTAGTCCTCAACTCTACTTGGCTTGCAATCTTTTTAGTTCTAACAACTTTTTCACCCTTCAAGAATTCATCCTATTTAAGCCTTCTTACTTAGTATGTTATTTTAGACTTCTTCTCTTGGGTCACTTAATGAAGCAAACCCCATTTCCTTCTCCTTGTCAGATTTTTGCATCAAAACTCTCCAACTTCTTTGCTTCATTACCAGACATCCCTACATATAGGAAATTAGAACACTTTTCCTACTCATTATCCATCATCAAGATTATGGTTTTTTATGGATTAGGTAGGATACAATGTATCTACCCCATATCTTGTCTTCTCTAGAAACTTCTCCTAGAATCCATTTGAATTTACCTCCAAAATGGTTTACATAAGATTTTGTGCCTCTAGCTCATCATTCTTATCTTCCTCCTAATTCACAAGCTCCAAGGAAATAAACTTGTTGACTTTTAATTATAAAATCTTAGATCTTTTCATAATGCAATAGCTCGACATTATTAATTAACTAATGCTCAACATATACTGTGTTACTCGACATCTATTGTAAAATGACTCGACCTCAACCAGATTTTGCTGGTGCTCGGCATCAACTATCTTTTTCAACATCTACTAACTTACTCAACATCCACTAGAACTTTCTTTCATTCAGCTCTAACTGACTTTCTTCTTGGCTTGCAGTAACTTTTCTCTACGCCCACTATCAACTTGGTCCAATTTGGCAAATGAATTTTATTCAACCTTATTCTTCTAAACTTTCTAAGTGTAGTGAGTCATTTTGTAACCTCAAGTAGATCATCAATACATTATATTATCACTATCTTAAATGGTTCTTGCACTTTAATTCATAATCATAGCTCAACCTTTCCTCTAGGTACTTTTGTTACATCTTGTTGATCAAATCCTCCTCATCAATCAACTAAGTTATAGTGCTTGAAATGTTTAAGCAATTGTCTTACCAACATTTAGTAGGTTTTTCATCCATGACAAAACAATAATTGAAACATATAGTCTTCTTCAAATATCTTTCCATTGAAATGATCTTTTCAATCATATATCAACACAACATACTTCTTGCTTCCTCCATGTAACCTCATTAGTCATAATATAATTTCAATATTGAGTTACATGCAAAACAATACACTGTTATAAACTAATTTCATACTTAGACAATTTTTTGGGTAGGAAAAGGTAAGTATCTTTATTTCAAGGTTTTCTACAAGCATGTACATCATGTGTTTCCATAAATGAAAAAAATTAAATATCTTCATTATCCAATTATCAACAATCTCCTCCTTTGGCATTAATGGCAAAAATATAGGTAAAATTGGCTAAGTGTCAAAAACTTGTCCAAAACATTATAGTATCAATAGATTAATCTTTTACAACTAATCCATCTTACACATGCTCCCTCCTTTTGATATGATTTCATACCTTACCTTACAATTTTCTTTTGCATCTTCTCCTCCTTTTACATGAATGAAAAAGGTTGGAATATGGAAAAAAAAAATGTCAAAATTGTTCATCTGTTGTGAAAAACTCTATTCATCCTTAAGCTGATAACATCTTCATGCAATCATTAAAACTTGCCTTGAGACTATTCAAACCTTTTAGCCATGTATCCTTGGCTATTTCAGTAGAAGTACATATTGCACATAGGATATATGATGCAATCTCAACTACATTGAGATTAGAGTATAGGAAATTTGAATAGGTGTCCTTTTCTTTGACACATTCCTCCAATTGTCTCAAAATAGTTGATATCTTTAGAGCAATAGATTCTTTCTCAAGTTCTATTTTCCTAAAATCACTATGAACACTGGCTACTTGTCCTTCAAAGTCATCAACATTGTTGGAAGGTTGTTGTATATGGCTTGTTAGAGCTTCTAGCTCACTCATCTTTCTTTCAATCTTGCCATCAAAATTCTTGGTCAAATTATGAGATAAAGTAGACTTAATGTACAATACCTTTCCATCTTTTTGACATCTTTGAAGTTCCTTGATACAAGTGTCAAGAATTAGCAAATCATTCTTGATATTCGAACAAATGGTGCTAAATAGATTAGCATCATGAGAAACTCGAACATGGACTCTACAACATTCAAAAAATTTGTAAAATCCTTATCAAAAGACTTTAACACTACTTGTGCCCTATGTTTGGGATCTTCTTCTATATGCTTGATTGCCAGAGTACTGTGTAATCTATCGGTTACCTCCATTAAGGTTCTTTGTAAGCTCTTTACTTTTCTATTCTTCTCAATCAGTTTTGTTAAAGATGAGATCAAGTCACTTTGATCATCATCATCACTTGTTAGGCTAGCAAGAAAAGGTCAATTCAATGAACTAGATGGTTTAGTTTCATCTTCCTTTTGCTTCTTCTCTGCTACCTCCTTATCTCTTCTCTCTTCTTTCTCTTTTTCCTCCTTTTCTTTTATTTCCTTCTCTTTCTTTTCTCCCTCCTCTACTCTCCTTTTTGTTTCTTCTTCAAGAAATTTCTTCTTGGATTCTTTGATCTTTCTCTTTAGTGCCTTTAATTGCCTCTTTTATTCTTTAAATTGTTTCAATTGATCTTGAATGACTTTGGCCTAAGATTTAGGCCGATTGAAACTTTCAAAAGGGTTAGTGTCATCAATGTTGATAGTAACATTGGTATGTTTAATTTGCATAGTCCCACCACATACTAAAACTTCCAAAGTTTTAGGTGCTCATGTAGGTGCTACCTTTGACTCTATCATCATTTGATTGATAGTTATAGTTGTTTCACTCCTTCTTATATTCTTCTCACCTAGCATAAATAGAAATAGTCTCATCTTGTTCCTTAAGTAGGGTGCTAGCTTTTTCAACAATTTATTGACTTCTTCCTCATTATCTATTTTGGATATGGTCCTTAACAAAGACTTTTGAAGTTTCATATCCTCTTCCCTAGTTGGTTCTTTCTTCTCTATAACTCTGTCATAGACTTTCTAATTTATTGTACCTTCAATATCCTAAAGTTTTAGATTGTTAGCAATTGTATATCTCATAGTATAGATATCAATATGATATTTTTCAATATCATTATATAAATCATAGAATTTTTTCATTTAAACAAAGTTCCCTTTATTATCTTAGCCTCTACATAGAAACAAGAAAAGAGATTGTATACTATAACAAAAGATATGGCACTCAATTGATGACAAAATAGAATTTTGCATTCATCAATACATTTATGAGATAAATAGCTGAATAGTAAAAAATACATTGTTTCATTCAGTAGGAGGATGGGTGCTCTCACTATTTTTGAATTAGCTAGTTTGCAAGAAGGCAAGAAACTAGTTGGGGAGAATTTGGCAAGAGGTACAAATCTTGGAGGAACTACAAGGGGTACTAAGAAGAATCTACCAAAGGATGATGGGACAAGAAGTATTTTTATGTCCAATATGGACAATGGAAAGTCTATGTGTGAATTCGGTACAAGATGTGGGGTCTAAGACCCTCTCTTAGATCCCTTTTTGCACTTCATGCACAGGGGCAGGTTTCTGATAAAGATAAAATCCATTTGGTTAATTTCAAGAACAATAAGGAAAAGACTTTTGAAGGACCAAAGGTAGGGTTTTCAAAGAAAAGGACTTGTTCTTCCCTCTTTGGCAAAATACTTAATGGTAAATCATCCTTTCATAAATCATCCTTTCCATCGGTGACTGCTAAATCTTGTTGGGAGAAAGGTGAGCTTCAAATCTTTATCTTGGATCCTTTAGTTGATTTCCATGGATTTCACCCTAGCAAGTAAATTTTAGGAGCTAGGCCAGATTTAGATTCTTTGAGGAAAATGGTCAAATGAAAATGGGTTATTTGAGGAGATGTGGATATAGCCCCTATGTTGAATGAATTTTTCTCATTTATTTTAAACTATAAGGAAGATATGAATCTGGTTCTCTATGGAGGCCCATGGGCATTTCAAAAAAATTCTCTCACTATTAAAAAATGGGAGCCAAATATGGATTTATCAGACACTTTTTTCTTATCCACTCTAATTTGGGCTAGATTCCCTAGTCTCCCTTTAGAATTTTGGCATGAAGATATTTTTAAAGATATTACTAGTTCATTTGGAGAACTGGTGGCTCTAGATAATGCCACAGCTGCTAGAACCAAACTTCATAGTGCCAGACTTTATGTTAAGGTGGCAGATCTAAATCATCTTCTAGAAAAGGTGGAAATAATTTCTAAGCTTGGAAAGAAAAATTAGGAAATTATTTTTGAAGATCATCCAAATGCCTGCTATGCCTATGAAAAACAAGGTCATTTGGTTAAAAATTGTCCCAATAAAAGTAAGAACCATTCAAGCACTAAAAAAGAAGTGAAGAAGGCTAAAGTTCAAAAGAAAGTGTGGAAACCTAAAGTTATTCACTTGAAAGAGAAGAAGGAGATCATGGATTCAAAAGCTCGAGATGAAGAGGTAGGTAAAGATATTGAGAATATTTAGAAGTAGATGAATGGATCTGTTGGGTATGATCCTGAGAAAGAGAATTTTGAAAAATATGACAATGGATCTATGTTTGAATCTATGATATCCGAACAAAGTATAGAAGACTTGGCATATTTATCAAAAAAATTTGTTATATCAAAAAATGAAATATCGATGGGGAGATCTAAATGAGAAGGAGATTCTTGAGGAACGGTAAATCTTAGCTAAATCCAGAGTTCTATTACAGGAGAGAGATTTTCTTAATATGTAGTTCAGGGAGAATTAGGCTTTTGACCCTTTGTGATCTTTAGATATTACTAAGTGTAAATATATTGTTCTTGTTAGGAATGATCTTGACCTAAAAGTTTTAAAGAAGGAAGGAAAAGATCCAAAGCATAAATCAAATTAAAGGAAAAAGGCTGAAAAAAAGATCAATACAACTTCTAAGAGGGTAGAGACAAGAAGCAATAAAATGGATTCACAAGTTAAGATAAAACCAAATGTTCATACCCTAGATAAATCTGGAAGAAGAGTGGATAAAAAAACTAAGGTGAAACCAGATGTTGGTACCCTAGATAAACTTGCAAGAAGATCCTCTATGAAAACTAGAGAATTAGAGAGTATGCAGAATATTGTTGATGGAAGACAAGCAACTATTATAGATTTTACCCCTAAAATATAGTAATGAAAATTATAACCTAGAATATTAAGGGGTTAAATAGAATCCATAAACTTGATGTTGTTAGGAATTTTGTTAGAGAGCAGAAGCCAGATTTTCTTTTGTTGCAAGAAACAAAGATGAATAAAGAGAAAGCTAAATAGATTAAAGCCTTTAATAATTATTCAATAAATGCTAGCAGTTCAAAATGTGCTTCAGGGGGAACTTTGATGTTATGGAAGAAAAATTGTTACTCAGGAACTATTTTGAATGCTAGTAAACACCTAATGGTAGCAAAAATTACTAGCATTGATCATAAGGATGTTTGGTATATTGTCAATATATATGCTCCCAACAATAAAAACCTTAGGAAAAAGGTCTAGGATACTCTCTCCAATATAAAAAGTAAGGATAATTTTGGACGATGGACATTATGGGAGATTTTAATGTTCCTCTCTATGACCATGAAAAAAAGGGAGGAAATGTGAGTCAGTTGGAAGGTAGACTAAATCTTATGGATTTTATTAACAAGGAGGGTTTAATGGATATGGATCTCTATGGAATCTAGTTTACTTGGAGTACTAAGAGAGTTGGTAATGAATGTATTCAGGTTCATCTAGATTGTGCTCTTATCTCTCTTGACTGGATAAAAGATTTTATTTGTAAGCTGGAAGCCAATCAAAAAATTGGGTCAAATCATTTTCCTCTGATCTTTGTTGTTGCAAAGATAAATGTCAAGAAGAACTTTCCTTTTAGATTCAAAAGGATGTCGATGCAGCATCCATAGTTTGAAAGTAAACTAGTTTAATGGTGAATTATAGACATTGAAGGTACTACTCTCTATAGAGTAGCTTCTAAACTCAAGAATATTAAAAAGGAAGTCAAAATATGGAACAAAAATTGTATTGGTAATATTTTTGAGAACAAATCTGCTATCAAGAAAGATATCCAAAAAAATCAAGATAAAATTTAGAAGGAAGGATATGCTCCTAACTTTATTATAGAAGAAAATGAAAAGTTGGTCCAATATCATGACATCATTACCAAAGAAGAAATTTACTAGAGACAAAGATCAAGATTGATTTGGTTGAGTGAAGGAGACAAAAACACCAGATTCTTTCATCTCTCTACCCTCAAACATAGAGCTAAAACTCACATTTCACATCTAGAAAAGGGAGATCTGAAGATTACTAAGGATAAGGTCATTATGGAAGAAATGGTAACCTTTTTCTCTTCTTTAATGACTGTTGATCCCAATATAAATCTAGATAACTAGGCTGATTTTCTTAGAGTGATTCCACCTTTGGTTTTGAAGGAATAGAATAAATTGTTAAGCTCTATTCCCAAGGATGGAGAAATTTTCAAAGCTATTTGTTCTCTAGGAGACAAAGCACCTGGTCCATATGGTTTTCCCATGTTTTTCTTTCAAAAATTATGAAAATTTGTTGGAAAAGATGTTTGTGATGTTGTGAAGGAATTTTATGGAGCAAAACAAATGCTAAAGGAAATCAATTCCACATTCCTCTATCTAATTCCAAAGAAGATTGGAGCTGATTCTCCTGAATAGTTTAGAGTGATTAGCCTTTTTAATTCTTTCTATAAGATTATTTCCAAAGTCCTTACTTCTAGATTACTTCCGGTGATTCGTTCAATTATTGCTGATCAACAAAATGGCTTCATCCTAGGTAGACAAATTCTTAATTTTTCCATCTCTGCCCATGAGAATATTCATTCATTGTCCTATTCTAATAATTAGGGGTTTATTATGAAAGTGGATATTGCTAAGGCCTATGATAGAGTTGAATGGGCTTTCTATCTAAAATTTTACATGCTTTTGGTTTTGACCATAAGGTTATTGGAGTTATTTATCAGCTGATTTCAACCTCTTCTATAGTTGTCTTGGTCAATGGAAGTTCTCATTTTTTCAATCCCTCCTGAGGTTTGAGACAAGGAGACCCTTTATCCCCTATTCTTTTTTTTATTATGGCTAATTTTTTGGGGAGATACATAGGGGATTTGGTGCAAAGAGGAGTTATTAAAGGTTTGCAACCTTCTTCCCAACCTCTCATTTGTTCTCATGGTTAGTTTTTTGATGATACCATCTTTATGGGTAAATCTAAAGTCAATGAAGCCAAAAATCTGAAGCAAGCTCTAAATTTATATTATTTAGCCTCGGGTCAACTGGTTAATTGGAATAAAAGTGCAATTTTTTTTTTATCAACACCCCTATTTCTAGACAGAATAAAATTGCTAATATCCTTGTGTGTTCTATAGGATCTTTCCCTTCAATTTATTTAGATCTACCTTTAGGCTTGAAAGTCCCCAATTCCTTCTAAGAAGATCTCATAATTAAATTCAATAAGAAGTTGGCAGGCTGGAGAGGAAATCTTTTAAGTCATGCAGGTAAATTAACTCTCCTCAAAGCTTGTCTTCAAAGTATACCTACTTATGCTTTGAGCCTTTTTAGAATTCCAGTGAAACTTGTTGATACTATTGATAAAATTAAAAGGAATTTTTTATGGACTAGTACTGAGGAAAAAAAGAGACTACCTTTAATTGCTTGGGATCAAGTCTATAAGCCTATCAGAGAAGGTGGACTAGGAATTACGACAATGAGAAGCATGAATAGAGCTCTTTTGGCCAAAAAAGGATGGTGAACTTATCATGATGACAAAGAATGGAGTAGTATATGGAAACATAAGTACCTTTTCAATGTAAATTCTTTAGCTAATTTATTTTCTTCTCTTGATGTTTTTTATCCTTCTACAATATGGGAAGTAGTTCAAGGGACTAAGAATACTCTTGTAAAATGGTATTCCTCAAAAATTGAAAATGGGAAAAAGGTGAGATGTTGGGAAGATGTTTGGTTAATGGATCATCCTCTACTAGAAGAATTTCAAGATATGGCTCAAGTAGACATATGTAAGCAAAGGTAAGGCACTTTAGTGAGTCATTATTGGTATAATAATTCATGGGTGAAATTGACTGATATTGATCAAGGCTTCAATAACATACAATTAAGTTTGAATTCTTTTTCTCTATATCCTACTTATGAGAATGACATGATATGGAATGCTGATCCTAGTGGCCAATTTAAAGTTTCTACTCTCTTTACTTGTAGGGAGAAGGGTAATCAACCCTTTTGGTCTCAAGCATGGATTAAGGGTCTTATACCTAAAATAAACATTTTCTATTGGACTATGCTTCAAAATAAAATCCTTACCCAGGATAATTTGCAAAAAAGAAGTATTAATGTGGTAAATAGATGTACTTTATGTAAGAATGGATTTGGAGATAGAGATCATTTGTTCTTGAATTATTTCTACAATCAAAAATTATGGTTTGAGATTCTTAACTACTAGAATATAAATTGGGTTCATCAAGGTAGTGTTGAACTTTGTTTCAAAAGCTAGAAGTGTCCTTCTAAGGATCTTGATGTTGAACTTCTATGGAAAATAACTCTTCCCCATCTCTAGTGGGTCATCTAGAAAGAAAGAAATAATAGAATCTTTAGAAATAAAAATTTTCCATGATGGGTGCTTGGACAAAATATTGTTAGAGCAATAAAGGAAAATTTTAAATCTTAGAGGAAAACTGGTCAAAGTTTTCAAATTGACAACCCTCTACAATCACAAGGTCCTAATTTGAAAATTGATAATCCAAGATTGGCTACAAGATTGAATACTCCTCCTAATGGATGGATTAAATGGAACTTTGATGGTGCCTCAAAGGGCAATCCGAGAAGAGCAGGATGTGGAGGGGTCTTAAGAGATCATGTAGGCAATATAAGTAATGCCATTGTAGTTCCTATAGGTCATTCTAATAGCTTTATTACTAAAGCTATTGCTACTCTATATACTATGAAGTTAGTAGCTGATTCAAGTTACCCTAAACTATGGTTGGAAGGTGACTCATTAAATATTATTAATGTGCTTAATAACAAAAATTCAATTACATGGTCGATTGAGGCAATGGTCATGGAAATTAAATCTCTTATTAATAAATTTGAAAAAATCATAATATCCCACATGTACTGAGAGGCTAATGGAGTAGCTAACTAGGTTACCAACCATGTGACATGGATTGGTGAATTAAACAAGCATGTCGATCTTAAAGCTCTTATTAATTATGATGCTACTCATGCAAAGGTGGGGAAGATTTTCCAAGATTACCAATTTAATGATTTTTAGTAGTGGGCCTATGGCTATTAGTGTTCCTTCCTCAAGGAAGTACATTTATGTGATTACAATGTGGGCTTTGCACGTATCTTTTCTAAAGTGGGTTTTATGTGATGTGATGAAAATTTGGTATTTGTTCATCTTGTTTGCTTTTCACTTTTGCCTGCTTTTGGTTTTAGGCATTCTTTGTAATTCTCTACAAATGGGAGGTGAGCTATGTAAACAAGAACCCAAAAATTGCAATGACTAGAAGGCTTAGAAGGACATTTGGAAGATTTTGTAGAAGGGAAAGGTGACCAATTACTTGGAATGTCTTCATGGGTTTAAACCGCATGTCACCACAACCTTTTTTTAAAATTGGACTAAGGATAGGGTCTCTTTACATGGTGTTACTGTGAAATTGATAGAGGACTTCATAGTTGATATCATGGATCTACCCATGCAAGGCATTAAGTTCAATAAACAAGCTAGCATTTCTAATACTACTTTCAAAAAAATTCCTAAGATGGATGCTAAGGAGAAAAATCTAGAAACAAATGGAGATTTCTATGATTTGGACCAGATAAAGGGAATTTGGTAGGATGTGCTCTCCTATACCCGTGAATATTTCATCCTAGATGGTAGAAATAAAAGAGTGCATAAATTTCATTTCATCTTCCTCAATCATTTTAGGCATAAGGATAGACTTTCTTTTCCTTTCTATTTGCATTTCTCTTTGCTTCAAAGTCTATATGCTCATAGGAAGAAGGAGTCACGTCCTATCTTGCATGAAGGTTTGATTCTCCTCATTGAGGGTTATTGTAAAAAAGAGTCCATTATTTCATCTCCTTCATTACATAAAAATAAGGGTTCTCTCACTGATTCATATTCTAAAAAGAGGAAGAATGTAGAGAATGTTAAGGGAGAAAAGAGGATTTTTAGACATAAAACCCTGCATTCTCAAAAACATACAGTGGAAGAGGACACTGAGTCTAAGAACCCTAAAAGTAAAAAGGATGCTATCCCAAAGGAAGAGGAAGACACAGATGTTGGTGACTTTAGTTCCAACTTGGAAGGTTATCCGAAGAGCAAAGGAAAAAGTGAGAAAGAGGAAGAGGAAGAAAATAGTGAAGAAAACATAGAACAAGGTAATTCTGGTGAGGAGGGTAATCAAAGTGCTACTTGTGCTAGTGAAGAGGAGATGGAAAAGGCTATAGAGGACCTTGTTGTTATGAGGGAGGAGAATTAGACTATCAAGTTTTCTTTACCTACTAGAGAGGTTGTGGAATAGGACAAGAATGATGACCCTATTGCTATAAGGGAGGAGGAACAAACAAATAAGATTACTTCACCTACCAAAGAGGATGTGGAACATGAAAAGAGTGATTCTATGCAGAGGGAAACTAAGCTTTCCTTTTTGCATATTGCTAAGCTCAAATCCAATTCCATGCTTCAAGTTGATTCATGGATATATAATGAAATAATGGGTCTGAAAAAGAAAATGGATATTGTGCAACAAAACCAGGATATTGACCATGCCAAAATTAGACAGATGGAAGTATAGGTGGGAAACATCCCAAAAAAACTCAAGGATTATAAACACAACCTCTAAATTCTTATTAAGGAAAGTGGTAATAAAATGAAACATGTGACTTCTAGTATCTGCGCTATTGCTACTAGTTTTGGAAAATGCACAAATGAAGAGATTATATCACTAGGGGGTCCAAGCAAGAGAACCATGCAGAGTTCTAGGAAGCGGGCTCAGGAGGATGCTAGTGTTCTGGCTATTGTTTCCATTCAAGACACTATAGATATTGGAAAATAGATCGTCAATATGATTAAAGAGATGCAGTAGTAGCTTTCATTGGGTCTTGATCTCTAGGATTTTGTGCTTGTTTTGGTCTTATTTTTTAGTAGTGGTTATTGGTTTATGTTTTTGGTCCTATTAACTAGTTTTTATTTGTTCTTTAAGCTAGGTTCTAGGTCCTTGTAAAACATAGGTACTTTTATTAGACACTTTTTGTGGTTTTAGGTCCTTGTAAAACTTGATTTTAATACTATTTTTTTAAGTAGGTTTCAGGTCCTTGTAAAACCTAGTAGACTTTAATGCTTTATCTTTTTTGTTTTTGTTAAAGGGTTTTGGGGCCCCTTCAAAACCTATTTTTACCATAATCTAAAACAAAATTCCCTTTATTTGCAATGGTTGAGTTGTTCTTCTTAATCATCTACTTCCAAGGTTTCCTTTCTTTTCCTGTTGTCTATTTAGAAACAATAATTTTTTTTGCCTATTTTACTTCCTATTCTTCTTCTTCTTCTTCTTCGTTGGATTACACAATTGTCACAAATGACTTGTATCTTTTTTCTAGTCCAATAGCCTATTTCTTGACTCTTTTAGTCTTGGTAGTCATAGTTATAACTAATCTTTCAAATTTTCTCTTCGACTCACATGGTTGTTCAGTTGATATTGCAACATATTGAATGCTTTGTTTTGAAAGTGTTTCTACAATTGACACACCAGATGGTTTCCCAACTAGTAAAGGTTGAACATACATTATTCCTTGTTTCATTGTCTTCCTAACTACTTGTGAATCACTTTCTATCATACTAGCCTCAGTTAGAGCTTTCTTCATTATTGTCTCAATCTTTTTGTGAGATGCTTTCTCTAAGGATGCTTGATAAGATGACTAGGTAATCTCTTCATATATCCAAAATTTGTACTTAGCTTGGTCCTTTATAGAGTTCAACAATAGATCAATATATCCAATTGTTACATCATCACTTAACTCATAACCTAGGGGATCGAGTGATGTTTCCTGAGGTTGTACTACTTGAATATGAGTTAAATCTTATCAACTATAAAACATATATCATTTTGAATCTTTTTGCAATTGTAGGTGCAATTTTGAATTTTTTTTTCATCCCATTCTTTAAAAAAATCATCATCAAATTTTTGTTGTCTAAGATTTTGTCTATTGGATGTCTTCTACATACATCTATAATCTTTTCCATGATACATCTCTCACTGCTCATAATTTTTGTAACTTATAAGTATGGAAATAACTTAAATACATGAAAGAATATATGATTGATCAATGACTAGAATTTAACTACACCATTCTTAGTCCTCTTGATTTTCTTTAAGTTTTCAAGGAGTTTCACTCTCAGAATTTCAATTAGGTTAACTTGTTCTTTGTCAACATAAATCTTATAAGTTTCATGGATGAATTCTACTGATAATTCATCAATCTTAGAACTTGTACAAATAGAATAGGAAATGATTCTCCTTAGGAATATTACATCATCTTGTTTAATGGTGCTAATCACCATGGCTTTCCCATTACAAACTACCTTAGTATAGCTTCCAACCTTCTTCTTAACTTGTTTCTCACCTATAGGCACACTGCCTTGTTTTCTAAGACTAGTTACTTCATGAATATGATTGGTTGAAATATCAACTACATTGTCTTCCATTCACAATTTTCCATCATGAACTCTACTTTGTATGATCTCAATCATTATTTGTTGTCCAATTCTTGGTACAAGTGATATTTGAATAGGTCTAGTTCTTTCAAATGTTCAAATCTAGGATTTCCTAACATACAATGGTTAAAGAAAATTTCCATATCTTTGTTCATATACTTGCTCCCAATAGTTTCAAACTTGCTATTAAGATAACTTCCTACATCTTCCAAATACACTACGTTATTTGGAGTAATAGATAATGTTGAATTAATGTTTCCTTCTATTGGTTTCATGGAAACAACCTTCAATTGTGGTCTCTCCTCATTCTCAACACTGTGAACTATAGACGTATCCATGATTTTATCAAATATAAACTTTATTGAAGAAATTCTACTGCAAAACAAAAAAAAACCTCTTTCCAAAATAGGGTTTAGTTTGAAATCAAATTTTCAAGTCACTTATGAGTGATCTATTCTTTTGATGTGATTGTAATGAAGTGGTAATACGGTGTGTACTCCATTTTGTTCATTCAATTTTAACTTGCATTAATTGCATACTTTGCAAACATGAAAAAGTTATCAATTACATTATGAAATGAAATATTTTCTTGAAATATTCGTTCAATCTTCTAATGCTACCCAAGGTTTACCATAGCTACCCTGCATCATGAAAATACTCCAAGGAACTTTACTCCATTAAATTCTCTGTAAAAACATAGTTTTCATCTACTACTATAAAATTAACTTTCTATGTTATAACAATAACTCTAATTCCTTCATTAAAGTTTCGATAAACTCCAAATTACAACCGAGCTTAGCTATAGTCTAAAATTATCTCAATACACCTTTTCCAAAATTCTCTACCTATAGTTTGATCTCTAAATGAATTTTAAAATTCTAGTGTTATGAACAAGATTAATTCAACTTGGTTGAATCAAACTTGATTAATGACTTCAATTTTCCCGCCTCTACATCATCTAACTTTTCTTTAAAAATATTCAATCCCTTCACAAATGCCTCATTAAGTTCTTCTTGAAGCTCACTAACTATATTTCTTTGATCTTCATTATCTTTGCTAGTTCTTGAATTCCTTTCATGATTCCTTCTATCATTTTTTATGTTTCTTCCATCGTTCCTTCTTTTTCCAAAGCTTCTTCCATTTTTCCTTCTATCTCTTAAGTTTTTTTCCATTCTACAATACTTTTTCCTATGTCCAAAGTTGTTGCATAACTGACAAATTGGGGTTCTAGCTCTAGGATTCTATTGATCAAAATGTGCATTACAATTCTAGGCTATGTGTCCAAAGTTGTTACACTTATAACACATGATTTGCCTTATTTCTTCATAAGGTCTTCCTTCTCTCGATGTCCTCTTATTAGATATTCTTCTATCTATAAGATTAGTATTTCCAGGCATTCTATTATTCCTTCTATCATTATCATATTTTGGTTTCCTACAATCAATTACTTTATGACCCATACCATGACAATTATGACAATAAAAATCTATAACATGATTAAATGAGTTATTTGTACAATTTCTTTTCATATGACCTATTTCATTACATGAAAAACACTTACTTATAAATTCATGCATGGTTTCCTTAGGAGATTCAACTTGCTTTGATTCATCCAATAATTCAACTTTTTTTTCTTGTCCAACTTCTTTAGGTTTATCAAAAGATTGATTGGATTCAATCTTATCATTAGATTTATCTTTTCCTTTCAGATCAGATCTATCTTTAGGTTTCTTTATGGGCATGTTAAATAGATAATGAAGATGAATCTTATCATAAGTAGGTCTCTATATTGACATTGAATCATCAATCTTTTCTCTACTAGAATAAAGATTTTCAAGTTGTACTTTGCTTTGAGTCAGTTCACCTTTCATAATAGCATTGTAATTTTGAAGTTCTTCGTGATCTAGTTTTAATGCTTCAGGCTAAGATGTCACCTTTTCTAGATTGTCTCTAAGATCTAAATTTTTAATCTTCAAATCATATTCAACTTTTCTAGGATCATTCTTCAAAGTCAGCTTTAGATTGGTAATCTTCAATTCATGCATCAAGATCTTGTACTTTGTCTTTAGTTTTGAATAATCATCATCATCAATAGATTTAGTAGATTCAGGATTGGATTTGAGATGTTCAATCTTGTCCTTCAATTGTCTAATGTATACTTTTCTAGATTGGCTCTAAGATCCAAATTTTTAGTCTTCAAATCATATTGAACTTTTCTAGGATCATTTTTCAAAGTCAGCTTTAGATTGGTAATCTTCAATTCATGCTTCAAGATCTTGTACTCTCTCTTTAGTTTTGAATAATCATCATTATCAATAGATTTAGTAGATTCAGGCTTGGATTTGAGATGTTCAATCTTGTCCTTCAATTTTCCAATGTATACTCTAGAGTCTTCATATCTATCTTTTAGCTTATCTCTTTCTTTAGTAAGGAGATAAATTTATTCAAGTACCTATTAAAGGTTCTTCATCAACTAGTCCATATCCATAGGGATCTTACTCAAGCTGCTATGCCTCTTTTGAGTAATTGGGCTCTCAAACCAATTGTTAGAAATAGGAATTACTAAAAGGGGGGGTGAATTAGTAATCTAAAAACTTTAGTTGCCAACTAGATATTATTTATTACATAAAACCATCCATAAGAAAGTAAAAAAGTAATGTTGAATAGTAACCATCACCATGCACAAAGATAACTCATAACACCATATTTTTTTTAACTAGGGAAACCCTGGCTAAGGAAAAACCCCAATGGGAATGATGTCCACAAAGATAAACTAATATATATGTTCCTTATTAGAGGATGGACCCTATTAGGAGTCTATAAACCACATTTAGTATATAGGAGTCCCTATTAGGAGACTTTGAATCCATGTTAGGAGATTCCAACCCTATTAGGAGTTGAGGTACAAAAATATGCAAGAAGAGCTCACTGCTCAAACATGCAATTCCAATTACAAGATGAACTCATAGCTCAAACAAGTAATTTGTCTTCTAGTTACTCTAATACATAAGTAAGGATGTTTCAACTTCTTTTTAGCTAATCTTTGATCTCAGTTAGATCTTGGATCACAAAAATAGGTTCTCAAAAACTTCACTTCACAAGATACAAAATTTTACATTCATAATTCTCATTACAAAATTCATTCACAACTTCTCAATGTAAACTCACATGATGTCTTTGCATAAATACCATGCCTTTTCACAAATTGTTGCTAGGTTGGCTAAGACCAAAATACACTTTTCCAACTTAGAGTAAATATCTAGGATGTCACCTCTAATTGGTCAAGTATTTATTTTGTAAACAAAATAATTCTTTTACCTCCAATTTTGATGTTCAATAAATCTTGAATATATTTTATCTGTATAGACTATACTGATGTCTAAGGTTGTACAAATCATCATCAATATGTATACCATCTATGTTTACCCTCTCGTCTAGAAATAAGATCATATAAAAAAGTTATACGCTAAGTACTACTCTCTATTCGTGACTTATAATGGCAAAACTACTTTCACTCAAACTTGAATAACAAGTGTTAGAGTTAGCATTTCTACACACGAAATTAGCCACATGTTTAAAAAACTTCTTGCTTCCTCCATGTAACCTTGTTAGTCATAATATGATGTCAGTAACAAGTTACATACAAAACAATACATTGTTATAAACCAATTTCATACTTAGATAATTTTTTGGGTACCAAAAGCTAAGTATCTTTATTTCAGAGGTTTTCTACAAGGATGTACATCATGTGTTTCCATAATGATAACAATTACATATCTTTATTATCCAATTTTCAACACATATTACTCTCTAAGTAGAGCCACCATCTTCTTCCATGTGGTGACTAGATTCTTCTTATTTTGCTTCCTATCATCTTGGGTGAAGTTCCAACATGTGAGTGCAGAGTCTTTTAGTCTAGACTTGGCAATCTTCACCCTTTGGTTCTCAAGGATATCTTCACATTCAAAGAAACTTGTTAGGGCATCCACCCAATCCATTACAATATCTAGGTCCATATTTCCATTATAGGTACACAAGTCAAGCTAATTGGTATCCATGGTTCTTATCTCCATATATTTGAGAGTCCTCATTAGAAGCCTCTGTTCTATAGGGTGTTCTTCTTCCTCTTGATCAATGAGTTCTTCATCATTCCCTTGTCCAATATCTTCATAATTTCCACTACCTCTATTATAGAGATCTTCCCTAAGCTTCTCTACTTCTTGCCTCATTAATTTCATCTTCTATATCTTTGTTCATCTTGCCTCAACTTTTGATCTCAAAGGTATTTGACTATCTTTGCATTGGTCATCCTTGAGGAGAACCCTCGATCATCTTTTTCTTCCATGGTGTCAACACATTTATTAGTGTAAGGGATCTTAGGTTTTCACTGATACCACTTGATGTAGCTTGCTCTCCATTAGACAAAAAAATTAGAGTGGTGTAGCCTCAAGATACATCCAAGTACTCCTAAATAGAGTTAAGAGAGGGCTCAATACCTTTGAAACAACTCTACTTCAAAATATAGCCTAGGCACCAAAGTTGCACAACTAGGCTTCAAAGAACAAAATCTACTAAAACTAGGTTTTTGCTTAGATATGAAACCTACAACTTTAGGGGGAAGTAGAAATGTTCCTTAGTGATCAACCTTCTCAAACTAGTGAGTTTGGTAAGCCCATTTTGTTCCCAAAGGTCTCAAACAATCATATTTCCAATCAGGGCAAGGATCCCCTATTAGCCTTATCACCAATGTAATTAGGATTTGGTTTGAAAATCCTCTAAAGGACCCTAAAAAAACTACATATATGGATAACCTTTTGGAAGAATTACAAGATTCCAAACTTGCAAACTCCAGATTGGTCAGATGATGCCCTAACCAAAGATGTAACATATTCCTTGTTTAAGCCTACTAGCTAGGGTTTTTGAAGGAAACACTAATTATATGTTTGACTAGGAAAAAATACAAAGGAAAAAACATGTAGGGAACTATCAAGCTTCAACATCCACCATTAGATTGGCTTCATCCATCCCCCAAGTGTCTGCACCACTCTATTATATGTTGTTCTTCACCAAACACATAGAGATGTTTGGGCTAGGGCTTGCTAGAAAATAAAAAAACCTTGACTTCCATCTCCTACCCTTTAGGTATGCTATAATAAAACTCCCTAAATTTCATTTTACGAAGTGGTTTTGAAATCTCATGATGGGAATGCAAGTTAAGGCTTCATTATTGAAACTAGCCACTAAAAGAAGGGTTTTGGTGCACTCAAGAAAGATTTGACAATAACTTGAGTTGTAGAGCACTTCAAACCCTTAAATAAATTGCATTAATTAACTATGATGTCTAGGATTCTAGAACAATAGGTTATTCACATGTGCCAATCTGTACATGTCTGTACACTTAGAAATTGCTATATTCTACAATGAAAAATGAGATTTTTATTTGATTTAAAAGGAAAAATTACAATGTTTTACTTCCACCTGCCTGAAATGGATATTTTAAGTCCTCTCCCAATGATCCCAACTAAAATTTGTAAGAATTTTCATAAGGGAAAAATTCACCCAGGAACTAAGAACTCAAACACAAGCACATAGTAGACTAAAGAGAGAGAGAGAGAGAGAGAGAGAGAGTATGATCAGAATGACAATGTCATAATTAATGCCCTATAAAAGTACACTAGGAGTGCCTATATATAAAGGCCTCTAAGATACATCTAGAATGTATCATAATCAGCACCATGATGTGTCATACAACCAAGCACATGTCCACCAGATATGGGTTATCCTCCATTAAGCACGGAAGTAAGTGCAGTGATGAGAGGATAAGCCTACAGGGGTGTGACATGCAAAATAGTGTTGTAGACACCATGTGCTAAAATAGAGTTGCATACTCCTGTGTTGTCTACATGACAACTCAAAAGGTGCACAAACTCCTAAGTGTCTCACAAATAAAAATAATAAAATAATGCAAAATAATTAAATAATGCATTAAACCTAAGTAAACTTAAGTAAATTTAAATAGTAAAGTATGTATTTACACCAACAAAATTAAATGATTGTGACTATTAAGGGATGTTTTAAGAAAAGTTGACAACTTTTTGCAATTTTAACAAATTGTGCAATCTGACCCTTATAGGGCCTTTTCCTTATTCCCTAAGGCTCCAGAATATGTTTATAAACCTAAATACATTCCTATCCTATGCTATATCTAATGAATCCCTCTTGACCATAGTCAAAAGCCATGGTTTATAAAGTATCAAATGGGGACTAAGTCTTACAATTAGGCTAAAATTTTTGAATAACTATAACTACCTTATTACAAATGTCTCTTAGGCTTAAATTCCTTTGAGTAGAACTCATAAAGGGTTAAAATTGAGGATGTCATGGTGATTGGAGGGTTAGTACTCCTACACCACTATGACTAGAGTGCTACCATGGTAGATTGCTCCTAGAGAAATATTTTTTTATAGAATTAACCGATCAATCTAATATTTGATACTTATGGTAATGTTTGAAAAATTATGAATCAAACCAAGCATCCATCATCTTGTTGAGTCGATAACTATGTCATTGAATGCTAACAATTTTTTTTGATTTAATGTAGAGAAGTGGACTCAACGAGTGCACTTTGTATAGTTTTATTTTTATTCTTGGATTATATTTAAGGGACTCCTAATACCTCATTACAGAGGTTGGAATTTGAATTATATTGAATCATTGTCAAAATAACTACTCATTTAAGTTCTAGCTATTACACTTGGTTTAGAATTTGATATCATTTTAGATTAAATATGCATCCATTTAGTTTAATTTCCTTTACTTCTTATTAGAATAAATTGCATATCATCTAGATTAATTGCATAAGAATATACTTTGCATAAATCCTTCATTCTAGAAAGGTCTAGTTGCTTGCTTCTCAATCTGAGAACACATAGGAAAAATCCTTCTAGTTAGAAGGTAACAAGCCACATTGTTGAGCCTCTTGGATAAACAACTCCATGTTTATTCTAGGATGATTCCACATCTAATGACCATGTTAAAGGTGTGAGGTTCAGAGGTCCACAACCTACACATACAAGAAGCAACCCTAACTTGGTGGAACTTCATCCAAAGTAGGATGAAAAAAGTAAGAAGTATGATCTCATCTTAGGATAGAATGGTAGAATTGGTCAAAGAATCCTATGTGCTTGAAGACTCTGGGGTACAAATTCATAGAAGGAAGAAAAGCCTTTCAAAAAAATGACTTATATGTAAGTTACTATGTAGAAGAGTTCCTAAAATTTTGCACAAAAAAAAATACTATGGAGGATGAAGAAGAAAAACTTGCTAGATGTATGAATGGTCTCAAGGTACCCATGAAAGAGGAACTGAACCTACATACCCCTACTTCTATGAACAAATCCTACTAGTTGGCAATTAAAGTAGAGGAGAAATGGAAAATAAAACAAGACCAAGGAAAAGGTAAGGGAAATGACAACAACAAGAACTTCAAGGGAAAGAATAAATCTTGGAGCAAGGGGAAAAATAATGGTAACAAGACTACTAATAAAAAATAAAGGGATAAGGATCAAGGAGAGTCAATTTTCAAAGGGAACTATAGAAGAAGAAAATCCTTCAATAGAGGCAGAGGAAGAAGTAATGGCCCCATCAAATGTTATAAATATAGCTAATTAGGTCAACATACGAGAAAGTGTCCTTAAAAGAGGAACAATAACCAAGGGGAGAGGAGAGCACAACTCATTGAAGAAGATAAACATGATGATAATAGGAATCTAGAACCTAAAGAAGGAGCATTCTTAATGATGAAGCATGATTTCTGGCAAGTCCCTCAGACCCAAGAAATACCCTAAAGGAAGAATTTGTTTAGAATAATGATCAAATTTCAAGGCAAGGTATGCAATCTTTTAATTAATTCTAGTTCAACTAAAAAATTGGTATCTTTTGAAATGGTTGAAAACATAAAATTACATCAAGTGCCCCATCCCTTTTGCTATCATATTTATTGGCTCACAAAAGGTCAACAAACCCTAGTAATTTAACAAGCTTGGGTAGAGTTTTCTTTAGTATATTTTAAGGAAAATGTCCTTTGTGATGTGGTTGAGGTGAATCCCTCCCACATTCTCTATGGTAGACCTTGGCAATTTTATATGGATGTCTTACATCATTGTGGGAAGAACACCTACTCTATTAAAAAAAAGGGGTAACTTTCATAATGAAGTGACTACCTGATCCTAAGGTAGAGTCTACTGTGGTCACCATGGGAGAGAAAAAAATGTTGAAAGCTTTGAAGGAACCTAAGATTCAAGGGTTTGTACTTATTTCTAAACCTAAGGATAACATTAGTTCTAATGATAAAGAACTAATACCTACTGAAATCAAAGCCCTGCTAAACAAATACACTGATATAATTGCTAGTGACTTACTCATAAACCTCCCTCCTTTAAGAGACATTAGTCATCAAATTGAATTGATCCTTGGCTCTTCCTTTCCCAATAAATAACCTTATAAAATGACTCTTGACCATCATGTAGATATTGCAAAAAGAGAGAATGACTGCTGAAAAAGTTTTGATACAAAGGAGTCGTAGCCCATGTGTAGTACCATTAGTCCTTGCCCATAAAAAAGATTGAAAATGGAGAGTTTGAACTATTATTAGAACCATAAACAAGATCACTATAAGGTACAAGTTCCCTATGCCAAGGAGTGAGGACTTCCTAGACCAATTAGGAGATTCTTTCTACTTCACAAAAATTGGTCTAAAATTAGGCCATCACCAAATCAAGATAAAGCCAGGAGATGAATGTAAGACAACTTTCAAAACAAATGAAGGCCTTTTTGAATGGTTGGTCATGCTATTTTGGTCAATCAATGCACCTAGTACATTCATGATACTCGTGAATTAAATATTTATTCATTTCATTGGCAATTTTTTTGGTGTATACCTTGATGATATACTAATCTTTAGTCAAAGCAGAGAAAAACACCTTGATCATGTGGAATAGGTTTTGAGGAAACTCCATCAGCACAAGTTGGTGACCAAATTGGAAGAGTTCACATTTATGAAGAAGGAACTTGTGTTCCTAGGGTTTTTCATCTCACAAGGTACCCTTAAAATGGACCCTAAGAAGGTTGAAGAGATTATCAACTAGCCTCCACCAAAGAATCAAGGTGATATGAGGAGTTTTCATGGTATTGCCACTTTTTATAGAAAATTCATCAATAATTTCAATCATGTATGTACTCCTATGCTAAACACCATCAAGGGAGGAAGGAAGAACAAGTTCTCTTGGGCAAAAGAAGCTAAAAATGATTTCCATTGCTTGAAGAAAAGAGTATCCCAATACCCAATCCTAGTACTCCTTAACTTCAACAAGGTGTTTACTATTGAAACAAATGCAAGAAATTTGGCAATAGCTATTGTCCTTAGCCAAGAAGGTAAAGCTATGGCATTTTTCTCAGAGAAACTCAACGAGGAAAAGAACAAGTACTCAACATATGATTTAGAATTATATGCCATGGTGAAAGTGCTAAATAAATGGAGACACTACATAATCCCTAAAGAATTTGTATTCTATACTGATAACCATGCTTAAGTTTCCTTAATTATCAGGAATATCTATTAGTCAAGCATCTTAAATGGATGGAATAACTACAACCTTATAAATTCAATATTAAGCATGAAAAAGGAGTGGAAAATTAAGTGGTCAATGCCCTCAGCAGAAGAATTGGATTGGTATAATAAGTTCAACTCTACAGTGTGGGCATAGACTCACTAAAATACTTGTACGCAAGTGATTCAGACTTTAGAGAGGCTCTTTAGGTATGCACAAAAATGGCAGACAAATATCATACTAATTTTTCCAATTATTTAATTCATAATGGACTCATGTTCAAGGGATCTCAATTGTGCATACCTAAATGTTCTATGAGAACAAACATCATTAGGGAAAATAATTGTGGTAGTTTAGGTGGTCACTTTGGAATAGATAAGACAACAAATATGGTAAAGAGAAGCTACTTTTGGCCAAAGTTTGGTAATGATGTCATAAAACTCGTTGAATCTTGCACAATCTACCAACAAGCTAAATGTGTATCTAAAAATCAGGGATTATACCAACCTTTACCGATTCCCACAAGGCCTTGGAAATAAATTTCAATGGACTTTGTAATACATTTTCCTAGAACAAAATAGGGATTTGACACTATATTTTTCATAGTGGACAAGTTTAGTAAAATGGTCCACTTTGTACCTTGTAAGAGCACAAATGATGCATCACACATAACACATATATTTTTCAAGGAAGTGGTCAAAATTCACGGCCTTCCCTAGACTATAGTTTGAGATAGGGATGCCAAATTTCAAGGACATTTATGAAGGATTCTTTTCAAGAAACTTGGAACAAACTTGACCTATAGTTTTTGCCTGTCACCCACAAAATGATGGGAAGATTGAAGTGGTAAATAGGTCACTGGGAAACCTCTTGAGATGCCTTACTAAAAAAAATCACAATGTTGGGATATGATTTTTCCTCAAGAATAATTTTCTTTTAATGTTACTATGAATAGATCAATTGGAAAAACACCATTTCAAACTTTTTATGTCCTTCACCCGAAAGACCCCTTGGATTTGGTAGAATTACCATCAAATTTTAGAGTCAGTGCAAAAAAAGAGGAACTAGTAGAGCTAATCACCAAACTAAAAAATGAAGTAAAGGAAGCCTTACAAAAATCCACCATGAAGTATAAAGAATAGGAAGATAAGAGAATGAGAGAAGTTCATTTCAAGATTGGAGACAAGGTATGGGCATTCATGAGGAAAGAGAGACTACCTAAGGGTAGCAATACAAAACTACATGTGAAGAGGGTTGGGCCATGTACCATCCTCAATAAAATTGGTAAGAATTCCTATGAAATATCTCCCCCCTCCCCTACCTTTCTAATTTCTCCAATATTCAATATTGTAGACCTTGACCCCTACAAAGCTATGACAAGATAAACAAGCGGACATGATCAACATGATGACATAGATGAAGACTAATGGACCTTTAAAAGGCCATTGTTTTAGGATCTTTTTATCTTATTTTTAAGTAGTTATCTTATAGAAACAAACATCATTTTATAGTTTTAAGCAAATGAACTTATGCTTTCATGTGTATGCTCTATATATGATGAAACATTAAGTAGAAGTATGAATAATTCAAATATGCTCTAATTGCTTGAATCTATTGACAAAATATTATAAGTGATGTTGCATGCTGATAAATGTTTCCTCATTTATGTTATGGGTAGTTTTCCTCCTATAGCTATAGGATTTTCAAGAGTGGTAATTTGAACTTACACCTTTTCTAATATTGATGATAAAATAAATGTATGCATGTGGAAGTGGTGTGCATATTGAGTGATTTATAGGTACTTGTCATGAATATTTAAGAGTCAACATCTTTGCATCAAAGTCAAAGGTAATTGAATTGCTGAATCATCATGAGCAAGTCATTATATGATTTTTGTTAGAGCAACACATGACTATAGCTTCCTGAACTTGCTATGTTCCCCTGGAAGATTTATTCTTGGTTAATGATGATTTTGTTTCAACCTTCATGAGTCTATAAATGATCCTCATTAATGAAGTGAGCATAGAGTTAGGGAGTAGTTAAAATTTCCTTTTAAATAATTTCTACTATTTCTTCAAGAGGAGGTTTTTTGGAAAGAATAAGACATGTTTATTTTCATAGTTGTTGAGTGTTATTTAGTGTTAAATGTAATTTCTTCACCATGAATGAATAGAAATGAGCAGTTCAGGTCCATCCCTTTTGTCTTGATTGTATTTTCTATTCACTCATATAAGGGGGCCCACTTGGTGAGTGAACTATTTTGTTAGAGTAGATTTAATTTCCTTCTAAGTTAGGTTGTATTCCTCCTATAGCCATTGATAACAAAATCAATGAATTGTTCTTGTAGCATAGGTGAATAGATAAGTTTACTATTGTAGCATTAATTTCAATCTTTAAGTAAAGTTATTATTTTATTTGCTAGCGTAGAATTCCTTCAACAATTTCTTCACATTAATTGTAATGACTTGAAGGAGAATTAGAGCATATACTTTGCAGCCATCCTCTCAAGCTTACTATCCCAAGTTGACAAATTAAATAAATTCAGTGTACTATTTTAAGTAAACACATGATGTTGTCTGACCATGAAATCATCTTGAAAGAATGTCCAATCCTTTGTTATTAAAGTAATAAGCTAACTAGCTATTTTTGGCATCATTGTTAAGGAGGTGTCAATCTAGTTCAACCTTGAGGTCATTATGTTAGTTTAATTTTTGTATTATTTTGCATGCATAGAAGAGACCTCCTTGGGAGATTTATTCCCCATAATATTTAGGAAGACATTTTTAATCCTGATCCTAAAGAACCTCATAGTGAGAATGGAGAAGAAGAATCTTTTGAAAATCCATTTGTTGCTACTTAAGAATGAATACCCTCATCTTCCAACTAATCCTTGTATCTAAATGATTTCTTCATTGAACTTGAATACCAAGATAATTTGCATGCCCTTATTATCTATCAACAACCACTATTAGGCCCTCCTCCCAAAATGGCTTAGCCTTAACCTACATTTCCCTTTCTTGTCCCTCATCAGCATCAAAGCTTGAAGAAAATACCTTTTTTTGCACTTCCAATGTTCTATGACCTAATTACTAAAGACCCTGAAACCTTCCTCTTTGAGTTTGATAGCCTTTATAGAAGTTATGACTATACAACTAATGCTTGCAAGCAAAATTTTTTTCCATCCACCTTAAAGGAAGTTTCTTTGAGATGGTTCATGGGATTGGGTGCCAATGTTGTATCAAATTGGCCTGGAATGAGAAATTTGTTTTTAACAAAGTATGAAGAGTATTATAGAGGTCAAGATTTGAATGAGAATGACATTTTTAAAATGTTGCAAAAGGATTATGAAACCTTGAAAGACTATGTTTCATGACTCATACTCAACCTACAACATAATAAACAACATCAGCTAAATGAAGAATCAAAGAAACACTTTTTCTTGAGAAGTGTAAATGATGGGAGTATTAAAGCTCTAGATTTAATGGCAAGAGGAGATATCACTCAAAAAAATTGGACTGATATATAGAGTATATGTCTAAATTATTCTAGAGCCACTATGAAGAAAGGTAAGGGACTTAGAGATCTACCACATAAGTCTAATGGTAATTAAAAAGTATTAAAGATGGAACTATCAATTTACTATTAGATTTCAAACAAGACATCATTAATGATGTAGCCACTTAGTTGGATACCATGTAGGCTAGAAGGAAGAAGGATAAAGTTGATGCTATGTTACTTGAATTTTGTCCACACTATAGAGAAAAGAAAAGGCATTGTAGATGTAAGTGTGTTGCAAGCCTAGAGACAAAACCAATGCCTACTAAGTTTAAAGTCATTAATGAAAATGGAGAAGTTCTCTATGTTTCTTAATGAAGATCATGGGCTCCACAAGATCCTCTTCAAAGTTATAATAGTGATAATCAATGGAAAAATATTGGTTTTAGTAGAAATAATAATTGGTAACAACATCAGAAGGGTTGACAACAACCTCAACAAGGTTGGAAATAACCTTAGCAAGGTTGGAAGCAACCTTGGCAATGTTAGCAACAACCTCAGCAAGGTTTGCAACAACCTCAAAATTAGAATACCCAACCTAGTCAACAAGCTCTAATGTCCCCACCTCATTGGCAAGCTTTAATGCCTCCTCCTACAACCACTAATGCTCCTCCCAAGAAAGCTCAACTACTAGATTATCCTAACCCTAAACTCAAAAATACCAAATAGCCAACACAACAAATCTATTGTTAAAAGGGACAAGGTTGTCATTTCACCAAAAGATTGACTTGTTAATGCCCAATACAATCAATAGTCTTATAGAACCATAGGAGATGGTTAAGCCATGTCATGAATCCTATAAGGGATGCTAGCCCACTACCAACAATCCCCTCCTAGTGTCACTTGTCATGGCTAGTAGGATTTGAACCTATGACCAAGCTCTAATACCAATTGCTAAAAAGGATAGGGTTGTTGTTGCACCAAAAGATTGACCTATTAATGCTCAATATAACCAATAATCTTATAGAACCATAAGAGGTAGTTAAATAATACCATGAATCCTATGAATAATGTTTTCCCATTTCCAATAGCTATGTAATTTCCTTAAGTGATATCCACTTAAGGTTAGGCACTACTCTTCTTTCACATGAAAAGCCTATAATAACTAAAGTTGAGGATTCCTTGACTTAATAGGTAGATGTGTAAAATCCACAAACTATATCTAAAGAAACCCCATTTCCTCATAGGTTGTTGGAACAAGGTCAGCCTACAAAAAACTATGGAGTACTTGATTCACTCAATTAGCTCAAGAAAATGATAGTGCAAATACCATTACTTGATGTTATTGAGGAAGTCCCTACCTATAATAAAGCTATCAAGGAAGCATGTATCAAATAACCAGGAAGAAAGAAGAAGGATCCAAAAACCATTCATGTCTTAGGAAAATTATCTTATTTTATGTTGGAAGAATTAACTGTTCCTAAATATTCTAACCCTACAAGTCCTGTGCTTACTATCACCATTCAAGGGATGCAAGTCCAAAATGCTTTAGTTTACTTAGGTTCATCTATACATGTTATGAAAAATGAGGTATTGTCTCAATTTTGTATCATTGGTCTTTTAGAAACACCAACCATACTTCAACTCATTGATAGTTATACTATCAAACTAGATGGGATGAAAGAAGATGTCATAGTCACCTTGAATTGTTGGGATTACCCTATAGAATTTGTTGTCCTTTCCCCAAAGGCTAACATGGGAGGGTATCCTTCAATTTTAGGATGACCATGGTTGGCCACTACAAATGCTCATATACCTTACTGGTCTTGTAAAATGATAATATCCAATGGTATTTATGCTAAGAACCTTATCCTATACTCACCTGCTCAACCATTATTAATAGATGACCAAATAATTTGGTCAAACTTGGGTGATGAAGATCCAGAGGTAAATTTAATCCATTAGGTAATGATGATAGATCGAGATTCATTTGTAGCCTATCAAGAAAAAGATGAGATCATTTCATCCATTATCATGAATTAATATGGAGTAGAAGCTCAAATGTATCCTCAAGTGGAATGTATCCTAGAAACCATATTACCAACCTTGAACACATATTAGAATTCAAAAATGTCCCAATTCCTTCACTCCTTATTACCTCATGAGATGTATTCTTCTATTATTGCCCAATTATTTATGATAGATAAGGTTATTAAGATGAAAGCTAGTCTAGAAAAGGAGTTGAATATAAACAATGCCTTATCACCTTCCCATCAACAAATTATGTTGTAGTTACTATAGGAAAATTAAAAATAATTTTCTTGGGACTACATGGACATGAAAGGACTAGACCCTATGCTTTGTACTCACAAGATTTACATCAATCCTAATTTTAAACCTATTCGACAACCTTAGAGGAGAGTTAACCCTATTTTAAAGGATATAGTTAAAAATGAATTGCATAAATTATTGAGCATTAGTTTTATTTACCCCATCTCTAATAGCCAATGGGCTTCACCCTTAGTTATTGCACCAAATAAGGGAGGAAAATGGAGAGCTTTTGCAAATTAAAGGGAGCTCAATTCAGCCACTAAGAAAGACCACTTTCCCTTACCATTTATAGACTAAGTTCTTGACAACTTAACTGACAAGAAATATTTCTCTTTTTTGGATGGTTTTAATAGTTACAATCAGATACAAATAGCTCCAGAGGATAAAGAAAAAACAACTTTCACATGTCCATGGGGTACCTTTTCCTACTCAGTCTTTTCCTTTGGCTTGTGTAATGCCCCAACTGCCTTCCAACAAGCTATCATAAGTATCTTTTTATATATATATATGTTGACTATATGGAGATCTACATGGATTCTTTTACTATTTATTGGACTAATTTTGAACAAGCAAAAGCCAACTTAGAGACAGTTCTTAAGAGATGCCGAGACTATAACCTTTCACTAAATAGTGAAAAAAATTTTATGATGATGGAAGAAGGAGTAGTGCTAGGTAATTTCATTTCATCCAAAGGCATCCAATTAGATCATACCAAGATTATAGTCATTAGTACCTTGCCTACACCAGAGAAGCAAAATAATGTCCAAAGTTTCCTAGGACATGTTGGCTATTATAGATGATTCATGAAGAATTTTAGTCAACTTGCAACACCTCTTTTGAACCTATTAAAAAATGATTTTGAATTTTTGTAGGATTTTGCATGTGCTACATCTTTCCTATGGCTTAAAGAACTCTTCACCCCAACACCTTTCCACATCCATATAGATGCCTCAAACTATTGTATAGATGTGGTGTCAGGCCAAAACATGGACTTAGTTGAACATGCCATTTATTTCATCTATAGAAATTTGTAATGTGTAGAATTTAACTCCATAGTTACTAAAATAGAGTCACTTGAAGTTATTTATGCATTGAATAAATTTAGGCAATACATTACTAGATATGGAATATTTTTTCATACTAGTCATTCTACTATAAATTATATGATGAATAATCCTAAAATATCAGGAAGATTAGCTCGTTGGTTGTTACTTATGTAGGAATTTGATATCACCATCATCGATAAATCCAACAAGGCCAATGTGGTAGTTGACTTTCTCTCTCAGTTGCGTGTTCTTGATGATCCTTTAGCCATTGATGATAGTTTTCCAGATGAAGAATTTTTCCTATCATCAAAATAGAATCCATGGTATGTAGATATTACAAATTACCTCACCATAGGAAAGATGTGAGCTCCACTTCTCTACCAAATAAAGGAAGTTACTCTCTGAAAAAAAGAATTAATTATTAATGGATTGTTGGATTTATATTTTATACTAGCCCTGATCAAGTAATGTATTAGTGCATCAGAGAAGATGAAACATATGATATCTTGAGAGCATGACATGATGAACCCTATAGAGGTCATTGTGCATCCAAAAGGATAACCTTTAAAATATTGATAGCTAGGTACTATTGACTAACTTTACATAAGGATACAATGAGATACAAAAAGAAATGTGATATGTGTCAATGAATGGGAAGACCCACTAAATCTCATAAAATGCCCCTGCAACCTCAAGTAGTTATTGCACCTTTTGATGAATGGGAGATTGAATTTGTAGGCCCTATTGAACCCTCTTCACAAGGTAAATCATATATCTTAGTTTTCATTGATTATGTAGCTTAATGGGTAGAGGCCAAACCCATGAAACACCCAAGTGATAGAAATGTTGCACATTTATTATATGAATCCATCTTTACATAGTTTGGAGTTCCCAGGGAGTTGACATCCAACCAAGGAGCTCAGTTTACATCCAATTTGATAGCTACTCTCATGGAAGAATACACTATTTAGCATGGTAAATCATTGCCTTACCATTTGCAAGCTAATGGTCAAGTAAAAGTTACCAGCAAAGAACTAGAAGTTATTCTCACTAAAATAGTAGTACTTCATCAAAAGGATTGGGCCATATGCCTTCCTAAAGCTCTTTGGGCTTATCAAAACACCTAGAAATCTAACACAAGTTTTACTCCTATTGAGCTTGTTTATGGGAGGTCCACTCTTATGCTATAGATTTTGAATATAAAACCTTGATTGGGCTCTGTATGGAACTCACTATTACACAACAAGACAAAATCTTAAGTTTAAATGGTTTTGATGAATGATGCAAATCTTCATTAAACAACACCGAACTCATCCAACATTAATAAAAGCTATGGCATGATAAGTTTATCAAAGAAAAAATGTTTTATATAGGGAATTGGGCACTTTTTTATGATTCCAAGTATCAACACATTCCAGTAAAGTTTTAGACTCTCTAGTTAGGACTATATGAAATTGTTGTTGTATTTCCAAATAGAACAGTCTAGTTGTCCACTATTGATCTTGTTTAATTCAAGTTACTTGTCAATGGGCATCACCTAAAGCTTTATAACTAACCAGTAATTCATGAGGAGTTCTTGCAACAATTTTAGTATATCAGATATATCCTTGTTCCTGTAGTCAAGAAATTTGTGTCTTCTACCTTGACTACTACCAAATCTTGAATTCTTTCAAGCTTTTCATAATAAACACTTTCTTCTTTGAAGTACTTTCTCTATCTTGCATTTCATCTTACGTTCTCTCTTTTCCATCCTTCCACCTCATTCCATCACTTTATCATTTCTGATGATTTTTTTTAGAACTCTTTCCTATAGCGCCTACTAGGTACGTGCCATATACTTTTGCATATATCTTATTTTACTCACTCTTTATTTAGAAATTTTTGTTTTTTAAATTAATTCCTCTTTCCTTTCCTATTTTGGTGGGACCCATGCCTAAACTTATTTGGGGGAGAAATATTCATTTCTTCAATTTGAAATTGCATATGAACTTTAAAAGCTATTGTCTTATGTAATATTTTTTGTCACACATTGATGACCTACCCTTCTATGATTGCATCATTAAGGGAGTTAAGCACATTAAAGTTGAGCTTAACCTTTAATGATATTTATCCATGTGCTTGGGGTTATAGACCAATACATGAGTGAAAATTATGAGATTAAATGTAACCAATGATATCATGAGATTGTGTACATTAAAAACCTTTATGAAGTAGGAAGTGACAATATGTCATTTTCTTTGTTTGGTGCCATAATATTGAAAATTCTATTAACTTGCCATTATTGAACTCTGGAAAACACCATGATCTTATCAAAATTATGCTATGAGAAATAATGGGTGGAGGTCTCTAGAGGTATGAACCAATTGATCATAGAGTTTTGTTGGGTAATGCAACCAATTGCAAAATGTTCTGGAGATAGGGATGGTTAGATTACTACATCAATCTTAAGGGATTTCATAAAGAGATTTCCCTTCAATTTTTGAGAAACTTATAGGATGATTTTGTAATGGTTAAGGGCCTCAAAATTTAATTTACAAAAGAAGTGCTCACTAAAGTCGCTAGGTTAGCTTAGAAAGGAGAAAATTGGGCAAAAGATTTTGACCTACAAATGGATAGGGCATAGTTCAGTGTGCATTTTGACCCTCCATTGGATATTGATAAGAAGTAGGGTACCTCTAGACTATCATTTTTTTTAGATTTTATCCAACTAGTAGTACTCATCATTGAATACTTCACTTGTGAAGTTCATTACAAATTCCTGCATGCCCTACATTTCAAGATTTTGGCTCATCTACTGTAGGATTATCATCAGGTGAACCTTCCTAATTTCCTATTTAACATTGTCAAGAAGCAAGCTTCTTTAGTAAAATTAGGAAAGGATCAATTTGTTTCCCATCATTAGTTGATAAAATTAGTTATAGAAAGAGGATTGGACAAATAATCAATTTAGGACATGGGAAGAGTTCTTGTAGTTGAAAGGGGTAGAGCCTAGGTTGGTTGACCCTAGATGCCAAGGGGTTGGACAAAGGGAAAATAAATGTACTAGTTTTTGTAAGGTCATTCCCAAGTTTAAAAATGTTCCTAAAGCCTCTCCCTCTAGTTCTAGACTAGCTAAGAAGAGAATCTATAAAGCTAATGCCTCTATCTTTTGTAGAAAGGAAATAAAACATAAGGAAGCTGGCAGTGCCCCCCATGACCCCATCATCTGTTAAGACTAGGTTTGTTGTTAGGAAGGCCAAAGGAAAAGCCATGAAACCTACACTCATAGAAGAGGAAGTTTTAGAAAAACCTCTTGAAGCACCTACTGTCAAAATTTTTTCATGAAAGAAGAAGTGAAAGAATCCTTCATGCCTATCTACACCTCCTATGAGGAAAAGTGCAAGGCTTTCTGAGGGAGGTAAGGTTACTAAAGCCTCTATTCTATTGGTTAATTTAGAATCTTCTAAGGTTGAGAAGGAGTCATCTTTGGAGGAAAAATTTCAACAAAATGATTTTAATAATCAAAGTACACAACTTGAAGTTGACCTTAGAGTTAACTATGTGATTATTGATAGTGATAAGGTGTCTAGCAAGCCTGCAGTATTGGAGGAATTTGAAGAAAACCCTATTATGTAGGATATTGGTGAGGATCTAGAAGACCTTCCTTCTAAGGACTATCTAGAATTTAGGTAAGAAATTATTGAGGAAGTAACAAAAAAGCTCAATCAGGATTTGTTAGATAAACTAGCCACCCTATAACTAAATCTAGTAAGGAGGAAATTGTGGTGACAATAATTGTCAAAAGAGAAGGAGAATGCTCCACACCAAAAATTGTCAAAAAAATTCCTCATGTGACATCTAAATGGATAGACATTTTTAACCAGGAGCCATTTCCACCACCCAATTTTTCTACACCTTTGTCTATAGGAATCAATTTGTTTAAGCACTTGTTATGGGAAAGATCTCAATAGAAGCTAAAAAAATAAAAAATTTAACATGTTATTAATGAATAGAGCTATTATTTGAAATATGACTTAGACTAGAATGAAGTTTTAAAAAGGAAGATTGAACAAGTTATAGGATTGATCCTTGAACTGATGGAATGTAGATCACCCTCACCAATGTATGCATTTTTTCTCAAAGAAGAGCTTGTAAAATTTAAGTTGAACATAATTGTGGAAGGGTGTAATCCCTCTATTACAACTTTGCATGAGTTTTATGATGCATTCCAATATATTCTAATTCCTTTAAGAAATCTATTATGTGAACTATATCACCATAATTTAGCAGTGCCTAATGAAACAAAGTAGAATTCACTCTTGTATATAGGGGATGTGTAGTTGAGAGTAGTGATGTCTTGGATGCAAAATGAGATAAGTAGGGAACATCAAGTTGCACCTTACATGAATATTGAAATGGCAGTGCCTCTACTCATGAGACTAGAAGTTCAAAACTCTAAATGAACATTTCTAGATTGGATTTCTGTTCTAGGGAACCCTACTAGAGCCAGTAAATTATGCGTAGTTGCAATGACTAGATGTTGAGATGACTATTGTTGCTTCAAAATAAAGGTGGAAAGGGATGCCACATGACCTAAAGATAAGAAAACCTCACTCAACTCAAATTTTAACTCTTTATACTATTAGGATTCCATGGTATATTGATTTGGGAAGGAATTGGTGCAAATGTTGGCTTCCATTAAAGTATCAACCCCCTGTTCTCCTACAACCACTGTTGGTAGTGAACAAAAATGTGGAGGATCATGATATGACAATAGAAGTTTAATGATGGAGAAGGTTCAAGGTAAATTATGGGTACTTTGAATATGTTATGAATGAGCCAAGAGAAAGGACAACTAGTTATTAGAGAGTTCATGCCTAAATCAAAAAACTTCATGGTTGTTGGGGACCAGCACTAGCTCAGTTGGGTAGAAAGATGGGCTTTTAAAAGGCCATTTTTTAAGGATATTTTATGTATTTTTAAGCAGTTATCTTGTAGAAATAATCATGAATTTATAGTTTTAATAAAATGAAGTTATTTTTTGATGTATATGCTCTATATATGATGAGACATTAAGTAGAAGTATGATTAGTTCAAATGTGCTATAATTGCTTGAATTTATGGACAACATAGTATAAGTGATGTTGCATGCTAATAAATGTTTACTCATTTATGTTATGAGTAGGTTTCCTCCTGTAGCCATAGTATTTGCAAGAGTGGCAATTTAAACCTACACCTTTTCTAATATTGATGATAAAATAAATGTATGCATGTGGAAATGGTGTGAGTATTGAGTTCTTTTCATGTACTTTCCATGGATATTCAAGAGTCAACATCTCAATGTCAAAGTTAGAGCCAACCAAATTTTTGAATCATCATCAGTAGAGAAATTCATTATATGCTCTCTATTAGAGAAGTGCATGAATATAGCTTCCACAACTTGCTATATTCCTAGAAGATTTATTCTTGGTTAATGACAATTTTGTTTCAAATTTCATGATTCTTTAAATGATCCTCATTAATGGAGTGATCATAGGGTTAGGGAGTACTTGCAGTTTCCTTTTAAATAACACCTATTGTTGCTTCAAGAGCAATTTTTTTGGAAATAAAAAGATAGGTTGATTTTCATAGCACTTGAGTGTGATTTAGTTTCAATTGTAATTTCTTCACCATGAATGAATAGAATGAGAAGTTCAAGTCTATTCCTTTTTTCTTCATTGTCTTTTTTTTTCACTCATCCAATGGGGCCCACTTAGTAATTGAATAGATCTATTAGAGTAGATTTCATTTCCTTGTTTGTTTCCTTGCAAGTTAGATTGTGTTGCTCCTATAGCCATTGATAAAAAAATCAAAGAATTGTTCCTGTAACATAGGTGAATAGATATGTTTACTATTGCACCATTACTTTCAAGGTTTAAGTAGATTTATTGGTTTAGTTGCTAGCATAGAATTCCTTCAACATTTTCTTTGCATTAGTTGTAATGACTTGAAGGAGAATTAGAGCATAGACTTTGTAGTCATCCTCTCAATCTTATGATCATGGGTTTACAAATTAAATGAATTTAGAGTACTATTTTAAGTAAACACATGATATTTTTTGGCCATGGAATCACTATGAAAGGATGTCCAATCCTTTTTTATTAAAGTAATAAGTTGACTGACTAAAGACTATGTTACCAACCTCCCTCAAAGAAAACTAGTTGAGTTGGGGACAATACTTGAAACCAAGTTATTGAAACAAACAAGGGACAAATAATATAGGCAAAATTTAATGAAATGGAAAGTCATCACCAAAATTGATGCAACTTGGATGATAGAGGATTAAATAAAGCAACATGGCACCTCTTTTGTGCAGTTAACCTCAAGTGGGAACTTGAGTTTAAAAAGTTAAGGGGAGTATGGTGCAAAAGAATCCTAATCAAATGAATTGTCTTGATACACTTCAAGGACTTCTTCAAGGTTCTAGGAACTATAAGGATAGGTTAGAAATCAAGGTTATTCATTTTGATCCAATTGTAAGACCTAGTTCCAAGATTGGAACATTATAATCCCTTGTTCAACTATTAGTCAAATGAGTCTAATAACCTTGGTTTTTAGAATATTTCCTTATTTTAATTTTTTGAATGGTTCTATGTCCATTTGGATCATTTAGATAATCTTTGATCATGATTTGATCAAATATTGCAAAAGTTGCACAATTCTTGCAAAGTTGCTAAAAAGTTCCCAAGCAACTTTTAGCAAAAAGTTGGATAATTTTTGTTTTCAATCCCCAATGACCAAATTTGGTTTAAAAGGTTTCTATGAATATTTTGGATTCCTACATAATCCCTTTCAAGTGGGTGGTAGGATATCTTGTGTACTTTTTCTCTTGAATCGATAAAATAACACTCTTTTTCTTGCAAAATTAATACTATAGTAGATTGTATGGATGTGTACGAATAGACTAGAATACTTGACTCACATTTCTGGATTCTTGGATGATTCACCTTATAGATGCATTTGGTTTGAACCCATGAATCATTCCCTATGTCTAGATATTTTTTGCAAAAAATTATCAAAATTAGTTGCAAGACCTAGGGTTTCAAGAAAAATAAGTCATACCTTTGGATTTACCATGGGAATTTAATCATCTCTAGTGAAATCTAAGTATTGACCTTGTACTTTAAGATGGTTTTCATTTCAAAAATTAGTATGCAGGTGGAAAGGAGAAATTTTATGCCCTAGGCATGCAAGTCCCATGTGCATGCCTTCAGCATTGAACAACAGCTTCCATAAATTGCTCTAGAGGGATCATAAGGACTTGGAATTAGGTTTTTAACTTTTATTTTTGTGCCCCTCACATTCCAATTATTAGGTTATGGTTTTGACATAAAAGAAGTATACTTTTTTTCCTATTGGAGACCTAATAGGGATAATTTCCTAGGAGAAAACTAAACAAAACCATATTTGTTTATGCCATCAATTCCTAGTGCCTTGGCATGTTTTCCAAGCCCCAAAAGGGTATCTAGATCTATGATTATATTTTAGAGTTATGTGTATTTTGTCAAAGTTATGTTTGATATTTAGAATTAAGAGCTATAAGCCTAAAAGTGTGGAGTTGTGAAGCAACTATTGGTTAAATGTTTTATAGTATATCTTTAGCCATCAATCCACTTTGTAATGGATCTAAAATGACCAAAAGTTCATGCTTGTGTCACCCCTTGTTTTGTTGAGTGTTTTGGGGAGTTGTTGTCATAAATTGTTATTTTTTCCTTGTAAGAAACTAGTGATTAGTTGCCTTGCAAAACTTGGAACATCCTACTAATTAGGATTGTTTTGTTGGTTTGGGTTGTGATAATCTTAAACCATTCTTTTCCAACACTTGTGATAATTTTTTAAGGCACCTTGTCTTGTGAAAAACACATTTTATTCAACACTTCAATGAAGGGGATCTTGAGGGCTACTTTTATCCTAATAGACTTATATGCTTGGCTCCATTGTATCACAAACCCAGCTAATTACTTAGCCTAATCCCAATCCTAATAGTAAGAAACCCAATCAATAGTAGACATATTCCATTACTATAAATGGCATTCACTTATTGTAGGAACTTATCTTCCTACACCAAAGGTTCCTAGCATCATTTTCTCTATTATAATCTATGCCTATAGAAAACACTTGACCCTTTCCTAAATGACTTGTTGATCCTGCTATCCCTTTTAAAAATTTAGTTGTAGTAGAACTTCTTAATTAGTTGAGGCAAATTATTGTTATAGTTTCATTGATGGATGTTATTAAAAAGGTTCAAGCATATACAAAGGCCATTAGAGAAGCTTACATTAAAAAACCTGGTAGGAAGAAAAAGGATCCAAAAATAGTGTGTCTTATGGGTCAATTATCAAATTTAATGTTGGATAAGTTGTCAATCCTAAAATACTCAAATCTTAGAACTCTAATGGTTGCTATCTTTATATATAGGTTTCAAGTTCAAAATTCATTGTTCAACTTAGGAGAATCCATTAATGTCATGACAAGAGAAGTTTTGTCTCACTTTAACATCAATAGGCTTAGAGAAACCTTCACAATATTTTAGCCTATTAATAGCTCTACTATGAAATTTGATGGAATGATTGAAAATATAATAATTGTATTAGATTCTTGGGAGTATCTAGTGTAATTTTTCATTTTATCACCTAAAGGTAGCTTAATTGGTTCACCTAGTATCTTAGAAAGACCATGGCTTGCCACTATTGATGCCCTTATAGCTTTTTGATATGGCAAGATAATAATTTCCAATGGAATGAACACCAAGAAATTGACTTTGTATTCCCTTTCTCAACCACTCTTACAAGATGAAAAAGTTTTATGGGCTGACTTAGGAGACAATGAACTCAAAATTAATTCAATCAAACAACTCATGGTAATTGACAAGAATCCATTAATTGTATCATAGGGGGATGATAATATCATAATAGTTATTTTAGCTAATGAGTATGGTGTCAACTCTTTTCTATGTCAAGACAACCATCTTTCCTTACAAACAATCTTTCCACCTCCAAATGCATATCACTATTCTAGGACATCTCAATACTTTCATACATTGCTATCTCATGAGATTCATTCATCTACTTTTTCTGAAGTGGCTATGTTAGACAAGATATCTAAAGTTGAAATTAGTCTAGGGAAAGAATTGAATGTTAATGAAAGTTTTTCTCCATTCTACTAAGTTTCTATAGGAAAGCCAGAAAGCATTTGCATGAGAATAAAATGACATGAAAAGGATCAACCCTAAACTTGATACTCACATAATCTATATAGGTCTTGAGAAAAAACTAGTTAGGAAACCACAAAGAATAATTAATCTAGTCTTAAGAGATATAGTAAAAAATGAACTACAAATGTTGTTAAACATGGGGTTATTTATCCAATCTCTGATAGTCAATGGGTTTCTCCTTTGGTTATAGTTCCTAAAAGTGAGATAAATGGAGAGTTTGTGTGGACTATATGGAGCTAAACTCAACAACTACAAAGTACCATTTTCTCTTACTTTTCATTGATCAAGTTCTTGATGTCTTTGTTGGTAAGAAATATTTTTATTTCTTAGATGGATTTAGTGGTTATTACAAAATAGAAATAGCACCTAAGGATCAAGATAAGACTACCTTCACCTTCCCTTAGGGAGCCTTATATTGGTAGTGGCCCAATGTCCCTCATAGGATTCATGACATGGCTTAAATGCCTCCTATGGTTCTATAAGACTATTGTTTGTATTGCACATTAATAGGTTGATCTTTTGGTGCAACAACAACCCTATCCTTTCTAGCAATTGGTATGAGAGCTTGATCACGGGTTTGAATCTTGCTGGCCATGGTAAGTGATGTTCGGAGGGAGATTTTTTTCTAGTGGGCTAACATCCCTCATAGGACTCATGACATGGCTTAACTACCTCCTATGGTTCAATAAGACTATTCTTTGTATCACACATTAACAAGTTGATCTTTTGGTGCAATGGGAACCCTATCGTTTCTAACACATTTTCCTATGCAATTCTATCTTTTGGTCTTTACAATGCACCTACCACATTTTAGAGAGTTGTATTATCATATATATTTGTTGATTACATGAAAATATATATGGATGAATTTACTATATATAGTTCCAATTTTGAGGAAGCACAAGCTAACTTGTAAAAGGTTCTCAAAATATGTCAAGATTATAATCTCTCTCTGAATAGAAAAAAGTTCTACGTGAAGATTGAGGAAGGAGTTTTTTTGGAAATTTATACTTCCTCCTTGGGTATTCAAGTTGATTTGGATAAGATTGAAGTAATTAGCACATTTCCAACTCCTAAAGAGAAAAAAATATGTTAGAAGCTTTCTTGGGCATGCTAGTTACTACAAAAGATTCATCAAAGACTTTAGTCAACTTGCAACTCCATTACGCAATCTCTTGAAAAGGGTGTTGATTTTTCATGGAACTTAGAATGTGAAAAATCATTCAAGTAGATAAAGGAAGTGTTAACTAAAACACCTATTCTAAAAGGTCCTAATTGGAGCCTCCTATTCCATATCCAAATAGATTCTTTTGAATATGCTATAGGGGTTATCTTGGGAAAAAAAGAAGGATTTTTTTGAACATGAAATCTACTATATTATTCATAATTTGTAAGGACTATATTTGAATTATATTTTCACAAAAAAAGAGCTACTTGTAGTGATCTATGCACTTTACAAATTCAAATACTACATAACTAGTTATGAAATATTTGTACATAGAGATCGCTCTGATAACAAGTATTTGATGAATAGGCCTTCTATTTCTAGACAACTGGGTTGTTTCTTTTTTATGATGCAAGAATTTGATTTAACCATAGGAGACAATATAGGGAAATTTTCTTTCATGTTTACATGTTCCAAAAAATCCTACAACAATTGATGATAATTTCCTAGATGAAAATTTATTTTATATATCAGCATAAAACCCATGGTATGTTGATATTGCTAACCATCTTACTATATGAAGGACACCAATTCATTTCTCTCCTAAAGAATGTAGATTGCTAGTATAGAAAAGTTTTATCTTTTCTTGGATTGTTGGTTGTATGTTTTACACTAGACCTAATTATCTATTACACAGATGTGTTAGGGAAGATGAGACATATGACATCTTGATGGCATGTCATGATGAGCCATGTGGAGGACATTTCATAGCTAATAAAATAACATTCAATTTTTTTCCAATGGGTTACTACTAGCCCACTTTACATAATGGTGCAGTAAGATATAGAAAAAATTGTGATCAAAAGAATGGGAAGGCCTACTAAGTCTAATGAAATGCCCCTATAGCCATAGATAATTGTTAAACTTTTTGATAAATGTGGAAATGATTTTTTTGGACCAATAGAAGCTTCATCAAATTGGAAATCATACATTTTAGTTTTTTATTATGTTACTAAATGGGTAGAGGAAAAGCCTATGAAGCATGGTAGGGATAACAATGTTGAATTTTTTTTGTATGAATTAATATTCACTAGATTTTTTGTCCCTGGAGTAACTAATCAGGGTGCACAATTCACTTCCAATCTAATAACTAGCATCATGACTGAGTATATTATTAGACATGAGATATCTTCACCTTATCATCCTTAAGCAAATGGTCAAGAAGAGATTACCAATAGGGAAATTGAATCCATCTTGACTAAAATAGTAGATATCCATAAAAAAAAGGATTGGGTATTCCTTCTATGTGAAGCAATTTTGGCTTATAGGACAACATGGAAGACTCCAACTAGTTTCACTCCCTTTGAATTTGTCTATATTAAACAAGTTTTCATGCCTATAGAATTTGAGCGTATAACATTAAGGACTACATTGATACTCAATATTGATATCACTAAGGTACAATGAGAGAGAGTACTACAATTGAATGGCCTAGATGAGTATAGAAAATTTACCTTGCATAATGCTCAAGTTATCCAATAGCAAATGAAGAAATGACATGATAAGTTTATTAAGGATAAATAGCTTTTAGTTGGCAATTGTGCACTACGATATGATTCATGCTATCAACACACTTTGGGTAAATTTAAAATAAGGTAGTTAGGGCCATATGAAATATTATCAACTTTTGACAATGATGAAGTACAACTTTCCACAGTTGATCATGTATGTTTCAAACTATTAGTGAATGGTCATAGGATTAAGCACTATCATAAGCCACAAAGTAAGGAGGAATTATTTAGCAATTCAAATTAGAGGAACCACATACTCTTCCTAAAACCATAGAAGCTAGACCATTTATCTAGTTTGCCTCATCTCTTTGACTCCACTCAAAGACACATAATAAATCACCTCACTTTCTTCATAATAAATTCATTTTATTAATTTTCTTATCTCCAACTAAATATCTCAACAAATTACCCAAGCTTATATTCACAACCTCTTTTTATCTAGCTATCTATGGATGGAATGTTGAGCTAAATCTCAACTCAGTACCTATATTCTTCTACAAAATCCTCCAAAAATAACCAAGAAACTTATTGTCTCTCTTAGAAATAATAGTTATTGGTAATCTATGAAATATAATAATATATTTGAATAAAATCTCAGTAATATACATAGCATCTAATTTCTTCTTACATGGTATGAAATGTATCATCTTAGAAAAACTATCCACAAAAATGAATATGGAATTATACCCTCTTCTTGTCTTAGGTAATCCAAGAAAAAAATCCATACTTATGTCACTCCAGGGTTTCTTGGGAACATAAATAGGTGTGTACAAACCAATGTTTTGACTTACTCCCTTTGTAACTTGATGAATTCCACAATTCCTTACAAACTTCTAAACATCCTTATACAATTTTGGTCAATAATACTTATCCTTCAACAAACTCAATGTCTTATCAATTCCAAAATTTCCAGCCAAACAACCACAATACTTTTCCTTAATCAAATTAATTCTCATAGCACTTCTTGGTATACATAATTGAGTTCCTTTGAACACCATACCTTCTTGAACAAAATACTCATCATACTTACTCATGTGATCTGATAGATTTGGTGCTCTACACTCTCTCCATGCCTCATAAAAGTTTAGTTTAGTATCATACAACTCCTTCATTTCATCAAAAAAATAACTTCAACCTTCATCTCTGTCAACAAAAGATGTCTTCTACTCAATGCATCAACAACTCGGTTAGTAATTCCACTCTTATTCTTGATCACAAATGTAAAAATTTGCAAGTGCTCAACCCACTTCACATGTTTATGATTCAACTTACATTGACTTCCCAAATAATGTAAAGATTTATGATCAGTATAAAACACAAACTCCTTAGGAATCAAATAATGTCTCCACTTCTTCCAAGCTTGAACGATAGCGTAAAACTCTTGATCATACACATAATACTTCCTTTTAGTGTCATTCAAAATCTCAGTAGAGAAAGAAACAAGTTTACTTTCTTAACTCAATACAACTCCAATTGTACTAAAACTTGCATCAAATTCAACTTGTAATACCTTATTTAAATTAGGAAAAATTAACATAGGTAACTTAGAAACCTTTTGTTTCAAAGTCTCAAAACTCTTATCAGCTCCATGTCTCTACTTAAAATCACTTTTGTTAACCTCATAATGGTTTTGACACTTGAGTGCCAATACACTTAACCACTTTCTATATTGAAGCTGAGTACACCATGTATGTCGAGCCAGAACATGTGCTGAGTCAGGAAAGACTTCAGGTGTCTAGTGATCTTTAGGTGCCGAGTAGTCTCTAGGTGCCGAGTGAAGATTAGGTGCCAAGAAAAGTACAAGTTCCAAGTGATATTTAATTGCCAAGTCATAGATGATGCCGAGAAATGCAACAGGAGCCGAGTAAGCCAGTTTGTTATTAGTGTTGACCATCTGAAATTAGCAAGTGCCAAGTAACACAGAATGTACATATGAGTTTTTAAATTCATTGATTCATATGTAAACCATTTTCATGGCCAACATATGATGAATCTTGAAGGATTAAATGATAAGATCAAATATTTTGTATTTCCTATGCAATTTACATGCAGCCAATTAGAAAAATGGAGAAGGCATGTAACCAATAAGAAAAGTGCAAGGAATGAGTGGGAAGCAAAGATTCAATATGGATTGTAGATCCATACCTAACCCTAAGTCTTTGAATGTCTTTATAAGGAAGACAAAATCTCATTAGAAAGTGAAGTGGATGTACAAGGGTGTGGAAGGAACACTATTTCAAAGAAAAGAGTATTAGATCTTAGAGGATCAAGATTAGAGAAAGCAGATCAAGTGCCTGTATTTAGCAAATGAAGGATTGCAAGCTATCAGGTTTATTGTACCTAATACTCTCTAGAAATTGTATTAGAATGAAAAACCCTATGGTGATAGGTTATCTTAACAACTATTTTTTAGATCCTTTAAATAGGTGATTAAATCCTTTAACAGGGTGACACTTCATGTAAAGTGTTTGTAAATCCTTTAACCAGGTCACTATTGATATAGTGTAAAGCCTTTAACAGGGCAGGCCTTTAATAGGGAAAACCATCAAAAGTGGTTAAATATTATTACTACAGTGATTTTGTGGGTATCATCCCCACCCCAGTTTTACCTTCTTATTCTTGAAGGGTTTCTGGGTCACCAAAATCTCAAGTGTTATGTGGTGATGCTTATGTGTTTTTCATAACTGTCTGATATGTTCATATGCATGCAATCTACTTTCAGTTAAAAGGTTTTAATGGTTAAAATACAATACTTCTGATTCACCCCCCCCTCTTAGAAGCATTCTTCTTATTTGAATATTCTAACAATTGGTATCAGAGCAAGGCTCTCATAAGAAGAAGTCTAACAACTCGGAGAAAAAGATCTAAAGATGGAAGTCTTCAAACTTGGGAAGATTATTGACAATCAAGTGATTGATGTGCAACTGGCTCTACACAAAGTAGAGGAAGCAAGGGAGGAATTGAGAAAATCCTTGAAGAAAAGAAAGGATATATCCATAGCTAAAAATGATGTAAACTACAAGGATATTGATACCACAAAACTATGTGCCAACGGAAACACCAAAGAGTTTGATACAACAATAGCAGAACTAATGGAGAAAAATAAAGTTCAAGTAGAAGAGATAAGATCTCTCAATATGGAACATGAATCACAGGCCATAATGTTACGTGAAATCACTGAACAAAAGAAAAGAGCAGTTGAGGAAAAAGTCATGATGGAAAATGACAGAAGAAATCTTGCAAACAGACTTGAAGAAAAATGTACTAAATTAACAAGGATCTTAAACATGCAGATGGATACACTTGCCCAAATGATGAACCTTCATCATGAACTCAACATGAAAGATATTGAGATTTCTACTTTGAAGATGCAGAATGAACAACTGAAGAATGAATTAAACAGAGAAAAAGAGGTAGCAGAGAATCTCAACAAGTCAAGTGAAGCCATCAAGTATTTTGAACAGTTGCTAAAATCCCCAAAATCCACCCATGATACTTCAGGACTTGGATACAACAGCACTGAAGTTGGAAAATCATCAAAGAGTGTTGAGCAAATAAATGAAAAAGGTAAGGATTCTAAACCCACTTGTCATTATTGTAATAAAAAGGGACATACTGCTAATATTTGTTGGAGTAGGAGATTCAATCAGACAAATACACCCAAAAGCAAGAGTTACTATCACAAGTCAACATGCAAGGACATATAACACAAGATTGTAGATCCAATACCACAAGGACTCAAAGATTTGAAAGACATTATCATAATTGCAAGAAGTATGGACATAGAGCATTTGAATGCAGATCAAAGCCAATGTGGACATCAAATCAACCAGCAAAATCAAAAGGAAATGAAAGTCACTATCATTGGGATTACAACACCAGGTATAGCTATCATTATTGTTAGAAATATGGACATACACCCCAGAATTGCATAAGAACACATTTCAAGGGAAACTATAAAAGACGGTTGAGCCAAACTACATGTTTTAGTTGTCTAAAAATTTGGTATACTAGCAGAAACTATCCTACAAAGTCAAAGACACCCAAGACTGAAGAAAATAAGGGCAAAGAAAAGATTGATGTCGAAAAGATAAGTGGGCAGATGAATAAGACTTGGAAAAAGAAAGATGAGTGCAACACATCAAGTGGAGGGATCACTTCACCCAATGGGTCAAGTGATCACACTGCATCAAACTAAGCATGAGAAGTATATGGGACTGATATAAAAAGTTATATCACACATCAGTCCCAAGAAAAAGAAGCAATGCAAAGTATAAATCTACCTGAGACAAGATGTCAAGACAAAATCTAAAAGATGCTGCTAAGCTATCTTTGGATGCCAAGCTAAACTCCAACACATATCGAGTTCCTAACAGTGATCGAGTTGATAACTGATGCCGAGTTGGTTAACTCCAATGCAAGCTAAGTAAAGTGGAAGTGTAGTACAAGTCAAGTAATGTTAAAATCCATCTGAAGCTAAGTTGGCAGTTGAGCATTTAATGTGATGAAAATAGGGTATATAATTGTAATTCCAATTAGTTTTCCTCATCGCGATCGAGAAGCAAAGAAGAGAAAGAGAGCAGAGTGACTTCATAGTAGAAGATTTAGCATTTCAAGTAGATTGCAACATCTTTCAATGCATTTTTATCGATCTTGAGGTATTTTCATTTGTGTCAAGCTACGTAGTTTCATATTTCATAAAAAGGGAAACCCTAGTTTGCATAAATGGCATCAAGTTCCAAGAAAACCAAGGAGAAAGAGTCATTTGAAGTTTAGTTAGTGTCAAATGAGGTCAAGCAACCTTAGTTTTGTCCCATCCCTAAAGTTGCATACAAAAATGACCCAGCTGGAGCACTCTCCCAAATACCCCCAAAAGTTATAATGGCTCAAGACATAAGAAGATGCTACAATTGTAAGATAGGAGCCCTAGGAGATATGGAGATAAGGAAAGCCTATGAAAAATTGTGCGTAGATGGAGTCTTAAAAGATGAATTCAAAATTGTTGAAAGGAAGGGTTTGACCTGAGTTTTGAGCTTTCCCACCATATTCAAGATAGAATGGGTTAAACTTGTGTTAAGCAGAATTCATGGTGGAAGTCTTTGGTTGGAAGATATTCCCATCAAATTAACCAAAGGAATCATACATAGGGTAACTAGGTATCCTACCCTAGATCGATTCAAAACCTTGAGAAGTGAATTGAAGGAGGTTATTGAAAACAACACTGGTGCTCAGTGGAATAAAAGAGGAATGACAATTCACACCATCTAGGATCCTCTAGTTGATTTTGTTGTTAGAGTCATAGCCCATAAGTTCTATCAATCCAGTAGACTCAATAGTGTGCCATGTATTGTAGTAGATTTAGGTTACAAATTGGTGAAAAAGGATCATACTTATGATCTTGCAGAACTGCAACTACAAAAGATTACTAAAAACCTAGCTTCCATAAGAAGGACAAAGGGTGCTCAATGCAAATTTGGAGCAATTCTAGTTTGTATATTATTTTATGTTTAGAATGAGTTTCCCTCTTTCGGTAAAGTTACATGGAGGAATGATAAGACTATCATTGCCCAAATCAATGAATATATAGAATAGATGGGAGAAAATTTTGATACACTGATGACAAGTTATTTTGAGGATTTCAAGAAATCCATGAAGCAAAGATCAAGAATACTAGTTTCCTTAGTGGAAAAACATACTAATGATTTGTGCTTCTTAGTTGACATTGATTTTACCTATATTCAAGCAGTTATTCCAAGAGTGAGATGGCTAAGGCCATTTGGATATGAAATCAATATAGATGAAGCTTCTGCAGCAATAACTACATTATTGGCAGAAGAAACAGATAAAAGTGCTCCACACTTTGGCACTTATGATGTAGTAAGATCAAAGATAAATATGGAGCTAAAGACTACCTCCACATTAAAAAAGAAAGACAAATTTTTAAAGAAGATTAAGAAGAAATTTGGTGAAGGAATTGAGGCTGAAGTAGAAGAAGATGAAGATGACAATGATGATGATGAAGATGAACAAGAACAAGGCCTAATGGAATTGAACCAAGGCCTAGGTGAAGACAAGGAGGAAGGTGCAGAGGAAGAAGAAGCCAAGGAAGCACCAACTGATGCTAAGTCAAAGAAAAGAAAGGCAGCAGAACAGCCTCCAGCTCAGCAAAAACCAAAGAAATCTTCTATGTCATCACCTCAAAAGCCAACAACTCGAGCTACAAGAAGGGCCTCCACAAAAAGGGCTATAGAGGAAGCTACAAAGAAGAAACCAATGAAGGAAACACAAGAAGAGCCAAGGAAAAGAAGAAGATATGTGGCTTAACCTGATACTGATGAAGAAGATCAATCTAAAAAGGTAAGCCATTTTCCAGTTGATACTTTATGTAAAAAGATTGGAAATGGTGATTTAAGCAACTTAAATAAAGTTGATTTCAATAAGTTTACTAAAGAAGAATAGAATAGGATAGAGGAAATAGTTTATGGAATGGTGGCATAGTTCAAGTACCTCCTCTTGAACTAGATGGACAATTGCCAAAAGAACTATCTAAAATTGTAGAAGACAGATGGCATTTTTGTTTTAAAATGGCGAAGGAGATGAGGGAATCAACCCTAGCAAGCATGTTGCCTAATTTGACTAAGGAACAAATAAAGAAAGTAGTCAAAAGGCATAATACTAGGTTTACACCTAAGTACAGGGCATTCTTTATTCTCCAAAACACGATGGAAGAAATTGTTCAAAGAACAATGAAATTATGGAAAAACTTGTACAAAAAGATTGAAGATTTTCTTGAAGAAGAATACAAGGAAGAAGTAGTTGCTCCACAAGAAAAGAGAAGAAAAAGGAGAGAAGAGAAGATAGTAGTAGAGAAAGAAGAAGAAGAAAAGAAAGGAGAAGAAGAAGAGAAAGATGAAGAAGAGAAGAAGGAAGAAGAAAAGAAAGATGGAAAGGAGGAAGAGACACAAGAACAAGATGTAATGACAATAGCTGAGCAAGAGCAACAACTAGACCAGAGTTTGCAAGACACATAATTGCCACCCTCTAGCCCTCCTCATGTACCCATCACACCTACAAAAACTATAATTATAAAAGGTGTTCCTAACACTTCTGGTCAGAACATCAATCCATTAATTGCAAAAGACCTCAAAAGAATCCTTGCCCAATCTATGTAGAAAGCAAGATTATGTACAGATCTAGTATTGGTCAATATGGATAAATTACAAAAACTAGTAGAAATCATTGTTAGAGAAAAGGTGAATCCACAAGAACCACCTTCCATCATCTCTACAACTACTATTGGTCAACTTCAAATGCCCATAGTTATTTCATTAGGTATAGTTGACACCTCAATATAGAAGACGAGTGTAGCTATAGAAAAGGAAACAGAACAAATAGGACAGACTATTACATCTAATCCTACACCACAAACACAAGGTTCACTTCCTAAGATTACCATAATTGATCAAGGAAGTAGAAAATAGGAGGAGAAAATAGAGGAAACTCCTAAAGAGCAAGAGGTAATACAAACATTGATAAATTTTCCTACCTTGGGAACTCCTTCACAATAGCCATTGCAAATATCTGGACCAGGATCCAATACTACAAGAGTTGCAAGGGTACTTCACTATGGAGATCCTGAATTAGATGAGGAGATAGTCATACCAGGATATGACTCAAAAACAATAACCATTGATCAAATCAATGAGGTGTAGGAAGCATTGAATAGAAGAAAGAGACAAGAGATACTCATGAGGGAGTATAAACAAAAAAAAACACTACATGAGATTAAGGACATCTTTATGGATGCCTTCAATTTGTAGTCACCAAATGAATCAAATAATTTCATAGAGAAATTATCAGATATTGTTGATCAGGTGACAAATGAAGACTAAGAGACAAATGCAAAACTTATAGAATGGTCTGAAAGAAAATTCCAGGGAAAAGTAAATGAGAAGGTATCAAGTCAAATTGCACTCTCCTAGGTTGAATTGGCAAAGCTTATAGACAAAGTGAAAAAGGTACTTGAGAATATATTCTCATTGAAAAAAAAGTGGTGTGACTTTTCATACTTCACACAAGAGACAAGCAAAAAGATACTGAACTTGGAGAGAAATCTAAATATTTCAAGCATGCAACTACCAAACGATCCAGCTCAAAGTGAGAAGAATTTTGTTCAAACGCTTCACACTCAAAAAGAAATAGCTATATTATCAGAAAATGAGGCCAATATCAAGGGAAAATTGATACAGCTCCAGTCCTCCATTACCCCACACTTGGAAATACTCCATAAGGAACAAGTCTATGTAGAAACTATTCTCAAGAAATATCCCAATCTTTCCACTTCTGATGGACTTATTCATCTTGCTGCAGAGACTGCCATCCAGCACAAGTCACTGGAAATTGCTTTGAACAATTGGGATGTAGCTCTTAGGATGATTATGGAGGTAAATAGCACATTTTTGGAAAAATATGGTCTTAACCCTTAAAATCCATTGACATAAGTGTCAAAAAGGGGGAGATGCTACAAAGGGGGAGATATTATAAGATGAATGAGAGAATGGGGGAAATAAAACCAAGGAAACCAAGGGGAGCATGATATATAGATAATGGGACAAACAACCAACTCAAGAGGAGTCACAATAATTTTGAGGTATATATATTGTAAGTTACACAAATTTTGATTAAAGGTTTTTAAAACCTTTGTATATACTAAGTAGATTAGTTAATGTACTCATAAGATCAGTTATGTGTTTTTGTCACTCATGTCAAAGGGGGAGATTGTTAACCTCATAATGGTTTTTGACACTTGAGTGCCAATACACTTAACCACTTTCTATATTGAAGCCGAGTACACCATGTATGTCAAGCCACAACATGTGCCGAGTCAGGAAAGACTTCAAGTGCCGAGTGATCTTTAGGTGCCGAGTAGTCTCTAGGTGTTGAGTGAAGATCAAGTGCTAAGAAAAGTACAAGTGCCGAGTGATATTTAAGTGTCAAGTCACAGATGATGCCAAGCAATGCAATAGGAGCCGAGTAAGCCAGTTTGTTATTAGTGTTGACCATCTAAAATCAGCAAGTGCCAAGTAACACAGAATGTACATATGAGTTTGTAACTTCATTGATTCATATGTAAACCATTTTTATGGCCGACATGTGATGAATCTTGAAGGATTAAATGATAAGATCGAATATTTTGTATTTCCTATGCAATTTACATGCAGCCAATTAGAAAAATGGAGAAGGCATGTAACCAATAAGAAAAGTGTAAGGAATGAGAAGGAAGCAAAGATTCAATATGGATCGTAGATCCATACCTAACCCTAAGTATTCGAATGTCTTTATAAGGAATATGAAATCTCATTAGAAAGTGAAGTGGATGTACAAGGGTGTGGAAGGAACACTATTTCAGAGAAAAGAGCATCAGATCTTAGAGGATCAAGATTAGAGAAAGTAGATCAAGTGCCTGTATTCAGCAAATGAAGGATTGCAAGCTATTAGGTTTATTATAACTAATACTCTCTAGAAATTGTATTAGAATGAAAAACCCTATGGTGATAATTTAGCTTAACAACTATTTTGTAGATCCTTTAAATAGGTGATTAAATCCTTTAACAAGGTGACACTTCATGTAAAGTGTTTGTAAATCTTTTAACCAGGTCACTATTGATACAGTGTAAAGCCTTTAATAGGGTAGGCCATCAGAAGTGGTTAAATATTATTACTACAATGATTTTGTGGGTATCATCCCCACCCCAGTTTTACATTCTTATTCTTGGAGGGTTTCTGGGTCACCAAAATCTCAAGTGTTATGTGGTGATGCTTATGTGTTTTTCATAACTGTTTGATATGTTCATATGCATGCAATCTACTTTCAATTAAAAGGTTTTAATGGTTAAAATACAATACTTCTAATTCACCCTCCCCCCTCTCAAAAGCATTCTTCCTATTTGAATATTCCAACAACTTTTATGTCCTCTTATTGTCCCATTCATAGCATTACAAATAGAACTTAAATTCTTTATAAAATTATTGTTGAAACTAGCCAAACCATAAATGATCTTACCTCACCCACATTCTCAAGTGTAGGCCATTCCAAAATTGCTTTAACCTTCTTAAGATCCATTCTCAAACCATCGACTAAATTCACAAATCCCAAATACATAATCTTCTCTTGCATAAAGAAACATTTTTTTCAATTTAATCATCAACTTCTCCTCTTTTAATCTTTGTAATACTTGTCTAACATGCTCAAGATGTTCTTCCTTAGTCTTACTAAACACATGAATATAATCCAAATAAAGAATCACAAACTTACTCAAAATCTTGAGAACTTCATTCATCAACCTCATGAAAGTACTAGGTGTGTTACTCAAACCAATAGGCATTACCAACCATTCATACAAACCATATTTCATCTTGAAGGAAGTCTTCAATTAATCACCTTCTTTGATTATTATTTGATGATAAGCACTCTTCAAATCAATCTTGGTAAAATACTTTTCTCAACTCAACAAACCATTATATCACCTATCCTCAGCATAAGAAACCTATATTTCATTGTGATCTTGTTAATATCTTTGTAATGAGTACACATTCTCCACTCTCCATTCTTCTTAAGTGCTAATATAGTAGGTACAAAACATGGTCTCAAAATTTCTCTAATAAAACCTTTCTACAAAAAATCATGCACTTATCTATTAAGTTTTTCATTCCTTGTAGGTTTCAATCTATGTGGTGCTTTGTTTTGTAAACTAGCTCTAGGAATTAGGTCCATACAATGACTTAAACTTCTTACTAGTGTAAAACCATATAGTATATCCTCTACAAAAATATATTTATATTCATTTAGATAACTTTCAATTTCTACTAGCATTCATTCAATACTACCATCTTTTATTGTAACTCGATTGTCACTATCTGTCACTTGATCATCACTATTTTATGTGACATGGTCTCTACTAACCTCTATCACTTGGTTATTACTAGCATAGCTTGGTCTTCTAGGAATTATGGAAAAATATATTTGATTCTTCCACATTTCCTTTTCAAATTTCTCTTCATTGACCACACAAACTATAATAGTAGTATAATTAACCCCATCTAGACTTTCAGTCAAAGGAAACAATACTTTCTTTCTGACACTTTGGAAGGTAAGCTTCTTGCAAAAAAGACAATGTTGTGGCATATGAGATTTGGTCACATTGGTGAAAAGGGTCTCAGAACCCTGAAAAATAAAAATCTCATTGAGGGGTTAAATGATTGCAATCTTGAGTTCAACTTCTGTGAACACTGTGTCTATGGTAAAGAAAATCGTGTTCAATTTTACTCTAGTTCTCACAAATCTTCTAATGTTTTGGATCTTATTCATTCTAATGTATTTGGTCCTGTAAAAGTTCCTTCAATCTCCAAGTCTATATTTTTTGTATCGTTCATAGATGATTACAGTAGAAGGACATTGATTTATTTCCTTAAAAGTAAGACACAACTCTTTGTTCGATTCAAGGAATTTAAAGCCCTTGTAGAGAATCAGACTAGTAAGAAGATTAAGTGTGTGAGAACTAACAATGGTGGTGAGTTTTGCTCAGCAGAGTTTGAACAATTTTGTAAAGAACAAGGTATCGAGAGGCATAAGAAAACTCATTATACCCCATAGGAAAATGGAGTTGCAGAGAAAATGAACAGTGATGGAGAAGGCTAGGAGTATGCTTAGTGGAGGTGGTTTAGAACAAAGGTTTTGGGCCGAAGCTGTGGCCACTGCTTGCTATTTGGTTAACATATCTCCTACATCAGGCCTTGTTGGTAAGACACCCATGGAGGTGTGGTCTGGTAAGAAGCCTTCAATTAGACATCTTCATGTTGTTGGTTGTGAAGCTTATGCACATGTTCCAAAGGAGAAAAGATCTAAGTTGGAAAACAAAATTGTTAAATGTATTTTCATTGGGTATAGTGCTAGTGTGAAAGGATACAAGCTTTGGGATTCCGTGACTAGTAAGGTGTTGTATAGTAGAAATGTTATTTTTAGAGAGCTAACATCTTCTCCTATTGTGCTACAACCAGAAGAAAAAGAAAAGAAAAAAGATGTTGTTCAATATCCTCCTACCCTTGAGAAGACTGAACAGAGAGACCATGTTGGGTCTAATGATGAGAAGAGCTCTAGCAGCTCTGATAGTTTAGAAGAAGAGGAAGAACAACCTCAACTACAACCCTTGAGGAGATCCATGAGAGAAAGAAAGCAAGCAAAAAGGTTTGGTTATTCTATGTTAGATTTTAGTTGTGCTTTTGCTTTGATTACTAACACTGATGAGCCTAGATCTATGAAAGAGGCTTTGGGCATGGAAGATGTAGGTTCTTGGATTGAGGCTATGGATGATGAGATGGCTTCATTAGAGAAAAACAAAACTTGGGACCTTGTATGTTTTCCTAAAGGGATAAAATTTGTTGGCTATAAATGGGTGTTCAAGAAGAAATTCTATGCAGATGGTAGTGTTGAAAGGTACACAGCTAGATTGGTTGCAAAGGGGTATTCAAAAGTAGAGGGAATAGATTATGGTGAAATATTCTCTCCTATTGCAAAGTTGACATCCATTAGATTTTTGGTATCTCTTGCTGCATCATATGATTTAGAGATAGCATAGATGGATGTGAAGATAGCTTTCCTTCATGATGATTTGGAGGAAGAGATTTATATGTCATAGCCTAAGCACTACATTGTTAAAGGTAAAGAATCCTTTGTTTGCAGATTAAAGAAATCACTATATGGTTTGAAGCAATCTCCTAGGATGTGGTACCTTAAGTTTGATTCCTTTGTGTTGTTAATTAGATTTGTAAGATTGAAATCAGATCATTGTGTTTATTTTAGAGTTGAAAATCTTCTTATTGTTGCATTATATGTTGATGATATGTTGTTGTTTGGGAAGGGTAAGGGTATGATTTCCAATTTTAAATCTTAGTTATCAGCATAGTTTGAGATGAAATATCTTGGGGTAGCTAGGTACATCTTGGGTATGGAAATTAGTAGAGAAAAGTCTAATAGAAAACTTTGGTTGAGTTAGAGTAAGTATGTGAAGTCTGTGTTAGACAGGTTTAGCATGGCAGATTGTAGACCACTATGTGTTCTTATTCCTATGGGAACAAAGTTATCTATAGATGATTGTCCAAAATCTCCTAGTGAGATGGAGGACATGAGTAGAGTACCTTATGCTAGTGTAGTTGGCAGTCTTATGTATGCTATGGTCTATACTAGACCAGACATTGCCCAAGCAGTGGGAATCTTGAGTCGATTTATGGCTAATCTTGGACGAGTACATTGGGATATAGTTAAGTGAGTATTCAGATATTTGAGGGGTACATTAGATTACTCCATATTTTATCATGGTAACTCTTCTGGATCTCCGCATTTAGTTTGTATTCATGGGTTTGTGGATTCAGATTGGGTAGGTGATATTGATTGTAGGAGATCAACCAGTGCTTATGTGTTCACTATGTCTAGTGGTGCCATCAGTTAGATGAGCAAGCAACAACCTGTGGTTGCTTTTTCCACTATAGAAGCTAAGTACATGGCTGCTACTCATGCTTGTAAGGAAGCCATTTGGCTTAAGATATTGTATTCTGATGTTGGTGTTGATGTAGAAAAAATTACTATTTGGTGTGATAGTTAGAGTGCTATTTTCCTTGTGAAGAATCCAACTTTCCATGCTCAAACGAAGCACATTGATGTGCAGTTTCACTTTGTGACAGATATGGTGGAAGATGGAAAGGTAAATTTGGAGAAGGTAGATACTATGAAGAATGTTGCAGATGCATTAACAAAACCAGTGGGCACTAAGAAGTTCAGATGGTGTTCGGAGTCTATGGGCCTTTTGGCCTATAGTGGTTAGTTCCTACTATGTTGTTGTTGCTCTTACAAGGTGTTCAACAAGTAGGAGAATTTTAGGAATAAGGTGTCTCAACCTTGGATAATTCCTAGTCTTATTATTTGTTTTTTAAAATGTATTTCTTGCAAATAATGTTGATGTGTCGGCATCTTGAATTGCGTATAAGGAGATCATAGCTAAAACGGTTATGATAGATTCTTATAACATGTAAGAGCTATGTTAAGAAGATTCAATGAGAGGTGATGACATGTGGAAATTGATAAATTTGAGTACTACGGTTACCTTTAGGAGTAGCCCAAAAAGTGAAGCGCATGTTATAAGCATTTTTAGGGTTGCGAAGAGGAGTATGCAAAAAAGGTGTATTGTTGGTACTATGAGTTACTACTGGAGTCTTCTATTGTTGTTGTTGAACTTGCATTACAAGTGTATTGTAACCTTGTGTTGAAGATAATACATTGTGCAAGTTCTAGAGGGGTGGGGTTGTTTTATAGAAAGGTTTTTTGCCACTGGCAAATCTTTGTGTTATGTGTTTCTTTCTCTCTCTATTTTCTTTATGCTTGCTTGGCTGAAATATTGTTGTTTACATGATATTAAATCTATATGTGTAAAATATTTTAATAGGATTTGCACCATACTTCTCTTCAGAGATTAGTGTAGGAAGTTGTTTTCACACCTGAGTTTCCTTACAACCTTAAACCATCTTTACAAATGGGTTCCTACAAGGTCATAACTCTCAGGAAGTTATAAGCAAAATCTATAGACCTACCATCCTACAACCAAATTTAACTTTGGGTTCTACAAGATCCAATCTCCACAAGGAAAACCCTATAGCTTTGATGCCACCAAGCACAATGAGGGATGCAAATCTAGGGCCAAAGCCACACCTAACTATCTAAACACCTTGCTAAGTAAACACAATGAAAGAAAACACACAAAGGAAAACACCAAGGAGAGAGAGGAAAAAAGACTTCTATTGATTCATCAAGTTATCAACATACATGCCCAATTGCAAGGCCTTCTGTGTTATGGCTGGATACAAAATACAACTTCAATATCTATGATCTGGCATCAAATTCAACATTCCAAAAAAATCTACTCTAAACTGGCTAAGTCCTTACCCTAAACTAAACCAAATACCTCTACTTATACTTGCCAAAATGGCTAATAGAAGATTCTAGATTATTACATAATAAAAAGGTCAACCTCAAAATGGACTAGACTCATCCCAAGAAAAGATCCTATTATTAAATTTATGATCCAAATTAAATACATAAGTCAGCTCAAATTAAGAACCAATCATAGAGAAATTTGGTCAAAGAAGAACTCGAGCATCAAAAAATATTAGTTTCACATGGTGCATGAAGGAACACACAAACAACACTAGATAACTTGATTAACATTGGAACTCAGCTAATATTGAACTTGGTCATAACTACAACTCAGTGAACATTGAAGTTGACCCAAAATGCAACTCAATCAATACTAGAACTTAGTCAAAATTGCAAATTTTTTGATATATGAGCTCGATAAAAACTATCACTTAGCTAACATAGCCACCCAATAACTACTACAACTTAGTAAGAACTTTTAGAACTTGATTAACATTGCAAGAATGAACAAATGAGCAAGATACAAGGAAACCTAGGATTCACCTGCATCACTTTTACATTAGTAGGAAAATACTTTGTCATGATTGCATCATTATAATGATAATATGAGTACTTCCCCTAAGCCTTATATGACTCAATTCTTGTTTAACTTCAAAACATTTTCTGAGTAACAAATAAAACATACAATATGTACAAGAGTCTAAATGGTTTTTTTTGTGTCAGTTTCATACCATGCCTATCTTTTGAACTTTGATTTGTTGAATTCTGACTCTACCTCTTTTGATCTCACATTTACCTTTTAATAATTTTTCCACTCAATATGTGATCATTATTTTATTTTCCCCTTGTTTTTTACACTCATGGTTTTTGTTCAAGTTGAATGGGTGGACTTGGTTAATCTAGAAATGGCATGATCCCATGTGTTTCTCATTGATTCTAAAATGTAATTTTACAACTCCAATCTAGCTTCTAAATCAATCAAACTATTAGCCACTAAAAGATTGTGATCTTCTTGAATAAGATCTTGTGTTGATTTCAATTCTCATTACATGACCTCCAAATGAGGTATTAGCATAGATTAGATAGAGATCAACTTCATTCTCATGTTTCTAGTAGTTGCCTATAAATTTCCCAATTTTCCTTGAGAAAATAATAGCTTATTATAGTTTCGAGTACTAGATTTAGTTGTAAGTGATATTGAACTATCAGTTAGAGATCAACTTCATTCTCATGTTTCTATTAGTTGCCTATAAATTTCCCAATTTTCCTTGAGAAAATAATAGCTTATTATAGTTTCGAGTACTAGATTTAGTTGTAAGTGATATTGAACTATCAGTCTGTTGCATGTTCACTTGAACTCATTGGATGTTTTCCTAAAGATCACTACTGAATCTTATCACATCACACAAAATGTTGTACAAATATTTTACCTTATTTATAAGTTCCTAAGTTTTATGTATATGCTCATGCAACTCAACATTTTTCTTGACAATGGTTGTTGAAATTTTCTCCACAACCTTATTCTCAAATTTCTTGGTTGACCTCACCATCAAATTATCATTCACTTCAATATCTGTAACATTTATTTGTTCAACTATATGTACAATATGGGAAATAATTGGAGCTTTCTCATCAAATTTTTTTATATCAAATGTATCTCCAAAATTTTCCTTTACATAATGCAATACTTGCCTCTATTGATGCTCTCTTCTCATCTCTTCATGTTTCTTCTTTTTTGCCCAAATTTCTTGCAACAAAATTGTTTACTCAAGAGTGATATTTTCCAAGTCCCATTGTGGCATCTCAATAAAATTTTCTAGACTAACTCAAATATTTGGAGATCTATCCCTTATTTCTTTCCCTTTACTTGGTGAGTGAATTCTTCTTCTAGGCACTATTGTTGGAGTTAGTGTGGGGGTGTCACCACTTAGTCTAGCTTGAATATCAGTGCTTGAGAAAATAATAATAGCACTCAACACTACTTTATTTTATCCTTATTGTCCTTAATTTGAGGTCCTAATGCATTTTTTCCTTCTTTATTAGTGGTAAAAATGTATATACTTATGTCTTTATTCATTTCCTTAGCCTCTTGATTTTCTTTCTATGTATCTGTCAGCTTCAGTTGTTTGGCAACTTGAGTGTCAGGTTGATGGCATAAATAGGTGAAATGCTTCCTTGTAAACTAGGTACACTTGAGATTTCTTTGTCACTATGATCATTTTGGATGGTCATAATCTCTACTTCTTTCTCTGATTCCACTCCTTTAGTGGACAGACCAAAAATTCTTTTTCATAGCAACTCATTTTGCTAAACTACAGCTTCAATTTTGTAATATCATAAAGATTATTAATTTAGGATCAAATTAGTTCCTATAATTTTCCAAAAATGTTTCCTTCCACTCCTTCAACAAATCAAGCATAGCCTTGGCTAATGTTCCTTCTGTAATTTCTTTCACTACTATTAGTGCCTGCTTCCATCTCCTATCAAGTCTGTTATATAAATCTATTGGAATTTTCTTCTCTACATTAGAAACAGCCAATTTATTATTTTCCATCATGTCCATCATGGATTTTTCAACTTTAGATTTATCCTCATAATTTAGTATATCATATTTTACATACCTAAAACATGATAAGCCTGCATAGCTATGTATGTTGGCACAAACTTCATCAATGGTCTTTTCTCTTCTAGATACTATGGTTGGTTCATCTAACTATGTTATCTTTGCATCATCTTCATTTTTTTCCTTCTTCTTAATCAATATTCTCCTCTTTGGTTGGATCATAGGGTCTTCAGGTTCTTTCTTTTATGTCATTGAGCGGCTCAATTTAGTAGTCTTCACTACCCCTTTCTTTACTATTAGCTTGGCAATCACTTTTTTTTCCTTGGTCCTTGATTTGGTTGGTGGTGGAGGAGAGAGGAGTGTCACCATTATCTTCTTTGAAAATTACTTTTTTCTAGGCTTAATAGTGGTATCCTTCTTAATTGGAGGAGTCACCTCAACTAGGGCTTTACCCTAATCTCCTTCTCCTTCATCCTCTTCCTCATCATTGGTATCATTCTCTTCATATTCTCCAAGACCTCTTATGCCTAGTTTCTCCTCTAGCTCTTCCATAATTTTCTTTCTTTTCTTCTCCTTGGAAGCTATTTTGATATCAACATTTATTATTGCCTTAGCTTCTTCATACTTTCCAAATGGTTCTTTTTTAGTATCAATCTCTTCTTTTAGTAATGCAACAATGTTTTCACTTACTATATCACTATCAAAATCATAATCAAAATATTTTAGCTAGGCCTTCCTCAGTTTTACTACCTATACAAATGTTTTATCTATATCTACTAGAATACATATAACATTATAGTATTTCATTACTAACTCTACTTATATCCTCATTCTCTTTCACATTCTTTTTTTAAACTCCTTGAAATATGTGTCCATTACATTCTCAAAATTTTCTCTAAATTGAGTAATATGCTCACTCATTTGTTTCATCATTAGTTTATCTTGCTCCTACACAATATTTCCAATACCAAGAAAATAATTATGTACATAAAAGAAAATATACATAACAAGTGATCCAAAATTACACATAGAGTTCTTGGCCTTTCTGACCAATGTCACATTTTCTACTAATTCCAATCACTACAACTCGACAAGATCATACTCATGATCCGTCATGACAATCTTCCATGCCTAGTCAACTACCATACACTATACATTATTTAGTCTACTTGATTGGTAGAATTTTTGAGAAATCGCTCTCACTACAAATTCAATCATTTGATTTGTTATGGATGAGATGGACATTCATCATCTATTCCACTTGGCCTTTGTATTTTCCTAGATTTATTCTTGGCTCAAACATGGCATGGTCATCTTCTTTTCTAAGGTAGGCAGGGTAAACTATAAGAAAGCCACCTCCAAAAAAAGATATAAAATATCGGCAAATCTTTCATTATTTTGAAAAAAAAAAAATTATTTCTATTGGTGAATCTCTCAATTTTTAATTCTAAATATGATTAATATTGGCGATTATTTTTTAATAATAATTTTTTTGCATAAATATTAATGAATCTCAACAATAATAGGAAGTTCATTAATCACCATGGAATATTAAAAATCAAAATTGAACACTTTTTGACCTCATGGCATATTATGGGATCGGTACATATACTTTAAATCAATAGTGAAGACTAAGTATTGGTGATATATTCCTAGATTAACTAGTAATTATGATAATTATTAGTCAATCAATTTAATTTCTCCACTAATATATTATATATTAGTGGAGAATATTTTATATTATATTTAGGTGGCTCAAATCTAATCATGTAATGAATATTGCGATGAATATTTGAGTTTAAATTTTTTAATAAAATAAATTATTGAGCTATTTTAAATATTCTAGAACTAAATTTTATAAAACTATGGCAATTTAGGTTGTATCAAATCTTAAATTATTAGCCAAATTACTAGCCAAAAAATTCTAACATTAGCCAATTTATGAATATTAGCCACTAAAAAATACCTTGAAGGTAGGATACCCTATGACCTTGTGAATTATCTTCTTTGTAATCTCTATAGGTCCATTGTCTAGCCATAGTTTCATATAATTGATCCTTCTTAACACTGCCTCAATCCATTCTATCTTAAAACTCCTCAAAAAATCTAGGGCACTAGTTAACCCTTTTGTCTCAACAATCTTGTGTTCATATTTCAAAATTCCTTCATCATATAATTTTTCAAATGATCCATGGATTTCACAATCACCAACCTCTTTTAGTTTGCACATATAATAGCTCTATACATTGTGAATCATAATAAATTTAGGTGGTATCAATGATAACGCACCTGTTGAATCACCCACCATTGTGATTTCAAGAATAACACAAAATTTAGGTGGAGGATAAGTGTCACTCTTCACCAATTGAATGTTTCTTACCTCTATTCCTTGAATCTTTCCTGCTAATGATGAAGGTGCCATCTTTCTTTGCTAGGGTTTGAAAACTTATTTCTTTTGAATAACTTGGCACTACTCAAATCTTTGCTCAATCAAACTCATGTCTCAAATTTTCTCTAGATCTCCTTGAAATCTCTTTTTCTAATTTCTCAAATCTCTATATGCTCTCCAATTTTGTATGCAAGTTGCAAAAAATGTCTTCAAATTTTCAATATGTATTCTCTTTTTCTTGAATTAGGGTCTCCATTAATGTTTTGTACTCTGGTAGGTAGAAGCTAGTTGTTTCAATCGATATTGCATCTTTTAAACTTAGTTTTCACTATATAGCTTGGTATATTCCTTCTAACTCATTTTGTACACTAGTTTGGCATCTAAAATACTCAATCCATATTCCAACTCTCAGTCAATATAGACAATTTTACTAATATTTGGCACTCATCATATAGAGCTTCTTTTGTACCTAAACTTTTAATAGTTCTATTCTATTGCATCTTTTCTTATGAAGATATAAAATTTAGCACATTTTATGTTTAGGAATTGATGTAATATATTTTGATAAGTATACACTTCCTTACATACCTTTCTTGATCAGTTTGAGATGATGTGATAACCTTCTTCATTGGATCGGGTGATCTCAACTCCATTCATTCTACTATTTCCATCTTCTACCTTTTTCTTCCAAGTTTGACATCATCTCCTTCCTTGTATGTTCAATGTCCACTTTTCCTTTACCCTTAATGTGATCATGATTTGATGTTGATGCTTGGGTCTAAATTTTTTTACTTGAATGTCCAAACTTGTGACATTTGGAACATATATTCTTGGGTGTATAATTATTCCTTATATTGGTCTAATAGGACATTATCTATGATCCTCATCCATATGCTCTATGTCCATACTTTTTATAATTGTAGCAATAACCTTCAAATCTAGGTCTAGTAGGTATGTTGTTCATCCTTGATCTACATTTGTGTATTTGATGTCATTGCTTCTTGCTGTAAAAATAGTAACCATTAAACTTAGGTTAGGGTTTAGCATACCATTTTTTACTTCTTCAAATGTTTTCAGTATGACCAAGTTTTCCACAATAATAACATGTAGGTTTTCCTTTTAACTTTGCATTTCTGAGTACTCCATTCTTGGATGATTCTCCTTGCTTGATGGATGATTGTTACTTTGCATGCCTAGATCTAGAAGATTTTCCAAATGACTTATGTGATCTCATAAGTTCTTCAAAGTATTTTATTTCTTTATTAGGCTTGTTCAATTTTTCCACACATTCTTTCTTAGTCTTCAATTCAATTTTCAGTGAGTCATTTTGTGATCTCATATTTTCTATCTTCATATCCTTTATGTTTAGCTCCTTGTTTGCTAGCATCAATTGATTTGTCATGTCTAGTTGACTATTTGTAAGCTTTTGGACATCATATAATCTTTCTTTAAGACTAGTTTCCATATGTTTTTTTTTTCTTCCTCAGCTGCAACCTTGTCTTCTTCAACTTTCTTCTTTGTTCAATCACTTCACATAGCCTTATTAACTATATCTCATGTTATCTTTTTAGTCCTCTAACTTCTTCATTTAGGATATTGTTCTTCTCTTGTAGATCTACAATGACTACATCATTCCCACCTAGAGTTATATTTTCAAATAGTCATGTGATGTCAACTTCTTCATAGTTATACTCTTTTATTTTAATGGCCAACTCTTTCCCCCTTTTCTAAGATTTCTTTAGTTCATGTCTTGTTGTTTCAAGTTGTTGTAGTATAAGCTAGATGTCAATAACTTGATTTTAAATAACCTTTACCAATTTTTAAGCCTCTATTTCCAAGGTCTAAACTCCCAATTTATTAAACATGTTCTGTCATGTCCCCTTTTCAAATAATTAAAAAATAATAATCTTTGCTATGGCAGGCAGGCCCAAGAAAGTGAAGTTTTGAAAAAAGGGGGGTTAATCTTTGGAAACCGTTGGACTAATAAATGAAAATTATTATTAAAATAAGTTTCATTAACCTCTCTTAGACGTGAGTTATGGTTATGCCCTCTTTTAAGGGGTTTGAAGGCATTTTGGGCTCATTCCAGAACTTGATTTTGCTCATGCTTTGTTATTCTTCAGAGGCTGCCAAACCTGTGGAGAAGGAGACCCAAGAACGGGAGTTTGCAGGTTTTCAGGGGGACCCAAGAACGGGAGTTTTCAGGTTTCCAAGAAGGCTAAGGATGGGAGTTTGAAGCCATTCCATGTGCATGCTCATGCAGAGTTTGCCTTTGTGCTAAACAGTGCAGATTTGTGAGTTTTCGGGTGTATTTTTTGTAAGAGTTTGGTGTTTCCGGTTGAGTATTTCATATCAGTTTGGGTTGCTGCTGTATATCAAACTTTTAAATGTTAAAATAGAGCTGAAAATATTTATTTGGATATGATTATACTTCTGTGATAGATTATTAAGTTTTTGTGGTGATTTCGGGCTATTTTGTGCTATTTTCGGGAGCCCGATGAGCATTGTTTTTGTCCTCCATTTGGGAGCTATTCTATGCATGTTATATAGATCTAGAAATGAAATTTTATAGGCTGTTATTCTGCTCAAATTTCTGTAAAAATGTCTACTTTCAGATTTATTAATAACAGGTGAAGCTGTGAAGCTTTTCGGCACTATTTTCGGCATACCCAATTTGGGGTTTCTTGAGAAATTTGGTGGATCTTTGTGATATCAGTTGTTTGATTTTGAAAATCTGATTAGAGGTGTGAAATACCATATAAAAATCAAAAAAGAGGATATTTCAGTGGTATCAGAGCCATGATATTGCCAGCCTGAGGGTTTTTAGAAGCTTGCATGTCAGTTTTAACAACTACCCAGATCTTGCATGTCAGTTTTGACAACTACCTAGATCTTGCATATCATAATTTATGATTGCATGTTGCTTCTAATCAGATGCATGTCAAAATTTATTGTTTCATGCTACTTCTAATCATTTTCATGTTATTTCTTGGTGAATTTGGTGGTTGTAGAAGTTTGCATGTCAGTTTTGAGAACTACCCAAATCTTGCATGTCATAATTTATGGTTGCATGTTGCTTCTAATCAGCTGCATGTCAAAATTTATGGTTGCATGATACTTCTAATCATTTTCATGTTAGTTCTTCGTGAATTTGGTGGTTGTAGAAGTTTGCATGTCAGTTTTGAAAACTACCCAGATCTTGCATGTCAATTTTGACAGCTACCCAGATCTTGCATGTCAGTTTTGACAACTACCCAAATCTTGCATGTCAGTTTTGACAACTACCTAGATCTTGCATGTCATAATTTGGTGGTTGCATGTTGCTTCTAATCAGTTTCATGTCAAAATCTATGGTTGCATGCTACTTCTAATCATTTGCATGTTAGTTCTTGGTGTTTGAAGAAGTTATATCCTATTGGGGTTACACTCTACTTTATCCAGAATGGACAGGTATAGTACAGAGTCTCAGAGGACACGATCTTGGACAATTGATATCTAGAGTCAAAATAGTAGAAACGATGGTTATTTAGACATTCAAGATAAACTTATGAAAATAAGCCATGACATGTCTAAATAGTTGGTTGAGCACCACCGTATAATGAATGACATGTTGTCCGACCCAGCTAAGGTGGATAAGTTGACTGGATTTCTATTTGGCATATTTTCTCACAGGACAGATGACACAATTCCCAAGAACTTGCATGAGGAGTTTGAGAAACTAGCTGATAGCTAGGTAGAGGTCTCAAATTCTACTTTGCCACAGGAGGTGGTGGGAAAGGATATTACACAGATTGATAGTAATGGTCAACTTGATACTCAAATTGAGACAATTGTTTACAGGTCGTCAAAGGGTGATGCCATAGGTATTCAAGATGGTATAGTTACAATAGGCAGTGACTATAGTGTAGTGGGTTCAGATGATGATTATGAGGATGTTGTTGTGCAGGATGGTGAGATACCTAGTAGAGATGAGCAGACATTGAGAATTCATGACTTTGCTAAGAAAGAGTACCAGGCACAGTTAGATGCTTCATCACATGAGGTTGGGGCCGGTAGTACTTCACATGATTTGTCCAACCAGCTGAAGGTGAACAAAGATAGTATTGTGACTTCATTATCTCATCATGACAGGTATGTGGAGTTAGTTGGTATTGGTCATATTACTCAAGTGAGGATTTTGCTTGAGTTACCAGTTGATTCTAGTTTACAGATATGGAATCGAGATTGTTATATTGGCATTTGGGGTTTAGTTGACTAGAGATCTTTAACACATTTTGGTAGCAGTGTTTGTTTGGGTGCTATCATGGATTTGATTTGCAGATTGTATGGTGTTATCTTTTCTTGTGCTAGTAGCTTGTTCAATGTTGGTATTAGTTTTTATACACCGGTGTTGGGCTTTGTTCATATATCCAGTCGACCATACTTGCTGGAATGTGTTGATGATCTTTCATATTTGGCAGTGTGTACAGATGAGTCCCAGGATCATATTGGCATTGATGACATCCAGGAGGATGCAGTGGGTAGTTTTGAAGACTTAGTTTCCTTGGGTACAAAGGAGTTGGACAGTAGTGCTATAGTTTTTGATACTCCATATGTTGATATGAGCTTTAGAGTTGATTCACAGGATATGGATGGTAATACTCTAGAGACTAGTAACTTTGAGGATACTCCTTTAGATAGTGCATCAGAGGAGGTTTGTAGGAGACAGTCAAGCCAGTGTCATCATGTGTCTAATCAGTTGAGAGTTAGTGACTGAGACATTGCTATCACTTACCAGCATTTTGATGTTGCTCGTCAGTTGTTATCAGTTTATGGATGGGGTTCTCCTACTAGTGATGAGAAGGGAGGTAGTTATCTTTCCTTGACAGAGTTCCACTCTTTATGGGAGGCTATCTAGATTCTAAGACAAGATTATATGCAATTGGTAGCAGACAAAGATTATCTTATGGAGTGGGGCAGTACAACATATGATGCATTGTTGGCCAAGGAAGATGAGGTGAGTGAGCTTACTGAGCAGCTTGAGGTGACTTCTAAGATTCTTGAGAGTACACAGTTGGCTTTCAAGGAGTCACAATTTCATTTGGCTAAGGTGACCATGGAGTTAGAGAAACTACAGTCTTTACTAGATTTTGTACAGTCACAAGCGGTGGTGTCTAATGATCCAAGGATGTCCATGGTTGAGATTGTCAAAGAAAGTGGAGATGGGGATGCATCCATCCTTGATACTAACATTGGCATATCAAGTTCATCCCCACTAGAGTCAGGTTTAGTTGAGTTGGGTGCTATAGTAGATTGTTGTGGTATGCTTGACATGGTGGTGGCCTCTAGTACTGATGGCACAGAGACTAGAGATGTATCAAAGATCATGTGTGATGTTGGTGAGTCGGCAGTTGGCATGGTTCCTGCTAGTAATACTACTCCCTTGGTGATAACTTCAGAGGTAGTAATCAGTTTCAACATGGTTAATGATCAATTGCAGTTAGTTTCATTTGGATTACAGTCTAAGCCACTGACTGAGATTGGCGCATTCTATCAAAATTACATTATGAGGTACGCTCATCAATTTACCTTTGATGACCATGTTGATGAGATGATGACACAAAGATGTACTTTGGTTCCTAGTGCTTATCATCAGTTATGGGACAGTTTGATGCCTCAAGATGAGAGTTGTGATGGGCATGACATGGTGATAGGTTCTGCAGTTGACAACTTGATAATATGTGACTTAGAGCAGGATTTTTGGAGTGATGCTTCAGTGGGTGTTGTTATTGATTCTACTCCTTTAGCTATGACATCTCCTAACTTAGCTAGTGATCAGTCACAGTGGGTTGTATCACTTGTTCATGGTGAGCTGTTGATTGAGGTTGGTTTTTTTAATCAACATTATATTGCAGGGTATGTACATCAGTTAGCATTTGATCCTTGTTTTGAGGAGTTGATGGTAGGCAAATTTGGTTTGGATTCCATTTCTTACTCTTTATCTTGTAATGTCTTTTCACCATTAGCAGTGCATGGGAGTTATGGTTATGAGATAGTGGCTGATGATTTGCAGAGTTGTGTTGACTCTAGGAGTTGTACAGTGTGTGGATTCTCCATACTTGGTACAGTTTCATTCGAGAGCATTCACCATTGTTGCAGAGTTGGATTGTACATTCCATATGGGCCAGTGGGATGCGTTGATGGTATTTACTTTGTTGGTAGTTTGATTTGTCCACTTTACTTAGGTTCTAATGTTCAAAGAGTTTGTGTCTCATGGGTTTTTGACTGTGGTAGTGGTGATTTTGGGGTTTGGTTGAGCTATAATTGTCAGTTTGATTATGGATTCCTCTTGGTCATATTACAGAGGATATTACAGGAGCCTATGTTATTTGGTAGTAGTATAGTTCATGACTACATTTGGGATCCAGGTGGATTGATTGGTTTATTGTTCAGCCATTGCTTGAGGAGAAGCAATGTTTGGGAGGGGAGGACTTGTCATGTCCCCTTTTCAAATAATTAAAAAAAAAAAATCTTTGCTATGGCAGGCAGGCCCAAGAAAGTGAAGTTTCAAAAAAAGGGGGGTTAATCTTTGGAAATCGTTGGAATAATAAATGAAAATTATTATTAAAATAATTTTCATTAAACTCTCTTGGACGTGAGTTATGGTTATGCCCTCTTTTAAGGGGTTTGGAGGCATTTTGGGCTCATTCCAGAACTTGATTTTGCTCATTCTTTGTTATTCTTCAGAGGCTGCAAAACTTATGGAGAAGGAGACCCAAGAATGGGAGTTTGTAGGTTTCCAATAAGGCTAAGGATGGGAGTTTGAAGCCATTCCATGTGCATGCTCATGCAAAGTTTTCCTTTGTGCTAAACAGTGCAGATTTGTGAGTTTTTGGGTGTATTTTTTGTAAGAGTTTGGTGTTTCCGGTTGAGTATTTCATATCAGTTTGGGTTGCTGCTGTATATCAGACTTTTAAATGTTAAAATAGAGCTGAAAATATTTATTTGGATATGATTATACTTCTATGATAGATTATTAAGTTTTTGTGGTGATTTTGGGCTATTTTGTGCTATTTTCGGGAACCCGATGAGCATTGTTTTTGTCCTCCATTTGGGAGCTATTCTGTGCATGTTATATAGATCTGGAAATGAAATTTTATAGTCTGTAATGCTGCTCAAATTTCTGTAAAAATTTCTACTTTCAGATTTATTAATAACAGGTGAAGCTGTGAAGCTTTTCGGCACTATTTTCGGCATACCCGATTTGGGGTTTCTTGAGAAATTTGATGGATCTTTGTGATATCAGTTGTTTGATTTTAAAAATCTGATTAGAGGCATGAAATAACATATCAAAATCAGAAAATGTGACATTTCATGTTCAAGAGAACTTTTTCTCTGATACCAATTGTTGGGAAGTCTTGACTGGGAAACCAAGATACTGGGGGGGTAAATCAGGATCTATAACACTTTAATCTTTTAACACAACTTTAGTGCATTCACTATATTTACCATCTTATATCCAATGCATGTATAATATAACTTGTAAACTTAAATTGATGTAACATGTAGATCTAACTATCAATCGCATGCATGAAATGAAAATACATAATAAAGATTTGGTTACCTAGAAACCCTCCAAGATGAAGGTAAAATTGAGGTGGGCATGACACCCATAAATCATCACTAGTGTAGTAATAAAGTTAACCTATTAGGGTTACAATTTGATCACTTTTGATCATATAACCTATGAGGGGTCTTCCATATTAAAGGCATTTGAGACTCTTAGTCTCACCTTGCGAGAGGATTTTACACTTACAATAAAGTAAGGACTTGATTAAGAGATTTACAAAGGCCTATTAAAACCACTTTGTAAAGATATTACCCTTGACTCAATTTATTAGAATTGATTCAATGCTTGACACTTAGTTTTCTCCTAATAAGATGGTTTCAAATCTCCTCTCTTCAATGTGATCTTATCTTTAATCTGATATAGCTTTACGGTCCTTCACTACTTCAAAAGTCGCTTCCTTTTTTCTTCATAACTAAACTCTTTTTCTTCCTCTACAATGTTCACAGTATCATACTTGATCTACTCTATAATTGCATAAATATATTTCTTAGTCCTTTTCACCATGTATCAAATAGGGTTTCTATCTTCTCTATTTAAAGATTTTTAAAAAGTTTTCTAGACTCTTTCATTTTCCTCTTATTGGTTTTTCACCTCTCATAGGGATTCATAATCCATGTCATAAAATGTGTTATAATTTCTATAACAACCTCTACAAATATTAAATTTCATGTCCATTCTAACCCAAAATGGTTTACCTCAAAGTTTGCATGATTCTTGACTTGAATGTCAATTTTGTGTAGCTTGGCACAAACTATTTATGATACTCAGCCTTCACTGTTCTTGCTTCTCTCACTCAGTGTCTAGTGTACACAACATTCACTATGTAACTCAAAAAAAATATGTTCTTTCTACTTGGTAATCATTATGCTTGACTTGTATTGGAAATACTCAATGAGTTAAAACTTGCTTGGCTCCTATAGATCTCAAATTATACATGTTTATTTACAATTCTATCACATGACTCAACCCATGTAGAGAAGTTTGAACACAGTGATGACTGACTATCTCTAACTTGTATATAACTAAGTGTTTGACACTAATAGAAAATAATAGTCAGAGATACCAACAATAGTATAGATAAAAAACCACACAATACATACAATGATGATGGTTCTCATGGGAATTCTTGTTCTCAATAGGTAAAGTTCATTGTTGTACAAATTAGATACAAGAAAAATGTTAATGTATATTTTATTTTATTTTTTATTCTTAACTACTATTTTGGATTGATTTTAAATATAGTGTTAATAATATTATTTTGAGAAATGAGTGTTGACCAAAAAAAGCGAAAGGAACAAGTAGTCCATGAGGAGCTACAAGATTGCCATGATCCATTCACTATTGATTTTGTGTCAGGTGGTGATCAGGTGGATGTACTGCAAAAGGCCCTTTGTGCAATAGAAAGAGAGTTAACTTGATTGGCATCAATTTGAGCTCAGACTCCTCAAATAAAGATGAGAGAGGCCAACTTGATGCACCTAGTTTAGACTTATATAGTTTGTATTAATCCAGTTTTTAATTATAACAAAAGTTCAATAATGGTTTTTATAGTATACTCTTTTATTTATGTCATTAAATAAAATGCATGTGTTATTTTATAGAGGATTCAAAATATTTTAAAGGGTCATGCCCCAAATGTGGATACTTTAGGTGGTTCAAGTACATCACATATTTTATCCTACACTTGTATTTTTCTTGAACAATATTTTTTTTTACATAGCTGTAACAATCTTGTAAATGGTTGCCCATATTTTTTTATGCTCTAACAATATTATTTTTCAGCACCTAGCATTGATCCTACATTTAGTATGTCACCTACTATGAGGAACATAACCATAGAGGTAATGTTGATTGCAATGTTGACAAACATAGCATGGCCATAGATGTGATGAAAATTCCTATTGGTGAGAAGATTCCTCTTTTTTTCTCATTTTTCATGCATTTATTTCACTTAAAATATTCTTTCTTAGGGGTGATTTTGTAATGCTGGATTCATTTTATGGAGGAGGAAATAAGACATTCATATATGTATCCATGTTAGATGTTCAAGAACTAAATAAGTGTGATCAATTTCTCATGAGCAATGAAGGTGGACTTTCCCTAAGAGTAGCCCAACTCCCAATTACTTTAAAGATTGATCCTTTATTTTAATATACAATCTTATACTCATAATCAAATGCATTAACCTCCCTTGCAGTCCCTTGCAATAACTACCAATCCAATTATTATTTTATAGGGAATAATCTATTTTATGAAAAACTTAATGTTGAGTATTTGTGCATATTTGAGCTGACCATATGCACAGGGTATACTATTTTGATTTAATTTCTAGATTAGATTTCCTTTGATCCATTTCTTCAAGTATATTTAAAGGTAGCTTCAATTTATTTATGAATCAAACAAAAAAATATTATTAAAAGGTGAAATTTACAAGGTAAAGAGTTAAAGGATAAACTAATTGATGCTATGTCAACACTTTTTGTACCCAACATCTTTCAAAAAATTAGGATTCTTGAGAAAGTAGGCCAAGATTTAAAGAATATTAAGTACAACTATAGGACCCAAATGGAATGCAACCCTTATTACAAGAAGCCCCCCTATATGAACCTATTAATGAGTGGGAGAATCTTAAAAAGGATGCCACTGAGAAAAGTGCAAGACATGGTGGAGAAATAGTACCACTGGAGGAAAGAAGGTATGTCATAATCTTAACAATGAAATTATGTACTAAATACTCTTAATACTTATGTGATCTAACATATTTCAAACTTCACATAGGTTTCCTAACACATCAAAGGCAACTAAAGCAAGAAAAAAGAAGCACAAGCAACACAAGCTCTACATAGGTGGATATTAAAAACTTGCTACGCAAATTGTAAGTATTAGTAAATGAAAAATCATATGCAAATATTTTTAAATTGTAATCAATTTGGTTTTGATGAAATTCACTATAACAAAAATGTTGGCATAAAGTTATTTTCCATTAGTGACAACACTCATCTCATAGTTCAAACTGAGCACTAAAAACACAGTTCAAATTGAGCATCGAAGATACAGTCCAAATTGAGTGTCGAAGACACAGTTCTAACCGAGTGAAGAAGCACTTAGTGTTAACCAAGTGAAGATGCACTTAGTGTTAACTGAGTGAAGAAGCACTTAGTGTTAACCCAGTGAAGATGAACTTAGTGTTAACTGAGTGAAGATGCACTTAGTGTTAACCAAGTGAAGATGTACTTAGTATTAATCGAGTGAGGAAGGACTCAGTGATAACTGAGCTCAAGAGGTTAACGAAGAAGTTAGTTTCTACCGAGTGACACTATATCTACCGAGTCACCAATGGTTACCAAGTTCTAGGCAACATTGTATGACTAGTATGAACCGAGCCCCTACCTCTACCGAGTGCATGATGATGCCGAGTAATGTAGTGGATGCCACGTATCAAAAGGTCATCAAGTCTATCTGAAGAACCCAAGTTTATTTTACTATTTGGTTGACTTAGTTATATTTTTTTTACTTGTGTTTAGCTGACCTTGCATGAATAATTATTGGAATGGTATATATATGTAATGTATTATATCATTCAATAGATATACATGATATAGAATATTGCACACAAAAAAAGGGGACATAAGATATGATATGAGAAGTGGAATATATGGAATTATGATAATGCGAATTCATCAGTAGTAAAGAATACTCAGCAAGGTCTACAAGGAGTAGAAATGATTTCATCAATCACAGAAGGTGATCTACAATAAAGAATCCAGTCAAGTTGTAAGTTGATCTATTGGTTCATCCTAATAGGTGAATCATTCTTGTAAATCCTTTAACAGGGTAGACTTAACCGTCTTTATTCAAATCTCCTAACAGAGTGCATACTTCTAAAGTATGTTTGTAAATCCTCTAACAAGGTGGATCTAGCAATCCTATGTGCTCCTAACAGGGCAGATCACCATAAGTGATCATTGTAAGCCTTAACTGGCCAACTTCATATTACAGTAACAAAGCTTTGTGGGTATCATCCCCTCCCCAATTTTACTTTCTATTTTGGAAGGTTTCTGGGTCACCAAATCTCTGTGCATATATGGTTTAAATGTTTAATAGTTCTTTTATGCAGTAGGCTAGATGAGTGAATGTTGTATATGGTTATTCTAAATTGACTTAAAAGTTTTATTGTTACTGATTCACCCCTCCCCTCTCAATAACCTATTATATCTTGAATATTTCCAACAATTGGTATCAGAGCTTTTTGGTTCTCAGGACAAAGTTTGACAGCTTGAGCAAAGATCTAAGTTATGGAGATATTCAGACTAGAGAAAGTTATTGAAAATGAAAAGTTAGATCTATAAATGGCCATGGTTCAACTCAAAGAAGAAAAGGAGCATCTTTCTCAATCCCTAAAAAGAAGATAGGAACTTGCAAGACAAATGAATGACCATCACTATGTTGAAGAAAAGATTGAAGATTTGTTACCATCAAGTAGTTCAAAAGAAGCTGACAAGGAAATGAAAGAACTTCTAGAAAAGAATGGATCTCTGCAAGAAGAGGTAAGAAAGCTTAAAAGAGAGCAATAAATACAATCAATTAGGCTATGTGAATTTTGGAACAAAGAAACAAAGCACAAGAAGAATTGGAAGATAAAAGCCATAAAATTCATAATCAATCCCATCAGCATGAAGACCTTATCGACCAACTCTCTAATGCAAATGAAGAAATCAGGATTCTTAGAGTACAAAATGAAAGTCTACAGAATGATTTAAGAACTGAGAGACAAATCAATGAAAGCTTGGAAAATGATCTAATATCTAAAAGGCAAGTCAATGAAAGAATGATGAAATCCCAAGCAGATATGAATCAATTAAATCAACAAAATGAGAAAAATCTTTATAGACATAAAGGTAAAGCTAGTCTTGGATACAAGAAAGAAGGTGAATCCTCCAAACAAGGTGAACAAAGGAATCAAAAACCCACTTGCAATCACTATGGCAAGTTAGGTCATACATCAAAAAAATGTTGGAGCAATGGAAAAGAAAAATTCAATGTTAAATGCTTCAATTACAATCAGCATGGTCACAAAGCAAATGAGTGCAAAGAAAAACCAAAATTTGAAGGCAACTGTCACAAATGCAAAAAACATGGTCACAAGGCATTCCAATGTAGATCCAAATCATTTGATCTAGCTGAACAACTTGTCAAAGCCATATTTGGATGGGACTACAACACCTAGTGTAGATGTCACTATTGTGGAGAATATGGACATACTGGCATAAATTGTGCAAGACATCACCTAAGGAAGAAGGACACTACTGTAAGGTGCTATACATGTATAGAACTTGGTCATATAGCTAGAAATTGCATGAATATAGAAATAATTGAAGATGAGAAGAAAATCAAAGTAGACAACATTCGGAAGCAAATGAAGCAACAATGGATTCCAAAATCTACCGAACAAGATAAGTCAAGCAATGACAATATCACTCAGGCAATGAGTGACTCCACCATTTCTGATTAATATTCATAAAAGAAAGTATGGAATTGCATCCTCCAAGAATTATCCTAAACAATTCCAAAAGAAGAAAGATGATCAAAATAGTATTCAGATACACTTTGATCCTATACTTAACCAAGTTTAGTCAGGTGCATTAAAGTTTCACTTACCGAGTTATATCAACCGAGCAAGGTCAGTTCATGACCTTACCGAGTTAGGTCGGTACATCAATGTTTTCTTTTGATCACCGAGTTGATAGTATCTACCGAGCAAGTGGATGACAACCTATCATTTCATCTACCATCATACCAAGCATTTATGACAAATTTTCCATCAAAAAGGGCAAAATTTGATCTCATTCTTCACTACGAACTTAGAGCTAAGTTATCTTCTATGATTCTAGAGCAAGCTTAAAGAAATTTTGAGAAAAATTTAAAGGGCGAAGAATCTATTTAGAATTTATCTTCACTTACTGAGCAGCAATGGCATCTAGAAGTAGCAGCTCCAAGGCAAAGAGAGGCTTAGAAATGCTAGTTAAAGGTGTGGAATGGAAGGTGTCGAACTTCAAATTGGCACCAACAATTGAAAAATCACTTGATCCTAATGGTGCTCAGTCTCAAATTCCTCAAAGGTACTCCTTATAAATGACATTTTCTCTCATTTAAAATGTTCCATTCAAGAACTTGGAAACCTAGAAATTGATAATGCCCTAGGAGAAATGAGCATAGATGGAAATTTGAAACCTGAGCATAAGCATCTTGAAAAAAAAGGGTTAACCCACATTTCACATTTTCCAAGGAATTTTCAAGTTAAATGGGTTAGGTATGTACGCAGTCGGGTTCACAACGAGCAATTGTGGTTAGAGCAACCAGTGATTATCACAAAGAAAATGATTAACAAGACTACTAGCCTTCCCATGTTGAGAAAAGCTAAGTCTACCAAAACCCTAGGTCGGGAAGAATTACAAAGGCTAACCCAAGCAAAATGGGATGGTAGAGGACTTAAGCTCAGTACAGTAGCTGACACTGAATTAAGATTTGGTATTCACGTCATTGCTCATAAAATTTATAGTTCGAGATGTCCAAACAGTATACCTTGTGAAGCATTAGATTTAGCATATAAGGTAGTAAAGAGGAATGTTGAGTTTGATCTATCTAAATTGCTTTTGTCCCAATTTAATAAAAATATGGAAAGCATAAGGACTTCAAAGAACAACTCCTAAAAATTCGGTTCACTTTTTATCTTTTTATTTTTCTATGTTCAAAAGTCTTTTCCATCAAAAGGATCAGTAGTATGGGGAAAAGATATTCCCATTATTTATCAAATAAATGAGTTCATTGCAGAGTTAGGTGAAAATTTTGACAGTGTTTTGGATAAGTACTTTGAAGATTTTAAGGAAAGAATGAACAATAGGTTCTGGATTCCACCTAAACTAGTTGAGGAATACAAAGAAGATGTATGCTTTATGGTAGATTGTGACAAAGTATACATACAGGCAGTCAAGCCCCAAGTTGCATGGGTGAAACCTCTTCCTTATAAGGTCAATATTGATGAAACTAGAGGTATCATAGAAGCACTGGTGAATGAACCAGTAGACCCAAAGAAACCAGTCTTTGAAACTTATGATGAAGCTAAGGCTAGAATTGAGCTTCAAATCAAAATCCCTCAGGTCATTAGCAAAGGAAAGAGGAGGATTGCAAAGCTAAAAATAGAAGTTGGTCCTCTGATGATTACTAAAGGGAAAGGAGAATATGATGAAGAAGAAGAGGAAACTGAGTTAGAAAAAGAAGAGGAGCCTCAACGGAAGAAAGGTAAGCTGATTATTACCAAACCTAAAAAGAAAGCTACTGCAGTCTTCTCCAGGAGAACAAGATAGGGGAAGAAGGAACCTGTACTTGTCAAGCCTCCACTCACATTTGAGGCAAGGTTGAAGGAATTAGAAGCAGGTGCTAGCTTCACAAACTTCAAAGCATTGAAGTTTGAAACAAGAATAGAATAGGAGAAAATGCAGATTGAGGAATTGGTATTGAGTAAAATGGGAAGATGGAAATACTCTCTGGATGAGATTACCTCTCGGATCCCTAAAGAGCTATTGGAGAGGTTGCAACCAAGATGGGAAACTTTAATCAAGACTGTCAAGGATATCATTGAGCAAACCCTGAAGAATCTCCTGCCGAGTCTCACTGATGCAGAAGTGAAGAAATCACTGAAAGATCATGAAGGTAATATGATGATTAGATTCCACACTTTTTTGATACTAATCAAAGACATTGAGCATGTTGTAAATGATGCAACAAACATGTGGAAAATAATCTATCATCTACATAAATCCAGTGAGGATATTGTTGAAATCAAGGACAATGACAGTAGTGATGATGATGATATTGAAGATATTCCAGGGGATCTGCATTCAATGCTGATAAATGTTGAGGAAGAAGACAAGGAAGATGAAATGGAGGAAGAAGAAGCTGAACAAGCTAAGGAGGAAGATGATCCTATAAAAATTGTAGCCAAAGTCATTGCATCTCTTCCTCACTCTCCACCTAAAGTAGCTACATCAACTGTGGAGATAGCTTCTACTAGTGAGATTGTGTGCACAACAGCTTCATCAATTGCTCAATCTTCACATGTCTCCTCTCAACTCTGGGTACCATCTATGCAAGTGTCTACCACTTCATTAACCGAGCTGCAGCCATCTTCATTGACCGAGTCATCATCAGCTACAGCAGTAAGTTCATCAAGCATATCAACTTCTACTACAGAGTGTACAGTAAATGTACCCACTAGTACTTCAATTTTGACAATTTCATCTGTTCCAATTTTTGCATTTGTTAGTTCTCCCATTCCAACCTATACATCAATCTTGGGAGGAACATCAATTTTTGATACTATTAGCACTTCTCTCAGTCTTCCTCTAGTTAGTCCTATTCTAGTTTTGTCAGCCAGTCCAGCCTCACCAACTATTGTTTCAGTTTCAAAGGGAAAAGGTGAAGTCACTGCAGGAAAAGGAAAGAGATACATGTTTTCCAGCAAGGCAGTGGATGAGGAAATAGACTTGGATAAGGACATTGTCATTCCTAAGATAGATCTGGATACTGCATCAATCGATGAAATGAGAATGATCAGTCAGCTATTAGAGTAGAAGGCAAGGCAAAAACAACTGAGGCATGAGAAAGACCAAGAATATAGTATTATGAAAGTGCTAAGAATATTCTAACAGAGGCTATAGGTGTCGAAGTAGATTCTACTCAACACATTTTGATTCAGTTAGAAGAGGCTATATATAAATTCAATGAGGATACCTTCGGCCAAGAAAAATTGATTGAAAATGCAGAGAAGAAATTTGACAATAAGGTGCTTGAGCACATTGCTCAGCATATTGCATTAAAATAGGTAGAATTGTCAACAATTTTGAGTAATTTTGAACATTCTTTTAATAATGTAACTTCACTTTTTGGAAAACTTTGTGATGTTACCGAGTATACTAAGGAAATCAAAGAAAAGTTGAAAAAAATTGATGAGGATATGAAGGTCAATGCCCAAATGTTGCAGCTTGACCACAGTTCAAGTTCATCCCATCATCTCAGAATAAGATTTTTGTCAGAGAAACAGGTAGAATTTTTGAGAGAGGAAGCAAGGATCAGGTGTACTCTAATTGACATCCAAAATATGATCCTTCCTATCATGGACACAATGCAGAAGCATATTTCCCATTCCAAAACATTGATTCATGATAAAAACTTCTCAATTGCAGATCATATGATTGAAATCTCTACAAAAGTTCAAATAGCACTCTCCACCAACAAACTTTTGCAAGAAAATTGGGATAAGACATTGGCTCTTATTCTCAAGGTACATTTTGAGTTTATCTCTCATTTTGGAATCTCTGTGTAAATATATATTATTTAATTTGGCATTATTGTCAAAAAGGGGGAGATATCACACTCCAAGATATAATTGTGCAAGAGATATGTGTAAACTATGCATATTGTATGGGGAAGATACATGTAAGAAAGATATGTGTAATAAGACTTGCAAAGATCAATTTTGAAAATTTAGAACTATATGTCAATTTTTGCACATAAACTTTGAATCATAATTGTTTTTGTCACTAATGCCAAAGGGGGAGATTGTTGGCATAAAGTTATTTGCCATTAGTGACAACAATCATCTCATAGTTCAAATCGAGCACTGAAGACATAGTTCAAACTGAGCGTCAAAGATACAATCCAAACCAAGTGTCGAAGACACAATTCTAACCGAGTGAAGAAGCACTTAGTGTTAACCATGTGAAGATGCACTTAGTGTTAACCGAGTGAAGAAGCACTTAGTGTTAACTGAGTGAAGATGGAATTAGTGTTAACCAAGTGAAGATGCACTTAGTGTTAACCGAGTGAAGATGCACTCAGTATTACCTGAGTGAGGAAGGACTCAGTGATAATTGAGCTCAGGAGGTTAACGAAGAAGTTAGTTTCTACCGAGTGACACTATATCTACTGAGTCACCAATGGTTATCGAGTTCCAATAAATATTGTATGACTAGTATGAACCGAGCCCCTACCTCTATCGAGTGCATGATGATGTTGAGTAACATAGTGGATGCCCATATCAGAAGGTCATCAAGTTTGTTTGAAGAACCTGAGTTTATTTTACTATTTGGTCGACTCAGTTATATTTTTTTTACTTGTGTTTGGCTAACCTTGCATGAATAATTATTGGAATGGTATATATATATATAATGTATTATATCATTCAATAGATATACAAGATATAGAATATTGCACAAAAAAAAGGGGACATAAGATATGATATGAGAAGTGGAATATATGGAATTATGATAATGCAAATTCATTAGCAGTAAAGAATACTCAGCAAGGTCTACAAGGAGCAGAAATGATTTCATCAATCATAGAAGGTGATCTACAATAAAGAATCTAGTCAAGTTGTAACTTGATCTGTTGGTTCATCCTAACAGGTGAATCATTCTTGTAAATCCTTTAACAAGGTAGACTTAACAGTCTTTATTCAAATCTCCTAATAGAGTGCATACTTGTAAAGTATGTTTGTAAATCCTCTAACAAGGTGGATCTTGCAATCCTCTGTGCTCCTAACAGGGCAAATCACCATAAGTGATCATTGTAAGCCTTAACCAGCCAACTTCATATTGTAGTAACGAAGCTTTGTGGTTATCATCCCCACCCCAGTTTTAATTTCTATTTTGGAAGGTTTCTGGGTCACCAAATCTCTGTGCATATATGGTTTAAATGTTTAATAGTTCTTTTATGCAGCAGGCTAGATGAGTGAATGTTGTATATGGTTATTCTAAATTGACTTAAAAGTTTTATTGTTATTGATTCACCCCTCCCCTCTTAGTAACCTATTATATCTTGAATATTTCCAACACAAAAAATCATGATACCAAACAAAAATGTAGTCCTTCAATTTTTTTAAAAAAAATTCTAAAGAGGACAAGAAAATAACCTACAAACAATGCTATACAACCATGGCTGAATGACTCCAAGAAATGAGTGTGTAAGGTTCTTCTGCTACTTCTATCAATCAAATAATTATTCTATTGATTTTTATTTCTAATTGAATAATTTACCAATTACTATATTTGATATTAAGTTCCAACATAAAGTGATTATATTTGTTTTAAGTAAGGAAACAATGATTATATATTTGTTTAAAACTTTAAATATTTATATGAATTAAAATGAATGATTAAAATTTCTTTCTATTCATCCTGTATTTATATGTATATATTGTTGATAAATGCACTAATTGTTTACATTGGATTGCAGCCTGCCAATCCTAATAAATCACCCAAGTACAATGGAGGTGTCTGTTGGTCTGACTTTTTCTGTAGTAAAAAATTTTTCAGTTAAATCATAGAAAAGTCAGATGTTCTATGTCTAAGTGAAGCATAGGGTTTTGGATAAACCATCTATAAGAAATAATCGCCATATAAACCCTATATTCATCCCTATTCATAAATTGTCAGGCACAAAATTTTGAAATTTCAAAAGAGGCGAATATGCTGTCATATTCCTTTTCCTTTCTCCCGGGTTACCTTTCTTCCTATTTGTCCCAACCGTCAGATCCAATTAGATCTACCATTGGCGTTACCTCGCTATTGAGAGTTGCATGCTCATTAAGTATAGCGAGATAGCGAGTATTGGGTTTTTTAAGCGGTGGGACCATAAAGTGAAGATGCGACGATCGGAGATTTGCTTATTAAATGTTTTATTGTGCAGGTACACTTTGCAATTTTCCATCCAAAAAAAGGAGAGGGACCCACTAGAATATCTGACATTAGAGACGGAATGTTGATTTTTTGGAAGTTCCGCCACCTCGCTATCGAAAAATTCAGGCACTTCACCATTAGCGAAGTAGCAAGGCCACGTGAAAATCTAAAAATGATGACATTGCATCTTGCTTGTATCATAATTACACCAGGTGGCATGACCAGTCATAAATACCATTATCAAAATCAGTTTTAATTAACAGAAGTAATTACTGGGTAACCCTTGCATTTTTCGGCACGGAATCCTTTTAAGTGCTGGAGCTCGCTACCTCGCTATCGGAAAATTCAGGTGCTTCACCGTTAGTGAGTTAGCGAGGCCCCGTAAAATGGCAAAAGATCGGCAAGATCTTTGATGACATGTAATGAAAGATGACTGTGATAAATTTTGACATGTGCCAGCTATGCAGAGATCCGATTCTCATTAATACCTATCTGACTAAATGTACAAGAAATCTTGAACGTCAGCTTGAAGTGGATAAACGGAGCTCGCTACCTCGCTATGAAGAGTTGCAAGGAAGATAATTACAGTGACATAGCGAGTTGGGCCCGCCGCCTTCTTTCTTAAGAAGTCCTGTAGCGTATCTTTCGATCATTTCTTGATCCGATCAACGGTTGTCGCCACCTCACCATGGTAAGGTGCTTGTTCTTTATGCATAACGAAGTAGCGACATGTTGACACGTGTTCTCCGTCGTCAGTGGGTCTAAATGTAAGCACCATCAAAAGAAAGAATTTTGTACGTGGCAAGTTCTCATTGGGTAAAATAACTGACATGGCAAATATAACTCCTAGTTGTTCTCTTTGTACCGCATGATCGTAGGATCTTTGAAGATCAATGACGCAGTTTTAAACGAAAAATGTAGTGCCACTCTCTGTATTAATTAGACAAGAAAGCTTTGTCCATGAGGAAAAAAAGAGTATAATACAGAGAGATTGCAATAGTTTCATTTCACGCGAGAAAAGATTTGAAGCCATTCTTGTGCAGAAGCCATTACTAAAAGAAAAGCGTGCCAAGGTTTGATAAAAAATTGTCAAGTTGTCTGTTCGCGGAAATTTTGCAGGAATACAAAGGAGAATTGAGACAGAATTCAAGTAAGTAAAACTGCCATCATCTTCGTGAGCTTTTAAGTTTTAAAAAGGATAGCCCAAGATGCCTCCTAAGAAGGGATTTACAGGTGCAATAAACTACCTGGATAGAAATGTGCATGATGATTTGCTTGAGTTACTTCCTGAATCTACTGTAGAAACGGTGCAAGTTAAGAGGTTAACCTCACTCAACCCTAGGCTAAGGGTAGCTGATGGATTGTATGATAAGGGTAATTGGGTCCGAGATGCTCAAACTTCTCAAACTGGTTTGAGTTTATTCAAAAAATGGTTTGCGAAAAGGAAGTTATATGCCCCTCATGCCAATATATGGAATTTTGATCTTGGGAAGCTTGTTGTCCCCAGCGTGTTTATGGATTTTGACCTACTTGAAGCTATAGAAAAAAACTATGACCAAGCCACTAAGGTAGTGAGAAGAATAGATGGTGAGGCTTTAGTTACCATCAGTCTCGAGGAGATTAGGAAGGTTTTCAGTCTGGGACCCCTCACCATGTATCATGTGCCCATTAATCTGATAGATTTAGAAAAAGAATATATATCCAAGAGGGATGTAGTTAGACAGGGTGCACTGAAAGCCCACATAGGCCGGATTGGAGGCCTCCCAACCATAACATCATCTTCTAAAGAACCCTTCAAGAAATCATGTTTTAATGCCAGGGCAGTGGAGATATATAGGACCCTGTGCAGAGTCTTCAGAGAGGGCGAAGAAGATTTTATTCCGGTGAGCTTCATGTATATGATCACCCAAATCTCTTCTTTTGGTGTGAAAATAATTTTTGATTTTGCATCTTACTTGGCAAATGAGATTCATCATGGATTGGTGGGGATTGCACAGGGCAAGGTGGAAAAGGTTTGGGGTCATTATTCCTTATTGATGCATATGTTTCTTTTTAAAGGGGCCACTTATTTTGGTAAAGAAATGGTTTTAAATAGAGAACAAGAAGGTGAAGCACTACCAGTCCAATTATGGAGTGCAGACATGACCTGGGAAGCAGAAAATGCTAGCTTCATTAGATTTGATAGGCACTTTGCCTCCAAACTAAGGTGCCTCATATTGAGTGATAATCCCAGAATCCCTAAGGCATTAATGCACCTTGTTAGGCCTATGGAAAAAACCCATAATCTAAAAGTTTCACATAATTGAGGAGATATTATCCTATATTCAGTCTCAACTGTCATCAGGGTTTATGGATTCAAAGGAACACCCCATGTGCTACCCTATCAGGTACCTTTAAAGGTAGGGATAGCTGAATTTTTGTGGCAGTTGGGAGGAGTGGAGGAGGCCTTTTTGCACAAAAGGGGGACAGGATCAATTTTTCCTACTTGTACTATAGCCCACCAGTTTGTGATAACTAAAGAAGGGTGGGTCTTTCTCCATAAAATTTTGGATCAATATAAGATGGTAGTATCTCACTCTCGTTTTTGTGATACAGAAGGTTTCTTTAACTCTTCCCTTAGATTGAGAATCAAGCTTCGTCCAGTTCAGCATGAATTCTATTTTCCTGAAGATATAATAAGAAATGAATACTCTCTCCATGAGCAAGAAATAAAGAAAGAAAAATGGAGAGTCTATTCAAAAGTTTTGGAATTCATTAATTGTTTTGACAAAGATTTCAGTCCTCTTAGTAATGCTGCAAACAATGCAGATAAAATACATAAGCTCATGAGTACTTTCTCTGAGATAATGGAAGTAATGAATGAGAAGAAACAACATTTTATTAATTCTTTTCCAAATAAAGCCAGAGAAATTATGAGAAAATTGGGTTTCACCCCCAACATTGGAATAGGTCCACTGGTGGTACGGAAGAAAACATGATATACTATTGTTCGACAGCAGGTGCCCGTTGTACATAAAGAAAAACAGATAGTTGAATCCACCAGCACTGTCCTAGAAGAAAGACCCCCAGAACCTTCTCCCAAAAGAAGAAGAATAATAAGGGAGGAAGAATCCCCTGATGAAAGTTACTCACCTTCTCAAACCCCAATAAGAATTGAGGAAGAACAGCTCACCACTGAGCAATTCGAACAAATGGGGTCACAAGGAGAAATTTTTGTTACACAAGCAGAAATTGATGAAGGGAACCCTCAGGAACCCCTTGTACCAAGTTTTGAATTAACTACAGCAGATTTCAGAGGAAGGGAATTGGACCCTATTTTGGAACAAGCCAGTCAGCATTTTTTATCTGATAACAATTTTGTAAGATCTAGGGCTTTCCATCAATTTGCGTGGAGAGTAAACATGCACATTTTTGAGAAAAGGTGTAATAATATGAAAGCAGAACATCCAGAAATGGATGAGACCTCCATTCAAAATCTAATAAAGGAACAAATGGTGCAAGAGTTCCAAAATATAACCCCTGATGAGGGAAGACAGATGGTAAAAAATGCTAATATTTTATTATTGCCCAATTGGGACATTGCTGACGCATTAATTTTTAATTTTGTTTCAAATAATTTAGGACTCCAGGATCCAAATAAAGAGGAATTCTTGGGTACAGCGTTCAGAAATGATCAAGCTGCCCTTGTTATGTGGTCCTTGAGAAGAGGATCCAGAATTACTTCATCACAGCCTGATGATTCAGGATTGACAGGGAGTATCATTGTAAGAAGAGTTGCTGACACTTCAAATGTATAGGCAGCCCACATGAATGTGGATTATTCTAAATTTGCCTTGGCTACTGTGGAAAGAGGAGAGAGGGAAATGATTGATATGCATAATAAATATGAAATAGTGGTGGAAGCCTATAACCAAGAGGTAAAAAGGAGAATTGAGTTAGAAAATAGGGTATCTCAATTAGAAAAGGTACTTGGAAAGAGAAAAGTGGGAGAATCCAGTACACTAAGAATTGCATATCCCCCACAGTCATCTGTGGGATTAACCCCTATTATTGAGATACCTGAAACCCCTGAAAGACCCCAATTCTATACTGCAGAGGAATTTGAAGCAGAAAAAACCAAATTACATGAGTGGCAGATAGAATTTAGAAATCAGCAGGAAGAGAAATGGAGGCAGGGTGTGACATATTTGAGGGATAAAATACAATGGTCAACTTTTTATGATCAGTTGACAAGGATTGTAACCCTCATGGATGAGTTAAATAAAGAAAAGGATGGACTAGATTCTCTTGCACAGAAATGGAGACAGAGAAACAATGATGTTACAATTATTTGTATATCTACAGTCCAAATGCCTTATCATCAGGTTGAAAGGATTTTTGATTTATTGAATCAATTAGATAATTTTGAGAATAAAAGAGATTCTTTACAGAGAAAATTGATACTCTGTTTTTCAAAATATCTTGCTAAAAAATTCACCCTATTTCCTTGTGCCTTAGAATCTGTTGATACAGTAAAGGAAAAAGACAAATGGAAAAAGGAAATGGATGAATTATTCGATAACAGAATAACAAACATCATCAGTGAGACTGGCCATTGGTTTTGGGCAAAGACAAATGAAGAGCTGGTAAAAATACAATTATATTATGCTGATATAAGAAAAGAATTTGGTGATTTAGAAGAAAATGCCAATTCTTTAATAAAGATACAAAGAGAAATCCTAAGTTTTGATTGGCCAGATGATGATACTTTTAACAGATGGAAAAATCAGTTTAGTGAGCAGATGTCAGGAGACGATGACGAAGAAGATGTAAGAGTAATAGTTACTTTTGTAGTCAGCAATGATGACATAGAAAATCCCCAGGTTAAAGTGAGTTTGCATGTAACAGAAGATGATACATCACTTACAGACCTTATGGGTATGTACTCTGAAGATGAAGAATGATTGTGAGATTAGATCATAACAACCAAGAAGCATAACAGAAAGGGACCCGCCAAGAATTGCTGTTGTAATCAACCTTTCTGTTATTCTTGTTTTTGTTTTTCAAAAGAAGGACACCTGTCACCTTCTATAGCCTGAAGCTTGTTGCATCTCACATTATTTAAGTGAGATCCCAAGGCTAAAGATGGGTCCGAATTTGGTTTTTACTAAGTATTGTGCTTAGTTCTGTTTTTGGTCCAAACATTTTGGGAAGGAAATTTATAGTATACTTTTCTGTAAAAATTTCTGAGATAGATGAATGTAGAAAGAATTGTGCTTCTTCTCTGAAGGTCTTTCTGGGTCTATTGTAAAGGATATACCATTTTCAAAGGAAATGAATACAAATTATGAACTGTCCCCATATCTGTTCTTTTCTGAATTTTGTCTCTTTTTAAATACTTAGCTACCTTGATGTTGTGTGAGTAAAAGCTTATGCAATTGATTGCAATATAGTAAGACTGTACATCCATTTGTTATTGCTGTTAATTCAAGGAATTAAATAAAGGCTCTGATGAATGTGATGAGGTTGCTCGGGTGTTAATAAGGATTTTTGAATGATAAATTCTAGTAAGAATTGCTGATGAAAATTTGTTGCAAAGCAACAAATTAGATCTAAGAATTTACTTGACTCTGAATTCCCAATGGACTAGGCACTGATCAAAAGTATTTCAGCCAAAAGAGAAGTATATTATGACTAGCTTTTTCAAAATACATCATAAAATCAATTTTTACTTATATTTCCTATAAGATTTTCAAATTTGGCCAGCACTTGCCTGCATGGATTGTTTTAGCTTCATTTAGCCATTGCTGTTGGAAACATCTGCAGAGCTATAGAAGATTTCTTGGCCATATCTGTTCAAGGGATGTGTTTATCAATTCGGTAAGATTTACGTATATGTTTGAGGATTTAGAGATGAGAATCAAAATGAAACTAAGAATAATTCTCATACAATTGTTCCATCTTTGAACCATCCCCGGGTACACCCGCCCTGGTTTTTATAGAGCCAAAAGAGTAGAAAACCGTCTAAGGTTTTGTTGGAGTTGGGCCCTAGTACTTTGCATATGCAAGTGATAATGAGAATTGGCTATTCTTTAGGTTCTGTATGTACTGATATCTAGGTACTAAGCCTTTTGTCGCCTAGTAGTTTTAGCACTGTTAACATCAAAATAAAACACCAACAAAATGGGGACTCTGCTGGGGAATGTCTAACACATCTGTAAAAAGTACTACAGTTGTCTTTAGTCTTACTAAGTAAGTATGTGTCGTGTGATCTTTATTTTTCCCGTAGCTATAGGGGAATCTTTAGTGTCAAAACTTGAGGATTTAAAGAAGATATAACCCAAGTACCATTGCTACACACTGACACATCCATCTTATCCGAGTGTCTTATCTAACAAGCAAGAGTTGCAGTCTTACAACATCAGTGATTGGTCTCTTTGTGCCATATTTTTTGTTCCCACTTGTGTTTTGTTTTCTTTCTGTCAGTAAGAGTGTTATTATATTTTCCTGAAAAAGGGTGGCGACTCAGTCAAGGTTTTGAAGCTAGTGCTTATTGTAACAAAAGAAGAATATGGCTGACAAGAGAAAAAACACAAGGGCTTACATGAGAGCCAATCCCGATGTATCAATGTATACTAATTTACCCCAAGGTGGTAGGAAGAACCAAAATAAGAAAAGAATAGATCCAAATCCTACTTGGAAGCCTAGAGGTAATGCCTCTGTAAATTCCCATTATCAACTGATAATAGCAAGAGAGTCATCTTCGCTTAGTTCTGAATTCGAAAATACAAGACTTTTAGGAGGTATTTTCAGTACCCCATTACCAGATCAGAGAGTTTTTCAAGATAAAGACGTATCTACTATGGGAATTGCTTCACCAAGACCAGGGCCTGTAGTAGATATAAATTGTAGGCTAGGATTTAGGAGTTCATCTAATACCCCTTTTAATCCCAGAGTAGCCCCATATATGGAACCAAACCTTATAGATCTAGATGACCCTACTGATTCCGAGGCAACCTCTACTGATTCTAAAGAAGTGCAATCTGAAATAAGATTTTTGAAGAAATGGATTGCTGAGGAAGAAGCTAAATGCATCTGTCTTGAAAAGGAAAGGGAGCGAGCCACTTTGGATGTAATAATAGAAAGAGATACTCTGCTAAGAAGGATGGCTGCTTTGAAAGAGAAAAATAAAAAATTAGAAGAGAATGCCCCCACTCTCCATCAGGACATCTTTGGAGATGTTGATAATCTAAGAGCTAAAGTTCAACAACAGGAAAAACTCCTAAATCAAAGGCAAGAACCAATTATTGCTCAAGTTCAAGCTTATAAACCCATTCAAGTTAATCCAATAGAGCCCACTAGAACAGTTCCAGATAAAGGGAAAGGCAAGGCTATAGGAATCCAAATAAATGAGCCTCAAGCCATACCGAGAAAACCTATACAACTCTCCATATCAAAATTAGATCTAGAACTAGAGAAGGCTCGAAAGGAGAGGGAAGACCTTGCAAAAGAACTTGAGAAGGTTGAAAATGAAGCTCAGGCCGCAGAAACCAGAAGGAAAATCCAATTCATAAAGTCTAATTCTGCATTGAATTCATGGCCTAGTTTGTCTATCCCACCTACAAATCCTGCACCAGTTAGTGGTCCCATAATCCCGACTCAGAAAGTACCCCAATCTGCTCCTACCTCATCTTCCAATATTGGCACTCAAGTCCCATTTGTCCCACCACAGCTGTCCCAAGCTGCTCTCCTAAGTCAAGCTAATGCAGCTAGTACCTCTAACGCTCTTGGTTTCCAGAAGAAACCTATATACCTCAAAAAATATAGAAAAATATCATTTGCCAGTATTCCTGGTGCCCCCCATCCCATATCTTTTGATTTAAGGGATAAAGTGGTTAAGTTTTCTGGAAATAATGCTGTTACTGGTGAAGAACATTTGAGAATTTTCATTGACATGCTCAATGATTATGAAGTTGAACATGAGGACATGGTGATGAAATTATTTGTGCATTCACTCATAGAGGATGCAAGGGATTTGGTTCAGGAGGTTGCCTGATGATAGTATTACTTCATGGAGTGATTTGGAGAAATTGTTCAAAGAACAATATGGGGACAATACTAATGCAGGATTCATGTTGAATGAGTTCAACAATATCAAGAAGAATCCAAATGAATCCACATTTGATTTCAATGTGAGATTTCAGAAAGGGATGTACAAACTATTTCAGTTTATGTGGTTAAATGAAGACGTTTGTCTTACAACCTATTTCAATGCCTTTGATAGCAAAATGGCCTACCAACTGAGAGATAAGGATCCTAAAACTTTAAGAGATGCCTATAGAGTTGCAGTGAATATAGAAAATAATAGAAAGGCCTCTAGAAAATTAGGGAGGAGGGATGATCCTAAGCTTATCAATCCTAAGAATAATAATAAAAGGGAAGGTGACAAAACTCCCATAGGAAAAAGGCCTGAAGAACCTACTATAGGCCATGTTTTAGAAATGCTCAAGAAAATGAATCCCACTATTTTCAATAAGAAAAATGTTACTGAGAGAACCCCTGTGAATAACAACAATTTCAATAGACAGCCTAGGATGCATAATTACCCTTACACCACCCAGTGGAAAGATGGTAAACCAGTTCCCAACCAGACCCAAAATATGAAAGATAAGGGTACCCCAGACCCCCTGCAAAGGAACACTGTAAATATGAATGATGATGTACCTTGGTGCATTATATGCCAATCACCTCATTTTGCTGATTATTGTGTTGTTGCCTAGTCATTCGCCCAAGCTCAAAGAGTGCAAGAAGAAGAAGAAACAGAAGAAAAAAACCATGATGATATAAGCTGCAATATGGCGAACACATCTGATGATTTGATAGATTCTGATTCAGAAGAACCTGAGAATGATGTTACTAGCCAGAGAATTGCTTACCAGTTACATCATCAGCAAATATTTTTAGATGATGAAAAGAATGATACAGATAAGGTATGCAATACATTTTCTGAAGTAGGTTTCACAAACCTAAGAATCCCCTCCAAGGAGGAAATTGATAGAATTACAGCCAAGATGATTTCACAAGTCCATAGTAATTACAATTTGAGAAATAGAGCAATAAATAATGAGGCAGGAAGGCCATCTAGTATGTTCATCAAAGACACCACTCATAAGACAGATGATCAACACAAGAAAGTCAGTATAGATGTGCCTAAGATCAAGGAGAACAAGGGTCAGAAATGGGAACCAAAAAGGAAGGTTCAATTTTAGAAAGGTGAAGCAACAAAGATTGTAGTGCAACCAGAGAAATCAAAACCAGATGTTGTCAAGCAAAAAGTGGTACCCACTACTCAAAAGACTCTGATTCCAGGTACTATTGTAAAACCTACTGTGGTTGAACCTGTTGATATGATTGCCATGTTATCTCAAATTACTGTGAAAGTACCCTTGTCTGAGCTTTTTAGAATTGAAGAGCATAAGAATAAGGCTTTGTCATGGTTGGCTGGAATAGCAAACAACAATAGTATTGATGATCAAGCTATAGCCCAACATACCCCATTAATAATAGAGGACAATGGTATTATATCCCAGATTCCTCAGATGTTCTTAGATGATTCATCAATTGCGTTCATACAAGATATTGATCCTTTTTTCCTTAGTCTAATCATAAAAGGGAAAACCTTGAAAAATTGTATGATAGATTCTGGAGCTTCCAACACTATAATGCCTTTCAAAGTAATGGAAGCCCTAGGATTGAAGGTGGATACTAAGCAAGGTAGATGTCGAGGGATGGATGCTAGAGAGGTTCCAGTAATAGGTACTATAAATGCCTTACCATTCAAACTGGCTGCATTTCCTGAGGTAGAATTAACCATGTCTGTCCTTGTGGTGGATATACCCCCACACTATGGGATGCTACTTTCCAGAAAATGGAGTGCCGCCATGGGGGGAAGCCTACAATGTGACCTTACTTATGCCACCTTCCATATAGGGGACAAAGCTGTCAGGGTAAATAGGGAACCAAGGGTTAACCACATCTTAGGTAAAGAAATTGAAAAAGATACCACCTGTTTCCTAGACACTGGGATTAATTCTTTCAGGGCTGAATTAATTATTCAGGAAGTGGAAAACTTGCCTGATATCATTGAAAATGAGGTTGAATGTTGCATGAATTCACCAAAATTGTGGACAATGTTCTTTGATGGGGCTAGTTCTAAAGAGGGTGCAAGGGCAGGTGTAGTCTTTGTGTCCCCTGAAAATAACACCTTTAGGTATTCATTCACCTTGAAGTTTGCTTGCACTAATAACATCGCTGAATATGAAGCATTGCTGCTAGGACTCAAAGTGGCCACACACCACAAAATTAAGAAATTGTGTGTCATAGGGGATTCTAAATTGATCATCTCTCAGATTAAAGGAACCTACTCCTCAAAAAATAGGAGATTAAAACAATATAGAAACGCAGTCTGGGATCAAATAGAATTCTTTGATGCATTTGGGATCTCATGGAGAGATAGGACCCAGAATAAAATGGCTGATCTTCTGGCCAATGTAGCTATCAAACCAAAAGAAATATCATTTGCAGGAATCTCCCAGATTGAGGCCCAAAACAGACCTTCTATACCTGGCAACATTGAAAATTGGCAGGTGTTTGAAGATGACAAAGATATCACAAATTTTTTGCTAAATGAAGACAAATACCATGGTCAGGAGATGGACTGCAATGGACTGATTGAAACCATAAATGGGAAAGAAACCATTTTTGGTCAAGAAATCATGCAATTAAAAACAAATAAGATGCCTAAGGGGTTGGTAGTCTTGGAGAATATTTTTGATAACCAAGACAGAGTAAAATCGGGAATAAAGGACCCCAAACCGCAAGAGCTAGAAGAAATGAATTTGGGAACGGATGAATTCCCTAAAAGGGTTTACATCGGCCAAGATCTGCCAGTTCAAATTAGAAAAGCATTGATTGACCTACTTAGAAAGTACAGGCATGTTTTTTCTTGGTCATATGATGACCTTAAAGCTTATAGGGAGGACCTTTTCTAGCATGTCATACCGTTGAAAGAAAATGTAAAACCTTTTAGGCAAAAATAGAGGCCAATCAATCCTACCCTTGCCCCAAAAATGCAGGAAGAACTGACAAAACTGAGAGATGGTGGAATAATCAAACCAATTAGGCATTCCACTTGGGTTTCAAACCTTGTTCCTGTAAGAAAAAAGAATGGAGATATTAGGCTTTGTGTGGATTTTAGAAATCTAAACATTGCATCTCTAAAAGATAATTATGGCTTACCTAATATGGAAGCCATGTTGCAACAAGTGACCGGCTTTGAATTGATGTCAATGATGGATGGCTTTTCTGGATATAATCAAGTTCTGGTAAAAGAAAGTGAACAGTTCAAAACAGCTTTCACAACCCCTTGGGGAACGTATGTGTATGTGAGGATGCCTTTTGGCTTGATTAATGCAGGAGCTACTTTCCAAAGAGCCATGGATGTAGCATTTCATGAATATATTGACAAATTTATGGTTGTGTACCAGGATGATCTTACAGCGTATTCTAACAAGGCTGAAGATCACTGCAAACACTTGGAAATTTTTTTTATAAAAGCCCTAGAATATGGGGTATCTCTAAACCCAAAGAAATGCTCATTTGGGGTGACAGAAGGAAAGTTATTAGGACACATAGTGTCCAAGGATGGGGTAAAAATAGACCCAAAAAGGGTAATAGCTATTGATAAAGTCCCTAAACCTAAAAACGTGAAAGGTATACAGTCCTTTTTTGGCCAGGTTAATTTTCTGAGGAGGTTTGTTACCAATTTTGCTGAAATTAGTAGACCCATTTCAAAAATGCTCAAGAAAGGAGCTATTATAGATTGGAATGGTGAACCTTCACAGGCATTCCAGGATATAAAAACTACGATAAAAAATGCTCCAGTGTTGAGGACCCCAGATTATACAAAACCCATGCATATTTTTTCTTTTGCATCATTCCATACTGTAGCTGCAGTTTTATTACAAAAAAATCAAGAAGGGTATGAGCAGCCTATTGCCTTTTTTAGCAAATCCCTGCAGCATGCTGAACTAAAGTATGAAATAAATGAAAAATAAGCATATGCTTTGGTAAAGGCTGTAAAAGCATTTAGAAGTTATTTGTTAGGCGCTACTATTATTGCCTTTGTACCTAGTGTTGCAGTTAAAGATATTTTCTCTTAGCAGGAAGTGTCAGGAAGGAGATGTAGATGGATCAATAGAATCCAAGAATTTAACATTGATATGCAGATAACTAAGTTAGTAAGAGGTCAATGTTTAGCCAAACTTATGGCCGAAACTAACCTGGAAGCTAATCAGATAAACCTAGTAAATGATGATTTCAGAACTGATTTATGCGACATGGACCAGTGTGACTGGTACATTAATGTTATACATTACTTGCAACATATGGAAGTTCCTCCCCATCTGCCTGATAATGAAAAAAGGAATATTAAATTGCAAGCCATCAGGTATGTAATTGTTCAAAATAACTTATGGTGGAGAAACTTTGAAGGAGTTCTGTTGAAATGTGTTGACAAAGAAAGGGCAAAAGAGATTTTGAAAGAAATGCATACTGGAGTATGTGGAGGACATTACATGGCCAAAACTACTGTGCATAAGATAATGAGGGCTGGTTTCTGGTGGCCTACTTTGTTCAAAGATGCTCAAGTTATGGTTAAGAAATGTGATCCTTGTCAGAGATTTGCTGGAAAGCTGAAATTCTCAGGAAATACTCCACTGAAGCCAGTTGAGACTAAAGCACCTTTTCAACAATGGGGTCTGGACTTCATAGGAGAAATTTTTCCCAAGTCCAGTACTGGCTATTCTTGGATTCTGGTTGCTACTGACTACTTTACAAAATGGGTAGAGTCTATCCCTACCAGAAATGCAACGAGTAAAGTGGTAAATAATTTCCTATTGAATAATATCATTTCCAGATTTGGATGTCCACAGAAAGTTGTCACAGATAATGCTATGTGTTTTAGGTCTGAGGAATTCACCAAGTTTTGTGATAAATATGGAATGACAAGAACATCATCTGCTCCATATCATCCACAAGGGAATGGGCAAGCTGAGTCCACAAATAAAGGCCTGTTGAAAATCATAAAGAGAACCTTGGAAGATAATAAAAGGGCATGGGATTCCAAGTTACAGTTGGCAATATGGGCTGACAGAGTAACTGTAAAGAAGGCAATTGGGGTGGCTCCATTTGATTTAGTGTATGGAATTCAAGCTAGAATGCCCCAAAACAACTTGATGGGATTATACAATTACATCCAGTTATATGATGAAGATACTACTGATGAAATGAAAGAAAGAATGAATGAATTGGTAGAATTGACCGAAGCCAGAAGATAAGCATCTCTGAGGAATCAAAAATTGCAGTTACAAGTCAAAACACTCTATGATAAAAGAACTGTAAACAAGAAATTTGAAAATGGAGACCTAGTCTTAATGTGGAACGCCAGAATTGAAGATAAAGGAAAACATGGCAAATTTGATCCCACTTGGTTAGGCCCATATCTCATTGAGAATGCTTGGGGTAAAGATTCTTACATAATCAAAGATATTTTTGATAATATTCTTGAATTGCCAGTTCATGGACAGTTCTTGAAGAGGTATTTTTCTTGAAAAAATACTTATTTTCTTCCATGAACAATAGTTTTAGGGTTTCCTGTCGTCCTGTTTTCTATAAATCCTTGTACAGTCTAAGTTTTTGTTTTTGTGTGTTGCTCTGTGCTCTCTGAAGAAGTTGTCACTCTACAGGATATGTGGTCTGCTCTCCCATAGATTTTGAATCCTTGCATAGACTCAAGTAGTCTATCATCCCCAGACAGACCCACTGTTGGTCTGACTTTTTCTGTAGTAAAAAATTTTTCAGTTAAATCATAGAAAAGTCAGATGTTCTATGTCTAAGTGAAGCATAGGGTTTTGGATAAACCATTTATAAGAAATAATCACCATATAAAACCTATATTCATCCCTATTCATAAATTGTCGGGCGCGAAATTTTGAAATTTCAAAAGAGGCGAATATGCTGTCATATTCCTTTTCCTTTCTCCCGGGTTACCTTTCTTCCTATTTGTCCTAACCGTCAGATCTGATTAGATCTACCATTGGCATTACCTCGCTATTGAGAGTTGCATGCTCATTAAGTATAGCGAGATAGCAAGTATTGGGTTTTTTAAGCGGTGGGACCATAAAGTGAAGATGCGACGATCGGAGATTTGCTTATTAAATGTTTTATTGTGCAGGTAAACATTGCAATTCGCCATCCAAAAAAAGGAGAGGGACCCACTAGAATATCTGACATTAGAGCCAGAATGTTGATTTTCCAGAAGTTCCGCCACCTCGCTATCGGAAAATTCAGGCACTTCACCATTAGCGAAGTAGCGAGGCCATGTGAAAATCTAAAAATGATGACATTGCATCTTGCTTGTATCATAATTACACCAGGTGGCATGACCAGTCATAAATACCGTTGTCAGAATCAGTTTTAATTAACAGAAGTAATTACTGGGTAACGCTTGCATTTTTCGGTACGGAATCCTTTTAAGTGCCGGAGCTCGCTACCTCGCTATCAGAAAATTTAGGTGCTTCACCATTAGCGAGTTAGCTAGGCCCCATAAAATGGCAAAAGATCGGCAAGATCTTTGATGACCTGTAATGACAGATGACTGTGATAAATTTTGACATGTGCCAGCTATGCAGAGATCCGATTCTCATTAATACCTATCTGACTAAATGTACAAGAAATCTTGAACGTTAGCTTGAAGTGGATCAATGGAGCTCACTACCTTGCTATGAAGAGTTGCAAGGAAGATAATTACAGTGACATAGCGAGTTGGGCCCGCCGCCTTCTTTCTTAAGAAGTCCTGTAGCGTATCTTTCGATCATTTCTTGATTCGATCAACGGTTGTCGCCACCTCGCCATGGCAAGGTGCTTGTTCTTTATGCATAACGAAGTAGCGACATGTTGACACGTGTTCTCTGTCGTCAGTGGGTCTAAATGTAAGCGCCATCAAAAGAAAGAATTCTGTACGTGGCAAGTTCTCATTAGGTAAAATAACTGACATGGCAAATATAACTCCTAGTTGTTCTCTTTGTACCACATGATCGTAGGATCTTTGAAGATCAACGGCGCAGTTTTAAACGAAAAATGTAGTGCCACTCTCTGTATTAATTAGACAAGAAAGCTTTGTTCGTGAGGAAAAAAAGAGTATAATACAGAGAGATTGCATCAGTTTCATTTCACGCGAGAAAATATTTGAAGCCATTCTTGTGCAGAATCCATTACTAAAAGAAAAGCGTGCCAAGGTTTGATAAAAAATTGTCAAGTTGTCTGTTCGCGGAAATTTTGCAGGAATACAAAGGAGAATTGAGACAGAATTCAAGTAAGTAAAACTTCCATCATCTTCGTGAGCTTTTAAGTTTTAAAAAGGATAGCCCAAGATGCCTCCTAAGAAGGGATTTACAGGTGCAATAAACTACCTAGATAGAAATGTGCATGATGATTTGCTTGAGTTACTTCCTGAATCTACTGTAGAAACGGTGCAAGTTAAGAGGTTAACCTCACTCAACCCTAGGCTAAGGGTAGCTGATGGATTGTATGATAAGGGTAATTGGGTCCGAGATGCTCAAACTTCTCAAACTGGTTTGAGTTTATTCAAAAAATGGTTTGCGGAAAGGAATTTATATGCCCCTCATGCCAATATATGGAATTTTGATCTTGGGAAGCTTGTGTCCCCAGCGTGTTTATGGATTTTGACCTACTTGAACCTATAGAAAAAAACTATGACCAAGCCACTAAGGTAGTGAGAAGAATAGATGGTGAGGCTTTAGTTACCATCAGTCCCGAGGAGATTAGGAAGGTTTTCAGTCTGGGACCCCTCACCATGTATCATGTGCCCATTAATCTGATAGATTTAGAAAAAGAATATATATCCAAGAGGGATGTAGTTAGACAGGGTGCACTGAAAGCCCACATAGGCCGGATTGGAGGCCTCCCAACCATAACATCATCTTCTAAAGAACCCTTCAAGAAATCATGTTTTAATGCCAGGGCAGTGGAGATATATAGGACCCTGTGCAGAGTCTTCGGAGAGGGCGAAGAAGATTTTATTCCGGTGAGCTTCATGTATATGATCACCCAAATCTCTTCTTTTGGTGTGGAAATAATTTTTGATTTTGCATCTTACTTGGCAAATGAGATTCATCATGGATTGGTGGGGATTGCATAGGGCAAGGTGGAAAAGGTTTGGGGTCAGTATTCCTTATTGATGCACATGTTTCTTTTTAAAGGGGCCACTTATTTTGGTAAAGAAATGGTTTTAAATAGAGAACAAGAAGGTGAAGCACTGCCAGTCCAATTATGGAGTGCAAACATGACCTGGGAAGCAGAAAATGCTAACTTCGTTAGATTTGGTAGGCACTTTGCCTCCAAACTAAGGTGCCTCATATTGAGTGATAATCCCAAAATCCCTAAGGCATTAATGCACCTTGTTAGGCCTATGGACAAAACCCATAATCTAAAAGTTTCACATAATTGGGGAGATATTATCCCATATTCAGTCTCAACTGTCATCAGGGTTTATGGATTCAAAGGAACACCCCATGTGCTACCCTATCAGGTACCTTTAAAGGTAGGGATAGCTGAATTTTTGTGGCAGTTGGGAGGAGTGGAGGAGGCCTTTTTGCACAAAAGGGGGACAGGATCAATTTTTCCTACTTGTACTATAGCCCACCAGTTTGTGATAACTAAAGAATGGTGGGTCTTTCTCCATAAAATTTTGGATCAATATAAGATGGCAGTGTCTCACTCTCGTTTTTGTGATACAGAAGGTTTCTTTAACTCTGCCCTTAGATTGAGAATCAAGCTTCGTCCAGTTCAGCATGAATTCTATTTTCCTGAAGATATAATAATAAATGAATACTCTCTCCATGAGCAAGAAATAAAGAAAGAAAAATGGAGAGTCTATTCAAAAGTTTTGGAATTCATTAATTGTTTTGACAAAGATTTCAGTCCTCTTAGTAATGCTGCAAACAATGCAGATAAAATACATAAGCTCATGAGTACTTTCTCTGAGATAATGGAAGTAATGAATGAGAAGAAACAACATTTTATTAATTCTTTTCCAGATAAAGCCAGAGAAATTATGAGAAAATTGGGTTTCACCCCCAACATTGGAATAGGTCCACTGGTGGTACAGAAGAAAACATGATATACTATTGTTCGACAGCAGGTGCCCATTGTACATAAAGAAAAACAGATAGTTGAATCCACCAGCACTGTCCTAGAAGAAAGACCCCCGGAACCTTCTCCCAAAAGAAGAAGAATAATAAGGGAGGAAGAATCCCCTGATGAAAGTTACTCACCTTCTCAAACCCCAATAAGAATTGAGGAAGAACAGCTCACCAGTGATCAATTCGAACAAATGGGGTCACAAGGAGAAATTTTTGTTACACAAGCAGAAATTGATGAAGGGAACCCTCAGGAACCCCCTATACCAATTTTTGAATTAACTACAGCAGATTTCAGAGGAAGGGAATTGGACCCTGTTTTGGAACAAGCCAGTCAGCATTTTTAATCTGATAACAATTTTGTAAGATCTAGGGCTTTCCATCAATTTGCGTGGAGAGTAAACATGCACATTTTTGAGCAAAGGTGTAATAATATGAAAGCAGAACATCCAGAAATGGATGAGACCTCCATTCAAAATCTAATAAAGGAACAAATGGTGCAAGAGTTCCAAAATATAACCCCTAATGAGGGAAGACGGATGGTAAAAAATGCTAATATTTTATTATTGCCCAATTGGGACATTGCTGACGCATTAATTTTTAATTTTGTTTCAAATAATTTAGGACTCCAGGATCCAAATAAAGAGGAATTCTTGGGTACAGCGTTCAGCAATGATCAAGCTGCCCTTGTTATGTGGTCCCTGAGAAGAGGATCCAGAATTACTTCATCACAGCCTGATGATTCAGGATTAACAGGGAGTATAATTGTAAGAAGAGTTGCTGACACTTCAAATGTATAGGCAGCCCACATGAATGTGGATTATTCTAAATTTGCCTTGGCTACTGCAGAAAGAGGAGAGAGGGAAATGATTGATATGCATAATAAATATGAAATAGTGGTGGAAGCCTATAACCAAGAGGTAAAAAGGAGAATTGAGTTAGAAAACAGGGTATCTCAATTAGAAAAGGTACTTGGAAAGATAAAAGTGGGAGAATCCAGTACACTGAGAATTGCATATCCCCCACAGTCATCTGTGGGATTAACCCCTATTATTGAGATACTTGACACCCCTAAAAGACCCCAATTCTATACTGCAGAGGAATTTGAAGCAGAAAAAACTAAATTACATGAGTGGCAGATAGAATTTAGAAATCAGCAGGAAGAGAAATGGAGGCAAGGTGTTACATATTTGAGGGATAAAATACAATGGTCAACTTTTTATGATCAGTTGACAAGGATTGTAACCCTCATGGATGAGTTAAATAAAGAAAAGGATGGACTAGATTCTCTTGCACAGAAATGGAGACAGAGAAACAATGATGTTACAATTATTTGTATATCTACAGTCCAAATGCCTTATCATTAGGTTGAAAGGATTTTTGATTTATTGAATCAATTAGATAATTTTGAGAATAAAAGAGATTCTTTACAGAGAAAATTGATACTCTGTTTTTCAAAATATCTTGCTAAAAAATTCACCCTATTTCCTTGTGCCTTAGAATCTGTTGATACAGTAAAGGAAAAAGACAAATGGAAAAAGGAAATGGATGAATTATTCGATAATAGAATAACAAACATCATCAGTGAGACTGGCCATTGGTTTTGGGCAAAGACAAATGAAGAGCTGGTAAAAATACAATTATATTATGCTGATATAAGAAAAGAATTCGATGATTTAGAAGAAAATGCCAATTCTTTAATAAAGATACAAAGAGAAACCCTAAGTTTTGATTGGCCAGATGATGATACTTTTAACAGATGGAAAAATCAGTTTAGTGAGCAGATGTCAGGAGACGATGATGGAGAAGATGTAAGAGTAATAGTTACTTTTGTAGTCAGCAATGATGACATAGAAAATCCCCAGGTTAAAGTGAGTTTGCATGTAACAGAAGATGATACATCACTTACAGACCTTATGGGTATGTACTCTGAAGATGAAGAATGATTGTGAGATCAGATCATAACAACAAAGAAGCATAACAGAAAGGGACCCGCCAAGAATTGCTGTTGTAATCAACCTTTCTATTATTCTTGTTTTTGTTTTTCAAAAGAAGGACACCTGTCACCTTCTGTAGCCTGAAGCTTGTTGCATCTCACATTATTTAAGTGAGATCCCAAGGCTAAAGATGGGTCCGAATTTGGTTTTTACTAAGTATTGTGCTTAGTTCTGTTTTTGGTCCAAACATTTTGGGAAGGAAATTTATAGTATACTTTTCTATAAAAATTTCTGAGATAGATGAATGTAGAAAGAATTGTGCTTCTTCTCTGAAGGTCTTTCTGGGTCTATTGTAAAGGATATACCATTTTCAAAGGAAATGAATACAAATTATGAACTGTCCCCATATCTGTTCTTTTCTGAATTTTGTCTCCTTTTAAATACTTAGCTACCTTGATGTTGTGTGAGTAAAAGCTTATGCAATTGATTGCAATATAGTAAGACTGTACATCCATTTGTTATTGTTGTTAATTCAAGGAATTAAATAAAGGCTCTGATGAATGTGATGAGGTTGCTCAGGTGTTAATAAGGATTTTTGAATGATAAATACTGGTAAGAATTGCTGATGAAAATTTGTTGCAAAGCAACAAATTAGATCTAAGAATTTACTTGACTCTGAATTCCCAATGGACTATGCACTGATCGAAAGTATTTCAACCAAAAGAGAAGTATATTATGACTAGCTTTTTCAAAATACATCATAAAATCAATTTTTACTTATATTTCCTATAAGATTTTCAAAGTTGGCCAGCACTTGCCTGCATGGATTGTTTTAGCTTCATTTAGCCATTGCTGTTGGAAACATCTGCAGAGCTATAGAAGATTTCTTGGCCATATCTGTTCAAGGGATGTGTTTATCAATTTGGTAAGATTTACGTATATGTTTGAGGATTTAGAGATGAGAATCAAAATGAAACTAAGAATAATTCTCATACAATTGTTCCATCTTTGAACCATCCTCGGGTACACCCGCCCTGGTTTTTACAGAGCCAAAAGAGTAGAAAACCGTCTAAGGTTTTGTTGGAGTTGGGCCCTAGTACTTTGCATATGCAAGTGATAATGAGAATTGGCTATTCTTTAGGTTGTGTATGTACTGATATCTAGGTACTAAGCCTTTTGTCGCCTAGTAGTTTTAGCACTGTTAATATTTACTTGAATTATTAACATTAATAATTCAAATGTGCATTATAGTACTCAGGGTATATATTTTATATTCAATTTTTGATTTATGAATTATTAATCCAAGTAAACACTTAAAATTGAATTTGGTGTAGTAATGCAAACTTAAATATAATATGTGTTAGGATTAAGAAAACATTTTGTATTGCAATTACAGGGGATGGAGAGGTTGTTCTTAATGAGCATGTTGAGGTTCAAGCCATTTAGAAAGATGATGTGGTTGGACAAGGTAAAGAGTGCTACATTTTTGCTCTTTAAATTCTTTAAAGTCTCAAATTTTTTGAATATAACCCTTTTAATTGTTATTGCAGAGGAACCACCTTTGCAAAGGATAGTGAGGTCATGTGCATGGGTGAAAATAAATATTGATGATGACATGCATATACTTCTAAAACAATATAAGGAAGGAGAAAGAAAAAAAAATTGTTCTAATTTATGCAACTTATATGATAATGACTAATGTTTATGTCTTGATGTTTTGATTATGTGTTATTGAATGTTCATTGGAATGTTCTAATGAATCTTATGTTTTAATGTTCATGTGAATGTTCTAATGAATCTTAGGTGTTAATGAATTTTATCATGTGATAATTCATGAATGTTACATTTTATTAATAAATGAATGAGTGAATAAATTTTAGATATTAATGGGGAATTTATATGTTGGGGGGGATTGAGCTTCCACCTTCACATGGTTGGCCCTAATTAGTAGAGAATATTAAACTATTTGAAATACCAAGTGAAGCTCAACATTAACCTATGATTGCATGACAACTAATATTTTAGGCTTTACATCTAGGAGTGTCCTCTTGTTTAAAACACCTAACCTTGAAACCAAATACTAGTTTGTTCACACCTTGACACCTTAATTTTGGTCATCAAAACTTTCTAACTCCACCTATATTTTCATGCATTTACATCACCTTTTCCAAGCTCAAGATCTAGTACATTTAATTTGTGTCCTCATCCAAACTATCTTAGAGAATTCATAGAGTATGATTTGGCCTAGAAGCTGGGTACAACTCTTCTTTATTGTGTAATTTAGATAACTGACTAATTTTTTGTTATTAATGTATAATTTTATTTCACTTGTTATCAAATTCTTACAAAGTGAGTTCCAAGTTTCACAAAAAAAAAGTATTCTTGTTTCATGCCAACTATCTTAGTGAATGCATAGAGTACGATTTGGCCTAGAAGCTAGGTACAACTTTTCTTCATGGCGTAGTTTAGATAATTGACTAATTTTTGGCTATTCTTGTATAATTTTAATTAACTTTTTACCAAATTCTTATATTTTTTTACCATCCATTTTTCCTCATTTATCCTCTAATAATTGTAAAGGCAAGGGGAACCACTTGCCAGACAAAGTAGCTTTAGGGATTTGTTGATTACGAAAGGACTATTGCATTGAATACCTACCCAAGGGGCATCTATTCCATAAATCAACACTTGCACCTAGATTTTATAAGATTCCCTTTTTCCCCTAGCAATTTTTGTGTGTTATGATTAGATGAGGGATACTAATTCCATTAGCATGCTCTTGCACCCATTCTCCAAGACTGTCTTAACCTCTTAGCCTCCTAGTCTTGTAGAACAATATGTTTTTGGAAACCAAATTTTTAACCAAATTTGTCATCTTCCACTACTTGGAGAGAGTGGACCTAATTTTCCACAAAATATATAAAACTAATGTTTTTCCTATACAAATACATTCTATAAAATAGTTCACATGTCTTGCTTGTGTGATTTCAATAGGAATGTAGTAGTAAATAAATTGAGAACATTAAATTTTTAATTGTAAATTTTTGGAACAAGGTAAATTGAAGGTTTATTTTTTACTTGGATTTCAATGGTAATGCAGTAGTTTTTTATGGTGCTAGTTTTAGATGTTAACTATGTTAATCTCTTAGTTTCAAGCAATGCAAAATGAGGCCCTGGTTCACTATGCAATCTCAATTCACACGCATAGGATATCAAGTGGAGCTGAAAAATGCAACAAGTTTGCATTTTTATTAGAGGTATTTAATTAGGTTTTTTAAGTCATAGACCATCATGAATATTATAAATTTGAATCTTATAGGTGAGGGTAATATCCTTAGCATGCAAGAAAATGAAGACTTTTTATTTGTTGGCTTGTTGAGGACATTGTCTTGACCATAGGAGCTAGATTTGTAACATTCATGATTTTCTCTAATTTTAAAAACTTAATAGACCTATTAAAAAAATATTTTAAAATGGTATATTTTTTCAGCTCCACCTATTGTCCATGCAAATGGAACACATTTTCATGTGCATTCTTGATTCAAAGTGATAGAATCTTATTTTGGATGCAAGGAAGAGAAGCCAAAGACACAAAGGACATGCACCAAAAGATGGGAAAATGATGTCACTTTGTAGGTCTGGAACCTTTTTTTGTTATATTTTGTCACATGTATAGTGACTAATGTTGATCCCTTTTTTCCATTTTTCCTTAATCTATTATTGGTTCGGTGGCACATTTAGATTTTAAGATGGATTAGTTTTTAGATGATTTCAAGGTATTTGTATTTTGTAATTCAATCTTTCAGAATTTTAGACTAGACATTTCACACCAATTTCTTGACAAAATGACTTTGAATCACAAATAAAAAATAAGGATAGATTAGGTAGGTGACCTTAAATAGAATTGGAAAACAAAATTTCTAATTTTAACTTGTTTCAAGGATGTGCTATTGTATTATTTTACACTCTTCCCACTTTAGAAAAAAACTTGATTTCTATTTTGGCATACAATAATGCATGAGGGAAAAAAAATTCATACCTTCAAAAATAAAGTCACCTTTTCTTTATCGTCTAAGCCTGAATCCTCACCTCACTAAATACATTGGAAAGTTCCATTTTTCCATAGCACAAAGAAATTAACTTTTAATGATTAAAAAGGTACCATAACAAGGGCTCAAGTAGTATGCATAAATTCAATGTCATATGTCTATCATAATTAGTTATTATATGGCCAATAATAAGTTAGATGAAAGGATTAATATCTATTGGTTGGTTTTAAAGTACTTGATCCATTATAGATTACTCAAATGATGTAAATGAAAAGATTTATCAAGTACATATATACATAAAATTAAAGTTTCTACTCAAAAGGTAGTTTAATGGATTTCTAGGAGGATTGTGTTTCCACAATGTGAAACACTCAACTTCCTAGTTACATTATTCCACAATGTGTAACAATATTTTAAGAAGTAATTTTGATAGAAATTCTCTTTTACCTTTGGGCTCTATCTTTCTAATGATTTCACTACTAGGATAGGCATATATATCTCTTTATATTGGTTGCACCTTATCCTAAGGAACAATCATGAAGAAAAAGTGTAAAGTGTCTCTAAACCTTTACATGTTGATCATGTGGTGTTCAAAGCTCTAAATAATTTTGAGTCCAAATAAGCACATCTTGATACTTCAAGATGAGGATATGCTTATGTAAATCAATAAAGGAGGCACTTTTAAATGACTATGTTAAGGCTAGTAAATTCTTAGACTACCATTTCACTGGTTTTGAAACCTATCTAATATATAAATAAGATCAATCTAATTTTTAGGGGACCAAAGATGATGAAGTTGAATCTAAGAACATGATGAGAAAATTATCTTCTCCCTGGACTTTACACTTTTATGGTGGCAGATGCAAGAAAGGTTCTCATGTGGGTGTTTAACTAATTTCTCCTAGTGTCAAAAGAACTTTAGTTCTTTAACTTCCAATTTACCTTTTCAAACAATGAAGTAGAATAATGAAGAACTTGTCCATGGGATGAACCTTGAAAAGTAAATGGGAATCAAATAATTAAAAAATGCTTACAAACTCTAAGTTGATGGTTCACTAGGTATAAAATATGGTTTCCATTAAGAATGTACACATGCACTTCTATCACCACTAAGTATGGGATCTTATAGAAGGATTTGATTCTTTCTAATCCAATTTATTCATAGAAATACAAATACTATTTTGGATATCCTAGCCATTGTTATCTCTCATTTCAATCCTATTTCTAACATGCTAGAGAGTACACTCATTATTTCTAGGATCATATAGACCATAATTCTTGATAATGATCAAAACTGATAGGTTTTTGAAAGAGATCAACAAATGACTCCCTTTTTGTAGAATTTTGAGAAATCTATCGATTAATTATGACCAGGAAGCATAGAATCTTATGAAGAGCAAGTTATTTATTTGAGAGAATGTAAGCTTCCTAAAAGATTGATCACTTAATAGAATATATTTGACTATAATAATGACATCACCAATAGAATAAAGTTCATAGCTAATAAATACAGCTACAATGATTGAAATGTTGAAGATGGGAAGGTGCTCAAGGCTACGAGCAATGTTTCTCAACATAACCATAACAAGCTAATATGATTATGTTAAAAATATAAAGATGTGATTATGTGGTTGTATGAGAACCTCAAAGGGTATGATCCATTAGTTATCTAGCAATTATCCAATATATTTTTTATTTTTTTTTGAAAGAACCAAGCTAGTCCAACAAAATTAGAGCCTAAAAAATGTACATTTGACTCTCTAATAGTTTGGAAATTAATAAAGCTAGTTGATTCTAATATCATTTGCCCCATAAATCATAGAAATATGTGTCTAGTCTAGTTCTTATCTGAAAGAAGAATAGAGATATTTTCCTATACATGGTCTTCTATTATTTGAACAAAATATCCTTGAAGGAAAATTATCCCTCATCAGCTATAGAACTAATTTTGCATTCTACTCCTAGGTAAAATACATTTTCTCTCCTTGACATATTTTTTAGGTGCAACCAAGTTCTTATAAAGGAAGAACATTAGCACAACATGACATTCACTACTAAGTGGTAAACATTCACATATAGAATGATGTCTTTTATCTTGTCAAATGTTGGTTCAACTTTACAATGTCTAATGAACATTGGTTTCAAGGACCTTATCAACAAGAGAATTATGATCTAACTTGATGATCTTGCTATGTTTTCAAAGACTTATACACAAAATTATAGTTATTTGGAGGTTGTAATGTGAATTTCCAAAGAGTTAGGTTTTTCTTTGAATGTAAATAAACATGTGTTCAAATTTCCCCAAGAGATGTTACTTAGAAATGTAGTATCAAAATATCATGCATAATTAATACTCACTTATTCATCCATCTAGGAGTTTTCATTGTTACTAAACATGAGATAAGTATAGTCTTTCCTTGGAAATATAAGGTTTTTTAGCAAGATTATCCATAACTTTTTTGGACTAGTGAGACCTATCACATAACTGCTAAAAAAAGATCTCCAATTCAAATGGACTCAAGAACAAAGAGATGCTTTCAAAGAGTTAAAATATGGTATTATATCCACACCTATCTTGGTGAACCCCACTTTATTAAGGTACTTCACCATATATGTCTATGAAAGTGACTTTAACATTTTTTTGTTTTTGTTATGATGAAAAGATAAAGAAGGTACATATTAACACTTCATTTAATTCTACTCTAATAATTTAAAATATCATGAAATTAAATATAATTGTGTATAAAAATAGTCTTTCATAATTGTAAAAGGGTTGAAAAACTTCTAACACTTCATCACTTCCAAAAAGATGATAGTCTTAATTGCACACTCTATCATCTAAAGAGTACATAATAGAGAATGATATTACTAAGGAATGAGATAATTGGATCACCAAGACCATGGAATAAAACATTGATTTCAAGCCCACAAAAGTTATTTACAAAATGAGACTTTGTGAATGCATTTCTTAGGAATCAAATGTGAAAATAGAGTAACTAATTCTCATACAAGTTCTAATTGAGGCTTCCTAGGTAGCTAGGAGACAGGAGTTCATGTAAAGTGGAAGATATCCTTCTTAGACAAAAAGTTTTGAATGAGACTTTCTAGGTAAACAAAATAAAATTAGTTCAACAAACTATTGCAATTACAATGGAAATCTAGTGTAGGTGACAGTTAATTCTAAAAGCTCCTGATGGATTACTATCAAAAAAATTTGATAGATATATGTTATTTATATAGAACTACTATCATAGAGGCATCACAATTATGATGACACTTTAACAACTCTTCAGATGGTTAACTATCCCAATTATGAAGGGTGTCTATCAAAATAGTCTAATAGATATCTATGGTTCTTTAGCACTATCATTGCAATTGTGACATCCGCAATATCAGCTCTTGCCACCTCCCTCTCTCTAAGTTCAAACTATGACTTCTATTTCCATTATGATAGATGTTTTTTCCCTTGTAATTTGTGACAAAAAAAATTGATAGGATCCTATGGGAGGTTTTGTTGCTAGGGTGATGGGTAAACATCACAATTATGATGGTCCACCATCAAAAAATGGGTCCAAATGTTGTAGTGATCACTGTGGATAATCACTCATTTTTTTGAAACACTTGCACATTCACAAACTAAAACTCAAAATGTTGTGCTTCAATGGAAATTACACCTTGAACCATCATCTAAGCAATGTTAACCAACAATTAATTCAACTTATCACTATAATCCTATCAACCGAACCAACAATCAAACCTATCACATAATCAATTTGTCAAACACTCTCTACAAAACTAAAAACACTAAAAGAGAAAGTGATAATGGATGAAAATATTTCTTGGCTCATATTGTTTAGTGAGTAATTTAATTTTTTCTTTATTTTTCTTTGATCATGCTCCTATTCCATTCAATCATATAAACTAATAAATGAAAGTGGTTGGGATGGATCATGGTCATCTTTTATTTTTCTATCTATTGAATGTACCTTTGAGATTCTAGGGCATGTCTATATGCCTCAAGAAGGATTAGGTCATTCTTTATCTGTATCATTCTTTTTTATGAAAAAGGCTTGTATTTGTGCTCTAGCCCTTTATGCCATGATGTGTTGCATTCCATTCGTCATATTAAAATAAAGCTCCTTTCAGATATTGTGTACTTTATGAAAGAAAGAACTCTCACCTCATACTAATTGCGCATCATCCCATCTCTCTATCTTCTAACATCTATCTTGTCCACCACCACTATCATCTAGTAATTAGATACACAAAAAACATCCTAACTTGCATTCCTACATATGTCAAGAGTCCAAAAAATCCCACATGAGTTTGTCTCTTCATTGTTGACAAATTGACCTATCATTTACATGCTTTGATCAATTTCTTGAGGCAGAAACCATATACCACCCCCAGTGGGGCATGTTTTTATGGCTTCTTCATCATTTATTCTTTGACATAGTGCTCTAAATCATATTATATTAAAGAGCGGTGAAACATAGATGCTCAAAAATGGTTCATGTCTATTGTTTGATCACATTTTCATACTAACATGTCTCATTTTCTTATTTCACTAATTCTAATATTTTGGAAAACTTGATCACCATTCAAATATATTTTGACAATATCCTTCATCATTCATGCCTCCAACCCCCCCCTTCAAATCAATTGTAGACCATTTTTGAATTGGTTCCTATTTGATCTAAACTTTACAAAAATCAACTCTAAATTATTTTAACACCATCAAAGTCTCATCCAATTAACCCTAAATCATTTCAATATCATTGGAATCCTTTATAATTAATCCAAAACTGTCCAAATTAACCCAAAATCATTTCAAAATAACCCTAAATGATCCAAAACATGTCAAACATCCCTAATCAATCATCATTTATCCAACCCTAGGCATTGTTGTGTCCCTCAATGCCTTGTCAATCTATCAAACCTATCAAATATGACTTAAGAATTACCATGTTTCTCATTTCTAGGTCAACCTATCATTTTTAGCATTCAACCATCAACATTTTCAAGTACCTCAATGTCAAATCATGGCATTATGTAATCAATTGAATAACATTGACAATGTTCATTGATGTTATTATGTTCAATCATATCAATCAACTTTAATCTTGCAACATTTACAATGTCTGTTAAATATCACATGTCCTTAATCCATGTCATCTTTGTTTGACATGTTATCAATCCTAATCACTCATTCAATTTTATGATTTACCCACCAAAATCCTAGTCGATCTACACAATCATCACATTTTGTTGAAAGGTTAATCCCATATTTATTTCATCAAATTATCCAATCATTTACTAATTTGTCCTATAAGATTAGTTAAACCATAATCTATTCTTATGTCATTTCAACCATTTTTCATCTCACTTTACTAATTATTTCTACTAACTAACATTCTCAATTAATAACAACACAAAATTCTTTGAGACTAATAATGATTTGCAAAACCTTTTTTTGACACAAGATTTTTGAAATGGTCAGAGCTCTGTTAGGCAAGAAATTGGAAGAAGGAAACTTGTTGGTAGGGACTAATCCTAGAGGAATAGGGAATTGGAAGGTGAGGATTTTGATAGGTTCTATAGGGTCTGATGGAACATTGGGAGAAAAAGAAAAACTTACAGGTTCCTACTCCACAAAATATGGAGATAGGAATGCTCTTTCTATTCCCCTGCCTACCTGTCACATGCTTAGAAGGGACCGAGTGTAGGAAAATAATTTTTTGGAGAATGTGGATGAGAATGCAAATTTTTGTAGGATATATGACTAGAGAAAGAAGAAGTTACCAGATGATCAAAGGAAGTGGTCTTCTTTGTTTTGGAGAAGACCTGGAGGACAATCATCTTTCCCTCCAGTTACATCAAAATCTTGCTAGGAGAAAGGTGAGTTTAAAATCTTTATTCTAGACTCAATTATTGATTTCTTTATCTCAACTATGGAATGTACTCTAGTTGGGAAATTTATGGGGGCTAGGCCTGATATTGATGCCTTGAGAAACTTGATCAAAAGAAAATGGGTTATTTGTGGTCAAGTTGACATAGCACCTATGATGAATGGTTTCTTTTCCTTTGTTTTTAACTATAAGGAAGATTTGAACATGGCACTTTGTGGAGGACCTCAATCTTTTGTTAATAGTACTCTTACAATTAAAAAATGGGAGACAAATATGGATCTAACTGATGCCTTCTTCCTTACTACTCTAGTATGAGCAAGACCTCCTAGTTTACCCTTGGAGTTCTAGCATGAAGATATTTTTAAAGGTATATCTAGCTCTTTTGTTGAACTTGTTGCTATTGATGATGTCACTACTTCAAAATGAAAACTTCAATGTGCTAGAATCTATGTGAAACTTGCTCATTTGAAGAAGCTTCTTGAGAAGGTGGAATTGATTTCAAAACTTGGTAAAAGGATGCAAGAGATAATCTTTGAAGATTTTCCAAGTGCTTATTTTGTTTGCAAAAATAGGTTCATTAGGCAAAAAATTGCCCTTACAAAAGCAAGAATTAACCTAAGTTAGCCAATGTGGAGAAAAATAAAGAAGTAAAGATCCCAAAAAAGGTATGGAAGCCTAAAGTAATTCCTAAGAAGGTGACTAAGGATAAAGATATCCTTGAAAATTAGGATTCAAGTAAGCAGATAGATCTAGAAAAGATCTCTCATGTGTAGAGTAAAGAGAATATTATAGATCCTATAAATCCTTTGGTTATCTATTAGGAAAATGAATTAGAATGGGAAGATTTAGAAGAATTAGAAGAGATAGAGGAAGGTGAAATTCTTGAGGAAAGGAGTCAATCTCTAGCATTAGAGGAAACATAGATTATTGAACTTTAGTTTCAAGAGTCTCGCTTATGTCATGAGATGAACTCTTTTAAGAATGTCTTTGAATCCAAAGAAATGGATGGGAAATATAAAAAGAAGGAACCTAAATAAAAATAGACTCAAAGAAAGAAAATAGAAAAGAAAGGTAATATCATTTCTAAAGGAGTGGAGGCTCGAAGTAGTAAATTGGAGTTTTTTCCAAAGCTAAAGTGGAATGTTGGTACTCTAGAGAAACCTAGTAGGAAAACATCTAAAAAAACCTAAGAAAGTGAAAGTTTACAGAATATTGCTGATGGGAAATAGGCAATTATTATGGATTTTACCCCTAAACAATTATGATGAATATTATCACTTGGAATATTAGGGGGTTGAATAGTATTCATAAATTAGATATTGTTTGAAATTTTGTTAGAGAGCATAAACCAAATATTTTAATGCTTCAAGAAACCAAAATGGATAAAGAGAAGGCTGAAAATATTAAATCTTTTAAGAATTACTACATAATGGCTAGTAGTTCAGAAGGAAAATCTAGAGGAACAATGATTTTGTGAAAGTGATCTTTATTCTTAGGTACCTTGTTGAATGCTAATAAACATTTTATGGTGATCAAAATTAAGATTATTGCAGAATAATGATTGGTATATTGTCAATGCATATGCACCTAACATCAATAATGCAAGAAAAAGGATGTGGGATACTCTTTCTAACATAAAGAGTAATGATTATTATGGTAGATGGATTTTTTAGGGGGATTTTAATGTTTAGCTTTATGAGCATGAAGAAGAAAGGGGGATATGCCAGTTAGCTAGATGGTAGGCTAGATTTTATTGACAAGGAAGGCTTAATGGATTTAGATCTTCATGGTATTGAGTTCACTTAGAGTGACAAAAGGATAGGTAATGAATGTATCCAAGCTCACTTGGATAGAGTTCTTATTTCTCCAGATTGGATTAAAGATTTTGTGTGTAATATTAAGGCTATTTAGAAGATTGGTTTGGACCACTTTCCTCTAATTTTTACTATTGAAACTATCCATAACAAAGAGAATTTTCCTTTTCGATTTGAGAAATTGTGGTTGCAGCATCTGCAGTTTGAAGTCTAGTTGGCTGAATGGTGGAACATTAATATTGAAGGAACTACTCTATTTTGGGTGGCTTCTAACTCAGAAACGTCAAAAAGAAACTTAAAATTTGGAAAAAAGGATGTTTTGCAAGGTGAACTTTAAGAAAGCTACCTCCAAAAAAATATATAAAATATTGGAAAATATTTCATTATTTTGAAAAAATATATTTATTTCTATTGGCGAATCTCTAAATTTTTTATTCTAAATATGATTGATATTGGTAATTATTTTCAAATAATAATTTTTTTGTGTAAAATATTGATGAATGTCAATAATAATAGGAAGTTCATTAATCATCATGGAATATTACAAATCAATTGAAATTTTTTTTACATCATAGCATTATGAGGATCATTACATATACTTTAAATCAATAGTGAAGACTAAGTATTGGTGATATATCCCTAAAGTAACTAATAATTATGATAATTATTGGTCAGTTCAATTTAATTTCTCTACTAATATATTATATTTAGATGAGTCAAATCTGATCATGTAATGAATATTGTGGTGAATATTTGAGTTTACATTTTTCAATAAAATAAATTATTGAGTGATTTTAAATATTCCAGAACTAAATTTCATAAAACTATGGTGATTTAGGTTGTATCAAATCTTAAATTATTAGCCAAACTACTAACCAAAAAATTCTAAAATTAGCTAATTTACGAATATTAGCCACTAAAAAAATACCTTGATGTTTTGGTAAATTTTTTTTTATAACAAATCTACAATCAAAGAGGAGTTGCAATTAATCTAACATAGGATTTAGAGGAAAGGGTATTCTTTGGATTTAGTGATGGAAGAAAATGAGAAGATGGTGGAGTATCATGATATTGTTACTAAAGAAGAAATTTACTGGAGGTAGAGATCCAAATCTGTTTGGCTAGATGAAGGTGATAGAAACACTAATTTTTTTCATTTATCTACTTTGAAACATAGAACTAAAACTCATATTTCAATTCTTAATAAAGGTAGGATGAAGTTAACTAAGAAAAAGGAAATCTTAGAGGAAATAGTCTCATTTTTCTCTTCTTTGATGACTTTAGATCCTAATATTGAGAGTTGTTAGATGTTATTTATTCTTTGGTTAGTGAAGACAAATAGAATGTTGTGTTCTATCCCTAAGGAAGAGGAAATTATAAGGTTGTTTGTTTATTAGGTTGGGATAAATTACCAGGGCCAAATGGTTTTCCTATGTTTTTTTGTTCAAAAGGAATGGAATTTGATTGGGAAAGATGTGTGTGATGTTGTTAAAGATTTTTTTCGGCTAAAAGAATGTCGAAGGAAATTAATTCTACTTTTCTATGCCTTATTCCAAAAAAATTTGGTATTGAATCTCTAGATCAATTTAGGCCTATCAGTCTATGCAATTATTTTTATAAAATTATTTCAAAAGTCTTGACTTTGAGGTTGTTGGTTCTGCTACCTTCTCTTATTTATGAGCAACAGAATGGGTTTGTTCCTTGTAGAAAAATCCTTAATTCTATTATATTTTTGCATGAGAATATCCACTCTTTATATCTTTCTAATAATTAGGGCTTCATTATGAAAATTGATATTGCTAAAGTTTATTATAGAGTTGAATGGTCCTTTCTTCATAAGATCTTATTAGATTTTGGTTTTAGTATCAATGTGGTGAAGCTAATTTTGTAGATGATCTCTACTACTATGATTATTGTTCTAGTTAATGGATGTTCCTTAGAGTTCTTTAAACCTACTAGGGGGTTGAGATAGGGATATCCTTTATCTCCTATCATCTTCACTATTATGGCTGATTGCTTGGGTAGATATATTGAGAAGTTGGTTTCTTTAAGGGAAATCAAAGGATTTTGGTTGTATTCTAATCCTCTTATCTATTCTCATGAAAAATTTGTGGATGATACATTTTTTTTGGGAAAGGTTAAGGTTAGGGAAGCAAGGAATCTCAAAAAGGCCATTAATCTCTATTCTTTTTCATTAGGTCAATTGATCAAATAGAATAAGAGTTCCTTGAATTTTATCAATACTCCTTTCTCTAGAAAAAGTAAAATTGCTAAATTTATTGGTTTATCCATAGGGTCTTTTCCTTGTATTTATCTAGGCCTCCCTCTAGGGCCTAATCCCTCAGATTCTTTTTGGGATGATCTTGTTAAAAAATTTAACAAGAAATTGGTAGGATAAAAAGGTAATCCATTGAGTCAAGCTGGTAAAATTGTTCTTCTCAAGGTTTGTCTCCAAAGTATCCCTATTATGCTTTGAGTCTCTTTAGGATTCTAGCTAAATATGTTGATTCTATTGACAAAATCCAAAGAAACTTTCTCTAGTCTAGTTTTGAGGATAGGAATTGCTTTAGTTTCTTGGGATGAAATTTGGAAGCCTAAAATGGATGGTGGTCTAGGAATTAGGTCTATTAGAAGTATGAATAAAGCACTTCTAGCTAAGTAGGGTTGGAGAGTTTATCATGAAAACAAGGAATGGAGTACTATATGGAAACATAAATACCTTTTTAATGCTCCTTTATCTGATTGTCTTTCTTATCCTAATGTTTTATCTCCTTCTACTAAATGGGGAGCTATGTAGGGAGCTAAAAAAAATTTAATCAAAGGTTATTTTTGGAAAGTGGGTAATGGGAAAAAAATTAGGTTATGGGATGATATGTGGATTTTGGATCATCCTCTGATTGAGGATTATGAGGATAGAACTCTTATTGACAGATGTAACTAGACTTTTGGTATTCTTGTGGAGAATTATTGGATTAATAATTAATGGTTTAACCTTTTTGAAATTAATAAGGATTTTTATTATATTTAGTTAATCTTGAATGCCCTTATCATTTATCCTCATATTGAAGATATAATGGTTTGGGGTTTTGAATCAAGTGGTTGTTTTAAAATCTCCTCTATTTTTAGTACTGAGGAAAAGGGATTTAGACCTTTATAGACTAAAGCTTGGATTAAAGGTCTTATTCCTAAAATAAAAATCTTTTCTAAATCTTGGTTCAAAACAAAATTCTAACTTTGGACAATTTGCAAAAAAGAGGGCCAAATGTGATTAACAGTTGTAGCCTATGTAAAGAGGACTATTAAGATAGAAATTTGTTTTTCTTAAATTGCAATTATAGTAAAAAAAAAGCATGGATTTACATCCTTAACTACTTGAATTTAGATTGGGTACAATAGAATAATATTGATCAATGGTTTCAAAGTTGGACATGGCCATCTAAGGAGGTTAACACTAGTTTTCTGTGGAAAATTACTCTTCCCCATCTCTAGTGCGGAATCTGGAAAGAAAGAAATAATAGAATTTTTACAAACAAAGAAATTCTTGAGTGGATTCTTGGTCATAAAATAATTAGAGAAATCAAGGAACACTTCAATTATCATATAAAAATTAGTGGTGACCTCCAAATCAATAATCTTATGTAGACTAAAGGTTATAAAATCAAAACTAATGATCAGAGGTAGAATGTTAAATGGAAATCTCCTCCTATGGGTTGGATTAAACATAACTTTGATGGTGATGCTAAAGGAAATCTTGGCAAAGTTAGTTGTGGAGGGGTTTTGAGGCACCATTCTAGTAGAATTGTTGATGTTATTCCTATCCCTATTGTAGGAGTTGGTAAAATCCAACTCCACAACTCACCAAGATCACCTGCATGTAGATATCTTGCTAAAGAGAAACTAAAGGAGCAAGAGCTTGAAGCAAACAATGCAAGAGAAAATATTTCACAGTAGAAAATGAAATTTCTATGTGAATTGATGATTTTACAATGTGAGAGAGACCAAATATAAAGGCCTCATGGAAGCTTGTAGAACAAGCTAGAAGGAGGTAGAAGATAAGGTTGACAACTAAGCACACTTCCACAAAAAGGTGGAACATGCTAAAAGGGAACAAACTCCCATGTTGTCAACAACTAACCACTACAACTATTAAATACTAAATATTAAATAAATGCATTAACCTAAGTAAGCTTAAGTAAATAGAATAAATTATTAATTATTAATTATTTACTCTAATACCCCCCCTTAAGTGCAACTTAGGGGAATGACATGAGCTCACAAAACTAAGATGAAATGCAAAATGGGTCCAGGAAACAATGCCATGTTAGGTACCCATGTACAATGCAAAGAGATGTAACCTCTAAAAATGGGGAAAGAGAGAAAATCATGTGGGAAAAACCCTCCCCTAAAAAAGAGGTAAGTACAAACATTTAGAAAAAAATGAAGGAAGGAAGGAAGGCCTCAACAAGACCCCCCAAGGACAACTTCCATAAAAAATGTTTAAAGAGACTCTCTCAAAACCACAAGTACAACCAACCCCCCATGAGAGATAGAAAAGGAACCAAATCCCCCCAAGAATAATGGAGTCCCCAAAGAAAGAATCAAACCAATGAAACTCCAATGTGGAGTAAACAAGGGAACAAAATAAGGGAATCCCTGAATGAGAGGGAAAATTGGAAGGCCTATCTGATGCTCAAAGGAGAAAATATGATGATCCTAAAAGGGAACCCCCAAAGTAGGTGTGATGACACTATCATGAATGTCCATTTTAAAATCCACAACAAGTGCACCTAGAGGCTCGATGAATGGAGCTAGAGTATCAGGCAGAGTAGAAGAAGAATCCTGCTCAAGAGAAAAGTCCTCAACTAGAAGAGCGATCTCAGGAACAATACAAAGGTTCAAGTATCTTGACTACACCACATGATGCTCTTGCAGAAGAGAAGTAGCATGCTTCAATAATGGAGATGGTGGACCTATTGTCACTTAGGTTTGCACCCTTGTCAAAAGTTTATGCATGAGGACAACCTAATGAAACATGGAAACAACCTCCAAGCTATGGGACTTGAACTATGAGGTTGAGTCTCCAGAGAAGGTTGAATTCCTCTTACTATCAGGATGCACCTAACTACTCTTGGAGAGGAAAATGGAGAAGGAGAGCATGAAATCAAATCTACCTAATCTAATCTAAAGAGGTGATGCACCAAAATAGAGTGTTTAGACTAAACTCTACCCATATATGCACTATTGAACTAGAATGAAACTAAGGATATACACATTCAAACTTCCTTTAATGTAGCAATCACATGCAGATCAAAAAAAAATAGAATGAATGACATAAGGAAATAGAAGATTCACGTATATATCATTCATAGGCCAGAAGAGATATAGTCATGCAGATTAAAAACTTTCAAAAAAAAATGGTGAAGGCAAAGAGTTCTTGCACTTTCATACCAATGGCTGAAGGAGGTAAGATAGAAAATCATACAGTTAAGAGGCAAAGGTAATTTTACACTAGAGTTGCAAAGCAACAGTAGATAACAACAAAGAGAGCTCCAACCTTTTTTAAATTTACAAAAATTGCCTTTATAGTTTAGGCATAACTGAGATATCCTCCAACAGTAGTTACTTCGCAACTACCTGCCATTAAGTACTGCAGGGAACAATCATGGGAAAACCTAATCTAGATGCAGATCTAGACACAATGATTTCTGATCCTGTTTGGAGTAGGGCCTTGAGAAGATAGAAATGGTGCCATAACTATGCTTTGACCAAGTAGATGGATCAATTGGGAGGTGGTGGAGTGTTCTTCCTTGTCTCGCATTCACTTCTGGTGGTTGGTATCGATCATGAAGATCAAATTTGTGCAAAAAACCTTGATATCCCCTATTTTTGGTTCTTAAATCAGCATGATCAGTAGGTCAACCAAAATTTTCATCCAAAATGGGCCACATGGCCAATAACCTCCTTTTATTTTTCCACCTTGCGGGAGTCTTACATGGTTAAACTGTGCCAATTCCTTGCAAACTCTAATCGCAATGGTCTCGCTAACTACCAACCCTCAATATTAACACCTAGCATTACCTTCCTAGGCCTACAAGGACACATCTCCACAAGTTGCTATCATGCTTTGAATATATATTGTGTAGTTTCCCATAGTGCGATAGCGCTTTCCATAGATCCAGATAGATCTAACAATCATGAAGACTCACTGAATTACTGTGCTTTGTCCTTAAGACCTCTGGGCCCATGAATCACTTGGCATCTGACTCAGCAACTGTACCACATTGAACAACACCTAGCATCTAACTAGTGATCCATAAAGAAATTAGTCCTATAGAGACATGTGGCGGCAAAGCATATTCTCGCATTATTTATCTTGCTTGCACCTTGATTTTGTGAGAAAGCCTCAGTCGTGGATCAGATCACATCAAACGGTGAGGGCTCATCAAGTACCTAGCTACAAGGAGGGTGATAAAATGATGTCATCTAGGACACGTGTCCTCCATCCACTTTTCTACATTTTTTAACTTCCTTGCACTTCCATAATGCAGGAAAGTGTCAGCCCTTGATCCATGGAGATCCAATGGTGCCTGTAACTTATTCTTTCTAGACCTGCATGAATACACTCTATGACACCACCTGGATGCATGTCAACAACCCACTTTCCTACATTGTCAAAAGGTCTAACAAAGATTAGAATGTAGGGAAGTAGGCACTAATAGAATTGCTAGCTCAGCCAACCACCCTTTTCACCCTGCAACCCACAAGACAGAAATAGACCCACCATCCATGTGTCGCCAGGTTGCTAACTCACATTATTTAAGAATCATGCACTTTCATATCGTGAGCAAGGACCAACCCTTCATCTTTGAATATCTGACAATCAGTAAGATGCACTGAAGGGACTAGCCCACATTTTGTACTATCATCACCCTAGCTAATGAGAAATCAACCAACTGCCAATGTGTCATTAATCTGTACACTCATTCCTGATGCATCACTGGTTCGAGGTCCACCCTGTGGCTTATGGAACAAACCTGGCCCCACAAAGACACACGACACTAAATCCCTATCTTGCTATACATATCCTTCAAGAAACTTCCCATAGCAAGATAGAAAAATTGATTAATCTGAGGTCAATCCAAGGGTGAAGAAATTGCATCAGGCATTCTGCAGATTGGTGGGTCCCATACTCACTATGTCGCTAACGATGAGATGGTTGAGTTTTTTGATAGCGAGGTAGCGAGTGCCAGTGGCTTTATCCAAACTCAATGCTAGAAAAAAAAAAAACAAACCACCTTTTCCAAACTAGGTCTGCTAATCCATGTGGAAAACACTCACTATCTCACTATGGGTAATGGTTGAGCATTTTCTCATAGTGATAGGGCAAGGGCCGTAGATCCTGAGAAGATCCAATGATAAGAGAGTTGTGGGTCCACAAAAATGTTAAACTGCAGTCACTTAGGAAATAAAGAAATAACCTAAGGTTTTGATCATTTATTTTTTGATATTTCCAGGGTGTTAAATAATATTAAACTGGAAGTGGCCCTTGGATAGGCTGGGCATAAAAATTTGAATTCTTTTGTGGGGGACAAAAAATGGCAACATTTTTGGCAACTCACAAGGGACACAAGCTAGCTATGTGTAATACCAGTGGCCTAAAGCATCCATTGGGTTATAGAGTCAAAAGATTTAGATCCTACATATATAGTGAAACCCTAACCCTACTTTTGAGAGGGAAACCCTAAAACCCCTGTCTCTACAACTAGAACTAGAGACCAAAACCTTCCTCTACAACCTTCAAAATTTCAAAAATTGTTGTCTCATGGAGACAATCCTATGCTTGTGCACTTCTTGGAAAAGTAGGGAACAAAATGGAAATGAAACTAAGCTAACTATGTACATGGAATCTCAAACCCTCAAAAACATGGCTTGAGATAGATCCCATTGACTGGGATGGGCAAAATCTCACCATCAAGTTTGCTTAACTAGAAAGCATTGGCCTATTTATAACTTTCAATCAGATAGGGACCACTCCATAGTGTGTCAAATTTTGAGTGCCTGCCTGGTTTCACCCTATCAACATCCCATTTCAAAACTAAATCACCTTCTCTAAAATTCCTAACCCTAGCCTTCCTATTAAAACTCTTTTTTACCTGTCGTTGATATGTTTCTAGGGTCTGCATGGCTTGATTTCTTTTCTCTTCCAGCTCCATTAGTTTTTCCATTCTCACTATCATGGCATCATCTTTAATTAGTTCCAACTGATGAGCTAGCTTTAGGGATGGGAACTCTAATGAAATTGGAAGCCTTGCCTCTCTACCATATTCCAACACAAATGGTGAATTCCCTATTGATCTTTTAGGTGTTATCCTATCAGCCCATAGAGTAGTCTTCAGTTTTTTATGCCAACACCTCTGGTTATCTTCAATTGTTCTTTTTATGATTCTAATTAGGTTCTTGTTGGAGGACTTAGCCAAACCATTACCTTGAGGATAATAATTTGATGATATGCTCAAATAGATGTTATGGTCTACTGCCCATGCACAAATTTGAGCTCAAAAAAAAGACTTTTCATTACCTGAGATAATGGTTGAAGGGGCCCAAAACCTGGTCACAATTCCATCTAGGAACTCCACAACTGAAGATTCAGTACCATCCTTCAATGCAATTTCCTCTGTCCATCTGGTAAAGTAATTTGTAGCAACTAAAATCCATTTGCGACCTGAACTGGAAGGAGGATTAATGGGGCCTATGAAATCCAATCCCCACTGAGAAAAGGGTTGATCCACCTAGATGGGATGGAGGGGAAGAGCTGCAAGCCTTTTTTTGCCAGAGAAGAAAGCACATTTCTCACACTTCCTCACATACCTATGAAAATCATGAAACAAGGATGGCCATTAATAACCAGCCCTCATGATCTTCATTGCAATTGTTCTTGCTGAGAAGTGGCCACCATCAGGACCATCATGAAGTTCTTTGATCATTCTTTCAGCCTGGTCTATATCAAGGCATCTTAATAAGGTTCCATTAAAATCTCTCCCAAAAAGAATACCATTAATTATGACATAAGGAATTGACTGTAGCCTATACTGTCTCCTTTTAGCTTTGTCTAATCCTTGAGGGTATCCATTGCCTAGCAAGAAATTCATCATATCATCCATCCAATTCTTTGGGTCACCATTTCTTACCTCTTGTTGCTCTGTTAGTATCATAGCAGCTTCCTCTTTAGGTTCCTAAGATGATAACATCTGTTTACAAAACCCCCTCCCTCTTACTAGTTTGGTATTATGAATGTCAACATCATATTCCATTACCTTTGTAATCCAACCAGCTCTTTTCTCACTAACATCTTTGTTCAAAAGGAAATCCTTCACACTAGCATGGGGTACTAACAAATGAATCTTACTATGAGATAGGAGGTATCTAAATTTTTTTAAAGCTCTAATGACTGCAAGGGCCTGCTTCTCTACATAGCTATATTTTTATCTTCATATTCCTTAACCCCTTCACTAAAGAAAGCTATGGGCTACTCTTCATCCTTATCATTTCTTTGAGTCAAGACAATAAAGATACTTGACTCACCACATAAGGTATAAAGAATGAAATCCTTCTCAAAATCTGGATTCATGAGAGTAGGGGCTGAGGCTATGGCTGTCTTGATCTCTTCAAAACTTTCCTTCCCTTCCCTTGTCGATGCAAAGACCATACCTTTCTTGAGCATAGTTGTAAGAGGTTTCACCATGGTAGCAAGATTAGGGATAAATCTTATCACAAAATTTATCCTACCTAAGAAACTTTCTAGCCCTTTCTTGTGTTTAGAAAGAGGGAGGGCAAGTATTGCTTTTGTTCTCTCTAGATCAATGGTCAAGCCATCCTTAGATACAATATGTCCTAATAATTGTCCTTGGTTAGTAAAAAAGATACGCTTGGGTTAAGGGAAACCCAAAACTCTCTGCATCTTAAGAATACTTGCCTAAGATGACCAAAATGATCATCTACATCCTTTGAATACACAGTGATATCATCAAGGTAAACTAAGACAAACTTGTCAATCAATCTTTTGAAGGCCATCTCCATTGCCTTCTGAAATGTAGCACCTACATTGGTTAGCCAAAATGGAATCTTACAATAAGCATAGGTACCCCATTTAGTGGTGAATGCAATCTTGTATCTATCATATTCTTTAACCAGCACTTGATTGTAGCCAGAAAATCCATCAAGAAATGAAAATCTCTTTGAACCACTCACCTTGGACAAAATTTTCTCCATAGAAGGGAGAGGATGGTGATCTTTAAGGGAAGCTTGGTTAAGGTCCCTAAAGTCCACACACAATCTAATTTCTCTATTCTTCTTCCTAACAGGGACAAGGTTTTCTACCCATGATGAGCGTTTGATGGGAAAAATTATATTGGCCTTAATCAATTTGGATAACTCTTTTCTCATTAGGGGTTAAATATTGGGATTCACTAGTCTCTATTTTTGTCTTACTAGTTTTACATTATCAACTAAATCTATGGTATGCTGAAACAACCTTGGGTCAAAACCCTTTAAGTCATCATATGTCCAAGCAAATACATCAGTAAATTCTTGACATAGATGAATAAAGTTTTCTTGTTCAATTTTAGAACATACCTTCCCCATGTTTAAGGATTTTCCATCAGCAATCATGACTGGAGTGTGATCATCTTCATCAGTAGCTAGGTTCATGGTCTTGCCTCTTGTTTGATCATTAGGATTAAAAACACTCTCTAGAGTAATGAGACCTTTAGGCGGCTTGTTAGAACTAAGATGAATAATTTGATCACCATACTGATCCTGCAACCTTGACTGATTTCTACCTAAAAATTCTGCCTCATTCTACAAGAAGCTCACAATTTGCTCATCAGACTCAAACACTTGCCAATGGATGTTGTTATCAGGGATAGCAGGCCTTACTACCACTCTGATTTGTTGCTTCTTCTCCTCTCCAAGATTCCCTGGCACATCATAAGATGCACCTATTGCTGCAAGTCTATCAGCATGTCTATTTTCTTTTCTAGGGATGCTTTGAATATTAAATGCATTAAAACCATCAAGAAAATCCCATACCCTATTTTTATAAGACTTGAGCAAACCATTCTTGGTGGTATTCTAATTTCTCACTTGATTAACCACCAACTCACTATCTCCATAAACCCTTAAGGCTTGGATTCCTCTTTTTTGAACAAGTAGGAGGCCTTGAATCAAAGATTCATACTCGGCTACAATATTAGTAGAACTAAATTGGAGCCTAAATGAGAAGTAATACCTTAATTGTGTAGGAGAAATGAACATCACACCAGCTCTTGACCCATTCTTATTTCTTGAGCCATCAAAGTACATACTCCATATCCCACTTGTATCTTCTTTAGTCTCCACAAGATTGGGAACTAGAGCATCCATCTCTAATATGCAATATGTACCGAGACCTGTCTCAAGGATTTCTTATGTAGAATCAAATTGATATGCATCAGCCCATTCATCCAAGAAAAAATTAGGTATCTCAGCTAGGGGAGTGGTGGGTTCATTCACTATGTCATTCTCATCCATCTCTAGGATAGGGCAATTCATGCTGATGAGATTAGGGGTGTAGGGCTCAATATGATGGAGGGCTTGAGGCTCTACTCTAACTAAAGCTTTGGCTCCATATCTTGTTCTAAAAAACATATATGACCAGTCAGAAGATATGTAACCACCTATTTGGGCAGTGAAGTCTCTTGACAGATAGATGGCAAAATATGGCTTGACCTCAGCAATAGAGATATATTGGGTTAAAGTACAACTAGGACATGCATGTAAGGCCATCTCCACATTCCTAAGGATCCCTATAGTCTTGACAGTACTACCATCCAACTGTAATACATCCTTAACAATGGACTCATATTTCATTCCCAAAGCATCAACAACACACCTAGGCATCATTGAACTACTAGCCCCTGAATCAATCATGCAATTATGGACTAGTTTTCCCCCTATAATTAGAGAAACATAGAATGGAGGGGGTCTAACCTTTTTACTTTTTTCTACCTCCATTGATGGTTTTACTAGGCTTGTGGCACTTTCTATACTAGGTGTCTGATCATTTGGTTCAATTCTTTCCAATTCTTGCTGCAGCAACCTCTTTTGCATGGGTATAGTAGCAACAACATCCCAGATGGAGATATTCATATTTGTCTTCTTAATTTGCTCTACCACACTAAATGGCATGGCAAGTGCTTTGGTAGGAGCTTTGGGAGCTGCAATTGCATGAGGTTGAGATGGAATAACCTACGGATCACTTGTATCTTTTCTGCCATGATTTTGCCTTTACTGCTGAAAGGTACTTGATTGATTATTTGTTGCTTGCTCATGAGATATTGTATTTGAAGTTGAGGCCTGATTAGGAGGAGGAGGGACAACATATTCCATAGCTCTTCTTTTGCTTCTAGTGTTATGAGCAATGGAATCCTAGTTTACATTACAATGCTCCTCCATTTGATGATTCATAAAAGAGTAATCACCCTATCTTTGCATATCTAAGGCATCTTTAGATTGGTCCTCTTTGTATGATTTTTTTTCTGCAAGTTCTTGGACTATCAAAGCCATAAAAGATTCAACCTTTTGACACATACAATAGGCATAGGAGTAGTTACAGGAGGGACAAAAATCTTGATCTTGAGCTAGATTATTTTGAGGGACTATGGCCCTCCTTTGGCTTACATTTGAGGTTGAAGCATGGCCACCCTGCCTACTCTGATCAAAAGAATTGCTGTAATGATTAGGATTTGGAGGCCTACCATTTTTTGGAGTTTGATATTGCAATTGATGAGGTTTACTACCTTGAGCTTGTTGTCTTTCTAAAGTCACTACCTTGTTGCTCACTTTCTGCATCATAGAGAAGTTATCCTCCAACATCTTTCCTTGATCTTCTAACTTCCTCCCTTGATCTTGCAATTTTTTATCAAGGTTCTTCTCACTTTTGTCCATGTTCTGCATTAGAGATTGCATCATCTCTTTGATTTCATCTATCCAATTTGAGGATGTGGAAGCTTGAGGGACTGGGACAAGAGATTGTGATGTAGAAGTTGTGGGAAGAGGAGACATTACTGGTTCATGATTTGGAACATCAGGAAAGAAAGGCATAGGAGGCCTTGGAGCTAGTTTACCTCCTTGTATTAGGATGTTCTCTAATTTTATTGTGATTTCATAAGCATTAGGAAAGGTATCTCCTCCCATAGTTTGGATTACAGTGGCAATATCACTATTAAAAGCTCTAAGGTAATGCAAGAAGGCATTACCAGGGGTAGGTTTCACTGTAGTAGGTATTCTATCCCATGTCTTTTGAAATCTATAATTAAAATCAGTCATACATTCATGGGGGGCTCTTTTTATAGTAGTCAACTTCTCTAAAAGTGACAAATAGTCACTTTTATCCTCAAAATGTTTGCACAATCCTGCTCCTAATCCATCCCAATCTGTTATTGAACCATGAGCTAAACCTCTATACCATTGTGGTGCTTTTCCTTTCAAGGATGAGGCTAGGAGCCTAACTACAACATCATCCTCTGTAATACCATGGATATTGGAGACATTTGCAATCTCTTTAATGTGTTCTGAGGGAGAGATAAAAGTTTCACTAGTAAACTTTGGTATACTTTTAAGTGCAGTTATTGGTATGTCATGTCTTTGGGCTAATAAGAGAGGACTCCCACCATTAAAGGTGGCAAAAGTATGAGCTCTAAGCAATGCCATATAGACAAGTGATCTATTGATATGTATTGATGGCAGTCTAAGCTGAGATCTAACAGTAGAAGGAGTAGAGATAGATCTTGTAGGTGTATTTGTTACTATTTCACTCCTAACTGGTGATAAAGATACTCTAGTCTTCCTTCTTCTAGGGTTTGAAAATGAAAGCTCTTGATACTGAAACTTATCTCTAGAAGATGCCCTTGTTTCAGCTCTAGGCATGAATCACTGCAACTTTGGTCTAGAACTAGATATGTATTTAAGCTCAAATTCACCAAGTACTTTGAAGAATGAACCTTTTGAAGGCTTAAACACTGAAGCTGGTACTATCTCCTCGTTATTGATCTTGAAATCTTCTCTTTTGACAGCAGTAGGCTTGAAGTTTTTTAAGATGTTGTCCCACCAGGTGTGCCAAAAATTGTTGTCACTTAGGTTTGCACCCTTGTCCAAAGCCTATGCATGAGGACAACCTAGTGAAACATTGAAACAACCTCCAAGCTGTGGGACTTGAACTATAAGGTTGAGTCTTCAGAGAAGGCCAACTTCCTCTTACTATCAAGATGCACCTAACTACTCTTAGAGAGGAAAAGGGATAAGGAGAGCATGAAAGAAAATCTACCTAATCTAATCTAAAGAGGTGATGCACCAAAATAGAGTGTTCAAACCAAATTCTGCCCATATATGCACTATTAAACTACAATGAAACTAAGGATATACACATTTAGACTTGCTTTAATCTAGCAACCACATGCAGATCAAAAAAAATAGAATGAATGACACAAGAAAAGAGAAGATTCACTTATGTATCATTCATAAGCCAGAAGAGATACAGTCATGTAGATTACAAACTTTCACAAAACAATGGTTAAGGAAAAGAGTTCTTGCACTTTCATACCAATGGTTGAAGGAGGTAAGACAAAAAATCATATAGTTTAGAGGCAAAGGGGATTTTACACTAGAGTTGTAGAGAAAGATTAGAGAACAACAGAGAGAGGTCTGACCTTTTTTAAATTTACAAAAATTGCCTTTATAATTTAGGCATAACTAAGATGTCTTCTAATTGTAGTTATTTTGCAACTACCTGCCATTAAGTCTTGTGGGGAACAATCATGGGAAAACCTGATCTGGATGCAGATCCAGATGCAATGATTTCTAATCTTGGTTGGAATAGGGCCTCGAGAAGACAAAAATGGCACCATAACTATGCTATGACCAAGTAGATGGATCAACTAGGGGGCGGTGGAGTGTTCTTCCTTGTCTCGCATTCACTTCTAGTGGTTGGGATCGATCATGAAGATCTAATTTGTGCAAAAAACCTTGATATCCCCTATTTCTAGTTTATAAATCAGCATGATCAATAGGTCAACCAAAATTTGCATCCAAAATGGGCCATGTGGGCCAATAACCTCCTTTTATTTTGCCACCTCGTGGGAGTCTTACATGGTTAAACTGTGCCAATTCCTTGCAAACTCTAACCACAATAGTCTCACTAACTACTAGCCCTCGCTATTAACACCTAGCATTACCTTCCTTGGTCCACAAGGACACATGTCCCTGAGTTTCTATCTCACTATGCATATATATTGTGCAGGTTCCAATAGTGCAATAGCGCCTACTGTGGATCCAGATAGATTTGACGATTGTGAAGAATTATCGAATTACTGTGCTTTTCCCTTAAGACCTCTAGGCCCATGGATCACTTGGAATTTGACTTAGCAACCATACCACATTGAACAACACTTGGCATATAATTAGTGATCCACAGAGAAACTGATCCCATAGACACATGTGGCGGCAAAGTGTATTCCCGCATTATTTATCTTGCCTGCACCTTGATTTTGCGAGAAAGCCTTAGCCATGGATCAGATCACATTAGACGGTGAGGGCTCATCAAGTACCCATATATGAGGAGGGCGAGCGAATGATGTCATCTAGAACACATGCCCTCCACCCACTTTTCTAAAAATTTTAACTTCCTTGCACTTCCATAATGCAGGAAAGCGTCAGCCCTTGATTTGTGGAGATCCGATGGTGCTTGTAACTTGTTCTTTTTGGACTTGCATGACTACACTCCATGACACCACTTGGATGCATGTCAACAACCCACTTTTCCACATTGTTAGAAGGTCTAACAAACCTTAGAATGTGGGGAAGTGAGCACCAATAGAATTGCCAGCTTAGCCAACCACCCTATTCACCCTGCGGCCCACAAGACAAAAATGGACCCACCATCCATGTGTCACCAGGTTGCTAGCTCACATTATTTAAGAATCATGCACTTTCATATCATGAGAAAGGACCAGCCCTTGATCCTTGAAGATCTAACAATGAGTAAGATGCACTGAAGGGACTGGCGCACATTTTGCACTGTCATCACCCTAGCCAATGAGAAATAAACCAACTGCCAATGTGTCATTAATCTGTACACTCATTCTTGATGTATCACTAGTTTGAGGCCCACCCTGTGGCTTATGGAACAAACCTGGCCTCACAAAGACACACGGCAGTGAATTGCTATCTCGCTCTACATATCCTTCAAGAAACTTCCCATAGTGAGATAGCGAAAGCCATTGATCTAAGGTCAATCCAAGGGTGAAGAAACTACATCAGGCATTCTACAGATTGGTGGGTCCCATACTTGCTATGTCACTAATGGCAAGATGCTTGAGTTTTTTGATAGCAAGGTAGCAAGTGTAAGTGGCTTTATCCAAACTCAGCGTGAGAGAAACAAAATGAACCACCTCTACCAAACTAAGCCCACTGATCCATGTGGCAAACACTTGCTATCTCACTATGGGTAATGGTTGAACATTTTCTCATAGCGACATGGCAAGGGCCATAGATCCTGAGAAGATCCAATGGCAGGAGAGTTGTGGGTCTATAGAAATGTTAAAGCACAGTCACTTAGGAAATAAAGAAATAACCTAAGGTTTTGATCATTGATTTTTTGATATTTCTAGGGTATTAAATAATATTAAACTAGAAGTGGCCATTGGACAGGCTAGGCATACAAATTTGAATTTTTGGCAAGAGACAAAAAATAGCAACAGGACCAAAGTGTGAGAAGGTGTAGAGATGGGTGGAAGGATCAATTGCCCCTGTAGCAATAAGACCTCTTTTTGCATGATCTCAAATGAAGATTTCATCTGTAGTGAACTTAACTATCTTCCCTAATCCACTACATGTAATCTGAGAAATTGAGAGAAGGTTTGCAGAAAGAGATGGAACATACAATACATCATTGAATATACCATCTTGAATGCTAACTGAACATTTCCTATAGACTGGAAGGGCAATGTTATTCCCCATAAGAATATGAGGAATAGGAGAAGCCTTAAGAGTAGAGAAGACACCTTGAGAAGATGTCATATGGTGAGAAGCACCTGAATCCAATATCCAAGGAACCTATGATGGAGATGTAATGGAAGCCTATAATGCATGACCCTTTCCAAGATCTAATGTAGATGGTGAAGATGTGGAAGAAGACTAAAAGGTAGACCCGTGTAAGGTAGAAGAGGATGGAGAAGAAATAGTGTTCTTTTGAAGAAGAGCTTGCAAATCTATAATTTGTTTCTTGTCACCATCAAATCTCTTCTAAAAATAATTTTCTTCATCATGAGATCCTTTCCAACAATAGGAATAGGTAGAAGTCTCAGTCTTCTTTTTATCCTTCTTCTTAGAAGATGATGAACTAGTAGAAGAGGGATCTGATATCTGCTTTGACTTCTACTCCTGTGTATCCTTGGCAAGCAATGCCTATGACAGTGAACCTAAAAGTGAATCCATTTGAGTGATCTTGGACTATTCATGAGTTAACCAATCAAAAAATATCTCAAATGAAGGCATCCCATGTCTATCACCCAAGGCATCCATAGTGGAGTAGAAACTAGAAGAGAAAATCTGATACTATCCCCTCAACTTTGAGAGTATCAAAAAGATACACTCATCATCTATCTTGGTTTTCCCACATCCCTGCAAAAGTGTACATAGAGATTTGAACTTCATCAAGAAGTCCTAAATGGTGGGAAAGCTATTAGGTGTCAAAGAAGTCAACTCTACATCTAGTTGAAGTTCCTAGAACTCATTCACTTGGCCAAACAAAGTCTAAAATTTGAGCTAATAAGCTCGTGGAGTAGTAAAACCATCCAAGTGAAATAGTAGATTGTTTGAAATGGTTAGTACAATTAATCCCATGGCCTCATCCATTTTTTTCCTATGTTGAAGAACCTCAAAAGCTTGTGTAAGAATAGGTTTATTCTCATCTAGACATGACCATAAGCCTCTTAACATAAGAAGTTGTGTCATTTGTGCCTTCTAGGTGTGGTAGTTGTGTAGTGTGAGACAGTTCATAGATGTATTTGCCACTGAGAGAAAAAAAGATGGAAGTAGAAGGGTCTTATTTTGAAGTAAATTATAGAAAATAAAATGCTTCCCCCCACCCCACCACCACAACATATAAATTGGACACTCTTTACTAAGTGTGATTATAATAGCCAATTTAGAGCCTATTTATGAAAGTAGTATTTTTATCTACAAAACTTATAATCTAATTGTAGATCTAGAAAGTAGACAAAAAAAAATACACTTTCAAAAAAAATAGAACTTGATTATTGGTCTAGATGATCTTGTACTAAGCATTTGAAATGGAAAAAATCAAGAATTGCAAGTTGTAGCAAAATTCAAGAATAGAGATCTCAAACCACCTGCACCAATGTGTAAATCACAAAATTGTACCCCAAAATAAAAAAAATTGCTAAAAAAAAAAAGAGTCTGAATGAGGGAGATATCGCTATTTGAAAATCACCTCTGTAGTTATTTTTTATGAATTGCCACTGCACCTCAAAAAAAAAAAGCCCAAAAAATATTAGATATTTTATGTCAAACCCTCTTTTTCCTTTTTCTCTAAATACTGAAAAAATGCTCTTCCTCTTGATTGAAGAAAATATCACAAACAAACTAAGGTTTTTGTCTCCAAACCGTAGCTTAAAAAAAAATTTTGAATGAGAAGCAATAGGGAGGCTCTGATACCATGTACGAGTTGATAAAATTCAACTCCACAACTCACCAAGATCACCTATATGCAAATAGCTTGTTGAAGAGAAATCGAAGGAGCAAGAGCTTGAAGCAAATAATGCAAAAGAAAATATTTCACAATAGGAAAATGAAATTTCCATGTGAATTGATGATTTTACAATGAGAGAGAGACCAAATATAAAGGCCTCATGGAAGCTTGTAGAACAAGCTGGAAGGAGGTAGAAGATAAGGTTGACAGCTATGCACACTTCCACAAAAAGGTGGAATATGCTAGAAGGGAAGAAACTCCCATGTTGTCAATAACTAACCATTACAACTATTAAATACTAAATATTAAATAAATTCATTAACCTAAGTAAGCTTAAGTAAATAAAATAAATAAATAATTATTAATTATTTACTCTAACACCTATTGGTATTTCTAGTAGCCATAAAGTTGAAGCTACGAGAATGCTATACACAATGAGGTTGGCTATGGAGACTAGTTATCAAAATATTTGGATGGAAGGGGATTTGCTTAACATTATTAATATGCTCAATAATAAGAATCTAGTTACTTAGACTATTGAAGCAAGTATTATGAAATCAAAAACCTTATTAAAAAATTTGATAAAGTTATATTCTCCCATATTTTTTGAGAGGGTAATTTTGTTACCAATTGGATTGCCAACCAAGCTATCTATCAGGAAAGCAAGTTGAGGTGGCATACTAACCTCTGCAAGGATGTGGAGCTAGAAATAATTGTTAATTATGATAGGATACATGCTAGAGAAGGAAAGATTTCCTAAGATTGGAAAATTTATGAAGAAGAGTGGTGGGTTTACAAAGGACAGTTTGAGATTCCCTAGGAAGCACCTTTGCACTATTTTGACTTGTGTTTGGCAGGTAAGTAAAGTTATTAGTCCCTCAGTAATCTTCAATACTTTATTACCTTTTCCTATTTTCACTACTGTTGTGTTTTATAGAAAGTATCAAGGAGAATTAAGGTGGAAGAAGGGGCTAGTATTAGCAAGAAGGTTTTCAAGTGGGAGAGGACTAAGAAACATGTGGAGGAAATTATTAAATCTGAGAATTTGGACAATGATGAGAAAATAGAAATGGGGGATCTTAGTTCTAACCTTGACAGTTACTCTAGGAGTAAAGGGGTGTCTAGTGGTAAAGAAAATATGGAAGGAAGTAAGGATAGAAATATAGACTCAAATATGGGGTCAAAAACCCTCAGGGAGGATGATGATAAATAGAGTGATCTCCCTTCTCATAATTCCAATGAGGAGAAAATGGAGGATACAGGTAAGGAGAATGAAGAAAAAGGCCTTGTGGGTAAGGATAATAGCCAGACTAAATGTTAAAATGAGAAAAGCATAGAGAATATGGACATTAGTACCAATACCTAGATCAATACTATGACCACTTCTGAGCCTAGGAATGCGGTTGACAGGAGGTATGATTTCTAGGATGCTAAACTTTTCTTTCTTCACACTACTAAGATTAAAGTGGAGACTTCTCTTTAGAGTGATTCTTGGTTGTATAATAAAATAATGGTTCTTAAGAAGAAAATGTAGATTATGCAGAAATAATTGGATGTTGAACACACTAAGAGAACCTAGATGGAAGTGCAAATTGGTAGAATCCCTAGTAAGCTTAGAGAGTATGAACAATAGCTTTGTCAACTTATAAAGGAAAGTGGTCAAAAAATGGAACAGATCACCTCCAGTCTATGTGCAGTGGTAGCCAGTCTGGGTAAGAAGAGTAATGAGGAGATAATGTCTCCTAGTAGCTAGGATGGGGAGTCCATGTAAGCCTAGTAAGAGAACCAGATAGAGCATAAAGAAAAAGGTTATTGAGGCTCTTGAGGCTCCTATTCTTTCTTCGGCTGGCATTATTCAGAGTAATATAGAACTAGGTAAAGAGGTAGCAAATATTACCAAAAGAGTTGTTGTAGGTTTTGGCTATGGAATGGGTGTGTTGGTTTCTAGTCTAGGTGGTTTTTCTAGTTTTTCCCTTTTGCTTTCTAGCATGTTTAAAACTCTAGGTTCTAGGTCTTGGTAAAACTTGGTCATTTTTTATGGTTTAAGCTTTTGATTTTAGGTCCCTATAAAACTTGGTTTTTATGTTTTAAACTTTAGGTTTTAGGTCCTTGTAAAACCTGGTGGTGCTTTAATGTTTATCTTTAGCTTTTTGTAAAGGGTTTTGGGTCCCATCAAAACTATCTTTTACCATAATCTAAAACATTCTCAATTAATTGATATTTATTAATTGATTAATGCATCTTTTTGAACTATACAAATTCTCAATTTCCTAAGTCTTATTTTCCCATTTCTAGTTTCTAATGTACTAATTTCTATTTGTGTGGAATTATGAAATTTTAATTCAAATATTCCACCTAGTCTTGATGAATGGCCATTATGTGTCATATTTGACATATATTATTCCTTATGCATGACTAAAATAAGTCACATTCATCATAGATTCTTGTCTACAAGTGGATTTGATGTTTCATATGCATGTAATATATTCTTTTCCACTTTTAGACACATTGACTTATATGTGTCATAGAATCCTATAGGTGGCATAATGTTGAAAAGAGATTATTTGGAGTTTAGAAACTATCATGGAACAATCACTATTTTGTCAATGATGTCAAACTTGCTACTTGCTAGTGAGACAATTTCTTTTTGGTCTAAATTCTATCATTTGTTTGATTGATGAAGAGGATTTTAAAAGAGAAGATAACAAGAGAACCTAGAGAAAGATTTTTTGAAGTATAGAACCTATCATGGAAAAATCCTTATTTTGTCAATGGTGTCAAACCTGCTACTTACTAGTGAGACAATTTCTTTTTGGCCTAAATCCTATTGGTCATTTGTTTGATTGATGAAGAGGATTTGAAAAGAGAAGATAACTAGAGAACCTAGAGAAAGATTGAGTTATTTAGTGTATAAAAGGAGCTTTAATACCAAGTAAGACATTGATGATATTATGTATTTTTGATCTACTTAAGGAAAAAGTAAATAGTCACTTTAGCTAAGCCAAAAAGAAGTGTTTTCATAAAAAATGTCTACCAAGCCTAGCTGAGAAAGAAAAGTAAGTTGAGAAAATTCTAGTTTAGGCCAAGAAGAAAGCTAGTATATGCCAAGAATTAGTAAAATTTATTAATTTTTGAGCATCAGAAAATAATAGTAGTGACCAAGTTGAGAAGACGTAGTTTGTGTCAAGCAACCTAGTGTTGGATGAGCATCAAAAAATATTATTGTTGCGTGAATAGTGTAGATGTCAAGTGATGAAAAAATGTGTTAAATCAAGAATTTGATGAATTTGAGCTGACTATTTTGATTTCTTGAGTTATGTGAAGCATGTGGAAGATAAGTACGATGAGCTAGTGGTATAAAATTCAAGATAAACTATTTTGAGGTGAATTCAAGGAAGATTGTAGAAGAAGTTTTAAGAGGGACTAAAATAGAAAACTAGGTAGATTTATTGAATCTTACCTAACCCTAAAATTGACAATTATGGTTAAATGACAAAAGATCTAAATTCTCTATTTATAGAGATAATAGGGTAGAAGAAAAGGTTGTCATGTGTGAGAAACTAAGGAAGACAAGAAGTCTAGGGTGTTGCTTCATATGGTAGCCAAATAGAAGAGATTGCAATTAGCATACAAAGTAAGAAGTCTTAAGAGGTTAAATGCTTAAAGGATAAACAAACTATCAAAGCTAAAGAGTATGAATGCCAAGAAGAATGGAGGAATGAACCAAAGATCTATAATCTACAAATGAGTTGTATTTTATTGTCAGATTAAGTGCTCTTGTTACTTTCTAACAATTGTATTAGTCTGGATAAATCCTTTGAATTAAGGTTGACCTAATAGTCATTTGTAAATCCTTTAACTGGGTGAAATTCTAATGTAATTTTATAAAGTCCTCTAACAAGGCTCGCTCCTAATAGGATGATTGAGATCCTTTAACCAAGTCAACTTTAACAATGTGTATTGTAAACTTTAATAGTTTGGCCTTTAATAAGGCATCACCTTAGAAGAGTAAATTTGGGTAGCATGTTACTGGTGGTTTTTCTCAAATTGGGTTTCCACATAAAATCCTTGTGTCAAATTATGTTAATAATTTTTTAGTATTTCATGTTTACATTTCTACAAAGTTATTTTGACCTAGGATAGTGATCTACTAAATTAAGGTATTGGATGATATAATGGATGCATGCATGATATGGTTTTATGGATATGAATTTTTTAAGCACTAAAATTTTTTATTTGTACATTTGGACCTTGGATAACTAATTCACACCCCCCCCCCCCCCCCCCCCCCCACTATTTATTGTATATAATTCCAACATGTATTGCATCGTACTTGTCATAGATATTCTAAGGAATATTGTGCCAAGTTGCACACTTGAATTGACAAATGTCCATCTCATCATTCATGGCTAACCTCTTGCATTTTGGCTATAAATTGATCCATCTTACACTCATTTCCTCCTTAACAAACCATTACCTTAACATCTATGTTCTCTCAAATTATGCCCAAACCATGCTTCTAGTATTTCAATAGCATTCATCACTTTATCACTTTGTCATTTGCTTTCAAGTGTGTGTGCACTATAGGCAATTGAAGCTACATCAATAATGGAGAAGAAAGGACATGGGAACTACAATTGAGAAGGGGGTTTTACTTGTTTTAATTCCTTTACTTTCATTTGTTTTCATGGTAGATTAGATTGGTTTAGCATATGTTGATTGAGTTTGTGGTTAACCATAGTATGATATGTTTTAACCTATTTTCTAGTCATACACACCCATTTGTCTCTTGATTCCTTTTTCATTGTAGAATGTGTTGAACTCATTTTATATAAATTCACCTTCTCTATTTGATTTCAAGAACTTTAGACTCTTTCCTATTTCCTTTTCAACTCTATCCAATACCACTTATACATTTTCATTCACCACATTTTTCTTTTAGAAACAACATAGTCATCATTTTAGAAAAGTTATCAACAAATAGAATGAAATATGTGTTACCATAATAGCTTTGCACTCCAATAGGACCACATAAATTAGTATGAACCAACTCCATAATATCATCAAAATAATAAAGCTTTCTCTTGAAACTAGACTTTTTCAATTTACCCATTTGAGATTGTTTGCACATCACCTTATTAGGTTTTCTTAATCTCAATAACCCTCTAACTCTTTTCATCTTACTAACCAAATTATCAAATTTTACATGAAATAGCCTTTGATGCCATAGCCAAACATGCTAAAAATTTTCAAATAAAAATGTATTCTCAAATAGCCCTAGGTAGAAAATTTTACCTCTTGTTTTTTTCTTTCCACATCCAATTAGTTCACCACTAGCATCATATATCTTTTCCTTCTTGTTTTTGAATTTAGCTCAATATCCTATACTATTTAACTATGCCACACTCAACAAATTTTACTTTAGTCCATCAACCCAATATGCATTTTTAGATCTAATCTTATCATTCAATATAATTGATCCTTTAGCTTTCACATAACATGGTGTATCATTTCCAAACTTAACACTACTTCCATTATAATGTTCTAACTTCTCAAACTTACTAGTATCATCATTCATATGATGTGAGAAACAACTATCAATTGAATCCATTTATCATTCTTATTCATATGAGAAATAATGTAATGTTATCATCCTCATCATAATCATATTTCATTGAAACATAAACAACTTCTTCATCATGATCATCAAAATCACTACCAAACCCACTTCTTTAGAAATGTACCAAGATTTCTTACCTTTGTCTTTGTATTCAGTGTTGCCTTGGTTTTCTTTATTATCTATCCTTCCCCAGTACTTGAATTCTTTTCTTACATCCTTATCATATTTGTTAGGACATCTTGTAACAATATGACCAACCTTGTTACATATAAAAAATATTATAGGAAGTTTACCTTTGTATTTTTATTTTCCTCTCAGTAGTCTTCTGCCTAATAATGCTTCAAGTTCATCAAGGTCATCATTTGATTCACCATGACTTTTCATAGGTTTACTCTTCTTCTTTCTTCTAGATCCATCAAGGGTTAGTTGATCCTTAAAGTCATACTCAAAACTAGTAGGTGTTTAATTATCAAAATTTGACAATTCAAATGTAGTGAATCTACCAACTAGACTATCCAAGGTTAGATCATTACCAAGTGTAAATCTCAAATCTTGTATTGTAGAAACTCTAATAGCATGAATAGGAAGTAAAGTTCTCAATACATATCACAATCTCTTCAGGTATATCTCTTCTAGCTCCTATGATAGCATTCACCACCACTTTGATTCAACAACAATATTGTGTAATAGTCTCACCTTCTTTTATTATCATATCATCAAACCTTCCTCTAAGGATTTTTTTCCTTATCCCTCCATACATTATTTTCTCCTCCATGGATTTTTTCTAACTTATCCCACATTTTCTTCTAGTAGTCATTCCTTTACATCATCAAATTCAACATAACATAGAGTTGTGTGCTAATTCAATCATCATTTGGTTGTGATATTGTTTCTCTTTCATTTGTTCAACTATCATAGGTCTTGGTACCTCAATGTATTCATTGTCTAGGTAGTATGATGTAGAATCTCCAATACCAAATAATTGTAATCTCATTAGGTGTTGCCATGCTAGGAAGTTCTCCTTGTTCATCTAGGTATCTCTTTCTTGTACAACTTGATATTTAGCTATAAGTCCCTTCAAAATTTCCTTTCAAGCACCAATGTGCTCAACAAGCACTATCCTTCTTAGTCATTACTATCACTTGGATAATACTTTAACTTTCTCATCCATAACTAACACTCATCTTATACTATTATTTTGGCTTCTTCTTAAGTTCCTTAATCTTTTGTTTTAACTCCATTGATAGACCAACATTAGTACTCAGTCAAGCTTAGATTTTTACTCAAATTCTTATCATCTCATTCATACATCACTTTAATTTTCTTCTTTACTTTATGTAGTGATTGAACAGCACATTATCTTGTCAAATACAAAATTATCAAGTGCCCAATGTAATTCCATGATTCTTAACCTTTTTTTCTTCTCAACAACTTGACTAGCTCACCTTTCTATCTCCTCTTTCCAAATTCTCTTCATCAATCAAATGATATGACACTCTAAACTATTAGTAAATATCTCTCCAATAGGTTTGACATCAATGAAAACATAAAAAAATGTTTCAATTGTGATTTCCAATAGATATCATCAACAATTATTTCAGCTAGCAATATATTATTCTTAGATTCACTTTTTAAGTACATATTTCTATTATCATTAGTTCTAACAAAAGAAATTTTCACTAAATATGTATTTAATATTTCATACCATATGCTAGGAGCCTAGTCCAAACTATACAATTTTTTGTGCAACTTACATACCATGTTCTTGCTAGGTTCAACAAATCCTTCAAGTTGTCAAATGTAGACTTCTTCTTCCAAGATTCCATTCAAAAATGAAGATTTAACATCCATTTGATATACCTTGAATCCTTTGTAGGTAGTATATGCAAGTAATTTTCTTACTCCTTCCAACATTGCAACTAGGGTAAATATCTCCTCATAGACAATTCCTTCCTCTTGTGTATCCCTTATAAACTAATCTTTCTTTATTCCTTGCAAATTTACTTTTGTCATTCACCATGTTTTTGAATACCCACTTTTCTCAAATCACATTCATATCCTTTGGCCTTCATACTAATGTTAATATCTTGTTCTTCTCCATCTAATCAATCTCCCCATTCATTTCTCTAATCCAATCTTCATTCTCCAAAGAATGTTTAACTATTTTTGGCTTAGACTCACATAGAAAACATGTATCATTCTTCAATTTGTTTCTTATCATGACTCCTAAATATTTGTCTCTAATGATTTGATCTAGTGTGTGGTCTCCTCTTATATTTTTCTAAGATAGGTTCAGATCTTCTTTCTCCTTATGGAAATTCACTTGGTCCATCTTGCTCAACTCCTCTAGATATCTCTTATTGTAATTGAACTCCTTTATCTGGTGTTCAGTCTCCTCTCTCTATGACTTAACTCCTACAGCTTGATGCTTAGTAGCTTGTTGAGTCTTGACAGAGCTTGATACTTGTCAATGTCAGCTTGCTCATGCTTGATAGTCTCCTTCTCTAGTTCAAGTAAAGTACATGGTTCTCCTTCATATTTGTATTCAAAATTTATGTAATCTTCAAGTTCCTTCTTGCATTCATCTTTATTATTTTTTGTAAATTCATGAACTCTAACATTTACACTTTCCACAATTTTTTTAGTGTTAGTATTCAAACACTTGTATGCCTTGTTTTTAGTGTAATATCCTAATAATATACCTTCATCACTTTTTGCATAAATTTTTCCTTTCCTTGCATCTTTTAGTATATAACACTTGCTTACAAGAACTTTGAAATATTTGACATTAGGTGCATAGACATACTACAGTTCAAAAGGCATTTTGTGTGTCTCTTTCTTGAATTGAACTTGATTCAATGTATATATAGTAGTATTTATAGCTTCTCTCCAATGTTTTTGTGAAATATTATTTTCCATCGTTAGTGTTTTTGCATAGTCCATGATTGATTTATTTTTTCTTCCAATTGTTCAAATTTTTGATGGAGTCCTTGGTGCTAACATTTTTCTTTTTATTTCTTTGTCATTGTAGAATGTATTCAATTTCTAATACATGAATTCACCTTCTCTATCTTATCTCAAATATTACAGATGTTTACCTATTACCTTGTCAACTCTCTCTAGATACTACTTAAACATTTTAAAAGCATCATATTTTTCTTTAAGAAACATTATAGTCATCATTATAGAGAAGTCATCAAAAAATAGAATAAAGTACTTGTCACCATAATAGCTTTGCACTCCAATAAGTCCACATAAATCAGTATGAAGCAACTCCAAAATATCATCAGAAGAATAAGTCTTTCTATTGAAACTAGACTTTATATGTTTTCCCATTTGACATTGTTTGCATATCACCTTATCAAGTTTTGTCAATCTTGGTAATTCTCTTACTCTTTCTATCTTACTAATTCTTACCAAATTATTAAAGTTCACATGACATAACCTCTTATGCCATAACCAAACATCTACAAATTGTGCAAATAAACATGTATCTTTAGATAGGTCTAGATAGAACAAGTTACCTCTTGTTCTCTATCCACTTCCAATTAGTTCACCAATAGCATCAAAGATTTTTTTCCTTCTTGTTTTGAAATTAAACTTACTGGCCTAAACCATTCATCTATGTCACACTCAAAAATTTATATTTTAGGCCATCAACCCAATAAGAACTGGCACATCTAATTTTTTCATTCAATATAATTGATCCTTTACCTTTAACATAACATGGTACATCATTTCCAAACTTAACACAACTTCCATTATAGAGTTCTAGCTTTTCAAAAGTACTTTTATCACTAGTTGTATAATGTGACAAACCACTATTGATTATATATTTATCATTCTTAATCACATGTCAAATAAGAGCAATTTTCTCAAGTTTTTCATCTTCATCAAATCTTTCACTGTCACATAAATAATCTTTTCATCATGTTCATCAAAATCACTATCAGAACTATCTTCTTCAACAATGTAACAATATTTCTTACCTTTTCCTTTGTAGTATTTGTTACCTTAATTGTCTTTATCATCTATCCTTCCTTATTATATTTTGTCTTTCCTTTCCTCCTTTTCATCTATGTTTTGTAGCAATATGACCAACTTTACTAAATGTGTAATAGATTATAGGAATTTTACCTTTGTATTTCCCTTTTCCTCTTGGTAACCTTCTTGCTAGTAATACTTCTAGATCATCAAGATCATCATTTTATTCAATGTCATTGTCCAAAGGATTTCTTTTTGAACTTTTCTTTCTTTTAGATCTGTCAAGAGTTAGTTGAGACTTGAAAGAGCATTCAAAATTAGAAGGTTTGTAATTATCAAATTTTGACAAGTCAAAGGCAATGAGTCTACCAATTAGACTATCCAAGGTCATGTCATTATTAAGTTTAAATCTCATTTCTTGTATAGAAGATACTCTAATTACATAATTATGAAGTAAAGTCTTCAATACTTTGTTGATCATGGTCTCTTCTGATATGTATGCTCTAGCTCCTCTAATTGCATTCACCACTTCGTTAATTCATCCATAATAATATGCAAAATTTTCTCCTTCCTTCATTCTCATGTCATCAAACTTACCTCTTAGAATTTATGCTTTAGTCCTCAACACATTTTTCCTCCTCCATGAACTTATACTAATTTATCCACATTTTATTTGCAATAGTGTAGTCATTTACATCATTGGACTTAGTATAACTTAGGGAAGATGCCAAATATATCATCATTTGATTGTGCTCCTAATTATCTTTTATTTTATCAATTGTCATGGTTATAGGCACTTCAATGTTTTAATTGGCTAAGTAATATAGTGCAAAATCTCCAACTCTAGATAGATGCAATCTCATCAAATTTTTCCATGTTGGGAAGTTCTCTTTGTTTATTTTGGGTACCTCTCTCTTATACATCTTCATCTTTATCTTAAGTCCCTTAAAATTCCTTGCAAGAACCAAAGATCTGATACCAATTATTAGAATTATTAGAATAATTGAGGGTGAATTAGTTATCCTCAGATCCACAAGTACCCATTCAAATTTTAACAATTTATTCAAACTCTTAAATCCACTTGACCAATATAGAAATTCATCAGTAATTCAACTAATTTTTCACATCACTAGCTCTATTTTTAGTATATGTTTAATAACAAAAACATATAATAGTAAATAGAATGAAACATGAAAAAAAATTCACACAAGTTTGACACCAGTATTTAACATGGAAACCTAGATTTGGAAAAAAAAACCACGAAGTAACATGCTACCACTTTTTCAATCTTTTGAAGTGAGCTTGATTAAGAGAAAATCCTATTAAAAGTTAGAAAAAACACTATTAGGTGTAACCCTAGTAAAGGATTTAATCACCCTATTAGGAGTGGCCTTGTTAGAGGTCTTTAGATAATACCATTAGAATGTCACCTTGATTAAAGTATTTACAATATAACTATTAGGTCAACCTTGATTAAAGTATTTTAGTGCCACAATAGCTAGAAAGTAATAGCTAGGTTGATTTGATAAAATATATCTCACTTTGCAAATTTAGATCTCCATTTGGCTCATTTCTAATTCATTAACTAGACTTCATCACATTCTCCATCTCTTATCTACTTGGCAACTCTTCAAGAAAACTTGCTCTTCACCAACATTTCACTTTTCCTCTCCAACTTTTTTCTCCACAATTTTTTTAATTCAGTATCCAAACACCTAGCATAAAATATCCCTTGTGTCTCCTTAAATAGATGGGTTTAGTAGATCTTAGGGTTTGATTAGATTCATTTATTATGTCCATCATTTTTTCCTTCTTCTTCTTTCCTAGAACTTATGGAAACTTCTCATGAAACCCTCACCTTATATCACTTAACAAACTCAATTCATGCATCAAATGCACCATCTCATCAATCCTTATCATTTACACATTTTTACCAATTCATAAATTCAACAATGTTAGCCTTAGATCTTGATTCTTTCACAAACTATTAATTTCCTAACACTTTGTCATCACTATGTTCTTCAGCTTGGAATGACTAGGTATCTTTGTCTCTACAAATTTGTCTCACTCAACTTACATTGGTTCACTTGGCCTTCACTATTCTTGGTCACTATTAATGGTTTTTTAAAACTATAGGTTTTAAAAACCCAATGATGAGAATAAATTACATCTAGGGGCAGCTAATTCCCATGTTCAACATACCCATTTAGACATCAGTGCCAACTATAAGGCTATACTCCTTCTTTAAGATCTACAAGACCTAGGTGAGTGAACCTTTGATTCATTCATATGGTACTAGTTTCAAAGCATATAATTGAATCCTATTTAGTAGATAAAACCCTAAATCTTATATTTCTTATGCAAAACATCATAGACATAAAATATCTAATAACATGACTCACAAGCTTGATTCAACATAAAAGGGAAAAAACTTTGATTAATGTGATTGATTTTAGCATAACCAAGACATGAAAAACAAACACATAAATCATGTAGCTGATCAATGCCTTATCTATTGGAAAATTCCACAAGTTACTAATACACATCCTTGGAAATTATTGATAATGTATCTCATTTATCAAGATTTTAGATCTATCCATTCACCTTATGAATTAGACATCTACATCAATTTTTAATTGTGTGCTTGACCTATCCTTCTATAAAATCTGCAACCCTATCAAATATATCAAGAATTCACTTGGCTCTCTATTCTGACAACAAAACATATTGAGACATACAACTTAAAAGGAGTTGCAACTAGGTTTAAGCTCTTTGTTTAGAAACCACAAAATATTACAGACAACTTAGATAGGAGACAAGAAATCAATCTAAAGATAATACTCAATTACTAAATTTTATTTATTTTATTGAAACAAATACATTAGGATGCATGAAAAATGACTTAGAAAACAACTGAATAGGCTAAAGATATCACTAAAACTAAATAACTATTATTAATTACAAGAGAGAAATGTTGGGTATGATTGGTGGGATCATAGCTAGAGCTCTACTCAATAGTCTAGAAACAAACAACCATCAACAACCCTAGAGAAAGAGAAGAGAAGAGATTATAAAGAATGGAAGAAATCCTAGTTCTATTATGATGTTACCATTTGTCCACTTGAAGAACCTCCATCTACTGATGAAAAAAATCTCTCTACTCTCTTCTTGTAACTAAAAATTAGATCTTCATCAATGTTGTTGAAGAATGCTTGAAATATCTTTAGAATGATGGAGAACACAACTAACTACAAAAGATGTTGAATCTAATACTTAAAAAAAGAGCCAAAACATTTGCCAAATGACTTTAGAGGAAAAATGAAACTCTTCAAACATTTTCCCCTAAATATGGAGCCAATAAACTCCTATTTCTACTCTCTAACTAATTCTAAAGCTCAATCATGAAAAATACTCATTTTTGCTAAGAAGGCTTAGGAATTTACAAAACTTCATATAACTTATTCCATTGAATACATGCACACATTCTGACTATAGATTCAAAAAACTTGTCTTCTCCCATTTCTAATGGTATATTGTACTCCAAATTTTGGATAAAAGTGTCCCCTCTAGTGTGCATTTGAAAATCCCAAGCCCATGGCTATGAATAAGACATTTTAAAAGGAAAAATTTAAAAATTTATATAGTTTGAACAATGCAAATAATCAATTTCGTTTTAAATTTTCATCTCTGAATGAGCATTTAGTTTGGGAAACAATTAAATTTTAATATTCATTTTATACCTAACCTTATCCCTCCATTTCGACTTGGGTGCCACATGGCATATTTTCATTCATCAACTTCACATGTCACACGGCCCACATTTCCCTAAGCATAACATCAAAATTTTTGATTTTTTTGCCTCACTATATTATGCTCCCCCAACCATATGCCTAGATGTATCTTCTTACCTGATATTACAATGAGCAAGATCGTAACACATCAACTTTTGACTTTTGAGTCTATCTAAAATCTCATAACATTGTAAGTCCATCTTCTTAGGTATGTGATTGTGAAACATTATAACTCCATTTTCTTGGATTCACAAACTTACAAAAACCTTCTAAATGCACCACATGTTAGTATACATTTCATTGGATTTGTTGATCCAAACTTAGTCTCACATCTTTCCAACTAGTCATGGCCCCACCACACATGACTTGGTCTTGCCTTCAAAGTGTGTCTCTTAAAGATAATTGTATATTTTTCCTTTGAGTTTTTAAATACCAAATAATCACATCCCCCAAACATTGTGGGACATTTTCTTTTTAACTTTACATCTTTCTCAACTCACCATGAGCTTTCTAACTGCTGTTCTATTGATTCTTTAGTTCTAGTTGGAGTGCCCCATATAAAATTGTAGAGGGAAAAGGAAACTTATAAAAAAGGTAGTTCTAGGTACACTCATAAAGATCCATGTCCTTAAGAATACACCTGGGTCTAGCAGCATAGGTAAAGGCATGAGTAAAGGCATAGGACAATTGCATCATGAGAATATGGGTTGAGGAATCATTCTAAATTGGTAAAGAAATGAGACCATTCAATTATTTGGGGATTCTATTGAATCACTATTCTCTTCCAAAATTAGAACTCTTGTAAAAATTGTGTTTAGAAAACTCAAAACATGACTTTGTTGTGCATTGAAATAAAGGATGATGTTGGGAAGAAAAAGTAGTGGAGGGGAGGTAAGATAATCTTTATTGCATTGTGTCTACAGGAAAAACCGAGCCCTTGTTGACTACCCCACAATAACTTATTAGGAAAACCTAAAAGGGTATTCGATGGCATTGATCAGATGTTTTAGCTTTCAAAGTTAGAAACTATTGGGACAATCTAGCTATGAAAATGTTGATGGAACTTTATATCTCACATATGAATTAGTGCACAAATTTATGCTCCCTTCATTGCAAATTTTCAACAAAACACTCAGACTGCTTGTTGTATTTAAGGCACCTAATTACATGAGCCAAACAATAGACAAAAAGCTACAAGATATTATAAAGCTAAAGTCATTTCTTAAAGTCTCCTACCTAGAGAAACTCTGGCTTAAAACCACCTGGCCTAAAGCCATTTCCAACTAGGCACCCCCCTATTTCACTACTCTCTTATTCCTTAAATTCTTGGAGGGAATAAAGGTAATTTCTTTAACAATATTTTTGTCTATATAAATGTCAAGTGTCATGTGGGAATAATACCTCTCTGTCACCTGATGAGAGGAATTCTTGATAGTCTTTGTTCTAACTCATCCCATTTTGATGTGAAGTAATGTAGTTGTCTTTCTTCAAATTGATTTTTAAAGCTCTCCCTCCACAGTTTTGACAATACTCTAAAGTAGACACAAAACCTTGGAAACTCAACCCCACCAGTTGCCAATCTTAAGTTGGTGATGAGGAGTATCTAAATTCATTTTGACTCACATCCCTTCACAAGAAGATTGTAAAGAGAATTGACCTTGTAATAGAGCCTGATATATGGTAAAATAATCATTAAGCTGAGCTAAGAAATCACTTGCTTGTGATTCATTCACCTTGGTATAATATATGTAAATCAAAAGACTCCATGAATAAAGTTCCTAATTTGGTTGTTGTTGTAGCAAGTGACACAACATTGTCAAATGGATTAGTTTACATCCAACTAATGGAAATAATACAACACACACAACTCATGATAAAGCTGTTTAGATAGTCACTTTAGTTTCATTATTGAGATGTATTTTAATCATTGTAAAGCCTTGGACTTCCCTAGCAATTCAAAAATACATCCTCTATTGAACATTATATGTTTAGTCCCTTACACTGTTTGATCTCAAAAGGTTAGATACTCAAACCAATGCTAACCTCTTACCTAACTATAATTTCTAACTCCCAAACTTAATCTGCCTAATGGAAATCGCCGGCCCCCAAAGTGGGCCCAACTGAAAAAAAAGGAATTGAAACATTTGATCCTTCAAACTGATCAATTAATCACCTAGCACTAATTAAAATCAAATTCGACCACTAATTGATCATTAAAACTGAGTTTTATCTTACTTTTGTAATGTGTAATTTTCTAACAGGAAGGCCTATGAGCTAGCTTTAAAAACTAATTGAATCAAAAAATTGGGCCCTAAGATTTAGCATATTGATTATTTGTTCCACATTTTCTTACCCTATCAAATTTCATATCATGATAAAATCTAGATCAAAATATACTGACTGTCAAAGTTGTCTTTTCTAAACTATGTACAAACAAACATGTTAGAAAAAAATAGTGTGTTTGGTTTTGGCTTTGAAAATAGGTCAAATTGACATTTGGGGGCACAAAACCTAGGGCTATAGTTTACTCTGATGAGGAGAGTATAAATCTATTATTTGGGCTCATAAAAAATAGTAGGGGAAAATTGGCAAATGTTCGAAGTTGGGTACTCAAAATTGCAGAACTAAAAACTTTAGCATAACAATAATTTTCACAAACATAATGTACTAGGAAAGTATGAAGATGGATTCATTAAGACTTGCAAATTGGAATACTTAAAGAATTTTTGGAGTATGACATATTGGAATAATTTATTTAGTTTCATCTATCATAAATTATGAGTTATGATGTCCCAAACAAGGCTACTAATCAATCTACACCTTTTGACACCAGTAAGACTTTATAAATTGCATTTTGAATTGCATTTGTAATCTAGTCAAATGGATTCTTCATAGGATCAAAATTGAAACATAGCAAGTATTTGAACTCTATAAATAAATTCAAGATAACTTTTCTCATTAGGGTCAACTGGGTTAAAGTTATAACTAGTCAAACAGGGCTTCCCAAAATTTTGAGAAGTGTGCATTAGGATGGCAATAGTAAACAACCAACTTTGAGGGATTCAAAACCTAGCCAAAATATAGCAAAATGACTTAAAAATTGAAACATGAGTTCTCTATTATTCTTACTAAACATGCCCAAAGTGGCAAGTCATGAAACTTTACTAGGTGCAAGATATTCAAATGCAAACTAGGCTTCTTGTTGTTGTTTGATGCTTGAGCAAAAATGTAGATCTGAACAATGCTCAAAATAATGCTTCAAAAAATGATTCAGAATGGAAATTTATCATCATTGGATGCATGGTTATGTTGAATTAAACGTATTATAAACATAAAACACATCCTATGCCTCAAAATGATAGTGGGCTACACATGAACAAAAAGCTCTTTTAAGGGCCCAATTTGACTCAAAATTTTAAATTGGTACTCAAAACAAGGATGCAATTTTGAGTCCCATCAACTACTATAGTTTTCTCCTCATATTTCTCAAATTTTACCATCACCCAAATAATACTTTTCTCTCAGCTATTACTTAAGTTCCTTAATCTTCTACTTCAACTTCTTCATTGACCTAGTAAATTGTCACTCGGTCAAGCTTAGTATTTTACTCAACTTTTTTATTTCTATCAAATATATCTGCTACACTTCAACTCATATTTCTTCTTCACTTCATACAATGATCAAACAACACATTATCATGTCAAAGACTAACTAATCAAGTGCACATTATAATTCCATCATACTAACTCCTTTCTACTCAACACCTCAACTAGTCCATCTTGTTATCTTCTCTTTTCAAATCTTATTAATCAATCAACTAATATGTTACTCTACATTGTTAGCAAATATCTTACTAGTAAGATCTGGTGTCAATGACAACATAATAATTGTTAAAATTGTAGTTTCCAAAAAAGGTTGTCTCTACTAAAAGTATAGAATGAAAGAAACATTTTATTAAGAAAAGCATTTATAATATCCTCCTCTTTCTCTAAAATATCAAGGATGAATGTGTCATTTACAATGGAAGTGTCAACTACTGTATCATCTCCTTAGACCAAAATTATGTCATGAGAGAGAAAATAATCAACATGGCATCTAGTGTCTCATCCCAAATAGTATCAATATTGCAATTTTTTTTAAGTACCATTGTAATTTAGAAAAGTCTTATTCTTAGAAGGAAAGGTATCACAATTTGAATGTTGCAATGGAGACCCATGGGGGAATCACATATCAAGAGAAGAGTTGATATAAATCTTCAACAATTTTCTCTCAAGAGAGAGGTTGAAAAAAGGGTTAAAGATATCATCTTGTAGCAATATAACCTTATTGAGAGGGAAACTTTTAGGAGGGAGATAAAGTGATAAAAGGAAAGATAAATAATTATCATTGTGAGAGAGCATATGCATTACAAGAATGATGTAAAAAAAAACATGAAATATAGTTTTTTTATTTTGAATATAAATGCATCAACAAGAAATATTTAGTGCATGAAATGAAGTATATATTGTTTTTTCTCATGAAATACAAGGAGCTAAATTATAAAAGTGCAAATATTATCTTATGTAAATGCATACAAAGTGAATCTAGATATATAAAGAAATCTAGCTACCAAATGAGGTGTAAATAATTAATTTTTTGGGTTCACCAAAATGTAATGGGCAAACCAATGCATACAATGTGAAGTTCCAAAGGAGATTTAACTACCACATCAAAAGATATAAATTATAGTGGTGGGTTCACCAAAATATAATGGGTGAATCTATGTATACAATGTAAAAATGAAAAGGATATCTAATTACCACATCAAAAGGTTTGAATCATGAAAATGGTAGGCTCACCAAAATATAATGTATTTAGTTGGGTTACACAGCAATAAAAATGGGATATCCTAAATTTGAACACAAAAATATAGGAGGAATACCAAGATTCCTCCAAAAGGGATATTTCATTAGTATAAATAGAGGAACTAATGTCTAATTTATCTTCTCAATGTGGAATTCCCTTGGGTTTTTTTCCCTCATTTTCCTAAGAAAAGGAATCACAATTTAATGGAAGTAGATTGACTAATTGAATCTATCAATATATATATATATATATATATATATATATATATATATATATATATATATATATATATATATATATAGGCTCACCAAAATATAATGTATTTAGTTGGGTTTCACAACAATAAAAATGGGATATACTAAATTTGAACACAAAAATATAGGAGGAATACCAAGATTCCTCCAAAAGGGATATTTCATTAGTATAAATAGAGGAACTAATGTCTAATTTATCTTCTCAATGTGGAATTCCCTTGATTTTTTTCCCTCATTTTCCTAAGAAAAGGAATCACAATTTAATGGAAGTAGATTGACTAATTGAAATTCAAGATATATATATATATATATATATATATATATATATATATATGTATGTATGTATGTATGTATGTATGTATGTATGTATGTATGTATGTATGTATGTATATGTGTGTGTGTGTGTATGTATATATATAATACATATATATAGATACATATATACATACACACACACACACATATATACATACATACATACATATATATATATATACACACACATATATATATACACACACACACACACACATATATATATGTATATATGTACATATAATATATATATATATATATATATATATATCTATATATATGTATGTATGTATGTATGTATGTATGTGTGTATATATATGTATGTGTATATATATGTATATATATACATAGATATATATATATATAGTCTCACCAAAATGTAATGTATTTAGTTGGGTTACAGAACAATAAAAATGGGATATACTAAATTTGAACACAAAAATATAGGAGGAAAATCAAGATTTTTCCAAAAGGGATATTTCATTAGTATAAATAGATGAACTAATGTCTAATTTATCTTCTCAATGTGGAATTCCCTCGGGTTTTTTCCTCATTTTCCTAAGAAAAGGAATCAAATTTTAATGGAAGTAGATTGAATAATTGAAATTCAAGATATATATATGTATGTATGTATGTATGTATGTATGTAATACATACATACATACATATATATACATATACATATATATATATACATATACATATACATATATATATATATATACATATACATATATATATATATATATATATATATATATATCTACACACACATATATATGTACATATATATATATATATATTATATATTTTATATATATATGTATGTATATATGTGTGTGTGTGTGTGTATGTGTGTATGTATCTATGTATGTATATATACATATATATGATAGATAAGCACATAAAAGGACTAGATCTAATATATTAGCATAAGTAATATTAAATGAAAAATGAGGATTCAAACTCACCTTAAGGACCAATGGGAGGGGCCAATTGAAATTTTAAAATTGACTATCAGACTATGTTAGAAATTTGAACAAAACTTGATCTGTCACCCTAAAATTAAGATTTATTGATCCAAGGAGTTTGGGTCCCTCTAGTAAAGGATAACATGGAGGTTCAAGATTTACTTGGGGTCAAGTGTGCCATGGGTTGGGTTCAACATTGACCTCAACATGCTTTACACAAAAATCATTGATTCAAAAAGTATGACATAAGCGTAAAACCCTCATTTTGAAATTTGAATTCGCTACTATGAAAACATGTAGATCATCCCTTGGTCATATAAAAAATTACTTTTTATGTGAGGGAGGGGAATTCCCTTGGTGAATCCCCCATTCACTAATTAACCTTTAAATGATAATGAATGCAAAAGAAAGAAAAATGTAAATATTTACCCTACCATGTCAATCTCTTTGGATGAATCAAGATCTTCTATCTATAGATAAATGGATGCATGTAAGATATAAAATGGTAATGTAGGATGTCCTCAAAAATCAAATAGAGCTACAAGTACCAAATCAAGTACCTTAACTTGTTCAGCATCCAAATGTCTCTACATAATCTCCATTTTATTTTTGAGAGTCATTATTTCATTATACATGCATGAGTCACCCTAAATAGAAGTCTCTACCTTGATCTTAGCAGTGTGAAGATAGGAGAGATTAGCATCATTCTTACTATCATCCACATTCCTAGGCTTAGAGGAAGTTATAGTATTAATCTAAGTATTAGTATTTATGTACATATTCTCCATCCTTTCCTTGTTCACCCCTTTACTTTGGCTATTATCCTTACCAATAGGGTCTTTGTCTTCACTCTCCTTACCCTTTTCCTCCTCCATTTTCTCCTTGTTGGCATTATGTGAAGGGTGATTACTCATTTTATCCTCCTCCTCCACATGGTTCCATGACCCTATATTTTTGTGATGACTTCCCCCAATGATATATTTTTTGGTAGACACCCTTTACTCCCAGAATACCCATCCAAGTTAGAGCCAAAATCTCCCATTTCCATTTTCTCATCATTGTTTGTATCCATCTTTTCATTATTATCTAAATTCTTAGACTTTATTATTTCCTCAACATGTTTCTTAGTCCTTTCTTGTTTTGAAACCTTTTGTTCACACTTGACCCTTCTTCAACCTTAATTCTCTTGGGGTAGTTCTCACTACTAGTCCCTTTCCTTTTCTCTTTGATTGGGTAGGGCTTTATAGCCTTACTTTTACAATAATTTTCAATCAGTAAAATTAATCCTTCATGCAACATAGGATGAGACTCTTTTTTTCTATGTGCATAAAGGCTAAGAAGCAAAGAGTATTTTAGAAAAAATGGGAAGGAAATCCTATCTTTGTGCCTAAAATGATTTAGGAAAACAAAGTGAAATTCAAATCATGAATGTTAAATATTGGTAAAATTTTCATTTCAGTAGGAAATTCTACTTCATAAGTATTTCTGTAATCATACATTTCCATTGTCTTGCATTATCTAAACTTCTTCATTCTTAGCTTATTATATTTATTCACTAGAAACATATCCTTCCTCAAATGAACCATGACTTCATCTCCAATCTAAAATTACTTATACCTCATTTTCAAATTTTCCTTAGCCTTATAATGTATATTCATCTATGTAATTTTCTTCCTTACCTCCTTATGGATGTTCCTCAAATTTTCATCAAAATCTTAAGCTTTAGCACTACTTATTTCTCCTTTATCCAACTACCTCAATTTAGAATCATTTCTAGTACTACTCCCATATATAATTTGGAATGGTGTTTTACTAGTACTTTTGTTGACAAAATTATTGTATGCAAATTTTGCCTATAGTAGGATCAGATCCCAGCCTTTTGGCTTATCTCCAACCAAACATCTCTACCAATTCCCAAAACTCTTATTCACAACTTCTATTTTTCCATCACTTTGTCGATAATCCAATGAATTGAACTTCAAATCTATCTTCAATTTCTTCCACAATGTATGCCAGAAATTCCTAAGAAACTTGGTATCTCAATCAAAAACTATGCTCTTTGAAAGACCATGTAGTCTCACTACTTTTCTAAAAAATAACTCTACCACATGAAGAGCATATCTAGTCTTCTTGTAGGAGATGAAATGTGTCATCTTTGAAAATCTTTCAACCACCACAAATATTGAATCATGCCCTCATTGTGTCCTTGGTAAGCCAAGAATGAAATTTATGCTAACATCTTCCTAAGGCTTCTTAGGGACAAACAATGGCTGATATAACCCCATATTTTACTTCACTCATTTCTCCATCTAACATACTTTGCAAATATTTACAAACTTCTTCAAATATTTTTCCAACTATGGCCATTAATAATTCTTAGCAACCAAAGTGATGGTTTTATTCTAGCACAGTGTTCGTCTAATCCTCCACTGTGCTTCTCCTTGATGAGATTCTCTCTCATAGAACTCTTGGGAATGTACAACTGACATCCCTTGAACAAAATACAATCTTGGATTATGAATTCCAACCACTTTTCCTTTCAAGCTTAAAAGGTTTCATACAATCTTTCCAAGCTTCACCAAAATCAATATCCTCAAGACATAAATGATTGAGTTCTTTGAGCCCAACCACCTCACTTTGCATTTATGTCATCAAAATGTGTCTTCTACTAAGAGAATATGCAACTCTATTAGGTTTTCTACTCTTTTGTTTCAAAATAAATGTATAACTCTACAAAAACTCAACCCACTCCAAATGCCTTTGATTCATTTTTCCTTGCCTATTCATATATTTCAAAGCTTGGAGATCAATATATAAAACAAACTCCTTAGGAAGAAGATAGTTTCTCCACTACTTGAACTATAGCATGAAATTCCTAATCATAAACATAAAAACTTATTTTGGCATCATTCAATTTTTCATTGAAATAAGCAATAGCTCTAATTTCTTATCTCAAAATGACTCCTATTGTAGTACCACTAGCATCAAAATCTACTTGAAACACCTTATTAAAATATAGAAGTGCTAAAATAAGTTTCACTATAACTTTCTATTTCAATATATTAAAGATCTTATCTTCTCTGATAGTCCATTTAAATTGTTTTTTATCTCCTCTCATTTTTTTGGTCAAGGATCCACAAATATTTCTAAAACTTTCTGATAAACTTTCTATAAAAACTAGCTAGCCCATTAAAAGATCTTACCATTATTGTTGTAATGCCCCGCCAAGGGATCCAAATAATTTATTTATTAATTAAATCTATTTATTAAGACTTAATTAATAGAAAATTCACCATAGACCTCTAGGATAAAACATAAAAACCCATCATAGAACAATTCACACAAAATCAGTCTAAAGGGTTAAAAATTACGAAATATGTCATCCGACACATTCGGTGGGTAAAATATCTAGATACTTGTCCTACTTCACTAGAACAAATAGTTTTAAGGGTTTGGGATTTGGACTTGAGAATTTATCTCCCTTCTCTTATCATTGAGATAGTCTAATAGGGTACGCTCATCCTGGCAATTCAGGGAAGTCGATACCCGATACCTACAACTTGCATAAAAACCATGCATGTACATACAATATATATAATGCTAAGTTAAATAGGCAATGGTAGAAAGTGGTGCATCATGTAGATCTCAACTAGCAGGTGACTACCACTCCCTTCCTTAACCATATCAAAAATGCCATACAATAAGAACAAACATGCACACCATACACATGCAAGTATGGGGTAAGTATCCATAATAAAACACATGAGATAATAAACCATCTAAGTAATCATCATCAATGACTAAAATCAATGTAATGATCATCATGCATACATGAAATGTAAAGTCTAAATGATCTCATCATATATTAATTGAATCCATAACATAATGTCTGATAATCTCAAAAAAATACCACTAATCCATCAACATAAAACTAGTCTAGCATAGTTTGATAATAATAACAACAATGTGTCCAGAAAGATGTGAATGAGGGCAGGCACTACATCAAAGGAAAACTTTTATCCATCCAAAATAATACATGTGTTAGGAAAAAACATACAAAATGATCCTCCATTCTTTATCCGAATTTGAAAACATAAACTGAGACCTCTACATTTAATTCAAAATGTAATTTTTAGCAAAACCAAAACATGTGCTTGCATTGTGTATTCTTTATGCTATTTGTTTTGGGTTTTGGGTTGACTAGTGTTGACCAGTTATAGGATGTCTACTAGAGGCTTGGGGGTTATGATTGTGATGTCGTGATGATGTCTTATTTCTGATCTTTATAAACCCAACCATGGTTATGTGTGGAATGCTCTATGTAATGTTTATAATTACTTATTGTTATAGTTGAGATTCTATGTATGAGACACTTTACCTAATCATTTTTGAGTCATCGATTAGTTATCCTTGGTTATTTTCTAGTTGCCATGATGGGACTGAAATGTCAATTTATGATGTCATGTTTTGACTCAACCATTTTGGAGTCTTTGATCAGTATGATTTGAGATATATTTTGGTTATTGGGAACCAATGGATACTTTTGATTATCAATGATGTTCCAGTTGCCAATAGAGAGTTGTTGTGGTCATGTTTTTCTATGGATGTTGCTCATGGAGATTTGATACTATTTGATGTTCTTATTATGGGTTATCTTTTGTGATTTTTTGAGATTTATGATTCCATGAGCTTAGGGTAGGTTATCTACTTGTAGTGTTGGGAAGTGGCTTGAAATGGGGGCCAGGGCCCTAAGAGGCTGCCAGGGTAACTCATTGTAAGTTGGTTAATAAGTGAAAACATTCACACCTAATACTAACTAAATGAACCTAAAAAATAATTGTTTTGCTCTTGCCCATGCCTCGAGTGCTTGTATAGACTAGGATGGGAGTAGAGAGAATGCATGGTTGCAACCTTGCATTCCATGGTATGCCTTGTCAGTATGAGAGGATACTAGTGGCCACATGAGGATCAGTAGGGACCCATAGAGTTTAGCTAATTGCTAGGGTAACTTCTACATGATATATGCGATGACACTTTCTCGCTTTCATAGTAGGTTCCTACATGTCTTTGTGTGCCTCTGGGAATTAGATGTCAGTTTTGTGTTGGGAACCTTAGAGTTACTATACTTTTAGGATTCCTAGACTTATAGCAATTTATGCTTTGTGATTTTGGATAGCCTATTTGGGACTTGAGATTATCTCCTCAGCACGATGGGAGTGGATCACTTAGGTACCATGCGGTCAGGTGGTAGTGTTTTTTCCACTCTTATCATTTGAGATTTATTCAGACATCATGGCTGATGCATCCTTCATGATGGTGGATATGTATCCTTTCACTGATGATTAGCATATGTTAGATGATGTTATCTTATGCTTATATTTGCATGTTAGATTACTTTCTGCATATGATGTAGTATATGTTAGGAGTGACATTCCTACTATGTTAATACCGATGACCTCTTTGGTGATTTTGAAATGTTATGCATGGAGGGATGGCTAGGACCTAGGATGGTCTAATGATGCTATTAATGGTTGGGAGGAACCATGCACTTAGTTTATTATGTTTGATCTTTATGATGGATGTATATATTTTCTATGATGAGGTATCATGTGTATCATGTGATAATCTTTACTTTGATGTATCATGGATTAGAATAGGATGATGTACCTTATTCCACATATGTATATTCTTTTAAACTTTTCATACCTTGTGACATGTACAGAGGATGATTGAGCATTTAGAAATGTAATGTATAAACATTGGACTTATCATAATTATTTCATGTGGTTGTTGTATTAGATGGATTCAATAATGTTAGTTGATTTAGATGTAATTCAATGTTAAGGGATCCTTACAGAATGTAACCTATTGTGTATGTTATGTTTACTTTTAGATGGACATTGCTATTGCTTCCGTTATTGTGTATAAGTTATATTTACTTTCATGTTTAAAAAAAAAAAAAATGCTACCAAACTTAACGAAATTCTAGGTTAATTCTTTGGATCCCTTGGTGGGGCATTACAATTGTACTCCTTGGAGTAGGCCATTTAAGGATAGCCTTCACTTTATCAAGATCCATTTTTAGACCTCCTGTTGATACTACAAATTCCAAGTACACCAACTCCTTCACAAAACTACACTTCTTCAAATTTATAAGCAACTTTTCCTCCCTCAATTTATCAATATGAATGTGCATCAAATGCTCCTCCAATGTCCATCTAAAGATTAAAATATAATCTAGGTAAACAATGAAAGTGACTTACTCAAAAACTCCTTCCATACCTCATTCATAAGCCTCATGAAACTGCTCTATACATTGATTAGTCCGAAAGGCATAAATAATCACTCATACAATCCTTCCCTTGTCTTGAAGGTAGTCTTCCACTCACCTCCTTCTCTTATATGAATCTGATGGGTACCCCAAAAGACATGAATAACCACTTGTACAATATATCCCTTGTCTTGAAGGTAGTCTTCCACTCATCTCCTTCTCTTATGGGAATTTGATGGTACATAGTTCCACTCAAATAGTCCATAATATCATCCATCTATAATAATCAATATTTTTACTTGATTTTGATCTTGTTGATAGGTCAAGAATCCATACACATCCTTCATTCTCCATTCTTCTTAGGTCCTAATATTTCTAGTACAACACATGGACTCAGCCTTTCTCAAATCAACCCCTTCTATAACAACTCATGAACTTTTCTATTCAACTCTTCACTCTATACTAGTGTCATTCTATACACTACCTTGTTTGGAAAACTAACTCCTAGAATCAAGTCCATCAAGTGATTGATATTCCTCATTGGTTTTAATCCATTAGGTACATTATCTAATATAATAATTGGAAATGCTTTGAACAATATGCATCTTCTACAACTATCTCCTCTATGTCTTCTTTACCTTCTTCTAGATTTATATAAAAAAACATATACACATTCCTCATACCCTCTACGAAATTATTTTAATCAACAAACATACCCTAGAATCACTTCATACCTTTTCACCTATGTCTTTCAATGGCTTTAGCTTATATTTTACTCTATCTTTTGCCAGAGTTATATTTTACTCTATCTTTTGTCAAAGTATAGGTGCTTGCACACTTATCATGTATAGCATGCATGTAAAATTGTCATGGACTACCTAACAGCATATGAAATTTTTCTATAGGTATAATATCACAAATCACCTCATCCTAGTAGCTTATAATCTTGAACTTCACTAAGCACTACTCATTGACCATGGCCTTTTTGTCATCCTCTACCCAAGCAATATGGTATGGATGTAGGTGTTTCTATCTCTTAAGCTTTAACTTTGTGACCATCTTTTCTAACACTAGATTATTAATACTTCCACCATCAATGATCACATCTCAATGCTAATACTCACATTTGCACCTTGAGTGAAACAAACTCCTCCTTTGATTAGGTTCATTCTCACCACTCAACAAGACTCTTCTATTAACTACCTGACCTCTCCTCTTTCAATATCTTCAAAATATGAGGAATTGAAATCTTCATCAATATCTGTAACTCTATCCTGGCCTTCACCTCTTCTATAAGTTATTCCTTAGAACTAAGGACACTCAAATTCTCTATACCCTACTTCTCTAGAGTGAAGATAGGCTCCATGAAAAACTCCTCTACTAGATCCTCTTCTCTTCCCCTTCCTTCTTGATCTCTATTATTTTGATTATGAAAATTATTTTTATCCCTCTAATTCTAATTTCTACTTCCATCCTCATGCTTCTTCTTTTGATCATCATTTTGGCCTCCATAAGATTGTCTACCAAATCTTCCATTGCAACCTCTACCACCATTTTTTTTATCAAACTTTTTTTTTAGCTTTTCCTCAACTCTAAGGAAAAATAGGCATGCCTCCTCAATACTATTCAATTGAGCTAGACTCAACTTCTCTTGAATTCTTGACCTCAAGATAATGGGAATTTTTCTCATTATTAGCTTCTCCATACCTAGTCCTAATGAGAACTCAGTAGAATTCTTCGGTGTACTCTTGAAAAAATCTTCCCACTTGCTTCAACCCTTGTATTTTCTTCAATAGATCAAACACAATCCATGGGAATGAATTGTCACTTCAATTTAGCTATCATCCAGTCCCATCTTGTGATTATGTCCTTCCCTCTTCTATTTTGCACCAACTGAATCTCCTACCACCAAATCTTCACATGACCCTTCAATTTTGCCTTCACAAATTTGACCCTATCAAGATCCTCAATATCTTCATACTCAAACTATTCCTCCAATTAAGATTTCTCAAAAATGTGTGAACCTCAAACTTAGGTCTTTTCCAATCTTGGAGATGGCCCTAAAAAGCCTCTCTTCTTTTGGGTTTAGAACTACCTCTTCTTCAATATTTTCTTCTTCTTCTCCTTCATCCTTACTTTTATCTCTTATGGAAATATTTATTCCTCTACTCATTTGATCTTCCAATGCTTGCATCTGTATTTGGAGGGCTCTAAAACCCTCAAGTTTAACACCTACAGATCTTCTACCACACTCTCTTTGTGGAGGAATTTTTGTGCTTCCACTAAAACCTTAGTTGAAACTACCTCTTGATCTATGATATGTTTGCATGCTTAGCCCAAACCACAATCTTGGTGCAAATTACCTCCCAGTCAATGATCTATTTACACACTGATGAATTCCTTCTCTGATAACACTTGATGAAGGGTGCTCCCCTTAATACCACAACACGCAAAATAAATAAATAAATAACCAAATTGAGAGAACACAATATGGGCTTCTTATTAAGTTCAAAAATGTGAAATTATAGAATTACAATATGCATACCCACATGGGTTCCTTCCTTATAATAGTCTGCAAAAAAAAGTTGTGACTATCACACCTCAAACCCACTTAAAGCCAAGAATCTATGACACTGGAAGCCAAATATGGACATGCATAAGGGAATAAGAATATATGGATTATGACATATCTTAGCCAAGTGTAAATGGAGAATCCATGATGTGTCATGCAAATATGTCACGATGATGTCTATATCATGTAGAATATTTGAATTAAAAATTCCTTATTCCACATAAATAGAAATTAGTAAAAAAATGGAATTAATGGTGGAAACTATGACTTAGGAAATTGAGAATTTACATGTTGTGTGAATGATGAATCAATTAATTAATAAAATTAATTAATTGAGAAGGTTAGTTAAGAAGAATAATTAGTGAAATGACATAGGATTAAATTATGGGTTGTTTAATCCTATAGAGAAAATTAGTAGATGATTGGCCAATTTGATTAAATAAGTGCGACAATATCCTTTGATGAAATGTGATGATAATGCAGATTGATTGGGATGATGATGGGTAGACCAAAGTCATGGTCAAATTGATTGATTGATGGAAAATGATAACATGCCAAGGACACATGACATGAATTAAGGACATGTGACATTTAACTGACATTGTAAAATGCTACAGGATCAAGATTGGTTGATGGGGTTGATCATAATAACATCGATGGACACTATCAATGTTACTAAATGGTTGATAATGCCATGATCTAACACTAAGAGACTTAACAATATCAAAGATCAGATGACATGGATGATAGTTTGACCTAGCATTGAGAGTCATGAGAGTAATAAGGTCAAATTGATAAGATTTGATAGATTGATAGGTTTCCAAGGCACTGAAAGCCACAAAAATGCCTAGGATTAGACAAATGATGATAGATTTGGGATGTTTGTGATGTCAAAGACTCCCCTTAAATACCATAAACTCATAACAAAAATAAAGAAACAATAACAAATGTGATAACAAAATATGAACTTCTTATTATTGCTGCAAATGAAAAATTATAGAATTCTCAATTACAATATGCTAACCCAAATGGGCATCTTCATTATAGTAATCTGCAAGATGGTGTTGTGAACTATCACCCAAAGTTTTCCCAAACAATCTTTGGACCTTTCTTAAATAGGCAATTTTATGTCGCTCGAGAAGGTTCTAGATGCTTAAACTTAATATCCAGGGCTAAGAAACCCTAACAATACACATAGAGTTGGCCAAATACATCTTTGACAAATTATTTAAAAAAATTTGGTAACCCAACTTCTGAAGGCCATAACTCATAAACCATTGCTCTAATTGGCTATTATAACCACTTTTTGGAAATGCTAGCTCTATGATCTACAGACTAGGAATAGCATTAGTGCCCTTCTATCAAATTTTTGGACCTAACCCGGGCACTCTAAGGCCTCCAACAGTGAGCTTGAAGATTTTTCTACCAATTTTTCCACCAAAAATCTGCAATAACTTCTCTAATACTAATGCTTGAGCAATGATATTTTTATGGTAGGCTTAAAAATCTAAAATGAACCTTCTTGTAGAAAATGAGAACATTCTAAGCTCGTATGACAAACTTACTAAATATATTAAGTTCTCATAAATAGTAACCACCCTATCTACTAGTCCTTATTAAAATAGAAAAGGCTAAAAATAATTTTTTTTGGGTGATGCAAGATTGCCCTTACACCCAAGATGCTCCTGCATCAGACATGCAAGGTAATTTGAGAAGTGGTCTTGTTATGTCTCAGGTGTTCAAAGGAAAACCAAGATGGTTGACCTCCTCCTTTGCTAGCCATGATGAATCTTCAACTAGTCTCCCTTTCCATTTGACTAGATATTCCTCATAAGTTTTGTTTCTGGTACTTTTTCCAATATGGTTGTTTAGTATCTCAATCTCTTTGGTAGCCAAAATAGCTACTGGAATGCTCCATTGTGCTTCTACAACTTCATCTCCATCACCTCTTTTATAATACTTTTTCAAATCTAAAATATTAAATACTGGTGAAATATTCAATTTATAGGAAACTCCACTTCATATGCATTTCTAGAATCATGCCTCTTCACTATCTTGCATGGTCCAAACTTCTTCATGTTTAGCTTATTATATGTACCTACTAGAAAATACTCCTTCCTAAAATGAACCATGACTTCATCTCCAATCTAAAATTCCTTATATCTCCTTTTCACATCTACCTTAGCCTTATACTGTGTATTCATATTTTTGATGTGCTTCCTCACCTCTTCATGGATGTTCTTCAAATGTTCAGCAAAATCTTCTACTTTAGCACTACTTATCTCTCCCTTATCCAACTTCCTCAATTTAGAAACATTTCTAGGACTACTGTTATATACAATCTAGAATGGTGATTTACTAGTACTCCTATTGACAAAAATTTTATATGAAAATTTCACCTATGGTAAAATCATATCCCATCCTTTTGGTTTATCTCCAACCAAGCATCTCAACAAGTTTCCCAAACTATAATTCACAGCTTCTATTTGCCCATAAGTCTATGGATGATATGATGAACTAAACTTCAAATTTTTCTTCAACTTCTTCCACTTTGTATGCCAAAAATACCCAACAAATTTGGTATCTCTATCTGAAACTATACTCTTTGGTAGACAATACAATCTCACCACTTCTCTAATAAATAACTCTGCTACATAAACAACAACACTAGTCTTCTTGCAAGGAATAAAATGTGCCATCTTTGAAAACCTGTTAACCACCACAAAAATAGAATCATCCCCATGATGTATCCTTGGTAATCCAAGAACAAAATCCATGTTGACATCCTCCCATGGCTTCTCTGGTATAGGTAATAGCTGATACAATCCTGTATTCTATTTCACTCCTTTTTCCATCTGACATACTCGAAAACTTTGTACAAACTTTGTCACATCTTGTTGTAACTATGTTTAGTAATAATTTTTAGCAACAAAACCTATAGTTTTATCTCTGCCAAAATGTCCAACCAATCCTCCACTATGCTTCTCCTTGATGAGGTTCTCTCTCATTGAACTTCTTGGAATGCACATCTAGCTTCTTTTGAATAACATATTATCTTGGATAATAAAATCCAACCACTTTGTTCTATCAAGTGTAATAGCTCATGTACAAACCTTCCATGCTTCACCAAAATTAGGATCATCTAGATACAATGTACTAAGTTTCTTGAACCAACAACCTCTATCTACATTTATGTCTGCAAAAATTTTCTTCTACTAAAAGCATATGCAATTTTGTTAGACTTCCCACTTCTTTTTTTCAAAAAAAATGTGTAACTCTACAAAAACTCAACCCACTTTAAACACCTTTGGTTCAATTTCCTTGACTATTCAAATATTGCAAAGTTTGATGATTAGTATACAAAACAAACTCCTTAAGAATAAAATAGTGTCTCCACTTCTTCAATGCTTGAACTATGGCATAAAATTCCTGATAATAAATAATTTTTCTTTTTTTTGAATCATTCAACTTCTCACTAAAATAAGCAATAGGTCTACCTTCTTGGCTCAAAACTCCTCCTATTGCAATACCACTAGCATCACAGTCTACTTGAAACACCTTGTTAAAATTAGAAAGTGCTAAAATAGGTTTCTTAGTAACTTTCTATTTCAACAAATTGAAACTCTTATCTACTCCTATAGTCCACTTAAACTCTTTCCTATCTCCTCCCATTGTTTCATTCAAGGGTCCACAAATACTGCTAAAACTTCTTATGAACTTTCTATAAAATGTAGCGAGTCCATGAAAAGATCTTACCTCTATCACACTCCTTAGAATAGGCCATTGAAGGATAGCCTTCACTTTCTCTAGGTCCATTTTTAGACCATCTTCTGAGACTACAAATCCTAGGTACACCAACTCCTTCTTTACAAAACTACACTTCTTCAAGTTTATCAACAACTTTTCTTCCTTCAACTTTTCAAACACCTTTCAAATATGAATCAAATGATCCTCCAATGTCTTACTAAATATCAATATATCATCTAGGTAAACAATAAAAAACTTACCTAGAAACTCCTTCAGTACCTCATTCATGAGCCTCATGAAAGTGCTTGGTGCATTGGTTAGCCCAAAAGGCATAACTAACCACTCATTCAGTCATTCTCTTGTCTTGAAAGTAGTTTTCCACTCATCACCTTCTCTAATACAAATTTGATGGTACTCACTCTTCAAATCTATCTTTTTGAAATATTGAGCTCCACTCAAATAGTCAATAATATCATCCATCCTTGGCAAAGGAAATCTATACTTGATGGTGATCTTGTTGATAGCATGAGAATCTATGCACATTCTCCATTCTCTATTCCTCTTTGGTGCTAACATGACTGGTAGAGAACATGGACTAAGACTCTCTCAAATCAACCCCTTCTACAAAAACTCATGAACTTGCCTGTTCAACTCTTCACTTTCTATTGGTATCATTTTGTGCACTGCCTTGTTTGGAAAACTAGGTCCTAGAATCAAATCCATCTGGTTACTAATCTGTCTCATTGGGGGTAATCCATCAGGTACATTATCTAATACGATATCAAAAAACTCTTCCAACATATCTGCAACTTCTATAGGTACCTTTTGTACTTCTTCTTTACTATCTTTAGGAATTATAGAAACTGATGATATGTAGAGAGCACTACTTTTATAGCATGAAGCCAAGTGTGTCCTAGTATCATGTTGCAATTCATTTCTATATCTAGGACCTCTAATAATGTATTCTTAGTAACTAGACAAACTCTGATGGGTAAGATTATGGCACCCATGGAGAAGTATTTTCCATCATCATAGGCTTTTATTATGATTCTTCAAGAGGGATCTACATCATCCTTAGAATAACCCAAACCCTTGACAACCTTTAGAGTACAGATGTTCAGTCTTGCTCCTCCATCTATTAGGACACATATGACCTTGGCATTATGGATAAAAACTTTGATATGAATGGGATCATTGTGGGTGGGTTTTTCCTTGGGAATATCCCAAGGGGAAAAGGTGAAATGTTGTGATGCAGATAGGTTCCCAACCACGGCCTAGAATTGGGCAACATTGATGTTATCTAGGACTACTGACTATTTAAGTGCTTGATCCAAGATCTTCTAATGTTGGGGGGATGCACATAGCATGTCCAGGATGGATATTTGCATAGGGGTCTTTCTAAGCTATTCAAAACATCTATAATCAGATGAAGTAGGATCATTAGATCGACTAGGGGGTGTAGATCTAATCGAGGCAGTAGGTCTAGATGGAGCTCTAGGTAGAGTGATCTTGGTATGACTTGTAGTGATAGTGCAATGAGGGTTTTTTAGCCTTTAAGGTGAAAATGGATATGTGGGAATCAGACTCATTGAAATAGTTGATGGTGTAATCATATCCAATGCATGTATAATTCATAGTGGCTTGTGATTTTGAATTTGAACTAGAAGCCTTTTCTTTGTCATGATTACCCAAACAATCTTTAAAAATAGTGTGATTAGAGTTGGATGCTAGCACTGATGGATTGACCTTGATCAAACTGTCATCAATGAGGTCTTGTATTGCATGTTTTATCTGAAAACATGATGAGGTCTTATGTCCTTTGGTACGGTGGTAATTACAATTTTTTTTATCGTCCCACCAAGAAGCTTTAGTTAGTTGTTCATCTTTGATTGATGGTAACTATAGGAATTTATTACTAAGTAATTATTGAAGTGCAGTCTCAAGAGGTATCCCCAAGGGTATGAATTTTCTATCTATGGTTCTAGGATATCTTTGAGGTCCATCCTACATGGAAGTCTCAATTTTCTATTGTGGAACTAATATTTGATTGAGAATTTGCGAATTTATAGGGTTTACACCTTGCAAAGTTAGTTGAGGTTGTATTGTGCTAATTGTCCATGCATCCACAATGCCATCATTAGTCACATTCTTTTATTGGAGAAAAATCTCTCCTTTTCATTAGATAACTTGGTGTTTGTGTTTTCTTTGTTCATCTTGGGGATTCCTTTATGGACAAGGGAATCTTCAATGATAGCCCCTTTTTTCATCAATTTTGAAATGGTGCTTGGACTTTTGATTGTGAGTTCATACATTAACTCAAGGACTAGGTTTTCAATGCATAGGCTAACTTGTTGTTATTTAGGAATGTTTAGTGAGCATTGACTAACTAAACTTCTCCAATGTAGTAAGAATGTGATAGATGGTTCTCCAGACTTTTTTTTAGTTGAGCACAAATTAGAAAGTGTCACCTCATTCATAATGTTGAAGGAAAAGTGGGAGATGAACTTGTCTGCAAGTACTAACCAAGATTTTGTGGTACTAGGAAGTTGGGAGTACCATTCAAGTGTGGGCCCACCTAGAGAATGAGGAACCATCTCATGATGTAGGTGGGCTCATCAATGAATTTGGTACAAGAGGCAAAGAATTCCCTAATGTGATCAATAGGGTTGCCTTTTCCTAGACATTTTTAAAATCTTGGAGTCTCAAAGTATTTTGGGAATGGAGGCATATATAAACTTTTATGAAATGGATTAGGACGTAAGTCTCTTTTTGTATATAGAACCTATTTCTTCTAGACTCCCAATGCCTCGAATTGTTTGGAAAGTTGTTTGAATTGTTGTAATAACTCTTCATTATGGTTTTGCATGATAGTTTTCTCTTCAAGTCTTTTGTGTATATGAGTAGATCATTTGCTATGGCAAGAACCATGCCTACTTGGTTTTGATATTTGTATGTTTGAAGAGTCAGGTCATGTGTCACTAGGTGGTGGAAATATGTTAGTACCTTGAAGACAAAAGGGTCCTAGTTGTAGTACATGTTGGGGTACTTGTTATGGTATTTGTTGTGGTACTTGTTGTGATATCAACTACAATTGTTGTACCATGTGGTGTTTTTGTATCACTTGTTGTGTTAGTTATTGAGATACCTATGTTGGTTGCATGTGAGACCATGTATGTGATTGTTTTTATAGAGGTATCTATTGGGGTTGTTGTTATTGTAACAAGTGTTGTTGATAGACAATTTTTTGCTCAAGGCATCTTTGGTATTCTAACTATTGTTTGAGTTTCTCTTGTTGTTTATAAAATAAGGCTTCTTGTTGTTGCAAGTGTTGCTAGTACATTTCATGAAAGTCAAGTAGATTTACATTGGGTTGCATACCAAGGATGTTGGATATTTGCACAACTTGAGTTTTTTTTATTGTGGTTGATGTTGCTATTGATATGTTGAATGTGTGTTGAGTGGATTTAAACTTGGTTGTGGATTGGAACTATTAAGTCCTTATACCACTGTAGGTTTATGTTGTTGTCAAAGTTAGTTATGTCCTTGAGAATTGAACATCATGTTTGGGTTGTTTTTTGATACCTTTGTGTGTTAGATGTTTCTCCTTGGGACATCATATTGATTTGACAATGAGACATGTTCCTTTTTGGAATGGGTGAAATTTCAATAAGAATTTTCCTTTGTATACCAATAGGAGTTATTCCAATTAATGTTCTACATGGTGTACTCATGGGAGGCTCCATAAAATTTGACATAATAACATTTGGTAAAGTTAGGAGCAAGGGTGTGCTTTGTTGATTTTCCTCCAAAGGAGGTATGTTTTGCATCCCTAGAGTACAAGTCCCTTTAGGCATGTTTTGTTGTTGCATTATGTGATTAAGATCAAGCCTTAATGTCCTTTTGGTATATTTAGGAAGAGCCTTGTTTCCATTGATAGATGAAGGTTCATCAAACAAGGGATTGATGTTGACATATTCAAATGTACTTTGGAGGATTTTGATGGTTGATTCTTGATGGGATCGTAAAGGTGTCATTATTGTGTTTGAGAATTCCAAAGGTTGTTTACCCTTTTCTAAGTCTAAATTGATCATAGGTTGGATGTGTTCAATTGTGGGAACATCTTGATGTTTAAACTTAGGTCCCTCCAAGTTTGGGTTGAATTTGACAATTTCTTGGGCTGCCAAAAGTTTGAAGTTTTTGTGGAAAAGTGTTTTCTTAGCAAGCCCTAGCCATTTCTTTATCAGTGATACCATAATTAGTGTGAGAGTTATCACTTAGGTTTATAGTACCTTGTTGTGTGTTTTATGTGTTAGGGTTGAAGGTGATCATGTTGGGTTTACTAAATTTAAAGGAGTGTGTTTGTTCATCCTCAAGTGTGGTTGGTACACTTCCACCTCTGGGTGGTATTAGCATGAATATAGGTTCAAAGTTAGGACTCCATTGAACCATTCCATGTGTTAGAGAAGTGTTGGAAGGAATCCTCATGGTAGGTGTGTTTCTTAGGGTTTTTGGTGTCATCCCTTGATTATTGTGGTCTTGCAGAGACATTCTTAAGTTGTCCACAAGCAAGGGTTGTGATGCTTCAATTTGGTCTTCATCAAATGTTTGTTGGGTTTTCTTGCTCTTCTTTGGTCTTGGATGAGGTTTTTGTTGTTTTTGTACCTTAGAAAATAAGGGCTGATAAACTTCTTCGGGTCTCTAAGTTGATTGTGTCCTTGTAAATGCTAGCATAGTATGTAAAGATGCAAATGCAATGGAAGAAAGCCTAAATGGACTCTTTGACTCCCAAGTGCACACCTAAACTACCAACTATGCTTAAACAGCACCAAGTGCACTCTTGGTGCACTTGGCACCCTGAAGGTAAGTAGTTGATAAGTATAAGCTATACAGTTGGTAAACATAGTTGTTAGGGTGACCAAATGTAGAATATGAACAATTAGAGTGATTTTGAGTGTTTTCTAGGGTTTTGGGATGCAATGAAGGCTATGAAAGTGTAGATTAGGTTTTTGGTACCTAGAATGAAATCCTTAATTACCAAGTGTGCTCTAAAACTACCAACTATGCACTAAAAGTACCAACTACACACCTGAAGTGTGTAGTTGGTAAAAGAGGGGTGCGGTTGGTAAAATAGGCCAAAACTTGGAAATATGGAAGTGGGTATGAAAGACATGAGTTTTTTTTTTTTAATGTTTTGGGATGTTATGCAACCTAAGGAAGTACCAAATGAACTAGGGTTTTGATATTCAAGGTGCAAATGTCCTAAAGAAATTATTCAAATGAAAATGTGAATTACATTTTGGATTTGACTAAAGGAGATGAAAATGACTTTATGAAATGCAAAATGATGATTATTGTTAGACTTAGGACTTGGAAATGATGTTGGAAGTTGATGTATGCATGGTGGAATATGTAAGGGATGGTGTCCTAAGGTTGATAATGATGTTTGGGATATGCAAAGGGTAAAAGCACAAAACTGTGTCACCTTTTATAAAGAAACGTGATATCAGAATGTGAGAGTTCAACATTAATGACAAAAAAAATGGTATTTGTGTTTAAAATATGAAGATGATGTAAACTGATGAAATGTGTAGAATTGGATGAGTTGTATGCCTATAATTTTTATACTATTTTGAGTAAGAATTTATTCATTTTATTTTATTTTGAAGTCCCTTTTTTAACTGTAAAAAATATAGGGTGTAGTTCCCATCAAAGAAGTATGTTCAAATCATCTTTTTTTATTCTAGTTTGAAAATATTTTATAGATGACATGTATAGCTAGTGAACAAAAAATGAAATAATTATTTTTGATGTATATTTTCTTTGTTATAAGTACTCAAGTTCAACCTTGTCAGAATCCAACAATTTTTTCCTCCCATCAAAACTTCCCTATCAAATCTATACCGTCTTGAAAAAAAATTACATATTTGTGAAGAGGATTCTCTCCTCTAGTGATAAATATAATTTTTTTATTTTTTTGATATGATTTATTATTTTTTTCCTTTTTTGAGGGAGCATCTTCTGAAATGTTGAAATATTGACTTATAATATTTTGAGATTATAACATACTATAACTAATCAAAACAATAAAAAATTTATATAATGATGATATTGAATCTAAGATTTCCAATAGTGGCATGTTGTGATGGTTAAGTTGTTGATTTTTTATCCTTTCCATCAAGGTTCAAATCTAATGGGGATGAGGTCCGCTATTTGTGGCCTCACTGGTTCATAGCTCCAGGTCAAAGCGTTTACCCCTTTTGAAAAAAAAGATATTGAATCTAAGATCTATAAAAGGGAATTTTTAGTTTTTGAAAAAAATTGAGTTTTGATACAGAAATAAGATTTGACCAAAATAGGTTTTTTGTATCACAAATGGTGACACAGCTCTGTGCTTTTACCCCAAAATGAGGATAAGTGATAAAGGAGACAAGTTGGTTGGTAGGCAAGTTGATAGGGTTTGATAGTGGAAATGATTCTAGGGTTTTGTACAATACAAGATGAATGGGATATACCACTAGGGTAAGTCAAAATGACATTTAGGGAGCCGAGGAATATGATAATGCTAATGAAAATGATGTATGTAAGGTTTTGGATTTAGGTGAAATCTGTGAAAGATATTAACCTAGGAGTTTAACATTATGACAATAGACTTTGGATCTTGACCATAAAGAGGCAAAATGAAAAGATCAAAATGACAAAGTCAAATCCATCTTGACATAGATAAAATTTGACCAAAGAAATTGATAAAAGAAAATGACAAAATGACCATGGTCAAGATCCATCATCCATTGACACAATGAAATATTCTAGGGTCCATACTTTTGTTTAGATTTTTGGCTAAATTCAAAGGTTTTGGGTTCATAATGACATTTAGGAGGCTCAAAATGATGGTTATTCTGATTAAATATGCAACATGCAAAGGTCCTATGACGAAAAGTGAAGTTTTGGGTGGAAGATGTTGTTTTGGCTAAGATGTAGAATGGGGACCTACAATGGCATCTAAATGTAGTTTTAGGGTCCCAAAATGTAGTTTGGAGGCCCAAAATGGTTATGTAGGTACCCAAGTGTGCTCTAATAGTACCAAGTGTGATCCAATAGCACCAACTACACCTATGGTGCACTTGGGGCTAGTTTGGATACAATTGGTAGTTTCATGGCATAGTAAGGAGACTAGGTTATTGCCAATTTGTTATAACAAAGAGCTAGGATGTTGGGGATGATGTTATGATTGGATAGGAGATGAAAAATGAAGGTTATGACCAAAGGAATGAAGCCCTAAGTGAAGATCATGATGGCTATGACATGCATAATACAAACTAGGACATGTGGAGATAGGGGGGCCTATCCAGGTACCTTAGGAAACTATTGAAGCCTCAAAATATTGTTTGGAAGTCCAAACTAGGTTCTCAAACTGCCAAATGTGCTCAAATAGTACCAACTATTCCCATGGTGTAGTTGGGGCTAGTTAGAGTGTAGTTGGGAAGCTGGGCTAAAACTAAGGTGATTTTGGGGTTCTATGGTTTCCAGATTGATGTTCTAGAGAGCCAAATGGTAGATGATAGTGCTAAGACTAGGATAAAGGTGTAGAATGATGGTTAGGACACCCAGATTGAAGGTTAAAGTGTGCAACATGATGGTTGAATGTGCAAAAATGCAAGATGGAAGATGCATGATGTAGATTTTGGGGTGTAAATGCAAAGACCAAGGGATGCAAAGTGAAGCCTAAGGAATGAAATATGGATGAAAAGGGATGCACAATGAGGAATAATAGGATGCAATATGAGGCCTAGAGAATGCAAGTATGAGGCTCAAGCTATGGTGAATGCAAGTTGATGCTATGCAAGAGTGAAATCTAAGTTATACCAGGCACTTCTAAGGTTATAGTCTTCCATTTTTTGAAAGTCTTGAATGCTTTTGGACAAAGTTTGCAACATTTTGACAAGAGGTGTGATTTTTTGACATAAGGTGAATAGTATCCAAGGTATAAATTTTCAAGTTGGATTTTATCTTGATTAATGTTTTACACACACACAAGACACAATTAGACAAGAATAGTTGTTAAAGTGAAAAGACACACCATAACCTAGGCTTCAGGACTATATCCATTGAATTCCCACTTGAACCAAATTTCAACCATACTTATCCAAGGTAGAAAACTTAGAATCTTGACACCACAAGCTCCCCCTTGTAATGCACTCACTTCTTGGGGCTACCAAGATCTGCTTCCTAATGGGCATGACTTCCCAAGGGATGGTTGTCTCTACTAAGAACCACAAGAATGTGGGATGTCTTCAGAGCATGGGTGACCCCTTGAGCTAGTCGATAGAAAGTTTTTTGGACACTAAAACAAGGTTTTTAGTAAGGGCATTATGTTTGACAAGTGAATGATAAACTTTCTTAGAAGGTCTCCTAGCCCTAAGAACTAGGGTTTGACACACCACAAGGGTACTGGAGGACATCTATCACACAACAATAGCATCAACATGAAATTAATGTATTGAGTTTTATATAGCATCTAGAACATTGACCTAGCTTTGGCCTAGTATTGCTATGAAGTTTTCCCTTGGAATACCCAATATTAGGTATCTTGGTCTAAGGAAGGCTTCTTTATAGAAGTCACATGGATTTCTCTTACACCCAAGATCCACAAATGGTAGGTGGAGAGGATATGTCCATGTAACCCCTAGGGTTTTAAATACTAGAGATACATTAGGTAGAATAGAAAAAGTTCATTTTAAACCACCAAATGAAGTGTTATTTAATCTAGGAAATCTACACACATAGTCTAGACAAGCACATAGGGTCTTCAACAACGTCTTGCAAACAAGCATAAGTAGTTTTTAATGATTATTTCTTCATCTAATGATCAGGAAATCCTAAAAATAGACCATCAAAAATACAAAAGCATCTAATCTAGGTCCTAGAAGTAAATAGAAACCCTAGATGTAGATTTTGAGTGAAATATGTGCTTTGTTTGACCCAATTGTGCTCTGATAGAGCAGACTACACCCCAGAAGGCCAAAATGGCTCAAGATGCCCCCAAGTGCACTTATATAGTGTTAACTACACCCATGGTGCACTTGGCGACCAAAAGAATGCAGTTGATAGTTTCTAGGTGTAGTTGGGATACCAAGTGCAGACTGTGGGGAAATGGGCCCTAAAAAATATCCAAAAACTAAAATCTACCCTACCAAGTGCACCCAAATAGTATAGACTACACCCATGGTGTAGTTGGGGCTGAAAAGGGTATTGTTGGTTGTTTCTAAGTGTATTTGGTCAAGTGTGAACAATAGATAAGGGTTATAGTGGCTCTTAGGCCCCTAAAATTGCTTCCTAGAGGTCCTAAGTGTGCCCTGACAGAGCAGAGTGCACCATAGGATAGAAAGCTAATAGAATGCATAAAATGATAGTATATAACCATGTTACTTCACCCCCTAATTAATATATATTTGATAAGGAAGTGAAGATAATTGTTATACCCTTCCAAGTGAGCTCCTTCCTTGCAACTACAAGCACAAAAATAAGAAACTCAAGTTAGTGAAGCATGTTTCATGTTAGGTTCACCAATTGTAGGACCAAAAAATGGGCTAATATCTAACATACTATGAGAAAATTAAAAACATGAAAGCCAAATAAAAAAAAGGAAGAACACAAAGTTAAAACTCCCTCTTTCACTTGTAGCTCTCATGTCCTTCTTTCTTCTCCATGTGATGTAGCTCCAATTGCTTCCAATGCACACGATTTGGAAGCAAAAGCCTATGATAATGATAATTCTATGAGAATAGTAGAAGATGTGATTTAATCTTGAGAGAGAAAAAGACAAAGACTTAGAACCTAGGGACTTGGAGGACCGGAAATGAGAGGAAGAATGCTCATTTTATAATCAACACACAAGATGAGATCCTTGGATTTGTCACCTTGGATATGTGACTTGGAAAGAGTTTCTTTTGAGAATCCATGACACATATGACACAAGATACCAAATGTATGATTGTATGATGCTTGGAAGTCAAACATGGTTAAAAATGGAAGAGGATCTATGATGCGTCATGTGACACCTCAAACCCACTTAAAGCCAAGAATATATGACAATGGAAGCCAAATATGGACATGCGTAAGAGAATAAGAACATATGGATTATGACATATCTTAGCCAAGTGTAAATGGAGGATCCATGATGTTTCATGCACATATGTCACGGTGATGTCAATATCATGTAGAATACTTGAATTAAAAATTTCTTATTCAACACAAATATAAATTAGTAAAAAATGGAATTAATGGTGGAAAATATGACTTAGGAAATTGAGAATTTCCATAGTTTGTGAATGATGAATAAATTAATTAATAAAATTAATTAATTGAGAAGGTTAGTTGAGAAGAATAATTAGTGAAATGACATAGGATTAAATTATGGGTTGTTTAATCCTATAGAGAAAATTAGTAGATGATTGGCCAATTTGATTAAATAAGTGTGACAATATCCTTTGATGAAATGTGATGATAATGCAAGTTGACTAAGATGATTATGGGTAGACCAAAGCCATGGTCAAATTTATTGATTGATGAAAAATGATAACATGCCAAGGAAACATGACATGAATTAAGGACATGTGACATTTAACTGAAATTGTAAAATGCTATAGGATTGAGATTGGTTGATGAGGTTGATCATAATAACATTGATGGACATTGTCAATATTATTAAATGGTTGATAATGCCATGATCTAACACTGAGAGACTCAACAATGTCAAAGATCAAATGACATGAATGATAGTTTGACCTAGCACTAAGAGCCATGATAGTACTAAGGTTAGATTGATAAGATTTGATAGATTAATAGGTTTCCAAGGCATTGAAAGCCACAAAAATGTCTAGGATTGGACAAGTTGTGATAGATTTGGGATGTTTGACACATTCTGGGTTGATTAAGACTAAATCTAGGTAAATTTGGGGTGATTCTAAGTTGATTTGATATCATTTTGAGTTGATTTGAAATTGTTCCAAAATGATCTACAATTGATGTGAAAGAGGATAAAAATGATAAGAAACACTATTGAGATATAATAAAGTTGATCAAAAGATAAGAGTTAGTGGAATGAGAAAATGAGATAAGTTAATATGCTAATGTCATGAAACCATAGATGCAAACCATTTTTTAGCATCTAAAAGGTAGTTATAACCCTATTCCAAAATCCTAGGCTAGTGATATATAGCAGCTTATTACACAAGCATTCATTTGCTAAGGTTTTGCCTTATTTTGGGTCAATTTAGGCCTTCGTCGCTTGACCTGAAGTTTGGATAGCCAAAATTCATACCAAAAATCTACAATAATTGTACTAATACAAATGATATGGAAATGACACTCATCTAGTGGGCTGATATTGTAAATGCAGGACTCTAATCCTCACACACTTCAACACAGTCATTATGTGAGAGATCATCCTAGAATGAATAAGAGATTATTCATCTAAATAATCCAACAGTTCAACCTATTGCCTTCTAACTAGAAGAATTTTTCCCTTGCTCTTAGAACAAGAAGCTAGCAACCAGACAGGTCTCTAGTACAAATTATTTCGTAAACTATATGAGAATGCAATATTTAAAGATAAATGAAATATATTGTTAAGCTAAGAAATAAAAGAAGTACATTATTAAGTTTAACCTATTGCCTTCTAACTAGAAGGATTTTTTCCTTGCTCTGAGAATGAGAAGCTGGCAACTAGACCTCTAGTATGAATGATTTTTTCTTAAGCTATATGAGAATGCAATTAATCTAAATGAAATGCATTTTAATCTAAGAACAATGAAAGAATGTTACACTATATGAATGCATTTTAAGCTAATATGAGATTTTAATGTAAGAAATTAAGCTATTGATGTATGAAAATGAGTAACTATTCTAGCATGGATTCAATGCAAATTCAATTCAACCTTCCTCTAAAATGATGAATTAAGAGCTTCTTAAATAGAATCCTAGGATTGATCAACAATCGAGATCAATTAGAATGAACGGTCAAGATTGAAGAAGATTGAGTCAGTTCATAGAAAGTTCCTTATGAAAAGGGAGTTAACTGATTGCTTTTGAGTGAAATAAGGAGTTAGTTGATTTCCTTTTGAGTGGAATAAAGAGTTAACTGATTTAATTCCTTTTCTAAGTTCAGTCCACTCAGAGTTTCCATTTTTGAACTAAAGAGAAGATTTGGAGAGAATATTTAATTTAATAAAATAGGATATGACTTCATAAATGCATAAAATTTAATTAATTGAATAATTAAAATAAGGACATTATCTTATTAAATTAAATACATTTAATTTCTTTATACATTAGCTAAAGAGATAATTTTAATTTAATCAAAGTATGAAGACTTATAATTAAATTAAGCTTAATCATTAGGTTTAATATAGCTAATTTGAGTCAATACTTAGGAATTAAATAAATAGTAAGGTTAATGCAAATTAGGGTTTTCTACATTTGACACCTAGGTCAAGTAGTGATTATTAGAATTTGAATTTCCTAGTAAAATGGGACTTAGGGATTATCAAATAGACCAAAATTTGTTTAGCATGTCAATGTGCCAATTTTGGGCATTACATTTGCCCCTCTTAAATGAATGTGTGAGTAGCACATTTGATTCAAAGAAATTAGAAGTATGATGCATAGATCAAGAAATGAGATTAGTTCTAAAATTCATGACAGAAAGACCAATTGATAAGATTTTAAAGGTTATCTCTAGAATGAAGCTTAACCTTGGGGGATACAGATAGAACACCTAGATATCGAAGTTGATAAGCTTTTAAAGGTTATCTTCTAAATGAACCTTAACCTTACAGGATCCAAATAGAACACCTAGATACCGAAGTGTGATAGCATGAACCTTGTCAAATTTCCTAGAATTGTTCCCAAAACAAGACTCAATCCTCATGAGTTGAGATTTAGACTATCTTGATACCTGTCCATTAAAAGAGGACAAGATTATTCACAACTCATAGAATCATCCCTAGAATGAGGCTTGATCCTTAGGATTCAAGGTTTAGACTATCCTAATACCTATCCATTGAATAGTGATTAAAATCAAGAGCTTAGAATTATCCCTAGAATGAGGCTTAATCCTTAGCAAGAGTTAGGACTATCTGCAGAATGAAGCTTAATCCTTAGCAAGAATTTGGAATTATCTCCAAAATGGAGTTTAATTACCTTGAGTCTAGGTAGAATACATGAATATTGGTCCATAAAAGATAACAAGACCTATCAAGAATGATAGAATCATCCCCAGAACAAGGCTTGATCCTTAGGAGTCAAGGTTTAGACTGTCTCGATACTTGTCGATCAAATTTTGATAAGGTTGTTATAAGATTGATCAATTGATCAAAATATGAGATAAGTAACACATGATGCCAAATAGAGGGGAACAAGATTCCTTGAGTGATTAGATGCCCCAAGTGATGAGGACAAAATATCAAGATTGATTTGAAGCAAGTTTTGAAAGATTCAATGATGTAATCATCCTGCCTCTTGGTAGTGAAATCAAAAAATGACACACCAGAATAGTGATGCAAAGTACTAGATTCAAATATACTAAAGAAATCTAATATTTAGAACAATGTAGAATAGATCAAAAGAGCCTAAAGAAAATTTGGAGTCTATTCAGAGTGATTCAAAGGTCCAAAAGACCAAGTTTGATCAAAGTTGACCAAATTTGACTAGAGTTTACTTTTCCAAATTTGTTGGAAAATTTGAAGAAAGTGTGAATTGAAAAGATTCTAAGATTCACAAATTTTCAAAAATTGGATTGCACAAGCATTCATTCATGTTAGTCCCAAAATTTTAAAATATGATTTTGAGCTACTTAAGTGTGTTAGATTTTGAATTCAATCCCAAAAATGGATTCAAAGCAGCCAAATTAGCTAGGAGAGTGATTTTCATGTCAATCAGAGCACTTTGAAAAATTAGGTCAAAACCTATATAATGGCCCAAAGGGTCATTTTCAAATCATTTGTTCTTTTGTCTTTTATGGAGAAGAGATATTTGAGCATGCATTCACACCAATTTGAGCACCCCCAATGACAAAACTGGCTGGCGGAGTATGGATATCCAGTGAGTGATCAATAATCTTGCTTTGCATTTTAATTTTTATGAATTTTGAGATATTTTTAGCATGTTTTAGGGTGTGTTTAAGTCTTGTCATGTCATTTTTTGTGTGAGGATATCTCTCCTCACATGAACCTAATTGCCCTTTGCACAAATAGGTACCAAGGAATTACTTCTTCACCTATGTAGTGAGTTTTCTTGCATGGTAGACACCCATGTTTCATGCGAGAAACCCTAAAAAGGGTAATTTGTTCACTTATTGCCTAATCGCTTTTAGCACAAAAAAGTGTATCCTCATGTAGAGATGTGCAATCTCGAGCGAGAACATGAATTTTTGCACAAGATTCTAGTGTAAAATGCCAATGTTGATGCTTGAAAAGAAATTTCTCATTATAATTTTATGATTTCTTTGATCTTGTTTGTTTATTAGAGATTGATTGTTTACTTGTTGTGTTCATGTGTGCAGGTTACTTTTTTGAATGTCAGATTTAGGTCCCATTAATCGCCTTATGGAGCTCTATTATGGTAGTTAGATGATGATGACATGGCACACAATAATAGAATCAGATTGTCATATCTTTGTTAGATTCTACTAGTGTTGGTGAATCATAGCCTTTTGACTGCACTGGTGGAGTATTTCCATTCAGAGACAAACACCTTCCATCTGCCATAGGGGGAGATGACAATCACCCCTGAGGACATTTATAGGATACTATAGATCCCATTCCATGGACCATGGGTGGTATATGACACAGTGCCACATACAAGAATAGAGGCACTAAGGGCCATCTTTCAAGAGGACCTCATCATGGGTCAAGCTATCAGCTAGGAGGAGCTAGTGCATACATAAGGGCCCACTCATAGGTTGCAATCAGTATTGGCCATATTTATCAATTGCTTCTTGATGTTGGAAAGAGGGTAGCATGGATTGGAGTGCGGATGGGGTCAAATTCTATAGATGATGCTAGAGACTCAAGAGAGATACAAGTAGGGTCAGTGCATGCTCACCCATATGTTCCACAAGATGCATGAGATCATTTATCATGAGAGGAGGAGCATGGCCACCAGGGTTTATGTTCTTTAGACATGGACATGGGAGCACTTGCCAATTATGAGACCCATTTTTGTGAATGAGAGGTACCCCATGGAGCCTTATATGTCATTATAGAGGCTAGCTAACCTAGATAGCTCTAAGGAAGACTGAGTAGTGGAGGGCTCAATTGGATGACTTGGTGGTTGTAGTGAGGAGACCATGGAGAGAGACAAAGGTTTGGGATGATGCATAGGTAGAGCTCAAATATATGTTTACCTCCCAACCACTGATTGGTTATTTGATATCAGTCATTGAGAAATTCCCATTGACTTGCAAGTGGTGATAGTACAGTCAACCACAAGATATTTCATAGGATTACTATTCATATGTGTGGCTGGCTACAGATGTAGATCAAGGGTGGTCACCAATATTAGACCCAAGATGATTGATGATAAACATGCACACCATAGTGGCTATCTAGTGAGACTATCTGCCAATAGTAGTAGATGGGGAATGACTCTAGCTTACCAGGCACATTTTGTGATTGATCATTTCCCTTAATTCATAGATTAGGTGGGGATAGTTGTACCCATTCAGCTGGTATAGGCACCACCATAGCTATTAGGATTAAACCATGGATAGAAAATAACAATTACATGCAAATATAACCAATAATAGAAAATAATAGATCACACAGAAAAGAACACAAGGCATCAAGATTTAATGTGGTTCACCCAATCCCTAGGCTACATCCACCAAATAGCAAGTCCAATATTATTATAATTTAGTGATTACAATCCGTAATCCCTTACAGCTCAATACCACTGCAAGAACCAATTTTAAATCACCACTATAAAACAACCCTAACCCTAAGCCCTTTTATAAAAGTATTAAATAGCTTTAGGGTTACTAGATGTCAGCCATAAATTAGTCATTACTTTAGTGGCAATCTATGAATAGTACCAAAAAAAAAATCGGGGCGATGCCCTGAGCCCCAAAGAATTTATGAAGTATGTATATAGTACTTTCCTGATGAATCACCACAAACTAACAATCTCACACTTGGGGACTAATCAAGCTCCACACTAAAGAAAAATAGAAGCCCTAGCAAGAGGGAGTCAGGCATAGGACACACCAAGTACATATACCTACTTGACAAATGAGAGTAGATCCAATTTTTGGTGGGAGTGGGATGAGTCAGAAGTGACCTCAAGCTGAGATGGTTAGGAGCCATAGGAGGAGATACACAGAGGCCTTGCATAGAGGAGTAGTGACCAACCGAGCAGCCATCCGGGTAGGGTGAGGGTGATGAGGAGATGCAGGACTAGTGTACTATAGGGGCCTAGGGTAGAGATATCCTAGGACAAACCCAAGAGGCCCTGAGGGGAGAGAGAGAGAGAGAGAGAGAGAGAGAGAGAGAGAGAGTGTGTGTGTGTGTGTGTTTGTGTGTGAGTGTGTGTGTGTGTGAGTGTGTGTGTGTGTGTGTTTAAACTACATAATGGTAGTCACGAGATTTTCATGCATAGGTTGCTATTAGGGATACCTAGATAGTAGAGAGGTATACAGAGATCTATTATTTGCGAGGGTAGCTAGAGCTAGCATCTAGGAGATTAGAGTTGTAGTAGCATGAGATTTGGCTATAGTCAACTAGAGTGGCTTACTATTTTATGGAATATGCAATAGTAGTGCCAGATGAGGCTAAGAAAGTGCCTCAATTTTCTCAGTGTGCACAAGAGTTAGAGGGAGCATAGCCTCTAGCAAGACTATACATGCCTTGTCCTCCTCCACTACCAGTGAGAGGTGAGGGAGAAGGAGAGAGGTAGATCATATTTGTTTCATTTTTGTTCTAGCTATATATCGATTGATGTGCCAGCACCATTTTGTACCATTTTTGAGATTAATAGTGCTTGATTAGCATCCATTTTTGTACCGATGTACTCTTTTGATATACACACACACACACACAAGATTTTTTGATTCAAGTACCATTTGCACTTGTCACTTTCTCTCTTTATAGTTTGTCGTGCATGAGATGTTTATTCTTATAATTATGAATGCAAATTTCATATAATGTATGAATGTAGTGTAGATGAAATGAATCATGAAATTATGTATGAAATGAAAAATGTGAATGAACTAGCATCTCATGTAGTGTTCCATTTTATTGATAGTGATAGGTATTCATTGAAGATCTAGAAGATGAACCAAAGAAGCGAATGCTTGTGCAACTATAAAGAAACATGAGACTTTGAAGAAGCCCAGAATCCATCATCACAAAGGATGCAAATAGATTAGTGATACAATGTGTCTAAGAAAATGTGGAGTATGCAATGTAACCCTATGCTAGATGCAACCCTAGGTCTGGTTACCAAACAATGACAATTATCATCAGTGAGCATTTAGCGAAATCTCATATGTCATACAATTCTCACTGACATTACAATCATGGAAATATGAATAGGACATATCTTCTAGTTTTTTCAAGATTAAATGTAAGCATTCGAGGCATAAGAAGCTAGTTCATGATAGAACATTTGTCCCTTTTAATGTAGCAAGTTAACATAAGCATCAAAGCATAAACTCTAGGAAGACCATAATGTTTCTTGCATGTAGACACACCAGACACATGAGAGATCCTTCTTATTCTAAGTAATTAGTAAGCATTTTTTTTTACAATGAAGTTTGCATTCGTAACTTGAGACAAAAGTGTGCTAAGTATACTCACAGTGACTTGTACATTCACTTAGCAAGATGAGTATCAGTATTTACTGTAGCATAAAGAGTTTACTCCAACAAGCAAGGAGAAAACCAACCTCAATGAAGAGTTCATATAAAAAGAGTCAAGGTACACATGGCCATCCAATATGAGATGGAGGCTCTTATAGTGGACACCCCTTTTATAAGGATACTTCATATCAACTGAACTAAACCAACAAATAGAAAGCAAAGAAAAGATCATTTCCCTAGTCCTCACTTCTCTAGTCAAAAAAGACAACATTGAGTTGCTCAAAGAGACATGAGAAAGAAAAAGAAAAAAGAAAGAGGAAAAGCTCAGCATATCCCAAAAAAATTCATCATTTTGAGCTTAATTTTTCTTTTATAAGATTGACGTCAAGTGTCAATCTTCAAAACATATATATAAGAAATCTCTTTAGTAGGGTGACAATAGTAGAAAAACATAGTTAGAACAATTAGTGACTAAATTCAAAGAGGAATCTTCAATAAGAAGAACCTTGGTAGGAACTAAGTGACAGTAGATAGACACAGTTAGGACAATTGGTGACTAACACACGAGAGATCTTCCATGTGAGGAATCTCAAAAGTGACATGAGGGACAATAGGTAGACACAAAACAACTGGTGACTGATGCAAGAGATGTTCCATGAGAGGAATCTTTAAAGTGGCATGAACAACAGTAGGCAGATGCACTTAGAACAACTAGTGACTGATACAAGAGATGTTCTTATGACACTATGGGGTATTGCCCCCAAGTTATGATGAGATTCAGTTCATGGATACATAAGTGATAGCAAGAAATTAAAGTAGGAAAGAAACTATACAAGAAGCTAGAAGATGCACTATGAGATATAGCATTTGGAGTAAGAGGTTCCTATTTACCAAGTTTTCACCTTCTTAGCAGAGAGTCCTTTTCTTTTTGCTACCATGATGCTTGTTTCCATGTTTTCAACAATGGTACCATTTTTTGTTTTTCAATTTTTTTGTATTTTTCTCTTTCTTTCTTTTTTTTTTTTTTCAAATTTGTTTGTATTACCAAGGTGCCTATTGCTAGGTTTTCACCAAGATAATGGTTTTTTTAGGAATTTTTGCAATTTTTAGATTTTTTTTAAGACATTTAAGTATATACAAAGAGCTTCTGAAATCATATCAGCTATAGAACCAATTTTGATGGAGAGTATTGATAGGCTCCTTGAGCACCTCTCCCTTGGTCATAGAAAGTTGGTAAGAACCAGATCCGAACACTATAGTGACTATATAGGGACCAACCTAGTTGGGTTTGAACTTCCCTTTTTATACTTGTTGTTGTTGATTCTTAGGGTTTTCTCTCAAAATGAGATCACCTAGTTGGAAGTTGTGTGGCCTAACTTTCTTATTGTAGCTTCTAGACATATGCTATTGATAAGCTCAAACATGATCACATGCCACTTATCAATGTTCATCTAACAATTCTAGCTCTTGAAGCCAAGATATTCTATAGTCATCATTAGTAATGAGGCCTTTCATGGAGATTCATAAAGTGAGAATCTCAACCTCAATAGGAAGCACAACATCCACTCCATATACTAAAGCAAAGGGTGTTGTACCCATTAGAGTTTTGAAACTTGTTCTATAAGCCCATAAAGCTAGATTAATCTAAAGGTGCTAGACCCTTCTAGATTTGTTAACTATGTGATGTAAGATCTTAAGGATCACCGTGTTGGAGGCCTATACCTAACCATTACCCTGGGGGTAATAAATAGAAGATCAATGTTACATGATTCTGATTTTTTTGCATAACTCCTTAAGATCCTTGTTTTCAAATTATCCTCCATTGTTAGTAATGATGGAGGAAGGTACACCATACCTACATATGATGTAATTCATGATGAACAGAGTTAAATTTTTTCTATTTTCTATAGAGAGAGGGAATTCCTCTACCCACTTAGTGAAATAATCTATAGCTATAATGATGTACTTGTGTCTATTTGAAGAAGACAGGTGAATCTAACTGACAAGATCAAAGGCCCACTTTTGGAATGGCTACAGTGTGATAGATGGAATTAGCTCCTTGGTTGGAGTATGAATAAAATTCCCATGGAGCTAGCACTATTTGTAGGACTTGGCATATTTGATTTCCTCTTGCTCCATATTCAGTCAAGAGTAACCAGCTCTAATAAGTTTACGAGCTAGTGTCATGCCATTAGAGTGAGATCTACAAATGCCCTCATGTACATTGGTTAATGTGCATTTGGACTTATCAAGTTATATACACATAATGAGTGTTTCATCAAGACCTCTCCTAAACAAATCATCAACAATAATAACATACTATGAAGTGTTTTTCATTCCGAGTTGAACTATCTAGAATTGTTTGGTTAGCAAGTAGGAGTATATATGATGGTAGCAGGATGAATCATGTCCTACAATAGAATAGACCATTTGTAATTTAGGAAAATTGTAGGAAGGGTAGAATAACATTTCCACTGGGAACTCATGTCGAAGATCATTCTCTGGCATCTATAGCATGGAAGTAAGAGTAGCGATAGCATCTACCACTTTGTTGTCTACCTGAGGAATTTTTTGAAAAGTGACATGAGAAAAGTATTTCATCATGTCATCCACCATGCATTTATAAGGGATCAATGATGTACTTGTGTCTATTTGAAGAAGACAGCTGAATCTAACTGACAAGATCAAAGGCCCACTTTTGGAATGGCTACAGTGTGATAGATGGAATTAGCTACCTGCTTGGAGTATGAATCAAATTCCCATGGAGCTAGCATTGTTTGTAGGACTTGGCATATTTGATTGCCTCTTGCTCCATATTCGACCAATAGTAATCAGCTCTAATAAGTTTATGAGCTAGTGTCAAGCCATTAGAGTGAGATCTACAAATGCCCTTGTGTACATTGGTTAATGTGCATTTGGACTCATCAGGTTATAGACACATAAGGAATGTTTCATCAAGACCTCTCCTAAACAAGTCATCAACAATATTAACATATTGTGAAGTGTTTTTCATTCCAGGTTGAACTGTCCAAAATTGTTTGCTTAGCAAGTAGGAGTATATATGGTGGTAGCAGGATGAATCATGTCCTACAATAGAATAGACCATTTGAAATTTAGGCAAATTATAGGAAGGGTAGAATAACATTTCCACCAGGAACTCATGTTGAAGATCATTCTCTGGCATCTGTAGCATGGAAGCAAGAGTAGCCATAGCATCTGCCATTTTGTTGTCTACCCAAGGAATTTGTTGAAAAGTGACATGAGAAAATTATTTCTTCTTGTCATCCACCATGCATTTATAAGGGATCAATGATGTACTTGTGTCTATTTGAAGAAGATGGGTGAATCTAACTAACAAGATCAAAGGCCCAATTTTGGAATGGCTACAATGTGATAGATGAAATTAGCTCCCTAGTTGGAGTATGAATCAAATTCTTATGGAGCTAGCATTGTTTTTAGGACTTGGCATATTTTATTGCCTCTTGCTCCATATTCGGCCAATAGTAACCAACACTAATAAGTTTATGAGCTAGTGTGAAGCCATTAGAGTGAGATCTACAAATGCCTTCATGTACATTGGTTAATGTGCATTTGGACTCATCAGGTTATAGACACATAAGGATTGTTTCATCAAGATCTCTCCTAAACAAGTCATCAACAATAATAACATACTATGAAGTGTTTTTCATTCCGAGTTGGACTGTCCAGAATTGCTTGGTTAGCAAGTAGGAGTATATATGGTGGTAACATGATGAATAATGTCCTACAATAGAATAGACCATTTGAAATTTAGAAAAATTATAGGAAGGGTAGAATAATATTTCCACTGGGAACTCATGTTGAAGATCATTCTCTGGCATCTGTAGCATGGAAGAAAGAGTAGCCATAGCATCTGCCACTTTGTTGTCTACCCAAGGAATTTGTTGAAAGTTGACATGAGAAAATTATTTCTTCATGTCATCTACCATGCATTTATAAGGGATCAATTTCTCATCCTTCTTTTGGTACACATCATTGACTTGGTTGATGATGAGTTGTGAATCACCAAAGATGTTTAACTCGTCCACTCTCTATTCAACTATAATCTTCATGTCATTAATGAGAGCTTCATTTTCTGCAATATTGTTTGTACAAGGGAATAGAATTTTGTATGCTTTAGGTAGTTAATACCTCTATAGTGTTATGAATAGTAGCCTAGCATTGGATCCCTATTGTGTGAAGAAATCATCAAATAACATCACCCAAGTTTGGTGTGTAAGCATTAGAATTGATTCATTAGAAAAGTCAATGTTTAGCAAAAGAAGACTCTACATTGATGCCTCTACTAACTAATCAACAATTTCTTGTCCTTTGATATCCTTCCATTCAAAATACTGAATGTCAAACTCACTCAAGATCATGACACACTTAGCCAACCTCCCTAATAGAGTTGCCTTGCTAAGTATTTCAATGGATCAATTTTAGCAACTAGTTGCATAGTATGAGCAAGCATGTAGTGTCACATCTTTTGGGAAGCAAAGATGATTACCAAGAAAGCCTTCTCAATGATACTATAATTCATTTCATAAGAAATCAATGTGCAACTCAAATAGTAAATAGCTCTTTCCTTGTTGTCATTGTCTTCTTGAGCTAGCAACATACCAAGAGATCTTTCTGTTGTTGAGATGTATAGAATAAGAGGCTTCCCGTAAATAGAAGGCATCAAGATCAGTGGATTAGCAAGGTATTTATTTATCTATGTTAGGCTTTGATCACAATCTCTAGTTATATTTCACACCTTTATGTAGGGTCTTGGTAAATGTTTGTGATATATCCACCAGTTGTGAGATGAATTTGTGAATTGATTGAAGTCTTCCTTGTAAGCCCCTCATTTGACTGATATTATGGGGTGATGTCATGTCCATGATTGCTTGAAATTTCTTTCGATCAACCTCAATTCCTTTTGAAAAGATGATGTAACCAAGTAGTTTACCAGATGTTACACCAAATGCACATTTCTTGGGATTAAGTCTCAGACTAAATTTCTCCATATGATCTAGGATGGATCCCAAATCTTGAAGTTGAGTGTTGCATTTTGTGCTCTTAACCAAGGTATCATCAACATAGTCTTCCATTATTTTATGCATCATGTCATAAAAGATTGTAGTAACTAGCCTCTCATATGTAGCATTAGCATTTTTAGACCAAATGACATTATGTTCCAATAGAGGGTTCCCCATGCACAAGTGAAAGTAGTCTTTTCTTGATCTTTTTGTGTGATTTTGATCTAATTATAATAGAAAATATATCCATGAGTGAGTACATTTCATATCATATTATCATGTCCACTATCATATCAATGTTAGGGAGTGGAAAATCATCCTTCAAATATGATAAGTTTAGATTTTGGAAATCTATATAGACTTTGATAGATTTTTCATGCTTGGAGACTAGAAAAATGTTTGATATCCATTCAACGTAATCAATAGCACAATTGAAACCAACTTTTAGAAGCTTTTCCAATTTAGCTTTGACTAGTAATGCAACATGAGGATGCATTTTCCTAATTTTCTATTTGATTTGTTAAAGTTTTTCTGTGATAGAAAAATGATGCATTGTGAGATAAGGATCTAATCCTAGCATGTCTAAGTATGTCCACAAAGAGTTTATCTTTTTCTCTTGGAAGAAAGCAATGAATTCCTCTTTTTCTTTAGGAGATAGTGATTGTGAAAGTTATATTATGTGAGGATGCTCCTCTATTCCCAAGTTGATTAGCTATGTTGGTTTTATCAACACTGATGATCTTTCCTAAAAATGACTAGGAAGTGCATCAGATATCTCATCTATAGGTTCCTCAAAGAGGTTTTCAACCTTGGATATGTCTTTTATTTTTACTATTTTAGGTTCAAACACTGCCACAATGTGGTTTTCACCATTGGACCTTTTATTTCTTTTCTTTTTGATTGTATGACTAAGATATTTGATGTTAGCTTCAATCTTGTTGATGCTTTATTTGTTGGTGGAAGACATTACAAGTTTGACAACATTTATGGAATAGGCAAGAGCATAGTTTCTCTGGAGTGTAGGGACTTCACTAGATGCATTGGAATTCTAGTCTATGAGCTTGGGATAGGTGAGTGAAAGAGATGTGGTGGGTTGGATTGTGTTCATGGTATAATCATCAAATTCTTGGATAAGCAATTTGAGACCTAGAGTGGCTTCATCTGCAAGTGTGTTCAAATGCCTTTGAGTACTAATGTCATTAATTGAAGACTCGATGACACTAGTTGGATGAGACTCATCTGTCCTAACCCTAGAAAATTCACCTACTTTGAGCTGATTTTCATATACATGAACCTAATCTATGTATTTTTTTTTCAGTTCCTTCTAAGAGAGAGTCAAATTCATACTCTTGAGAATCTATGCTACATGGTGATAGACTGTAGAATTCCCCAACAATGATAGGGACAAACTCTCCTTCATCCTTTGGATTTTTGCGAAGGCACTCAATGCATAGAGCATGACTAGATTCTCCTTTTTCTTGTTGGATATAGGGAGAATCAACAGTGTCATTAGAAGAATCACTATCACCATCCATGGTACTGACATGTGGTACTTGAAGTAATCTGGTTCTATGAAGAACTTAGCAAGATCATTAGGAATTGGATAAGGATAAGGATCCTCATCATCAACATTATCTTCCTAGTCATCAAACCCACCTTGTGACTCATTTTTAGATGAATTCTCAGCTTCTAGTATAAATTTATTAGTCCCTAGATGGAAGGGAATCTTCTTGAAACCTAGACGTCATGTATCTTGATTCCTTCTAACTATTGCTTTGACCGGATCAATCAAACTATTTTTGTTGCATCCACTAGGACCATTCCCCTTGTAGCAAAAATGTTTCATGAGTTTAAGAACTAGACCATACTTTTCAGGATTAATTTCACAAGACTGTTTTGTGAGGTCAATTGGAGTCTCTTCTTTATATATCCATGTAGCAATAGCTCTATTTTTAGCTTCCTCCTTGAGAGGTATAGTAGCTTTGACAAAGGTACCATCGTACTTAGGTTGAGATGTCAACACAAATAGTCTCTTCACTTTAGATGGTCTCCCATAATGACGGGGAGACTCGGGAAGAGATGTCAAAGAAAGAATTGGTTCTATGTGATATTTACCCATTCCAGTTTCTTTTAGCTTGTTATCATGATAGTTTGTAGATTCTCTATTAGTAGGTACAAATTTTTTAGCAGATTTTAGCATGTTACAAGTATAGCTAGTACTTGCAGGTATGATGACTTCATATCCATGAAATGGGAATTCTATGCATTGATGATAAGTTGAGGGTACAGCTCTCATCTCATGTATCCATGGTCTTCCTAGAAGAATATTGTAAGATAAGGGAATGTTGAGGAACCAACAAGTGACATCCCTTTCTATAGGACTAACATGAAGAGGCAACACCACAAGACCTAAAGATTTTTGCTCAACTTCATCATATTCTTTAATAGTTATCTTGTGACGGGGATCAATGGACTCTTCAGAATAGTCCAATTGTCTAAGAAGAGTAGTAGAGACAATTTTTAAATCAAATCCATTATCATTGAGCACACGATGGACATGTTTCTGGTGTATCATGACCTCAATGTGTAGGGGTTGATAATGTGGATGACTTGGTGAATTTTCATCCTCCTCAAAGAAGGGCATGTAGCAAGGTGAGTTCAAATGACCTACCATAGATTGGAACTGTTGAAGATCAAGATCTTGAGGTACATTTACCTCAATGAGAGCTTTGTTGAGAACCTACCTATGAGCAAGTGAGATTTTGAGAAATTCAAAGATTTTGATTTGAGCATTTTCCCACTACAATTAATCGAGGATACTGTAGCTAGTAGCCACAGAAGATGTTGCAAGTTTTGTTCCTTTGCTAGATTGACCAACAAGAGGTTTGTCTTTGTGTTGTTCTAGCTCAAGAGTAGAAGGCACAGGACCTTTGAGTACCAACTTAGCACAAGAATGTGTAACACTGTTGGCACAAGATTGTGATGGTTCATTATCAGATATATTATAAGTAGGGCCCCTTAAGACAAATGGTGTCTTAGGTTTAGTTTTTTCTTGTTTTCCCATGATGGTGATAATGTCATAATACTCAACATCCACTGATTCAACCATGTGGACTATCTCATCATTATCATTAGAGTACATATAGTTGATCTTGTTATGAGATTTTTGTTTTGAGTTTTCTCCTTTTTCATAAGATGGGAATGGCTCCTTGAAATCCTTGTGATCCAAGTCTTGTTATGTCCATCCACAACAATGTCACCATCGTCGATTAAGTCTTGGACTTTGTGACATAGGTTAATGTAGTTGCTAGTTTTGTGACCTTTGTTTTGGTGGTATTCGCAAAATGTGATTTTGTTCCACCATGGTGGTCATGGTTGTGGATCGTAAGGATGAGAGTTATCCAATGGATAAATGAGCTTGTTTTGTAGCAAGATCTTGAAGACCACATCCAAAGGTTCACTAAGAGGTGTATATTATTGTTTTGGGTGTGTGACCCAAGATGAGTTCTTTGGTTTGTTTCGAAATGTCTTGTTATCAGGAGGAGGTTTCTCAACATTCTTAGATGCTTTGAGACTATTTGTAAGGTTGAAATTTTCCTTAAAAACTTTAGGAGTAATGTTGTCAACAACTCCGTCATGTACAACCTCTCAATTTTTGTTCACATACTTAGATTTGTCCTTATTGGAGGTTGACCCTTGTTTCTGAAGGGTGAGTTTGCCCTTTTTGACCATGAATTCCTTAATTCAAATACCTTATGTGTCCATGTCTTCAAAGGTGCATGAACCTTGAAGTTGAACTCTATACCCAAAATTAGGTAAAAGATTATCCATAAAGATATCAAGTTTTTTCGTTTCAAGAATTTTGCATGAGTATTTAGTGTAAAGTTGTCTCCATCTCTGAAGGAATGTGAGGAAAGGTTCCCCAACTCTGTGTTTAAGGTTACACAAGTCTCAAATGTTAACTAGGTGTTGTATGTTGTGAAAGTACTATTGGAAAAATAGGTTTGCAATCTCATCGAATGTTTTGATAGCAATAGGCAAGCATGAAAACCACTCCATGGCCTGACCACCTAGACTTCTTGGGAATAGATGGATGATATATGTATAATTATGCATAAATTCCATAAAAAAGGCACCAAATTCCCATAAATGATCTTGGGGATCAGTAGTTCCAAAGTATTAATCATACATAGACAACTCAACTCCTCTTGGAAAAGGAGGCATGTCTATGCTTTTGTCAAAAGGAAATGGACAAAGAGCATTTAGGGTGTATGTTTTTGTAGGTTTGTCCTTATCACGGATCATTTGGGCTAATTGTTCTTGCATGATCTTCAGTTGCTTTTGCAATTTAGAAATTTCAGTTTCCTCTTTAGGTGTAATGATAGTTTCAACATTAAAGTGATGAGGTAGCTTGGATCCCTCTTGAGCAAGTTTGAGAAAGTATTTCTCTTTCTCTTTGCTAAGTAGGATTTCCATGACTTTCTGGAATTTTTTGTCCTTATGAAATTTTTTGATATGTTCAAGAAGTATTTCTACCTCTTCTTCATTCTCTTCAGCAAAACATTCCTTATGTCTTTCATTCCTATGTTGATCTTGGTCTCTACTATGTTCTCCATGTTCAGGTTCTTGATTAGCCATTTTAGGAATGTGATAAGTTTCAGTGTATGTTGGTTGGAAAGGTTATCTAAATAAAAACTCTATTGTGTTATTTAGAGATGTATGAACTCTGCTAGTTTTGGAATCCTCTTGATACAAAGGGTTCCTAGTTTGTTGTAAGTTTATAGAAAAAATTCTTTAAACACGAGATGATCTGACAAGTGAAGGAGATTTTGAAGACTCCTCACTAGATGAGCTAGAGACAGACCGTGTATTAACTAAGAAGTGACCTCTCCTATGATTATGAACCCTAGATCTACCTCATCTAAGTCTAGGGGGATAAAACACATTTCCACTTCTTGTTTCCACATTCATAGAAAAGGACAAAAATCAAAAGCCTAGACAAGGATCACACTAGAATGTAGTCTCAAAAAAGTAAGATAAGAGTGTTGTATAATTAGGTACAAGTCATCTAAGTAATGGCTAGAACAACTAAAGATTATGACTATCATGACAAAAATTATGGCTAACACAAAAGGACAAGAACAAGACAGACAAGTAATGAGACTAGTTTGTGCGTAGATCACAAGTTGTCACCTAAGCAAGAAGTCATTGTTTGACACTATTTGTAGAAAGAAAAGTGGTAAAATGTTGCAGATTCAGACTAGACTTAGAGCACAAATAGCTCTGACAGAGTAGTTTAATAGTTTTCAAGACAAGACCCTGCACGAAGATTCTTAGGGAACTGCAAGAGTAAACACAAAGAAGGATGCAAAGATTTAGAATAGAAAATTTAGGACTGTGTTCTCACATGAGGATTTGCATAGAGTCATGCGAGAAGCTGACAGACTAAAAAAGGGATAGAATTATGGCATAAAAAGATAGTATTTGCACAATCTTGAGCAGAGATTCCCAGGGAGTTGCATGAGGACTTACATAGAGCTACACAAGGAAATGCTAACAAGGTACTTTCTCATGCAAAATTTCATAGAACTGGGCACAAGATTTTGGATCGATTGACAACTTTAACTAGATTTTGAAGAGATTTTGTAATTTTCAAATAGTTCTAGACAGGTGGTTGATTGTGTGTACAAGTTTCAGATAGATAGCAAGGTAGTTTTCATGTTTTGGACAGCATTATGGATTTCAAATAGATAATTTATTTTCAGATAAACATGAGAAGCAAGTAGTAGTCACAAAAAATCCAACCAAGGGAAAAGCAACTCAGAGGGATGGGATAGTGTTGACCTTTTTCTTGTTTGAAAGAGTTGGACAAGTTTAAGACTCAAAAAAGACACACTCTATCTCTAAAACCAAAAATGGTAGAGAAGGAAAATCCTTTGTCTCACAATTTATGTGCATGAGTGCACCTCACATATCCGTGTCACCCCACTACAGGGTGCCAGTATTTTTGGTGTATTCAAGGGCTCAATAACAATACACTAAATAAACACCCTTGTGGTAGGGGTCAAGCACGTATACCACCTTCCAATGCCTAGGTACATGCCTATGGTGAGTATCTATAGGAGAGATTCTTCCCCATCCTTGCACAAAGATTATGCCCCCTTTTGGGGGTGAACTAGGTAGCAACTAACTAAGAGATTTTTACTTGGCTTTAGTTCATATTAACCCCTGGTGATTTTGCAAGTGAAGTTAAGCCCAAAAACCTACACCAACATTTGTACGTGTACACACTTGACTAGAAAGACTAGAGCTGGCGCCGACCAATGTAGTTTATAGAGCCTCTTCTTGATACGAAATATCAAAATGAAGAAGAGGAAATTACTATGGCTTTGGAGTCTTTCACTATACAAAGCTTCTTTATTATAGTGAGTTGGAATCTCTAGTGAAAGGAGTGTGCACACTTGAGTCATTCCTAGAGGTTAGGTCACTCTAGCAAGCCCTCTAAAGGTTGACTCAGACTAGTGGTTCGGATGTAAGGCTCCAAGTTTTTTAATTTCCCTCAAGGGGAAATAGCATACGCCTCTACCTCATCACCTTACCCAAACATGCAAGACATGTTCATCACTGAGTTAGCTTATCAATCCCACCTTGTCCTATTCTGAGACTTTGATCCCCTAAAAGGAAATCATCATCTCTTCATTAAAGGCTTCATTTGGGAGAACCACTAACTTGCTTGCCTCCCTTAGGTATGATCTTTTATAGGCTTCTACATTTCTGATTTACTCTTGGGCATCACTTCGAAGTAGTAAAGAGCATACTCCCCTATTCCCCTATCTTGCACCCTACAATGTTCACAAGCCCTATTTATACTAAGTGTGGAAATCAATAAAAGAAAACACAACATTTAAGTGGGTTTGAAATGAGCCTTCAACATGCATATCTTTGACAAATGTCCTGCAATCACACAATTAATACATATTTCAAGTGTTTTGATAAGGTGTCTTCAACAAGCATCCTGCAAATCACTGTCAAGTTGTTTGAAAACTAGAAATCAGAAAGAAAATACTTTAGAGAACATTGCTAGTAAAAAAAATAATGATAAAACTAAATTCTAAAAATTTCCTTTTGCATGTGCTATTACAAAATTTCATGCAAGATCATGCATAAGCCTACGCAAGAAAATGATGTGCACTGCATGAGAAACCGTGCATTTATGCACTTTTTTGCATGAGGACGTGGGTTGAAAGGGGTGAAATCTTTAGTTCTTCACATGAAAATGAGATTTCTCATGCGAAAATCTGGAAAAAGGTATGGATGACCACAATAGAATCATTAAAAATGTAGAAAAGAAAGTAAATGAAGCAAAAAAATTTGATTTCTCAACCCCACGATGGTTGCCAAAAATGTATGCATGAAATGTGGGCCTTTGATCCACACACATACTTTAACACGGTCATTACTTGAGATATCATCCCAAAATGAATATGAGATTATTCATCCCAGTAATCCAATAGTTTGACCTGTTGCCTTCTAACTAGAAGGATTTTTCCCTTACTCTCAGAATGAGAAGCTGGCAACTAGACCTCTAGTATGAAGAATTTTGTAAGCTATATGAGAATTCAATATTTAAAGCTAAATGAAATGCATTTTTAATATAAGAAATAAAAGAAGCATATTGTTAAGTTCGACCTGTTGCCTTCTAACTAGAAGGATTTTGCCTTTCCTCTGAGAATGAGAAGTTGGCAACCAGACCTCTACTATGAAGGATTTTTTCTTAAGCTATATGAGAATATAATTAATCTAAATGAAATGCATTTTAATCTAAGAACAAAGAAAGAAAGTTACACTATATGAATGCATTTTAAGCTAATACAATATTGCAATGTAAGAAATTAAGCTATTGATGTATGAAAATGAGTAACTATTCTAGCATGGATTCAATGCAAATTCAATTCAACCTTCCTCTGAAATGAGGAATTGTGATGTAGGACTAATCTAGATATACCCCAAAATGAGGTGATCTAGAAAACTAGCAAACAAACACACAACAGAAAATGAACAAGAGGAATGAGATTCAAATCTAGAGAATAATATTTCATATATTCAAATCAAGAAGTTTACATCCAACATGCTTGATTGTATAACCTTCCAAGTTATGATCATCACAAAGAAGAATACATCTTTTAAAGAAGAACAGATGTCCAAAATCAAATACAAACTTCAAAATCAAATATGAACTTCTACCTCCAAGCTGCTCCACCTAAGACTCCTCTACCAAAATTCTCTAATATTGACTTTGCCCAAGATCCCCTACTTATACCAATCTAAGCCTCAAGCCAGTCCAAAAAGCTAAAAACTAAATAACCCTAATATTAAGTACTTGAAGAGCCACAAGTCAACCTCCAATAGAAATTAAATGTCCAAAATCGATACCCATGCAAAATCATGATATCTCCTAGCTCTGATTGAATTAGAACTTGTGCTTCAAAGTGAAGGTATTACTTTAGGTCCTCTACAACCCCTTAAGCTCAATAAGGATGATTTCTTAAGTATATCTTTAGGCTCATCTTGAGAGTCACACACAGAAACCCATCATGCAAACTAGTAGAAATTGATACTCTAGGAGAATTCCCATATCTCCCAACTTATAATAAATTAGAACTTGTGACCTTAACCAAAGATATTACTTTAGGCCTTCTTCAATATGTGAACTTTGCATCCTCTAACTCATTGCACAAAATTAGTAACACAGCCTACAACAGGCACTCACAAACCATAAAACACATCTCCAATAGCAAGGTAAAATGGCTCAAACTTCAACTCAATCCTTCCGATCTCTATGAAATCAAGATGAAAGGTTCTCTAATCTATCTCCAATACATCCCTAACCATGAAAAGAATAACTCCACCAAAATCCAAGTTCAGCCCAAACTGGAAACAGTTGTAGAAAACTAATACTGGCACTTGGCACATACAGGAAAATTTGGCACCAACAAGAACACTTGGCACATGAAGGAACACTCAGCACATGAAAGAACACTCGAAACATGAAGGAACACTTGGCACACATTGAAACTCGACAAACACTACAATTGACCAACTCAGCAATTGAAGGAAAGTTTGGTCGAAACTGGCAGAATAAGCGGGATAACACGTAACTCTAAATGTTAACATGACATGGGATAACTTCAACTTAGTAATGACTAAAAATTTACTGGCACTCGATAATGTCTGTAATAGAATTAGTGAGATAATGTGATGGTCAGGATGCTCCTACATCAAATTGAGAGCTTCTTAAATAGAATCCCAAGATCTATCAATGGTCGAGACCAATTGGAATGAACAGCCAGGATTGAAGAAGATTCAATCAGAATAGAAAGTTCCTTATGAAAAGGGAGTTAACTGATTTAATTTCTTTTCTAATTTCAGTCCACTCAAAGTTTCCATTTTTGAACTAAAGAGAAGATTTGGAGAGAATATTTAATTTAATAAAATAAGATATGACCTCATAAATGCATAAACTTTATTAATTGAATAATTAAATTCAATAATTAAAATGAGGACATTATCTTATGAAATTAAATACATTTAATTCCTTTATACATTAGCTAAAGAGGTAATTTTAATTTAATCAAAGTATGAAGACTTATAATTAAATTAAGCTTAATCAATAGGTTTAATATAGCTGATTTGAGTTGATACTTAGGAATTAAATAAATAGTGCGATTAATGTAGGTTAGGATTTTCTGTATTTGACACCTAGGTCAAGTAGTGATTATCAGAATTAGAATTACCTAGTAAAAATAGGACTTAGGGATGATCAAATAGAGCATAATTGATTTAACATTTTGGGGTATTACAGATATGTCTAAGATGAGCCTTCACACATGAGATTAGAACAATTTGAGCACATAATATCAACTTGTTAAAATTAGCAAGTTCACTCAAATAGTAACTCTGCACAGGAATAACTCTTATTGAAAATACAAAACTGGAAAACTGAAAATAGAAATATTTTTGGGTGATGCAAGATTTCCCTTACACCCAAGATGCTCTTGCATCATTCTAACTATTTAATAATACATCAATAATTTACATAAACAATATTTATATTTAAAAAAAATTCAATTGTATTAATATAATATCCTCAAGTCTCTTGATTCTAATTGACTAATAGTGTGATAGGAATATCTTATGCATTTCTTAAACTAGATTACAAGTTTCTTTAGGCTTATTCTAGAAGCTTAGGAAGTAAATAATACTAATGTTTTGTTATAGTGGCACTTTTGAGTTGGTATCATGATGAAGAGCTTGAGTTCAAATCTTTATTGGAGAAGATATATATACTTTGTTTGCAAAACAATTAGGCACCTCTTACAAAGAAGATAGGGTGGTCCAAAAAATCTATTAGTCATCTATAGACCCATAAACACTTAAGTACCTTCTACAAAGAATATAGGGTACTTTGCATATTACTAAGCCATTTGTAGATCATAACACAATTAGGAACCTCCTTTAAAAAACACATGATAGATGCATATTACTAACAACTATGTATAGACTCATAACACAATCTAATGTCTCATACAAAGAATATGAGATAACCATATATTACTATAAGTATATTCTAAACCCATAATATAATTATTACTAAACGATCTCTAGATCTATATAAAGATTTCAACAAACAAAGAATACAAGATAATCTTATATTACTGTTTAAGTATCTTCTAAACCCATAACATAATGCAAGCGGCTATGTAGCCAATCAAATCAACTATTTTTCATAATTATTTTAATTCAATCAAAAACTACACAAGAACTGCTTTTCATTTTCCATTGAATTAATAATTATGATAAAGAATCAATTTGGTCAGCTGCACAACAAATTCCTAACATAATTAGGTGCTCATACAAAAGATCTTCGATAGTTCCTTATTACTATAAGTCATCTCTAAAGGTGTAATACAATTAGATGCTCCCTACAAGAAATAGATTACAATTTCATATTACTATAAACGATCTCTAAGTCTCCATAAAGATTGCTAGATAACTAGCAAAACAGTCAATTATAAAAATATTTGAAGCGTAGGTAAACGCTCAAATTCCAGGCCTCAACGAATTGCTGGCTTTTCTTTCCTGTGCTCTGTTATTTATTTATTAAGAAAAACCCCAAAACCTATCACGGATATATTCTCAACTAGAGTAGATTTGTTAAGCAGGTGAAAAGACATAAAAATCACCCTAAAATTCACAAGCACTTTCCTGGTGAGGAAATCGGGGAGGAGGAATAGTAATTAACCGTGCTCGTGAACCATCCCCACTGAACATTTGGTCCCAATGCAAGACTACCCAGAAATTAATATGCTTTGGATTCTTAAAACAAATTTTGACTCCTCTGTAGAATGCCTTAACTTACACTACCTCGAGGTGCAGAATTAATGGGGAAGAAACACCTAAACATTTTGTTGTGTTTGCTTTGCAAATCACGAGTTCCACGCATTAGTGGAAACGGATAGAAATCAGAAAAATTGGAAGCAGCAAGTTCATTTGGAATATACAAATAAATGGACGAAATCATTGATGGTTTAATTCTTTAACGTGACTGAGTCGTGACTCTCCAGATTTCGGGCCTCGTAATAATTTCTTCACGGGTGGAACAAAATAGGAATAATTCCAGTGTAGCCCACCCGATTTGTCCGTATGTATGTTTTTCTCACATCCTCAAAACACGACAATGAGATGTGAAATGTACGCTTCTCTGAATTCACCTCTGGTTTTAAACCGCCCATGGGCGGGTCCCTGTCTACCTGCAACTCCGTGAACCTTTTTCTCCTTCTCCTTCTTTTTCCTTATTTTTTTACGTCCTTCTTCTCCCAACATTTGAATAACAGGACCCATTTCTTTTATTGCAGACGAATAGTTTCTAAGTAGAATAATGGACTGAATTACCGTCACAGGTATTTAAAACCGACACTTTTTGCATGAGAGTTATTAGTATAATGTTGTTGCGTGCATAGACAAGGACGAGTGTTCAGAGGCTGAGAAAAGAGAGGGGAAATCTTGTTAGAAAGTAGAGAAACTGCGCGTCTCGTGAGTTTTGCATGTGAGCGGGACCGGATTCTATTATTCATTCTCAGGCTTCCCTACAAAACTTAATCCTTTTAGGGGGCCCTCCCCTTCTTTCCTCCCAGCCAAAGAAATATGTCATCGTGTCCCCGCCCCCTTCACGTGTCTCTAAACGTCTAATTTTTATTATAGCTCAACTTTGTGTACCTAAACTTCTAAATCATATGGCATATACTAGATTTTGACCTTTTTTTGGGGTGGGGTCAAGAGTTTGGAACCATGTCGGTGGGGTCATCGATTTTGATCTCGTTCTTTATGGTGTGGGAATTATGCACTCAGCAAGAGTTGATTCCGGGTGGGCTAAACAATCACGTTACTAGTAAGCATGCATCTATGCTAGCAACCTCCTTCGGCTGAGCAAGAGTTGATTCTGGGTGGGCTAAGCAGTCACGTTACTAGTAAGCATGCATCTATGCTAGCAACCTCCAACTAAGTAGTCATGTGCAAGGGGATCATGTCCATCAAATTCAATTGGGTATCGAATTTGGCCCAAATGCACCTCTAGGGTTTGAACCTTGGTGAACAGCATTATCCCCTCTTACCATCATCCTCATCAATTATGCTCAACCTATTGAGCTACAACCCTTTGACTTAACAATTATTTTTTGTTTTTTTCCTTATATGTTGGTTTTTAGATAGTTACAATGACTGTTCTATGATTTTGTTATACGTATGTAAGAGCCCAAAAAAATGGTCATTTCAAATTGATGTTCTGTACATCTTGTCTTGTCTTGTTGGTTATTTACTTTGACCACTATAAGATTTGCAAATTTGAAGTTGAGTTTTGGTACATCTCTATTGCTTCATTAGTTGCTCATTTTGAGGACTGCAAGATTTGCACAATAATACAATTGTTGTGCACAAATATTCTATGTACCATCAGTGCAATAAATTACTATTTTTTTCCTCATTTACAATATATACTAGTGACATACTATTGACCTATTAGATTATTTTGGATTTTGATGATTCTCTCAATGTTCATGTGTGTGCAACTAAGTGCTTATAGTTATTGATTTGGCTTCTACATAGTTACAACAAACACAGTGAGCTTTCTTATGCATTCAAGAGTCAAAAAATGGGCATTTGAAGTTGACATTTGACACATATTCTCTATCGTTAACTATTCTCTTTGAACATGACAAATGTCCACAATTGTCCTTGGAATCATGTATTATAGGTGCCAACAAAGTTGTACAATTCTTCTTATTGCTAACTTTTTTTCAATCTATTCCATATAGATGTAGTTATGATGAATATCATGAAATTTATTATGTATGCAAGAAATAATTAGTAGTCATTTCAAGTTCACTAATATATTACTCTTTAACTGTATCATTTAACTACCATAAAATTTACACAACTAATTTAATACCACACATTGAGATACTTTAACGCCAATAAAATTTTGTTTATTTTTTATACTTCTTCAACTTAGATTGAACAATTGTTCTAATAACTTTCCTTTTACCTAATAAATATAGTAATAAAACCTATTATCTCACTATTTAAAATTTTAAATAAACTTATCAACTAAACAAATACATTGAACAGTTATTCACATGACCGGTAATCGGGCCCCTACCCCTGAGAAGAGCTCTGCTTTCTCTACATAAACGCATGAAGTTGGCAGCAAACATATCCAATACGAAGAAGAAGTTGGGGTTGTCTCTTGTGCTGCCATTTTATGGTGGTAAACGAGCCCGCCCGGCCATTGTTTTGAGCAGAGAGAAGACTTGTACGTTTTGGGCGCTATTTGTCTCATATAATTGATATAGCCTGCACTGAACTGCATTGAAACTCTCAGAGTTCAGAAAACCAGCTATTCTTGTCCTCCTTGCGGGAAGGGATGCCTTCGTTAAAGGCCCATTGCATCGTTTTATTGCTACTTGTACTATTATTTCTCCATGAAGCTGCTTGCTCAAAAACAGCTAAGAAAAAACCTGCCCCGCCCGCTAAAAAGCCCGGGCATGGGAAAACGCCATCGAAAGGCAATGGCGGTTCAGCTGCTTTCGACGTGCGTTCTTATGGAGCCAAGGGAGATGGAGTCACTGACGACACAAAGGTACAATCTCTCATCAATTTCGTCAACATTGGGAGCTTTAAATTGGATTTTAAGTGTTATATCAGTTTACGTTTTACAAAGGTACGATCTTTGATCAATTTTGTCAACATTGGGAACTCTAAATTGGATTTTAAGTTTAACATGAGCGATGCATCTCAATTGCAGGCATTCATGGCGACATGGCAAGCTGCTTGTGGCGTGGAGTCTGCGCGGGTTGTCATTCCGGCTGAATTTCGGTTTCTGGTCGGACCCATTTCGTTTTCTGGACCTTGTCAGCCTAATATCATTTTTCAGGTACTATTTTTCCCCATTTTGAGATTTTGAGGTCCAAATGTGTATGAGTGGCGTTAATAAATGAGAGAAATGTGGATGTATTCAGATCGAAGGGACAATTATTGCGCCTACCAATTCTCGAGTATGGGGCTCTGGTTTGTTACAGTGGATGCAATTTATCAAACTCAAGGGCATTACAATCCAGGGATGTGGTGTCATCGACGGCCAGGGATCGGTTTGGTGGGATGTTTCTGATGGATCATATCAGGTAATTCATACTTTTTTTTCTTTTTTCCCCTCACCATTTTGGATCAATTTGGGACTTGTGAACTTAAAGCTAGCAACTTGGATGCAGATAAGCAGTATGGAGGCCAAGAAATCGAGAATGCCAAGCATTAAGCCCACTGTAAGTCTATAAAAGCTTAAAGCTATCAATTTTTTTATAATTTAGTAAGATTTATGTTTTGGATTGTGTGCAAATTTTTAATATCAATGTTTTGAATTCTCATGACGGAATGTGATTCGAAACATTAATTGGCATAATTAATCTGAAACATTATTATATAAAAGCTTTCAAATCCGCTGTAGATCATATTTTAAAATTGTAAGAATGTAACAAGGGAACTGTGTAAAATATGCAGGCTTTGAGATTTTATGGGAGTTTCGACGTCACAGTCCAAGGCATCACAATTCAGAACAGCGCACAGTGCCACCTTAAGCTTGACAGTTGCAGTTCGGCCAAGATTTTCAATGTCACTATATCTTCTCCCTGTGAAAGCCCCAATACTGACGGAATTCATCTCCAAAATTCTCAGGACGTTGAAATACATCATTCAACGATGGCATGCGGTAGCTCAATTCTCTTTAATGCACTTCTCTCTCTTTCTCACGTCTTCAAGATTAAAGCTTGCAGAGAATTGAAACGATTGTTTTTGGAATTCAATTTATATTAAAGATTATTTTTATTATTTTCTTCTTGATGATAAACTAATATTATAAGTCAAAATCCCTCGCTATCCTCGTAGATATCATCCAAAATCTCAAAATCAATTGTCTTGAATACTATAAGAACTGTTGAAAACGAATGCCAACTGACAAAAAATTGTCTTGTGGGAAACAGGGGATGATTGTGTGTCAATACAAACAGGATGCGCAGACATACGAGTGCATAACATCAACTGTGGGCCCGGTCATGGCATAAGGTATATTCGACACTACATCGAATCTTACTGTGCATAATTTTGTATAAGTTGTTTTTTCCCACAACTTTTTATGGAGGTCTTCTACTAAATTATTTTAACCATTCTATATGGAGCACTGAATCTCTTTGACTAAGAGTCGAGGATTAAGGGATATCCATTCCTCTCCAGCACAATCCTGACCTTCTTCCTTTTTTTGATAGGAGTCTTACACTTAATCAAATAAGGCTTGATTCCTAGAACCTTTCAACTTTACAAATAGACCGAGAACCCATTTTAAGAAACTTGTCCAACAGAAACAACCCACCATGAAAGTCATACATCTACATCGAATATCTTTATTAGAGATTTATTTACCTGTCCTAAAAATTGTTTCCTATTGCAATTGCAGCATTGGAGGACTTGGAAAAGATGAAACAAAAGCCTGTGTATCAAACATCACAGTCTACGACAGCTATATTTCCGACGCATTAAACGGTGTTCGAATAAAGACATGGCAGGTGAGCATTTTAATGACCACCCTTAAACATCACACACTAAGAAAATGGAAAAGCTCAAACAATGAGATGATTTTAACATCATAATGCAATATTGCAGGGAGGAATGGGATCAGTGAAAGGAGTATCATTCTCCAACATTCAGGTGTCAAACGTAAAAGTTCCGATTGTGATCGACCAGTTTTACTGCGACAAAAGATTGTGCCAGAACCAGACATCGGCAGTGGCAATTGGGGGCGTGAAATACGAGAAAATCAGGGGGACGTATGCAACAAAAGCTGTTCATCTTGCATGCAGCGACGATGTTCCATGCACGGACGTGACGTTGACGGAAATCAAACTTAAACCCGTCGCAGCAACTCTACAGCAACCATTCTGCTGGAAAACATACGGCCAAACGGAGACGCCCACTGTGCCGCCCATATATTGCCTACATTCCGGCAACCCTTTCAAAAACGGCGGTCTACAGTCCCACCGGGATTCTTGCTAGACTCCGCTGTTATTTTTTGTCTGTACATGTCACATTCTTCATCTCCATACTTGTACAAAACAAGGCTGTATATTCTTCCTCCTGCCCGCGTCACGGGAAATAATTTTTTTGTTTCTTCTTGCAACATATCAAATGGAATTATTCATTTAACTCTGAGCTGAGATTGGCACATATAAATGAAAGGTTTCAACGAACTTTATGTTTTGTATGTCTATTTAAAGGATTATCTGTTGTAACTGAACAGAAAGGTTTTGAAATCGATATAGAATCAATGCTAGTATTTTATTTTTATTTTTTAGGGAGGTCTTTCACTAAATATTTGTAACTATTTGATAATCAGTAGGAGTCATACTGAACTATTCATTATTTCAAATTTGACTGATGCGTCTCTTTTGAAAGTTGAAGCCACACACTTAGAGAGACTTTATCTCTAAATAGACCAAAAACTCATTAACAATGCTAGTATTTTTAAATGATCCTTGTTGATGTTATTGTAATTTTGTCCATTCTACTATAATTATATCTTGGTAATTGTGTACTTTAGAATAATGTGCATTTAGAATAATGCATCCTTGTACTTTAGAATAATGTGCATTTAGAATAATGCATCCTTTTTATTTTTTAAGTATGGTTTCTCTAAAAGTATTTTGGAGAGTCCATTAAGGATATGTCTTTTTCTCTTTTGATCTTTCAACTTGAAATGAAATATAATGAGCTGATATTGACACATAAAAATGAATAGGTTACAATAAACTTTGAGTGTCTTTTTCTTTAACTTTTAATGTTGAGTGTTAAGTTGTAAAGAACATGTTGCTAAAATTGGATTTCAAAATTCAGATTTAAAATTATATGTGATTTCATTGAGGAAACTTTTTAATATTGCTGTTGTGATTTTGTCTATTCTAGTGTAATTGTTTCTTTGGTAGTTGTGTATTTTAGAATTATGAGCATTTAGAGTGATGTTTCCTTTCAAAATATGCTCTCACTAAAAAGTAACTTAGAAAATTCTATGATACAAGTGTCAAAGTGTAGATTTTTTATTATTATTTTAAGAATATTTGTTTTGTTCTTTTGACAACATTCACAGACATGCTAGAAATTTACGATTTTTTTAAGGTTGTTGTGTGGTTTTGTCTATTCTAATATAATTATATCTTTGTTAGTTGTACATTTTAGAATTATGAATATTTAAAGTGATCTATGCTTTCAAAATATGTTTTCATTAAATGATATCTAAGAGAGTCAAAGTGTGATTTATTTTAATTATATATCAATGAATGAATGACACAATACCTAATTAATCTAGTACAATGTCATAAATTATTTTCTACATAAGATTAAGATAATTTTTAGTATACTAAGACTCTTTTTAGTATATCATATTCTAAGAATTAAATTTAAATATTTGATGCACAAATAGATGGAAGATGATCCAATTTGCTGAAAATATTAACTTACAAATGATAAAAACTTAAGATTATATTACAAAATACATTCATAGCAATACATATACATTATAATGTGGTGTACACATCAATGATTCAATATCTAATTATGTATTATTATCAAATATAATTTCATCTTTTAAGTTCTAGTATCTCAAGGTGTGTTTTTATATCATATTGTAAGAACTAAAGTTAAATAGATTAATGTGCAATGAATGAGCAATGGTCCAATGTAATGAAAAGATCAAAAAGTATGTTTGAACTATAAAAATACAAGCATATCCATACTTTAATCTAAACATTGCAATCAAACTAATAATCTTAAAAAATCATATAATTTAATACAAATCTATTAAAGTAACTTAGATGATGAAGACCTTGAATTTGTTCTTTGTGGGGGTCCTTGGACGTTTGGAAAGTTGGCTTTGCCATTTAAAAAATGGGGGGCCAAAATGGACTTCAATGATACCTTTTCTGCATGGCTCTGGTCTAGGTTCACTTTTCATGACTGCCTTTGGAATTTTAGAATGAGGATGCATTGACATGATCTGACCTCTTCCTTTGGAGAATTACTTTGCATAGATCCTGTGACTGTGCTTAAAACCAGCCTAGTTTGTGCACAAGTATAGATGTTAATGTTCATTGGCTTACATCCTTACCTAAGAAAATTGATAATATGTTCAAATAGCTTTCTTTTTGCATTTTTTAATTATAAAGAATATAGACATTGGGCCAAGAGTTTTCCAAAAAAGGTGAAGTATATTGCCAAAAAACTTGAGCTAGAGGTGAAGAAATTAGGGAATAAGAAGGTTTGGAAACCTAAAACTTCTAAACTAGTGGTCTCAAAAGTGAATAAGTATTTGAAAGCTAGAAGTGGAGAGAAAATAGAATTACAAACTAATTTTGAGAAAGGAAATAGTGAAGAAGAAAAATATGCTTCTTTTCCTAACAAGGGGGTAGAAAGAAAGAGGACAAACTAGAAAAGATAAGGGGCAGATTTCTTCCTCTTCTGAGAAAGGAAATGTAGGAGAAGGGATATCTCTCTCTACTGAAAAAATCATGAAGAAGATTCTCTGGTAAAAGGTGAGAACCAAGAGGAATTAATGAAAATCTTTGAAACTAGAAGAGAAGGACAAGAGAGTGGTCATACAAGTGGATCTATAATAAGGTCTAGAAGATTTGAACAACATAAATAAGGAATAATATGCTATGAAAGAGGGGAAAATAAAAGAGAATGACCAAGATCAATAAAATATGTGACCTCTAGAGTGGAGGAGTCATTGGGGTTTGATAATAATGATAGAGATGAATCATTCAATGAAGCTTAATAATTCATCATTTTGGGTGAAATTTCACTGATTGACTTGATTGAGTTAGGGGAGGTGGATATTATTAAATCTTCATTCCCAATTGATGACTATTCTCCTAATATTCAAATAAAAAGAAAATAGCAGAATTTTGCTATTGAACACCTAGAGGGATCTTCACAAAATACATGGGGAGAATGAAAAATGAAAGTGGGAATTCTTTTTCATCTTTCTAGAGTTGTATGGCTAGTAGGGGAAGGATAAAAGATGATTTTGGATAGCAAAGGATTCTCTTGGTAGAAGATATGTAAACCAAATGAGAGAAATAGAAAGCATGTAGAGTATATTGGATGGGAAATAAGCAACCGTCCTTAACTACACTAGATTAAAAAAGTATGGTTGTTTCTTGGAATATAAGGGATTGAATAGCCCCCAAAATTAGGGTATACTTAGAAATATGGTTAGAAATCATAAACCTAATGTGGTTTTAATTCAAAAAATGAAGATGGATAAAGAAAGGGTAAAAAGCCTCAAGATCTTAAAAATAAATGTATGGCTAGAAGTAGCTCTAATGGTGCTTCTAGATCTATTTTCTTATTTTGGAACCAAAATTATATCAAAGGTCAAGTTTTTATGGATTAAGGTTTTTTTTTATACTTAAGCTTTTTCATATAAGAGATGCCTTTACCTAGGATGTCTCTTTTGGAAATGAAGATAGTAACTGAGAGGGGGGGGGGGGGGGGGGGGGGGTTTGTGAATTAGTTACCACAAAATAATTCCTTGTCCCTAGATGTCAAATCAAACTTTTTTCCAATAATGTAATTCTTATTTAGCTTGGTTAAAACTAAGTTCTTGTTGTTACTCCATTAACAAAGTAGTATTATGAATATTAATTTGTTTTAACCTTTAGTAACTTAGTTGCAGAAACATGTAAAGCATAAAGAAAATAACATGAATACAGATTACACCAAGATTTAATGTGGAAACCCAATTTGGGAATTTAACTACCATGTAACTAGTTACAATATTTTTACTCTTCTGAAGTGAGCCATGTTAAGAGCCAACCCTTTTAAAGGTTACAATACATGTTGTTAAGTTTGATCTTGTTAGAGGATTTAGATTACCTTGTTAGGAGTGGCCTAATTAGAGGTCTTCAAACACTTCAATCATGAAATGTCACCTTGTTAAAGTATTTACAATATGACTATTAAGTCAACTCTATTAAGAGATCTCTTCACTACTACAATGGTTAAAAGGTAACAGTAATTTGACCTAATTTATTAAGCAACTTCTTTTATAGATTCATATCTCTATTTTGGCTTGACCTATGGATCCTTACTAATTAGAATATTCTTTACATTTTATCTTCCACACTTGCTTGCTCTTACTTTTTCTTTGATCACATATCCATTTTCACATCTTCTATATCTTGCATTGCATGACACTTCTTGATCTTTCTTATATATCATAAGCTTTGTCAAGTTGACTTGAATACCTTTTCAAATAAATATTAAACATCCAAAAAGTCAGCCTTAGTTAGTCAAATAATTTACAAGTATAATCTTTTGACACTTGATCAATACTAGGATTGATCACTCGGTTAACATTGGAAGTCCTTTGATGCCTGCCCAATCATTTAAAACTAGAAGTGATTGGTTAACACTAAAAGTCCTTCATTTCCCAACTACTCAATTAATATTGATATCCTTCAATTTTTTCGATCCCTAACCACTCAGTTAATACTAAAAAAATTGTAACATCAATGAAAACATACAATTTGAAGAATTATCTCAAACAATCACCCTCTTTGGCATTGATGGCAACACAACATGTCAACATAGAATGATGAACATATGAGAAATTAGATAATATCCTTAGTTTGAATATGATTCTCATCCATACCAACTCCCTTTGTGATTCTACTTGCATTTCTCTCAATTGCTTCCAAATAAATTCTCCCTCTTACATCTGTCATCATTTTGTTGTGTACTTTTCACATTATTCTCCTTCTTTGTTGTATATTCTCATCATCTGTATACTTTCCTTCTTGAAATACTAAACTCTTCCTCTTTTATACTAAATTTTCCCTCTTTGACATCAAATGCCAAAGGATACATACTTTGAAGTTACTGTGTATAGTTAGGATTAGCCTTAGACAAAAAATAATAGTTACATGCAAATATAACCAATACTAGAAAATAGTAGATTGCACATAAGAGAACACAAGACACCAAGATTTAACATGGTTCACCCAATCCTTGGGCTACATTGACAAATAGCAAGTCCAATATTATTATTATCCAGTGATTACAATACGCAATCTCTTACACCTCAATATTGCCGCAAGAAGCTACAATATCACCATTACATTATGAAATCCCTAACCCTAAGCTTTTTTTATAAAAGATTTTTCTACTTACAAAATTAGGGTAGAATAAGTTGTCCAATAGGAAAAATAGTAGCCAAAGCCTTTTACAATATAAGGGCATTTTTGGCTTTGGGGGCATTGCCCCTAAAAACCCCCATAGGGGCATTGCCCCTCAACCCACCCTGTACTGCGATAAGGAGCACACTTGGGACATTGCCCCCAAACCCCTGTAGAAATAATATGGGGAGAAAACCATGCTTAATAAACCTCTAAGTTTGATTAGACTCCACATCACAACAATCTCCCACTTGGAGACTGATCAAACTCTACAATAATAACCTCCCACTTGGAGACTGATCATAGCACTGGTAAACCTATAGCTCCCACTAAAATATATCAAACTACCCTAGAATTTGTTGTTCTTTTATTCTATTAAGTCGAGAAGACCAACCAAATCTAAAAAGGAGTTTAGCTTCTCCCTTATCACTACCTTTGTAAACATATCTGTTAGATTTTCATTTGTATGTATCATTTCTAGCTTTAACTGTCCATCATCCAAAATTGATTGAATGAAATGGTACCACAAATGTATGTGTTTTATCATTGAATGTAGACCTAAATTCTTTGCAAGATGAATGACACTTTGGTTGTCGGTAAACAAATAATTATCCCTCTATGGGTGTCCCAATTCTTCCATGAAGAATTGAAGCCATGTCATATCCTTAGCTACTTCTATAGTAGCAACATACTCTACCTTTGTAGTGGATAAAGCATTAACCTTCTACTATCGAGAAACCTAGCTCATGGATGCCCCACCAACAATAAATGCATAACATGTAGTACTCTCCCTAGTATCAATATCTCTTATCGAATCTAAGTCAACATATCCCTATAAATTAGTAGTAGAGCCCCCAAAATGTAAACACTTACTAAATGTTCCTCTCAAATATCTGAGAATCTATTTAAGTGCATTCCAATACTCAATTCTTGGATGACTCATATACTTGCTAACAACTCCCACTACATGTGCAATATCTAGCCTTGTACATACCATAACATACATCAAGCTTCCTACAACTAAAGTAAAAGGTACCTTATTTATCTTATCCTCATCTTCTTGTGTCTTTGGACACATCTCCTTAGTCAAATTCAAATGACCAGGAAAAGGTGTGTTGACAACTTTAGCATTCTCCATACAAAAATGTTGGAACACCTTTGTAATATAATCAGTCTGAGATAATGTCAATTTCCTGTTCTTCCTATCTCTACAAATCTTCTTACCAAGGATTTTTTTCTTTCCCTCAAATCCTTCATATAAAATGAATGTGCTATCTTTTAACCCCTTAATGTGATCCATGTTAGACCTAGCTACAAGCATATTATCAATATATAAACATAAAATAATGTAGCTTCTATCATCCAACCTCTTAAAATAAACACAATGATATGAGTGACACTTGCTATATCCATGCTCATTCATAAACTAGTCAAATTCTAGATACCATTGCTGAGGTGCTTGCTTCAATCCATATAAACTTTTCTTCAATCTGCACACTAAGTTCTCCTTACCTTTGACCTCAAATCCATATGGTTGTGCCATATATATCTCTTCATCATAATCACCATGAAGGAAGGTTTTTTTAACATTGAGTTGCTCAAAATGCAAATCTTCAGTGGCCACAATATTATAAATAGTGTGAATAGAAGTCTTTTTAACAACACGAGAGAATATCTCATCAAAATCAATGTCTTTTTTTCTATGCAAATGCTTTTACAACTAACCTGGCTTTAAATCTTTTCTTACCTCCATCCTCTTCTTTTAACCTATAGATCCATTTATTCTATAAAGCTCTTTTACCTCCAAACAATTTGCATAAATCCCATGTTTTATTTTTCAGCAAAGAGTCAATTTCATCTTTCATTATAGACTCCCATTGAATCTTTGTATCCACCTGCATAGCTTCATCATAACATTCACGTTCACCAACATCAATAAGTAAAATAGAATACAAAGAAGGAGAAAATCTTTTTGGAGGTCTACCTAGCCTTTTTGACCATCTAACATTCATTGGGGTGTGTGGTATTTTTTATTGTGGTTGTTGCAGATCATGAGGAATTTCTAGAACATCAACTTTTGGAGTATTATCTAACACTACATAATCATCTTCTTTCTTCTCATGTTGCTATAATAGAACTTTGTACAATACTTTCTCATTGAATATGATATCCTTGCTTCTTACAATTTTATGATTTTCAAAATTCCAAAACCTATAACCAAATTCATTAATGCCATATCCAACAAATACACATTTCTTTAACTTAGCTTCCAACTTGGTTCTATTTTTAGAATCTATATGAGTAAATGCTTCATAACTAAAGGTTTTGAGAAAAGAAAAACCCATCTTCTTACCAGTTCGTGCTTCCTCTGCAACACCACAACCCAAAGGAGTAGAGGGACCTCTATTAATCAAATATACAATAGTATTAATAGCCTCTACCCACATGTTTAAAGGCAACCCTACATGCAACCTCATGCTTCTTGTACACTTCATTGTAGTCTTGTTTATGCATTCACCCACTTTATTTTCCTATGGAGTCCTTGGAATATTTTTCTATCTATGAAAACCATTAGTTGAGAAATAATCTTCAAATTCATGGTTGCAATACTTACCACCATTATCAGATCTAAGACATTCTAATTTCTTACCAGTCTCATTTTCAACCAAGCATTTTCATTTCTTAAAAGTTTGAAATCCATCAGATTTTTGTCTAAGGAAATAAACCCATACTTTTCTAGTTGCATCATCAATAATAGTAACATAATAATGAGAGCCACCAAGGGAAGATACATAAACTAGTCCCCATACATCTATATGTACAAGCTCTAATCTCTCACTTTTCTTTTCCTTCCTAGTCTTCACAAAATTCACTCTCTTTTGTTTTCCATACACACAACTTTTAGAAAAATTCATATTAACACTTTTCAGACCTAGTAAAACTTTCTCTAAATGAAGTACTTTCATACATTTCTCACTCATATGCCCATGTCTGTGGTTACATAGCACTATATTAGAATCTACAGTAGTCATTTGTTCTCCCTGCTCAACTACAACAATTGTTCCTAAACATTCATTTTTCTCTAAAATGATCAAAGTAGAAGAATAAATATGACCTGTACAAAGATATAAGGTTCCTACTTTCATACATTTTGCTACTACAAGGGAACCTTTTGAAACCTTCCATTTTTTATCATTAAAAGTAACTACACAACCCTCATCATCGAGTTTCCCTACTAAAATTAAATTCCTACGTAGCCTTGGAACATGTTTTACCTCATATAGTAGCCAATGATTATCATTCTGCAACTTAATCTTAACTTTTCCCTTTCCAAAAATCTAAGAGGGTTCATTATCCCCCAAATAAACAAGCCCAACATCCCCTTTGACATAATCAATAAAATAACCTCTATGAGGTGTAGCATGAAATGAAGCACCAAAATCTAAAACCCATGAATTGTCAATACTCTCTAAAGATAGAAGCAAAGAATCCTCTTTGGATTTGTTACTTATCATAGTTTATCTCCTTCATTTTTCTTTCAAGTTCAATAATCTTTCTTCTTATGCCCTAGTTTACCATAGTACCAACAATCTCTTGGTCCTTTGGATTGAGTCCTCTTCCTCTTTGACTTTCCTCTTAATTTTCCATGATTACCAAAATTATTTCCTCTCTTAGTCATTCTACCTTTGCTTTGTATATTCAAAGCACTTCCTAATGTAGATCCACCTAAAGTTTTCCTACGAGTTTCCTCACTCAAAATAACACTAATCACATCATCAAATTTTAGGGTATTAGATCTAGAAAAAAAAATTACTCACAATCATTACCACGCCATTCTAGCTTTTAGGCAAAGAACACAAAATCAAGAAAGCCCTAATTTCTTCATCAAAATTGATATCCACAGAAGATAACTGACTAGTAAAAATATTAAACTCATCTAAATGATCTACAACAGATCTATCCTCTGTCATATTCATATTAAATAAACACTTCATGAGAAATACCTTGTTTGAACTGGAGGGCTTTTCATTTAGTTTCGCTAGGATTTGCATCAACTCTTCCATCATCTTTGCTTTTGTAATGTTAAATGACATTGATGGTGCCAAGCATAATTGAATGCTTCCAAGTGCCTTTCTATCTAAAATCTCTCAATCCTCACCTGTCATAGTTCCATATTTCTTTATTTTTCCTTCTAATGGCTTCTATAAATCCTTCTAAAAAAGATAGTCCTAACTAAAAGTTTTTCCCATTAAACTTCTCCACCTTTAGCTTACCCTTTTCTTCCATCACTCCCACTCAACCATGAGACTCCTACTCAACCATAAGATGTTCCTACAGAGGATCACTAAAAAAACAATGATAGTCTAGCTAAAAACAATAACGATAGTCTGAGTTAAAAGAAATGATGACTATCTAGCTCTGATACTGCTTGTGAGGATTAATGTCAGATAGATTTAATAGTTACATGCAATTATAAGTAATACCAAAATAATAGATCGCACATAAGAGAACACAAGACACCAAGATTTAACTTGGTTCACCCAATCTCTGGGCTACATCCACCAATAGTAAGTCCAATATTATTATTATCTAGTTATTACAATCTGAAATCCTTTACAACTCAATACCACTACAAGAAGCTACAATATTACCATTACATTATGAAATCCCTAACCCATGCCTTTTTTATACAAGCTTTTTCTTCTTAAAAAATTAGGGCTAGAATAAGTCATCCAATAGGAAAAATAGTAGTCAACGCCTTTTACAATATAAGGGCATTTTTGGCTTCTAGGGTGCTACCCCTAAAGATCCCAACATGGGAATTGCCCCTTGACCCCACCCTGTACTGTGACATAAAGTGCATGTGGAGCACTATCCCAGGACTCCATAAGGGTGCTACCCCTTGACCCCATCTTGGGGGTGCTACCCCCAGACCCCCATAAAAATAATATGGGAAGAAAAACATGCCGAATAAACCTTTGAGTCTGATTAGGCTCCACATCACAACATGTATCTTTTAAATTTATTCATATGAAATATGCTCTGCATTTCACACTTGAAGTGTGACAATCTACATCAACTTGATATATCTTCAATAAAACTTGGTTGATGCATCACTATCTTGTGCTTTAGTGAGAATTAAATAGGGTAATAACCCCTATTTTACCTCTTAGATACATAAATGCATCCTTAGGTAATGCCTTAGTAAATGTCTTCTATATGCTCCTTGGTGTTCACATATTCCAATCTAACCTCTTTGTCTTGAACCAATTCCCTTGGGCAATGATACTTGATTATTGCAATGTGTTTTTTCTTTGTGTTCATCATAGGTTTTTTGGATATATTTATTAGACTTGTATTATCATAATAGATAACCATTGGTTCTTTGATTTCCTCCTTCAATCTTGACAATAATTGCTTGATCCATAATATATTAGAATAGTTAACTACTACAGCAACATACTTTGCCTCTACTATTTATTAAGAGATATAATTTTGCTTCTTGCTTGTCCAAGATACTAATCTCTTTCCAAGAAAGGTTGCTCCTCCATTGGTGCTTTTTCCATCACTAATGCTTCCTACCCAATTTGCATCAATAAAGGTTCTTAACTCAAGGTTTCCTCTTTTCTTATACCGTAAACCATATTCTCTGGTTCCTTTTAAATACCTCAAAATCCTTTTTACTACCATCATGTGATTTTCTTTAGGATTTGAAGAAAACCTTACAACTATGCCAACTGCCAATGCTATATCAGGTCTGGTGTGTACCACATACTATAGTTTTCCAACCATTAATCTATAGGTAGTTTTATTTACCTTCTTTGAATCATCATTCTTTGATTTTATATCTAGTAGATATACATGTTCCAACGGGTTTGGAATCTTCCATCCCAAGTGCTTTTAATGTTTGTTTGATATACTTTGACTGAGTGATGTATATGTCATCCTTCATTTGATGAACTTTTTGTAAGGAAACTTGGCAAGAAAGAATATAACCATTTCCACATAACCCATAATAGATCTAAAATAAATATGAAATTAAAATCCACATGCAAGAGAATAGACAACATACCCACAAAATGTAAACAACATATACCCTGGGAAACCCTCATTGAGGAAAAAAACTTAGCCTCCAAAAGCATCCATCACCATGTATTATTCAGCAAAAAATACCATTGCCATAAAACCATTGAAGCCTTCATGGCCATAGCCACAACCAAGAAAACTATGTGAACAAGCATGAATCCACACATCCCATGCCATGCTTCCAACTTTCACAAATGCTCTCTTGGCTAACCTGTCAAGCCTTGTCCCGCTCGACTCTTGCCTTTCTAACTCTTCCTATCTACAACAACTACCCTTGTGGCTTCTGATATAGTAGCAAGTCTCACAAAACCACTAAGTGGTATTACATAAACCATGTGCTAAAACCATGTGCTACCTAACCCACTAACCCCACATTTAATATTGAGAATTTAATTCTTTTCCCAATATTAAAGAATTACATAAAATATTATCACAATGTTACAATACAACTCATCAAGAATATTCCATGGGAATCTTTACATGTTGCACATCCATCTAGGCACAACATTACATAATAAAATAAAATAATAAAATATAACAATATTATGCAATGTGTGCAACACCCATTATCTCAACAATCTCCCACTTGTTGTATACATTGCATAGGGTCAATCCATAGCCACATAAATGAACAAGGGAACAATCCCTCTCAGCACATCCACCATCATGGATCAAAATAAACCAAGTGCTCCATCTTGGTACCTGCAACAAAATCAAAGTATCCAACATCTCAAACATGAATGATCTCACCTCCTATTATGCCATTGCCACTGGACATACATAGAAGCCATCCAAAGAGAAAGCCACCCAACCTGTTGCATTAGAAGATCATAAAATCCTATACCAACTAATATGCCAAGCACAAAAAAAACTGATCCAAAGGTAATCACATGTATCCATAGTTGTCAAAATATCCAAAGCTGAAATAGCACCCACAACAAGTGCCAAACCCATCCAACTATCCATACCTCAAAAGTATAACAAGTGAATCTCATATCATTGACATATCCAATCTGTAACCTGGAGTCACAAGTCTCAAGAGCAATACCTACCACATATATACCAAGAAGCTCCCACTGCAAAAGATAATGTAAAATCTATAACCAATCCACTCAACACATCTCAAAGAAGTGAATCCATGTAGTTTTGAGGACATCCACAATACATCGACTGATAACCTGCAAGAAAAATTCTCATAACAAGTCTCCAATGCTCTCTCAAGTTCTCCACAACCAATAGAGAAAAGAGATAAAGTAATAACCATGTCATCTCTCACATGACATACATGAGCACAAACTAGTGATCACAATCTCTAACCAATCTCAAATCCAATGTAAGCAAAACCAAATATCCAAGAAGATAATCAAGACTGGAGAAACCATGCAAATCATAACCTGTATCATATCCTTCTACACACACCTCTAGATGTAAATTGTGCAAGTATGATCTCCTCTATAAAAAACCCAACAAGAAGCCTCAACAACACCCAAACCATGTCATATAACTAATCATGGATGTAAGCTTCTCACAAGAAGATCAAACTCAATAAACCATTCCTAATCCAAGGAATAACCATTCCTAATCCAAGAAAAAATGTCCAATATAAAACCATCTCCCAAACTCAACTAGCATAACAACATTTGCACATGGAGATAACCAATGCTAAACCATCTCTCAAATGAACCCTCCAAAACTAACTCATGTACCATATCTCAAGATCCATATCCATGAAAGACAAGCATAAATATAATGCAACTGAGAGAAACAATGGGCTATACCTCTCAAGTAGCAAACCACCAAGTAGACCAAGAGTGGGGAATGAGAATGCTCATCTAGATACCCAAGTCTCCAACCAAGACTCATCTAAGAACAATCTCCTCTCAAGTCCATATCAGGTGACTGCCCCTCGGACTTTCTATTGAAACCATCAACCGTCCCAACAAATACTTCTCTAATCCAAGAGAAATCAGCGTCACCACCATCTCTAAGTATCCATGAGCACCTGTAACCAATCAATACATGCCAACTCCAAATGAAACATAGCAATATCATGAAGTATTTAGCTTATGATCAATGTACTCAATACCAAGAAACTAAACCAAGATCAATGTCAAAGTTCCAACCATGGCCTCAGGAACATACACATGACAACATGATCTAACCATCTCAACCAAAGAGATAACATTCTAAATAAAAATATAAACCACACCTTTTCCAAGAACCCTGTGAGTCCTCAAGATGCAACCATCTCCACACACCATGAAGAAAAAAAACCATCTCCACATACCAGGAAGAACCATCTCCACATACCATGAAGATAACAAGTGCACCATGCAAATGTCAAAGATGCTTCTGCAGCAACAGGATCTAAGACAAACCTCCAACATCTGCAAACACTGAATAAATATATCAATGCCAACAACTCCCACTCAACTATGGTACCAAGTCTTCCATGGCATCATAAAATGCATCTCCTATATGAAGATCCAAACCAAAAACAAGGAACTAATCCTGCACTGTCACCCCGCCACTGTCACAAACTCTCAATAAATCATGTATCCAAGCTATCCATGCCATAATGATGAAAAAATCCATCCTCTAACCATGAGAATCAACCAAAGCATCAAACCATCAAAGAACTCAAAATGCACATCATGAGCTCCTCAAAAGAAACCAAATAACCATGATCCTCAACCAAGAAGATATACCACCATAATTGAATAAAAAATCCAAGCTAATGAACATCAAGGATGTACCTGTATATCCAATCATGTCATGCCAAAATCCATAACACCATGATCGCATCCATGAACTGAGCATCTGTCTCTCAAAGTGTCCAACCTGTCAGCATAAAATAGTCACCACAATCCTCCACCATGACTGTACCTGGTAACAATATCTCATCCCTTTTACATGAAGAAAAAATTATAAAATCATGTGACTTAGGGCATAGACAACCCAAATTCAAGTCACCAATCTGAATATGCATCAATAATGAAAGATCAATGGGCAAAGACAACCCATAACCAAGCTATAAATGCAACCTATAATTATAGACCACTTACAACACTACACAACTTGTAGATCCAACAAGTCATCATACATATCCAAAATAAATACTGATAACCATATCATCATGAGACCAATCTAAATTATGAACTGAGTATACAATGACATCAAATCTTAAATCTCCAATGCCATAAACTCACAATGTTACCATAGTCAAAATATATCTATAAGCTATTCAGATTAATATATCAACAAATAAATCATGCCAAACCTGCACCCAGTCTAAACCAATGTGTAGAGCTCTCCAAGAGCTTTCCGTTGACTACTTGAAGTCCAAAATCTGACTCCGTATGCCCAAGTTATGCACTAATCTGTGCTCAAAATAAATAATATCTAACTTTAGGGCTCTTGAAACCTGAAAAAATATCAAAATCATAGATCCAAACCTATACCATGTTGTAGTGCTCTGAATTAGCTTTCCAAAACCTATAAGAATGTTGAAATCCGATATTCTGAGAGAAAGTTATGGTCGTTTTACTAAGATAGTCTTTTTACCATTTTCAGTGCGATTTTTTATTTTTTATTTTTTTGACAAAAATTTTGACGGGATTAAATTTGACGGCCATCATGGGCTGAAATAAAAAAACTCTTTCATTTCCTCTTAACATGGCCAAACTAGGGCATATTATATATCAAATTTTATGAAAATGTCGACCCGGATCCAATGGTGAGGTCTGTTTTTACCCAGGAGGTCATTTCTGCATGCTACCCCCCAAAACTCTCATTTTAAATGAAACATCTAAAAAATCATTTTGTCCAACAATTTCACATGCCCAAATCTTTTAACATTCCATCATAACAACAAACCCAAAGCCTTCATATCTGCAATAAAACATTCATATATCTTGCCCTTTTCTTTTATCCTCTCATGCATTCCCATGGATTAAATCTAAGGTTACAATAATAAAACCATAGCTCTGATACCACTTGTAAGGAAACTTGGCAAGAAAGAATATAACCGTTTCCACATAACCCATAATAGATCTAAAATAAATACAGAATTAAAATCCACATGCAAGAGAATAGAAAACATACCCACAAAATGTGACACAAGATATACCCTAAAAAACTCTCATTGAGGAAAAAAAACCCAGCCTCCAAAAGCATCCATCACCATGTATTATTTAGCAAAAAATACCATTGCCCTACAACCATGGAAGCCTTCGTGGCCATAGCCACAACCGAGTAAACTATGTGAACAAGCATGAATCTGCACATCTCATGCCATGCTTCCAACCTTCACAAATGCTCCCTTGGCTAACCTGTCAAGCCTTGTCCCGCTTGACTCTTGCCTTTCTAACTCTTACTATCTACAAAAACTACCCTTGTGGCTGCTTATATAGTAGCAAGTCCCACAAAACCATTAAGTGGTATTACATAAACCATGTGTTAAAACCATGTGCTACCTAACCCACTAACCCCACATTTAATATTGGGCATTTAATTATTTTCTCCAATATTAAATAATTACATAAAATATTATCACAATGTTACAATATAACTCATCAAGAATATTCCATGAGAATCTTTACATGTTGCACATCCATCTAGGCACGACATTACATAATAAAATAAAATAATAAAATATAACAATATTATGCAATGTGTGCAACACCCATTATCTCAACACTTTTAGGCCAAAAAAGAGTTGTATTTCTCCAAACATGAACATTTCAAATTCTTTCCTCATTTCTTTAGCAAATTATTTGCATAACATCTCATATCCTCCAAATATGATATCATCCACAAGTATTCCTACTAGAAATATCTTGTCATGTGATCCTTCCTTTATATAGAAATTACTATTAAATCATTTGTCTTTTCAAAATCAATTCTTACCAGATATCCATGTGTAGCCATTCATACCATGCTCTGGGAGCTTACTTCAGTCCATATAGATCTTTGCATTATTTGCATACCATGTCTCTTTTCTTTCGACAATGAAACCTTCAGGTTTTTCAATGTAGACTTCTTCTTTCAAGATTCCATTTAGGAAGGTTGATTTTGCATCCATTTGATATACTTTGAATCTTTTATGTGTAGCATATGCTAGTAGTATTCTAACTCCTTCAAGTCTTGCAATAGGGGCAAATGTTTCTCCATAGTCAATACCTTCTTCTTGTGCATATCATTTTTATACTAGACTTTCCTTGTTCCTTGTTACTTCTCCTTTCTCATTTAACTTATTTTTGAATATCCATTTTGTACCAATCACATTCTTATCCTTAGGTCTAGGTAAATGAGACTAGATATTATTTTCTATTTTTTAAATTTCTATGTTCATTACCTCTATCTAACCTTCATTTTCTAAAGCATCTTTTACATATCTAGGTTCAAATTCAGTAAAAAATAATGTACTTTTTAATTTTTTCCTTGTCAAGATGCCTTTTGTATCTCCTCCAATTATTTGTTTAGGTGCATGATGTCTTCTAGCATATTTTGCAAATTTGTCTTCTTTCCTTCTTTCTTCTAAACTTGGTTCACTTAGTTCTTCATTCTTGTGATCTTCTATCTTTTTCTCAGGCTCCTCTGCCTATGACTTGGGTTCCTCTAACTAATTTGACTATAACTCATACTATTTTGCCTGTGACTTAGGTTGCATTGTCTAAACTATCTGCAACTTGAGTTTTTTTTCTTGTGACTCAGGTTGCACTATCATGACTTGGTAGGTTTACTTTGTTATTTCTTGGCTTCAACTATTTATGGTAAAGTTTTAGGATCCTCCTCATAGTAAACAAACATTTTATATTCTTTAGGTTCCTTTTTTATATGTTCTTCACTTCTTTGTGCAAAATTATCAATCTTTACATGTGCACTTTCTATAACTTTGTTAGTAGCAAGATTCAAACATTTGTATGCCTTACTCTTATTGGAGTAAACAAGGAATATACCTTCAAATATTTTTGCATCAAGTTTTCATTTCCTTGCATCCTTCAAGATATAGCATTTGCTTCCAAATACTTTGAGATAACAAACATTAGGCTTGTACAAATGCCATAATTCATAAGATGTTTTGTTAGTGCCTTTCTTCAGTTGAACTCAGTTTAGTTTATGAAGTGTTGTGTTGATTTCTTCTCTTTGGTATTTTGGTGCAACATTTTTCTTAATTAGTAGTGTTCTTTCACATTCCATGATGGATCTATTCATTCTTTCTGCTATACCATTTTTCTTTGGTGTTGCAAAATTCATTGAATTCATTTGAGATGAATTCACCTCCTCTATATGATCCTAGGTATTTCATATTCTTTCATGTTTGCTTCTTAACTCTAGCCAAATATAATTTGAAGTTTTGAAAAGCATCATATTTATCTTTAAAGAACATTATAGTCATCATCCTAGAATAGTAATCAACAAATAGAATAAAGTATATGTCTCCACAGTAGCTTTCTATACCTATTTGTCCATAAAGATTTGTATGAACTATTTCCAAAACTTCTTCATAACTGAAAGAGTTACTTCTAAAACTTCTTTTACTCATCTTTCTGATTTGACATTATCTACACATGGCCATCTCAAGTTTCTTTAAATTTGGTATGTCTCTTACACTTATGTTCTTTCTTATGGTAACTAGGTTATCAAAGTTGACATGACACATCCTTCTATGCCATAACCAACTTCCTCTTCTTGGAAATATAAGGAAGGAAAGGTTACCAAGAGGGGAGGAGTGAATCAGGAACCAAAAAAACTTTAACTTACTTCAGCAATTAATCCTTCATATAATATTCTAATCTAATTATATGCATGAAAGAATGAAAAAAAATAAACATTCATAACACTTTGACATAAGATATGGTGTCCCAAAAACCTTCCAAATAGAAAGTAAAAATGGGGTGGGGATGATACCCACAAGCTTTAGTACTGCAATATATAGTTAACCTGTTAAGGCTTACAATTGACCACTTTTGGTGATCTGCCATGTTAGAAGCAATAAGAACTATGAGGTCTACCTTGTTAAATGATTTACAAACATAAAATTAAGTATACACTTAGTTAGGAGATTTAGCAAAGACTATTAAGTCTACCATTTTAAAGGATTTGACTAATGCACTTGTTAGGATGAACCAATGGCTAATCTCTTATCTGGAACTCTAATTTGGTGGTTGAGATTCCTTGTATTGCAATGATCACCTGATTGTGATAGATAAATCATTATTGTCCCTTATACTACTTGTAGCCTTCTTTAATTTGCATTTCTTCTCATCATATCTTATTTGGATATGATTCAATATATTACATATATACCAATCCAAATCACAACTTACTAGAGTTAGCTACAATACCAATTTCATGATAATTCATGAAGTCGACCCAACTATTATACCTTGTGTTCTAAAGACAAACTCGATGATGTTTTGATACATAGAAAACATTGTCAATGCTCGACAATATTTGGCACTTAGTTGAACTTGAAGCTTAGTCCATACTAATCACTTCCAAGTAGCTTAAACTTAGTCAACACTATGTAACTCAGTGAACTCTAAGAAACTCAGTAGCAACTGGATCACCTGTTGACACTACATGAATCGATCCACATTGTATCCACTTCATTAACCATGTGAGTTTTGTAGACACTATTGGACTTGGTTAACACTACGATCTTCTTCACTTCCACTGACTAGCTTGATAGCCTCTACTACACTCAATTTGCACTAAACTTGGTCTTTGAAGCTTGAAAAAAACTCTGTAGCTTAGCAAAAACTACAAACTTACTCAAGTGCTTAGCAAAAATTGTATTCTGACTACTTAGCTTGAAAACAACTAAAACACTTGGTTAACACTACAAATAGAATGATAAGCTCAATAGAAAATATAGAGCTCAATAGAAATATAACCAATTGACAAAGTGTTGAGTCACTAATAGACAAATTGACCTTAATGTCAACAATCTCCCCCTTTGGCATTAGTGACAAAAACTCTTATCAAAAAAAAAATTTGATCATTCAAAAATATAAGTCAAAAAATTTCTTTGCCATCATTCTATGTCTTCAAATTGATTTTGACTTCCGTTTTATGTGGCTCAATAAAATATTTTATTTTTCTAATTTTTTCAAAATCTCTTTTGTAAAGGGATTTTTTTCTTATTCATACTTATACTACTCTTCCATACATATATATTCCTATATACATACAAATGGAGTATAGTATACTTCTCTTTATTTACATATTACTTCTCCCTCATTCTTATTCATATAATATATACTTCTCCCCCTTTTTGACATAAATGCCAAAGGTGAATAATATGTACATGATAATACAAGAATGTGACAAGAATTTGTAATGTACCTTCAAAATAAGTACCATTGTTTTGTCCCAATTTTCTTGTAGTACCTTGCTTGCATGCAATGAAATATGAACTTCCACTAATAATTCCATCATGTAATCAACTATGGAGAAGTTTTTATCATGGATGAATGTCTTTGCATGAGAAATATGTTTCTATAATGCATCCATGTTTGGATGAATCATGGCTTGGATTTCTACAAGTGTGGCCTTGATCTTGTGGTGCAGGAGCACATTAAATACAAGAAAATGGGAAATTTAAGATTCATTATTTTTGATATTAAATACATTTGAGTCATTAATATTGTATTTGGGTCAAGTTGTAAAGGCTATGAAGCCATTTTTGTCAAAAATGTAAAAGTTGCGTAAAAAGTTGTAAAATGCAACATTGAGAAAGTTGATAATAATAGAAAAATGATGTAAAAAGGTATATGGTTGGTCTTGGGGGTAGTTAGGAAGGTTTATAACTGTCACATGGATATAAAAACCATTGTATGGTCGAACCAAATCAAATTGGAAGAAGAGGAAATACTTTGATACATTTTTGGTGCTCTGATACCAATCTGATGCAGAGCCCTCTATATTTATCTTCAAGGAATCTTATTTCAACTCAAGGGATTCACAATAGGCTGGTACACCCTCAAGGAACCAAGAACATCTCAAAGATTACAACAAAGAACCCTGACATTATACACCGATAAAGACAACATCTTCACTCACACAATTAGATTGCTATGTCTGATTGCATTGTTCATAACTTTAGTTCTAAATATCTTATTGAAAAAAATTTTGGGTGAATTTTTCAAAATTAGTAATTCTAAAACATATCCAAATCTGAGACCAATCCAATAAGCAGATTATGAATTATGTACTCTGAACCAAGACCCATATTTTCTGTCATAAATCAGGAACAAAACTGGTAACCCTGCCTAGGGCATCAGATATCTTCCTCAAAATAAATCTAAATGAAACCAAACCAATTCCATATTATCCATTCTTGAGTCTAGTTTTCAAATATTTAAGCCATTCATTTTTCTCATTCATATATAAAGTTTCAAGCACAAATCACTGTCTGTAACTCCAATGAAAATTGTTAAAAACCAGTTTTCACTCAAATGCCCATAACTTTCACAAATCTATATAAAAATGATTCAAAATAGTTGGAAATGAAATTTAGTTCACATATATTTCCAATGAATATTATTAAATATATTGAGTCTCCAAAATATGTCCGCATCACACGCTGCAACATGACTGTATTCAGCGAATCTCAAATCTGCAAACATCCACTTTCACCAAAATACCCATAACTTATTCATTTTTTCATAAAATTGAACCAAACCAAAAGCATGAGAAGAAGGATTCATCATACTATATATATATTACTATATTACATGGTTTTCAGGCTGTACATGTCCGTACAAGGCCTAGAAACTACTCTAAAACTAAAAAAAACCAATCAAAACCACAACAATAAAATGCACCAAAAATGTATCAAAGTATTTCCTCTTCTTCCAATTTGATTTGGTTCGACCATACAATGGTTTTTATATCCATGTGACAGTTATAAACCTTCCTAACTACCCCCAAGACCAACCATATACCTTTTTACATCATTTTTCTATTATTAGCAACTTTCTCAATGTTGCATTTTACAACTTTTTACGCAACTTTTACATTTTTGACAAAAATGGCTTCATAGCCTTTACAACTTGACCCAAATACAATATTAATGACTCAAATGTATTTAATATCACAAATAATGAATCTTAAATTTCCCATTTTCTTGTATTTAATGTGCTCCTGCACCATCTTGGCTTCTTTCTTCAATATATATGCCTACAAGTTTGTCAAATATCTCATCTTTGTGTAATGTGCAGAATTATGGCTTGGTTCAAGTGATAGTTGGTGTGCACTTTCCTTTATGTCTTCATCTATCTTGGACAATTTCTCCTTGATATCCTTTGTAAAGATAGATGTATCACTTGACAATAAAACATTATTGATAGAGGTTTCTAATGAACCAAGAATAATAGCCAATTCTACTTGATCTATTGCAATTCTTTATGTAACTTGTTCTAACACTCTATTCTCAAATTTCCTATCAGCTCTTTGAAGTAGCTTCTCATGTCCATTCAAGTTTTCATTGGATTTGTGGACAATTTCTACTAATTGATCAATAATGGTTTGAGTACTATCAACCTCAATACTCAAAGCATCAACAAATATGAGCTTGATGTCTTCAAAAAATGTATTCTCTTTCTTCTTCTCTTCTCTAAGCTTTTGATTCTTGGCTCTCTTCTTTAGTAATTCACCCATGGTGTCCATTTGATTAGGGGTCAGGGTAGAGATATCCAAATTTGGAATATTTATATCCTCATCTAGATCAATAACTTTTGGTTCTTTGCCATTTTCTTTTAGAAACAATTTGTTTTCCCTTGTCTAAGACCTTAGTACTCAATTTAGACTAGTTCTCAACTATCATTGTACTAAATATTGATATAATTGTAATGGAAAAAATAATGAAAAATTATGGACTAGAAACAAATGTTGAAACAACACTAACAACAAAAATACCTTTTTGTTGCTTAGTCAAGCTTGATGATGGGGCGACTTTCTGCTCGACAAATGAATTTTTGGGTACTTCAGTCAATGAAATATTCAACTAAACAAATTCAAATCTTGGTTGGGTGCTTTTTATAGCAATGGTATCCATAACCAACTCAATAGAAGCTATCTCTAACACATATTTCACTAAGGATGTGCTCAGAGAGTGAGGAAATGAGGCCATGACTGATGCTATAATTTTCTCTGCATCAATGTCCTCAATACCTTGAATCTCTAGAAGGCTTCCTCTAGTAGCTTCATGTTCCTCTTCCTCATCTAGATTGAAATAATCTAACTCTTCATCTTTTATTTCTATATATTCTTCCTTATCTTCATCATCCTTGTCATCAACATGTACAATAAAGTCACTAGGTTGATGCAACTTATAAATGTTCTTCCATGTAGTTGTTGTTTCCTTCACTACATACTCAATGTCTTTTATCAATATCATACATGTGTTGAATTTAAGAGTGAAATTCTCTTCATTTTTCTTCAAGGATTCCTTTACCTCCTTTTTACTAAGATTTGGCATAAGTTGCTTCAAGGTCTACTCAAAGATGGCCTTGATAGTTTTAGTTGCACTTTCCCATCTAGGTTTGATTACCTATACAAGTTCATTAGGAGTATGTTGTGTAAGCTGATCTAGTGAGTACTTCCATTTTCCTAATTTTTACATGAGCATATCCTCAATCTAGTTTTTCTCATTTGCATTCCTAGTCTCATACTTAAGAGATTTGAAATTTTCCATGCCAACTCCTTCTTCCATTTTCTTTAATCTTTTTTGAAGTGTAGGTGCATTTATTTTGAATATTATCTACTCAGCTTCATCTTCACCTAACTTCAATTTCTTCCTTAACTTAATTTCCCTTCTAGTGAATACAATAGGGGATGACTTGGTAGGTCTGGTTATGATAACTTACCTTTCTTTTTGAGAGGTTGTTCATCCTCAGATTTTGCTTCTTCTCTTCATTGTCTACATCATGATCTTCTATATCATCACTTTTTTCCTCAGTAATCATTAGAGTCGAACTTGTTTATTTTGTGCCTTTTAGTATCTTCTCTACTCTTTTCTTTCCTTTATTCACTCCTTGAGGCAGCTTAATATCAAGCTCTATTCTTGCCTTAGCCTCATCATATGTTCCAATGTATGTAGCTTTAGGATCATAGGCTCATTCAGTTGAGCCTCTATGATATACTTGGTGTCATCAATGTTAACCTCATATTCTATAGTCTAAACCCATGCCACTATGGGTTTGACTACGTAAATGTATACTTTATCATAGTCCACCGTTAAAAGGATATCATCCTTGTAGTCTTGTACAAGTTTCTTTAAAATCCTAAATCTATTATTCATCTTCTCTTTGAATGTTTCAAAGTAGTAATCTATGATGCTTTCAAAATTTTCACCCATCTTTGCTATATACTCATTGATTTGATATAAAATAAGAACATCTTTCCTCCATACTACTATACCTTTGGAAGGGAAAACAATTTGAACAAAAAATAATAATCATGTTAAAAGAGATCGAAACTTACATGGATTATTCTTTCATCCTTTGATGCTCTCCATATTCTTATTGAACTAGTTCAACAGTAACTTAGTAATGTCAAAGGATAGGTTATTCTTCACAAACTTGTATGCAAGATCAATAGCTTCACATGACATGTTTTTTAATCTACTAGAACTCTAAATCTTGTGGACAATTATATGTATGTTGAACTTCAACTCCATGTCTATTACACCACTAATCTTCATACCTCTTAAGTCCCACTCAGCAAGAGTTCACTTTTCCAATTAGACTCGACCTTGGGTTTTGGTTGTGTTCACTTTATTTAGCATTAGGATCCCAATGATTCTATGAATCATTTTATTTATAATTTGAATAGGTTTCTCCAACCATAACTTCCTATTTTGTGCATAGCTCAGAATATATCTCATCCACTAGACTTGAAAGTCTCTTGGCATATGAGAGATATGCGTTAAGCCCTTGGTTTCCATATGTTGATGTTTAGGTTTCAATAAATCATCCAAACACAATTCCCTGAATGCTTCATTCATATCTAGGGTTTTGAGCTCCTAAATAGAATAGTGATAAAAGGAATGGATGTCTTGCATGAGTAATACCTTAAGTGGACTTTGAGACTATGCACTAACTGGGTTAAGTGTGTCAGTAATTGCTGGACTCAACTTGAAATTTCGCATCTTGCAGATGACTTCATGAACCAACATTTTAGATCTTTTCTTTGCTTTGCTTCTTGAAGAAGTCATGCTCAGTAAGATTACTAAAAACTTCAAGAAATCTTCAACAACAAATGCCCAATTCGCTCGGGGGCTCTGAATTCACTTTGCACTAATAGTTTTGGAAATTCATATTGAAACAATACCTTTGATTTCATGATTTTAATGAATTTCCCTTAATAAATCATAATTAATTTTTTGTACTTCATACTCGCTCAATGATAAGCTATCCTCCACTTCATTTATTCATTAATTCTTAGGAGACATCTATAGCTCGGTAGAGTCACCACCACTTAGTAGGAACTACTGAATTATGTCTAGAACCAATAAGGTCTCCTCCTCATCATCATGCCTAGTGATCTATTTACATCTTAAATGTTGATTTGGATCTTTTCTTCTTACTAGATGGAACTGATGTTTAGATTTCTTCTTTTGAATCAAATCTCCAATGATCTCCATAAGGAACTAAGTTGAAATGATTGAACCACCAAAGTCATTGACTTGGGTGTCATTCACTTCATGATCTTTGTTTGCATTGTCTAGAGATTTAGGTACCCATTGCTACCTCATTTTTATTCTGATGTTATCAACTTTGTCTTTCTTTTTATCTTCAATTCTACCTGTGTTCATACAATTTTTGGCAAGATGTCCAAGTTCTATACTTTTGTAGTATCTCTTTTCTCATATGATATTTGACACAATTTTCTCCAATATTCCCAAATTCTCCATAGTTTTAACATCTACACCATGTGTTGTAATCCCATCTAAATATTTCTTTCATAATTTTTTCTACTAGGTTCCACTACTTCACCAATTAATCCTTTTATATAATATTTTGACCTAATTGCATACATGAAAGAATAAAAGAAAATAAACATTCATAACACTTTGACACAAGATGTGGTGACCTAGAAACCTTTCAATTAAAAAGTAAAATTGGGGTAGGGATGATACCCATAAGCTTTAGTATTATAGTATAAAGTTGACCTATTAAGGATTACAATTGACCAATTCTAGTGATTTTCCTAGTTAGGAGCAATAAAGACTATGAGGTCCACCTTGTCAAAGGATTTACAAACATAAAATAAAGTATGCACTCAATTAGGAGATTTAGAAAAGACTATTAAGCCTACCCTATTAAAGGATTTGACTAATGCATCTATTAGGATGAACCAGTGGTAGATCTTTGATCTGCTACTTTGATTGGCTAGTTGAGATTCCTTGTATTGCACTGATCACCTAACTGTGATAGATAAATCTTTTTTGTCCCTTATATTACTTGTAATATTCTTAATTTTTAGTTTTTCTCATCAAAACTCTTCATATATATCTTATTTGGATATGATGTAATGTATTACATATATATCAACCCAAATCACAACTTACTAGAGTCAGCTATAATACCAATTTTATCATAACTCACAAAGTTGTCCCAACTACTATAACTTGGATTGTAAAGAAAAAATCAATGGTGTTTTGATACATGGAAAACATTGTCGATGGTCAAAAATCTTTGGCACTCCATTGAACTTGAAGCTCAATCCATACTAATGTTGAGAATAGATTGAAGAAGATTGTTGAAGTATGATCAATATGTTTCAATCATTTTTTTGTCACTAATGTCAAAGCTTCTATTTGTTGGTAAGCCAACTACTTATATGATTTAAGTACTATCACTTATTTGATTGATGAAGTGGATTTGATCAAAGGATGTAACAATAGCACTTAGAGGAAAGGTTGAGTTATGATTATGTAAAGGAGTACAAGAATTAGTTAAGATAGTGATAACATGATGTATTGATAATATACTCAAAGTTACAAAGGCTGGTTACACTAAGAAAGTTTAGAAAAACAAGTTAAACAAAATTTTTCTACAAAGCTTGATTGAGTGGATAGTAGGTGCCAAGAAAAGTTAGTGCAAGCTGAGCAGAAAACTAGTTTAAGTTCAGTAAAATTCTATTCTAGTGTATGTCAAGCAAAATAGTGGATGTTGAGTGAATTTTAGTTAATGCTGAGTACTAGTAAATTTTAGTTTGTGCCAACTAATTTTACAGAGGATGTCAAGCAATGCACTATGTGCCAAGCACCAGAAGCAAGTTAATGTTGAGTGGCTGCATTATTTGAAAGATCATGAATTCGATGGATCTAAGCTGACAAGTTTATTTTCTTGGATTGTGTGAACCAAGTGGAATATAAGACTAATGAGCTAGTGGCACAAAATTCAAGGTAACCTATTTTTTAGGAAAATTTAAAGAAAATTTAAGGAGAAGTCTCTAGAAGAGATACAAAATATGGGGTAGATTCATTGTGTCCTACCTAATCCATCCTATCCTCAAATTAGATGATGGAGAATGAGCAACAAAAGATCTTAATTTCCTATTTATAGGAATGCTTGATTAGAAGCAAGGGTTTTCATGTGCAAGAACCTAAGGAAGATAAGGAGTCAAGGGTTTTGCTTCATCAAGTTACCTAAGAGAAGACTCTGAAATGGCATGTTAACCAAGAAGGCTTAAGGGTATGAATTCTTGAAGGGTAAATAAGCTATCAGAGTTGAAATGTGTGAATGCCAAGTAGAATGGAGGTTTGGAACAAAGATTTGTAATTTACAAATGGAGTTTTAAGTTCTTATCAGATCAAACCTTACTATTACTCTCTAATAATTGTATCAGTCTAGGGTATATCCTTTAGATTAAGGTTAACCTAACAATCATTTGTAAATCATTTAACTAGGTGACATTCCAAGTGAATGATCTAAATTCCTTTAACAAGTCACATTTAATAGTGCACGTATTGTAACCTTTAACAATGTTGGCCTTTCATAGGGCATCACTTTAGAAGAGTGAAAAATAGTAGCATGTTACTAGTGGTTTTTTTCCAAATTGGGTTTCCACATAAATTATTGTGTGAAGTGTGTTGATGAATTTGTTATGTTCATGTTTACATTTTTGCAAGTTGATTTGATAGTAACTTACAAATTTTTAAGTGGTTACATAATCTAATGGATGCATGCATGATGATAAATGTTTATGGGTTCACTAATATGTGAAAAGTTTTATTTATACATCTAGACCTAAGATAATTGATTCACCACCCCCATCCCCCAATTATTCAAAAGTATTCCAACAATTTCTATTAGAGCCATCTACTTAAGATGACTATTTTGAAAGTACTAGAAGCATAAAGATCAAGATGTCAAAAAGAAATCTACCCAAGCTTAATAGAGATAGCTTTCCTACATGGAAAAGTTTGATACAACTACACCTAGGAGGATGCAAAGACCATGCATAATCTGTCATTACTATTGAGCATGTTGATCCTGCTAGAGCCCCAACTGCAAAGGATATGAAAAAGACAAAAGAACATAATTAGGTAATGCTAGAGATTTTCTCTGCCCTAAGTTATGCTAAGTTTGATGATATCAAAGGTCTTGATAGTACAAAGAAAATATGGGATGCCTTAACCACCATCTATGGAAGAGACACTAATGTTCTAAGAGCCAAAGCTGAAAGTCTCTCTAGGTAATTTTGATGATATGAGAATGGAAGAAGGTGAAAATATTGCTTAGAATGTCACAAGAATATAAAAAGTTGTCAATGCAATACGAGGAGATACTAGTAAAATAGATTATGATACTATAGTAAGTAAAGTATTAAGGAAATTTATGCCTATATGTGCTATTAGAGTTTCTACAATTCAAGAACTAAGATGTATACTAATGAATAATCTATCCCTTGAAGGTCTAGTAGGTAGACTCACTACTTTTGAGCTATCTAACTTTGATAATTACAAACTCGAGAATATTGAATGTACTTTCAAAGCTAAAGTGTCATTGAAGGAACCTAATGAGAAGACAAAAAGAAAAATATAAAGTATGTATCTAGTGACAATGATACAGATGAGGAGTATGTAGAACAACTTGAAGCACTACTATCATGAAGATTCCACAAACATAAAATGAAAGTTCAAAGGTAAATTACATATCATTTGTTTCAATTGAAATGAGGTTGGTCATATTGCTGCTAGATGTCTAGAAAAGAAGAACTAAAGAGGTGGTGACAAATACAAAAGTAGGAGAGATGAAGACAACAAGGACTACAAAGACAAGGGCAAAAAGTTATGCTACATTGCTGAAGAGGAAACAAAAGATAAATCTAATGAACATGATGATGAAGTGGTGTATGTTACAATAAAGGAAGAATCCAATAAAGATGAGGAAACTTCACTTGTGACTTGTATGAAAAAGAATGATAGATGGATCATTGACAATGGGTGTTCACATCATATGACTAGAGACAAAAGTAAGTCCATTACCCTGAATTGTTATGATGGAAATTGAGTAAGATTTGGTAATGATGCACAATGTTTAATAAAAGGAAAAGGTTCTATCAAACTCACAGATAAGATTTTATGTGACAATGCTTACTATGCTGAAGAACTTAACTATAATCTCTTGAGTGTGTCACAACTGAATAATTTAGGATGCAAGGTTGAGTTTGAAAACAAGATTGATAAGATATATGACACAAATGGAAAACTAATTGGAAAGGGTGATTAGACTAGTAGAATTCTATTCTATCTTGATACAGATGATGCTACTTATCTAATTGTAAAATTTGATGATGTGTGGCTATGGTTCAAAAGGCTATGTCATGTCAATTTTGATAACCTAGTCAGTACCAATAATAGGAGAAAAGTTAGAGGTTTTCTTAAGTTGAAAAGGACTAATAATATAATGTGCAAACAATGTCAATTATGAAAAATGACAAAGTCAAGTTTCAAGAGTAAAACTCATACCTCTAAAGGTATACTAGAGATTTTTTATATTGACTTGTGTAGACCAATTGAAGTGCAAAGCTACAAAGGAGATTAGTACATTATGTTGTCTGTTGATGACTATTCTAGAATGATGACAATTATGTTTCTAAAACAAATATTTGATGTTTTTTAAATGTTTAATTAGTAGTTAGCAAGAGTTGGGAAGGAAATAAGTAAAAGTTTGAAGTTTTTGAGATCTAATAGAGGAGGAGAATTTACAGCAAATGAGTTTGAGATGTTCTATAATGATAGAGGAATCAAAAGACAAACATCTTCCCCTAGAACCCCTCCACAAAATGGAATAGTTGAAAAGAGGAATAGATCTATAGTGGACTATACTAGAACACTCAGAATGGAGTAAAATTTTGCTTTGAAATACTAAAGAGAAGCTATATGTATAGTTGTCTATACCTTGAACCATGTACAAGTCAAGAGAGGTACTCATTCAAAACCTTTTGAACTATGGTATGGATACTCACCCAATGTAAAATGCTTTAAGGTATTTGGAAGAAAATGTTACATTCTAAAAGACTTTAGGAATGGTAAAATAGGTACAAAAGTGAAGAAGGTATATTCCTTGGATATTTTACAAGAAGTAAAACTTGTAAGTGGTTAAATACTAACACTAAAAAAGTTTTGGAAAGTAAAAATGTGAATTTTGATGAGTATACAAAAGTATATGAAGCTGAACCTATGAAAGAATTAGAAGAATACAAATCACTTTTATACTCTTATGAAGGAATGCCTACTAAAGAAGATGTTGTAAATCAAGCTACAAACCAACAACAAGTTTTAGTGACTATTGAGTCACATACTATGGATGTCAAGTTGCATTCACGTACCGAGCTACAAAATAAGTCAAAGCAAATTCTGATTTTGAGATCATGAGTTACAAAATAAGTCAAAGCACATTTTGATTTTGAGATCAATGTACATGAAAGAGATGTTGAGCTACCTGATAGAGATGTACATAATGACTCTAAAGCTGAAAGATAAAATGAAGAAACTATATTTGAACCAAGATTGCCCAAATATGTCAAGAGACATCATCCTACTACACAAATCATTGGAGATAAAGATTATAGACCAATGACAAGAAACAGATTGAGAAATAATACATGTTTACTAAGCATGAAAGAACCTAAATCAATGAGAGATGCATTAGAAGATGTAGACTAGAGTAAATCTATGGAAGAAGAGATTGAACAAATTGAGAGAGAAAAAAATATGGACTCTAGTTCCTAGACTAGAAGACAAAAATGTGATTGGAACCAAGTGAGTATTCAGAAACAAGCTAGATGAAAATGGTGAAGCCACCAGGAACAAGGAAAGATTAATTTGAAAAGGGTATGCACAAGAATGAATTGGCTATGGAGAGACATTTTTTCTTGTTGCTAGATTGGAAGGAGTAAGAACTTTACTTGCTTATTCTACATATAAAGGTTTCAGAGTTTATCAAATGGATGTTAAATCTGCATTTCTAAATGGCATATTAGAGGAAGAAGTTTACATAAGATAGCCAAAAGTTTTTTTTATTTAACAATAAGAACATGGTATGTAAACTACACAAAGCTCTATATGGTTTGAAACAAGCACCAAGAGCATGGTATGAGAGACTTCATAACTATCTTGTGAAGATTGGATTTGAAAGGACTGATGATAATAGCAATCTGTACATAAAGATAAAAAAAGGAAAAGGTATTTTGTTATCTGAAATTTTTTATGACGATATCATATTTGGAGGTCAAGATGCTTTAAGTAAGGCTTTTGAAAATGAAATGAAGCAAGAATTTGAGATGTCTATGTTTGGAGAGATCAAGTTCTTTGTGGGTTTTCAAGTATATCAAATGAAATATGGTATATACATCACTTAGTCAAAATATGTCAAGGAAATACTAAAAACATTTGGATTAGAGGATTACAAACTAGTAAGTACATCTATGGTGAGAGGACACAAGTTGTAAAAGAATGATGATTTAGTTGAGGTGAATCAAACACTATATAGGTCTATGATTGAAAAATTACAATATGTAGCACATAGCAGACCTAACATTGCATTATCTATAGGGATAGTTATGAGATTCACTGCTAATCTCAAGGAGAATCACTTGATGGTTGTAAAAAAAATAATGAGATATCTAAAAGGAACAAAGGAGTTTGGTTTATACTATAAGAAAAATGAGAAATTTGAATTAAAGAGCCTATACTGATGTTGATTGGGTTGGAAACATTGATGACAAAAAGAGAACTAGTGGAAGAGCATTTTTCTTAGGCAAGAGGCTAGTTACATGGACTAGCAAGAAACAAAACTGCACCTCACAATCTACTGCTAAAGTTGAATATGTTGCTACTACTATAAATTGTACAAACATTATATGGATCAAATAGTTACTCAAAGGTATGAAGGAAGAGATCATAGAACCAGTGACACTTTATTTTGATAATACAAGTACTATCAATATATCAAAGAATCTTGTGATGCACACAAAGACTAAGTACATTGCAATCAAGTATCATTACTTGAAAGAATTAGTTAAAGATAAAGAGGTGAAGATGGAAAATGTTAACAAAAAAGAGAAAATTGCCAATATCTTCACAAAAGAATTACCTAAGGATTCTCATGAGTATCTAAGAGGTAAACTAGGGGTGATACCCCTATCAAAGGCTATCTAAGTAACACTCCTACATCAAATAAGTTGATTTCATATGTTGCACATCAATATAGAGGATCTTACTTTAGGAGTTTCCTAAAGTAATCAAAGAGTTAGAACTAAAAATTAATCACAACTAAGGTGATAGACAAAGAAACTGAATAAGTTCATATCTGCATGTTAAGATGACAAGTCTTTGGCATTGTTTTCAAAGGAGATAATTACTGATCAAGGGAAATACAAGAAAGAGAAATAGAGGGAGATAATTGCTGATCAAGTAGTATACACAAGAGAGGAAGATAGTTACTGATCAGGAGAACAAACAAAAAGAAATCCTAACATCTACCTAGTAAGAGGGAGATACAAGAAGAAATTTAGAGGGAGTTATCAGGAAGAGTTTTGTAACCTATTTAAGAGATGGAAGTTGCTGATAGAGGGAGACATTTCAATACATAGAATTATTATTTTTTTGGCATTGTCTTGCTATTTTAACCTAGTCAGTTTGGTTGATCAGTTTGGTTTGCCAACAATGCCAAAGAGGGAGATTATTGAGAATGGATTTAAGAAGATTGTTGAAGAAGTATGATCAATATGTTTCAATCATTATTTTACACTGATGTCAAACCTACTATTTACTAGTAAGACAACTTCTTATATGATTTAAGTACTATCACTTATTTGATTGATGAAGAGGATTTGATCAAAAGATGTAACAATAGCACCTAGAGGAAAGGTTGAGTTATGATTATATAAAGGAGCACAAGAATTAGCTATGATAGTGATAAAATGATATATTGATAATATACTTAAGGTTACAAAGGTTGGTTACACTAAGAAAGTTTAGAAGAACAATTTAAACAAAGTTTGTCTACCAAGCTTGACCAAGTGGATAGTAGGTGTCGAGCAAAGTTAGTGCAAACAAAGTAGAAAATTAGTTTGAACTGAGTAAAAGTCTATTCTAGTGTATACACCAAACAAAATAGTGGATTTTGAGTGAATTTAAATTGATGTTGAGCACCAATAAACTTTAATTCTTGCCAAGTGATTGTACAGAGGATGTCGAGCAATGTAGTAAGTGTCAAGCATCAAAAACAAGTTAATGTCAAACGGCTACATTATTTGAAAGATCATGAATTTGATGGATCTAAGCTAACAAGTTTATTTTCTTGGATTATGTGAACTAGGTGGAAGATAAGACTAATGAGCTAGTGGAATGGAATTCAAGGTAAACCATTTTTTAGGTGAATCCAAAGAGAATTGAAGGAGAAGTCTCTAGAAGGGATACAAAATATGGGGTAGATTCATTGTATCCTACCTAATCCATCCTAACCCTAAATTGGACAATGGAGAATGAGCAACAAAAGATTAAAATTTCCTATTTATAGGAATGTCTGGTTAGAAGCAAGGGTTGTCATGTGTGAGAACCTAAGGAAGAAAAGGAGTCAAGGGTTTTTCTTCATCAAGTGACCTAAGAAAAGAGTCTACAATGGCATGCTAAGCAAGAAGACTTAAGAGTATGAATTCTTGAAGGGTGAACAAACTATCAGAGTTGAAATGTGTAAAGGCCAAGTAGAATGGAGGACTAGAATATAGATCTATTATTTACAAATGGAGTTGTAAGTTATTATCAGATCAAGCCTTACTATTACTCTCTAATAATTGTACTAGTCTAGGGTAAATCCTTTGGATTAAGTGTTAAGATTAAACCATGGATAGAAATAACAATTACATGCAAATATAAACAATATCAAAAAATAATAGATCACATAGAAAAGAACACAAGACACCAAGATTTAACATGGTTCACCCAATCCTTGGGATATGTCCACCAAACAACAAGTCTAATATTATTATGATCCAGTGATTACAACCTAATTACAATCCATAATCCCTTACAACTCAATATCATCAAAAACTAATTTTTGTATCACAACAACACTGAAACAATTTCTAACCCTAAGCCCTTTTATACAAGTATTTTTAATATTTTAGGGTTATAATTAATAATTACATGTTGGCACAAAATCCTAATAAAATAAAGCCCAAATTTTTTTAGGGCGATGCCCCAAACTTCAAAAAATTTATGATGTATAGTAATTTCCTAATCAATCACCACAAACTAACAATCTCCCACTTGGGGACTGATCAGACTCCACACTAGACAATAATCTCCCACTTGAAGACTAATCTTATAGCAATACCACTACTACATGGGGCTCCCATTGGATCAAACCACCCTAGACTTCATTGTTCTTTTATTCATGTTCAGTCTAGAAGACCAACTGAAGCTGAAGAGGAATTCAACTTCTTCCTTGTCACTATCTATGTAAACATATCCATTGGATTGTCATCTATATGTATCTTGTCTAGCTTTAACTATCCATCATCCAAAACTGACCGAATGAAATGGTACCACAATTGTATGTGTTTGGTCTTTAAATATAGAGCTGAATTTTTTGCAAGATAAATGACACTCTAATTATTTATAAACAAATAATTATCCCTCTAAGGGTGTCTAAATTCTTCCAAGAAGAACTGAAGCCATATCATCTCCTTGGTTGCCTCTATAACAACAACATACTCTACCTCTATATTAGATAAGTATTAACTTTATGTAACCTAGAAACTTAGCTCATGGTTGCCCCACCAATAGTAAATACATAACCTATAATACTCTACCTAGTATCAATATCCCTTTCCAAATTTGAGTCAGCATAGCCCTATAAATTAGTAGTAGAGCCCCCAAAGTGTAAACAATTATTGGATGTTCCTCTCAAATATTTGAGAATCTATTTGGCTGCATTCCAATGGTCAATTCCTAGATGACTCATATACCTACTAACGACTCCCACTGCATGTGCAATATCTAGGCTTGTACATACCATAGCATGAATCAAGCTTCCTATAGCTGAAGCATAGGGTACTTTGGACATCTTATCCTCCTCTTCTTATATCTTGGGAAACATCTCCTTAGTCAACTTCAAATGACTAGGTAAAGGTGTCTTGATAGCTTCAACATTCTTATTTTTCAGCAAAGAGTCCATTTCTTCTTTCATTGTAGACTCCCACTAAATCTTAGTATCCACCTACATAGCTTGATCATGACATTCAAGTTCACTAGCATTTGTTAGTAAAATAGAATACAAAGGAGAAAATATTTCTGGAGGTCTAATTTGCATGTTGACCATCTAACATTCACTGGTGTGTATGGTATTTATTGTTGCAGTTGTTACATATCATGAGGAAGTTTTGGAATATCAACTTTTGGAGTATCATCTAGCACTACATAATCATCTTCTTTCTTCTCATGTTGCTACAACAGATCTTTGTACACCACTTTCTTATTGAATATGATGTCACTACTTCTTACAATTTTATAATTTTCAAAATCCAAAAGCCTGTAACTAGATTCACTAATGCCATATCGAAAAAATATGCATTTCTTTGACTTAGCTTCTAGCTTGGTTCTATTTTTAGAATCTATATGAGAAAATGCTTCACAACTAAAGGTTTTGAGAAAAAAAAACTCGCCTTCTTACCAGTCCATGCTTCCTCTAGAATACCACAACCCAAAGGAGTAGAGAAACCTCTATTAGTTAAATATATAGTAGTATTGGTAGCCTCCACTCACATGTGTAAGGGAAACCTAGCATGAAACCTCATGCTCCTTGCATGCTCCATTATTTTCTTGTTCATGCGTTCAACCACTCCATTTTCTTGTGGAGTCCTTGGAATAGTTTTCTATCTACAAATACCATTAGTGGAGTAATAATCTTCAAATTCATGACTACAATAGTCACCACCATTATCAAATTTGAGACATTTTAATTTCTTACTAGTGTCATTTTCAACCAAGCATTTGTATTTCTTGAAAGTTTGAAATACATCACATTTTTGTCTAAGGAAATGAATCCATACTTTTCTAGTTGCATCATCAATCAATGTAACATAATAATTGGAGCCACCAAGGGAAGATACTTGATCTAGTCCCTATACATTCGTATGCACAAGCTCTAATTTCTCGTTTTTATTTTCTTTCACAGTCTTCATGAAACTCACTCTTTTTTTTATACATACACAACTTTCAAAAAAAATTCATATTAACACATTTCAAACCTGGTAAAACTTTCTTTGAATGAAGTACTTTCATACCTCTCTCACTCATGTGCCCAAGTCTATTATGCCAAAGCGTTGTATCAAAATCTATAGTAGTTATTTGTTCTCCCTAGTCAACTCCAATAATTGTTCCTGAACATCCATTTTTTCTTGAAACATATAAAGTAGAAGGAACAATATGAGTTGTACAAAGATATAAGGTATCTACTTTCACACCTTTTTCTACTACAAGGGAACCTTTTGAAACCTTCCAATTTTTATCATAAATTTAACTACACAACCCTCATCACCAAGTTGCCCTACTGAAATTAAATTCCTACTCAGGCTTGGAACATGTCTTACCTCATCTTATAGCCAATGATTCCCATTCTACAACTTAATCTTAACTTTTCCCTTTCCAACAATCTGACAGGGTTCATTATCCCCCAAATAAACAAGCCCAAAATCCCCTTAGACATAATCAATGAAATAACCTCTATGAGATGTAGCATGAAATGAAGCACTAGAATCTAAAACCCATGAATATAGAAGCAAAGCATCCTCTTTGGATTTATTACTTACCACATTTTCCTCCTTGTCTCCATCTAGTTTATCTCATTCATTTTTCTTTCGAGTCCAACAATCTTTCTTTTTATGCCCTAGTTTCCCATAGTACCAATAGTCATTTAGTCCTCTCGATTGAGACCTCCTCCCCTTTGACTTTCCTCTTGATTTTCCATGATTTTCAAAATTACTTCTACTCTTAGTCGTTCTACCTTGACTTCATGTATTCAAAGTACTTCTTGATGTAGATCCACCAGAGGTTTTCATATGAATTTCCTCACTCAAAATAACACCAATCACATTATCATATTTTAGGGTATTAGATCCAGGAACAAAATTACTCACAACCATTACGATTCCATTCTAACTTTTAAGAAAATAACCCAAAATCAAGAGAGCCCTAATTTCTTCATCAAAATTGATACCCATAGAAGATAACTAGCTAGTAATAGTATTAAACTCATTTATATGATCCACAATAGATCCACCTTTTGCCATTATCATATTAAATAAATGTTTCATGAGAAATACCTTGTTTGAAGTGGAGGATTTTTCATACAATTTTTCTAGGATTTGCATAAACTCTTCTATTGTCTTCACTTTCTAATATTAAATGCCACTAATGGTGCTAGGAATAATTGAATGCTTCCAAGTGTCTTTCTGTTCAAAAGATCCCAGTCATCATTGACATAGATCCCTAATTCTTGGTTTTGCCTTCCAACAACTTCCATAAATCCTTCTAATAAAGATAGTCTTCCATTTTCATCTTTCATAACTAAAATTTATGCCCATCAAACTTGTCAACCCTCAGCTTACCCTCATTTTCTATTGCTCCCACTCAAGTGTGAGCCTCCCACTCAAGTGTGAGCCTCCCACTCAACCGTGAGACTTTCCTACAAAGGATAACTAAAAGAACAACCTTGCTCTAATAACACTTGTTAGGATTAAAGCATAGATACAAATAGAAATTACATGCAACTATAAACAATATTAAAAAATAATAGATCACATAGGAAAGAACACAAGACACCAATATTTAATGTGGTTCACTCAATCCCTGGGCTATATCCACCAAATAGAAAGTTTGATATTATTATAATCTAGTGATTACAACCTGATTACAATTTGTAATCCCTTATAGCTCAATACTATCACAAGAACCAATTTTTGCATCACAACAACACTAAAACAATCCCTAACCCTAAGCCCTTTTATAAAAGTATTTTTACTATTTTAGGGTTATAATTAATAATTACATGTCAGCCCAAAATCTTGATAAAATAGGGCCCAAAGAATTTATGAAGTATGTATAGTACTTTTCTAATCAGTCACCACAAACTAACATTAAGGTTGACCTAACAATTATTTGTAAATTCTTTAACTAGGTGATATTCTAAGTGAATGGACTAATTCCTCTAATAAGGCTCACTCCTAAAAAGGTGATTGAAATCCTTAAACAGGGTCACATTTAACAATGTGTATTGTAACCTTTAATAGGGTTAGCCTTTCATAAGGCATCACTTTAGAAGAGTGAAAAAGAGTAGCATGTTACTGGTGGTTTTTCCCAAATTGGGTTTCCACGTAAGTCATTGTGTCAAGTGTATTGATGAATCTATTATCTTTCATGTTTACATTTTTGCAAGTTTATTTGACAATAACCTACAAGTTTTTAAGCGATTTCATAATCTAATGGATACATGCATAATGATAAATGTTTACCGGTTCGCTAAGCTGTAAAAAGTTTTATTTATATGTCTAGACCTTCGATAACTGATTCACCCCCCCCCCCCGCCCCCCCCCCCCCCCCCTTTCTCATTTATTCTAAATGATTCCAACAACTAATCACTTCCAAGTATCTTGAGCTCAGTCAGCACTGTGTGACTTGATGAGCTCTAAGAAACTTGATAAAAATTAGATCACTCAGTTGGCACTACATGACTTGGTCAACACTAGCTCCACTTCATTAACCTTATGGTCTTGGTAGACACTATTAGAATTGGTTAACACTACGGATCTCAATTAACACTATGATCTTCTTTACTTCCATTGATTAGCTCGATAGGCTCTACTACACTCAATTTGCATTGAATTTTGTCTCTGAAGCTCGATAAACATTGTGTAGCTTGGTAGACACTACAAACTAACTCAAGTGCCTGATAGATACTATATTCTAACTACTTAGCCTAGGAACAACTAAATCACTTGGTTAATACTGCAAATAGAATGATAAGCTTGGTAGCAACTATAGAGCTCAATAGCAATTTAACCAATTAACTAAGTGTTGAGTCACTGACAGAAAAATTGACCTTAATGTCAAAAATATCCCCCTTTGTCATTCATGACAAAAACACTTACCAAAAAAATATATGATCATTCAAAACTATAAGTCAAAAACTCTCTTTGCCATCATTCTATGTCTTCAACTTGATTTTGACTTCCATCTATTGTAGTTTGGTAAAATACTTTGTTTTCCTAATTTTTCTAAATTTCTTTTGTAAAGGAATTTTTTTCTTATTCATAATTATATTGCTCTGATACCAACTATTGGAAATATAAGGTAGACAAGGTTACTAAGAGGGGAGGGGTGAATCAGGAACTAATAAAACTTTAACTTACTTCACCAATTAATCCTTCATATAATATTCCAATATAATTGTATGCATAAAAGAATTAAACCAAATAAACATTCATAACACTTTGATACAAGATATGGTGACCCAAAAACCTTTGAAATAGAAAGTAAAACTTGGGTGGGGATGATACTCACAGGCTTTAGTACTGAAGTATAAAGTTAACCTATTAAGGCTTACAATTGACCACTTTTGGTGATCTTCCCTATTAGGAGCAATAAGGACTATGAGTTTCACCTTGTTAAAGGATTTACAAACATTAAATAAAGTATGCACTCAGTTAGGAGATTTAGCAAATACTATTAAGTCTACCCTATTAAAGCATTTGACTATTGCACCTATTAGGCTGAACTAGTAGCTGACCTCTAATCTAAAACTCTGATTTTCTAGCTAAGATTCCTTGTATTGCAATGATCAGTAGACTGTGATAGATAAATCTTTGTTGTCCCTTATACTTCTTGTATGCTTCTTTAATTCACATTTCTACTCATCATATCTCTTTACATATATCTTATTTTGATATGATACAATGTATTACATATATACCAATCTGAATCACAAGTTATTGGAGTTGGCTACAATACAAATTTTATCATAATTCAAAAAATTGGCCCAAGTACTATAACTTGGGTTCTAAAGACAAACTTGGCAATGGTATGATACATGGAAAACATTTTCAACACTAAAAAATATTTGGCACTCAATTGAACTTGAAGCTCAGTCCATACTAATCACTTCTAAGTAGCTTGAACTTGGTCAGCACTGTGTGACTCAGTGAACTTTGAGAAACTTGGTAGCAACTAGATCACTCAGTTGATGCTACATGACTTGGTCAATAATGGATCCACTTTATTAACCTTATGATATTGGTAGACACTGTTGGACTTTGTTAACACTACAGAGCTTGGTTAACACTACAATCTTCTTCACTTCCATTGACTAGCTCTGTAGCCTCTGCTAGGCTTAGTTTGCACTAAACTTTGTCTTTAAAGCTTAATAACCACTATGTGGCTTGGATAACACAACAAATTGACTTAGGTGATTGGTAGATATTGTATTCTAACTACTTAGCTTGGGAATAATTGAATCACTTGGTTACACTACAAATAGAATGATAAGCTCAGTAGCAACTATGGAGCTTGGTAGAAATGTAACCAATTTACGAAGTGTTGAGTCACTAATGGAAAAATTGACCTTAATGTCAACACCTCTATTTGTGCCAATAAACATTTATTTTTAGTGAGTTCTAGGTAAAACAAGTTACCTTTTGTCTGATTGTGAGTCTCAACCAAGTTTCATTTTCCATCTAATAGTTTAGCTTTGTCATTTATGAATTCTACCTTATATGCTATATTGTTCAAGTATGCCACACTAGATAGATTGTGTCTTATTCCTTCAACCTAGTAGACATTGTTACATTTGATTCCTTCAGTTAAAGCTATGAATCCTTTTCCATTTTACATAACATGGTTCACTATTTCCAAACCTAACACTTTCACTATCATATTGTTATAAATATGCAAACTTATTTGTGTCACCAGTCATGTGAACAAAAAAACCACTATCTATGATACATGTATCATTTTTGCTAATGTGAAAAATAAGTTTTATCTTTTCATTTTTCACATTATCAAATTCATTTTTAAAAAATAATATAGACTACTTCTTCATTATCATCACTATTAGAATATTTAGCAATGTAATAAGATTTCTTACGTTTGTCTTTGTAGTCCTTGTATTTCTTGAAGTCTTTCTTGCCTTTGAACTTGTTATTTCTTCTCTCGTCTTTATCTTCTTTGTTTGGACATAGTGCAACAATATGACCAACCTCTTCACATGAGAAACAAATCAATGGAATTTTTCCTCTAAATTTTCCTTTCCCTTTTGATACACTTTTTGCAAGTAGAGCTTCAATGAATTCAAGGTCTTCATTCATATCATCTTCTTCTTCACTATCAACCTTTTTTCCTTTGTATTTTTCTCCTCTTTTTCCAAGAGTTATTTTAGCTTCGAATATAAATTCAAATTTTCTAAGATTAGGAGTATAGTTGTCAAAGTTACCTAATTCAAAAGTAGTCAATCTTCCCACAAATGCATTCAATGTTATATCATTTTTTGGATTGCATCTTATCTCTTGATTTTTTGAAACTCTAATTGTATAAATAGGAAGAAGAGTTTCTAGTACCTTGCTGACCACTATTTCATTAGTTATTGTTTCTCCTACAACTATGATTTCACTCACACTTATTTTTATTCTTTTACTGTACTGGACAATGTTTTTACCTTATTTATGTTTCAGTTGATCAAACTTGCCTCTTTATTGGCTCTTTTCACATGTTTATCGCCTCCATAGACTTTCTGTAGTTTTTCCCACTTTTTAAATGCACTAAGATAGTGCTAGTGTGTGGTGACTAATCAAGGAAATATTGTACATACTCCATAGTTCATTGGTATTCTAGGCCTATTTTATCGATAATTTTTGGGGTGGCATATTTTAATTAACTATAATCATAAAGCAACAAAAATACTTGTATAAAAGGGATTAGGGTTAGGGTTTTTTTCCATAAGGTGTGATGCAAAAATTTCTTGTTGTAGTGGCATTGAGTTGTAAGGGATTATGGATTGTAATTAGGTTGTAATCATTGGATCATAACAATATTGGACTCATTGTTTGGTGGATGTAGCCTAGGGATTAGGTGAACCATGTTAAATCTTGGTGTCTTGTGTTCTCTTCTCTGTGATTTATTATGTTTTGATACTCATTATATTTGCATGTAATGGTTATTTATGTGTGTGTTTAATCCTAATAAAAAATCTTTAACCTCATAAAATTCAGAATAGTTGAGAAAGGAATCTATATCAATCATCATTATATTGTGAGCTTTTGCCTCTTTCATCTATTCCATAGTCACAGGTTTAGGTGGTGACACATTTTGTTTTCCAAGTAGAACATACCAATATCTCCAATGCTTGAAAGGTGTAGCTTCATCAATTCCTTCCATGCTGAAAAGGTCTCCTTGTTAATCTTGAGAATCTCCCTTCTAAATGACATCTTGATCTTTAATGTAAGTCTTTGAAACCTTTCCTACAAGCACCAAATTCTTTGATACCAATTATTGGAAATAAAGATAGTAACTGAGAGGGGAGGGGTGAATTAGTTACCACAAAAAAATTCCTTATCCCTAGATGTCAAATCAAATTTTTCACTAATTCTATAATTCTTATCTAGCTCAGTTAAAACTAAGTTCTTGATGTAACTCAATTAACAAAGAAGTCTTATGAATATTAATCTAAGTTAACCTTTAGTAACTTGGTTCTAGAAACATAAATCATAAAGAAAATAATGTGAACACAAATGACACCAAGATTTAACATGGACAGAAACCCAATTTGGAAAAAATCACCATGCAACTAGTCAAACATAAATGTGGCGAGATCCTTTACTCAGAAGAAATGGCATCTTAAAGATCAGGTCAGTATAATAGCTATGGGAAAAGGCTTTCTATCTTTTGATTTTACCTATAAAGAGGACTTGGCTAACATTCTATGTGAAGGTCCTTGGAGTATAAGGCGATCCAACCTAGTGCTTCAGAAATGGTCTTCAAAACTAGATCTGAATGAATCTTTCTTTCAGCAAGCACCAGTTTGGGTTAGATTATTAGAGCTACCCTTGGAATTCTAGAATGAGGATGTTTTTGTGGGAGTGGAAAATTCATTTGGGGAACTTTTATCAATTGATCTGATTATAGCCTCTAAGAGCAGATTAATTTATGCAAGGATATGTATTGGTCTTAGGGAAGGGGAGGATATGCTAAAAGTGGTGTCTTTTCACTCTAAGCTTGGTACTCATACTCAGAAATTAGAATATGAAAGTATCCCTTTTTCTTGTTTTCACTGTCTAAAATCAAGGCACAAGGAAAATAAATGTTTGAAGGTTAAAATGGATAAGAAGAAGTTTCCTTCTTCTTCTCAAGGGAGGAATAAAATGATTTGGAAAAAGAAGGATACCAAGATTGGCCAAAAGGAAGAGGTTTTAAAAGACCAAATGAAAGAAAAGAAAAATCCATCTAATACATCTTTAAGAAAAGACAATGATGTTCTATCTAGACCAAAGATCAATGCACGAGAAGATCCACTACCAAAGACTAATGTGGTTGCAGAACCAAAAAAGTTATTGGAAAAACTAGGAATAATGGAAAAAATAGATGATGGAGGGATAGAGAAAACCCTAGAGCTAGTAAAGTCAATAGAAGGATCAATAAATTTAGTGGAGATCTTGGCAGATGAAGGGAGGGAGTCAGTCCTCAAAACTAAGGATAGTGAGGCTATTGTTTCATCTATTAGAGGGGAGGAAGAACTAATTAAGTGTTCTAGATTCTCAAAATACAAAGAAGATTATATTAGAGAAAGAGCAGAAGTGGTTTTGGATAAGAATAAGAACAATAGAACAAAAATGGAAAATGGTCCATAGGAAATAGAGATTGAGACTCATGCAAAGGAAGTGAGGGAGCTAGACTCTATTATTGAAGAGGAGTCTATGAAGGATTAAAAAGTAGAGCTTTTGGATAATTTGATGACTCCTAGGAAAGCTTTAAATGTAACACGAGCTCTAGATTTTGAGTTGGAGAGGAAAGTCTCTTTATCTCCAAGCCAAGAAAGAAAAGCAATAGGGAGCATTCCATGGCTTTGCCAATTAAGACCAAAAGTAGCAGCAAACTAGACTTTGGATTTAAGACAAGATCAAAAGGAAGAAGAATTGCAAGCCAAGTTAGAGAGGAGGAAACCAAGAGAAGCTTGGCAGATGGGCATCAAAAAACTCTTTTGGAATGTTCTACTAGTGTAAAATGAAGATAATCTAATGGAATATAAGGGGCCTCAATGGAGCCCATAAGCAAGAAATTATTAGGAACGTGATTAGAGATTAGAGACTTGATATTTTGTTGATTCAAGAAACTAAGATGAAGAAAGATAGTTTGGAGAAAATTAAGTTTAGCAATATCATGAGTGGGGAAGCCTCAAATTCTAAAGGTGCATTTGGAGGCCTATTGACCTTGTCCAACAATAAGTAGTTTAGATTCAATACTTTGCATAATGATGGCAATATCCTTTTATGTAGAGTGTTTCATATGTTCTCCAATGATAGTTGGTTCTTGTTGAATGTGTATGCTCCTAACAATAAAAGAGAAAGGAAGAATTATTGGTCCAAAGTTTGTGATTTGGTGGACACTAGTAACTTAGAAAAAGGTATTATTATGGGGGAATTCAAAACTCTATTAGTGGATGAGGAAAAGATGGGAGGATTGGCTCCAGATTGGGATTGCAAATAGGATCTCTCCAGTTTTATTAATAGCCTAGCTTTTTTGGATTTGGACATTTTGGGAGGAGCTTTTACTTAGTCAAATAAAAGAACAGGAAGGGAATGTATTCAAGTAAGATTGGATAGAGTTCTAATCTCTCCTGATTAGTTGTAGTTTTTCTCCTATAGGCTTTCTCTAATCCCTAGAGTTGGCTCTAATGACTCCCCTATTTCCCTTTTGGTTGTTCCTATTGAACCAAGAAGGAATTTTCCCTTTAGGTTTGAAAAGATGTGGACCTCTCATCCTGATTTATTAAACAAAGTTAAATATTGGTGAGAGATGGAAGTGGAAGGTTTTTCTATGTTTAGAATTTCCAAGAAGCTAATTAATTTGAAGAGAATGATTACAGTTTGGAATAAGACTGATTTTGGTCATATATTTCATGATAAAGAGGACCTGTCTCTAAAGCTTACTTCAATTTAGGAAAATATTTAGCAGGAAGGGTATAATGATGTAAGCAAGGATGTAGACTTGTCTATTTTACTAACCTACACAATATTATAAGGAAGAGAAGTTTTGGAAGCAAAGATCTAGAGTTGATTGGCTGATGGAAGGGGATCAGAATACAAAGTTTTTCCACTTATCCACTCTAAGGCATAGAGCTAATAACAAAATTTTTGGGATTAAGAAGGGGTAGGATTTATTAACTAAAGAGAATGACATCTCTACTATAGCAGGTTGCTTTCTTTCCTCTCTTTTGTCTTGGGATCCTTTCTTATCTAAGGTGGATCAGAATGAGATTGTTCCTTGTATTCCAAAGATTATCCAACCTCATCACGATAAAATGTTTTGAGCTATTCCTAATGCTTAGGAAGTAAGAGAAACTCTTTTCTTTTTTCCTGTAGATAAGTCCCCAAGCCTAGATGGGTTTCCTACCTTCTTTTTCCAACTTTATTGGCAGGTGGTTATGGATGATGTGGTGAAGGTTGTTCAAGAATTCTTTGGAGCTAGAAGTATTCTAAAGGAGATAAATTCTACTATTTTGGTCCTTATTCCTAAATCTCCTAGGGCTAATTCTTTTTATAAGTTTACATCTATTAGTTTGTGCAACTATTTTTACAAGATTATATCTAAGGTGCTAACTTCTAGGATGCTAAAAATTCTGCCATTGATTATATCTCAGCGAAAAACTAGTTTTGTTCCTAGAAGACAAATATTGGACTCGATCATGGTGTGCATGAAGTTATACATTCTATGGAAGCTAGAAAGAGAGAAGGTATGCTTCTAAAACTAGATCTTTCAAAAGCATATGATCGAGTTGATCGGTCTTTTCTAGGTTTGGTGCTCTAGGCTTTTGGTTTTGATCAAAAAGTTTGTAAGATTATTTCCTAGCTTGTTTCTACTTCTTCCATTGCTATTCTAGTTAATGGAACTCCTTCAAAAAAATTTAAACCTTTGAAGGGCTTAGATAGGGAGATCCCCTCTCACCCATTCTATTCATTATTTTGGAAAAATGTATTGGAAGGTATTGAGAAGAATAAAAAAGAAGGCTGAAAGGGATAAAACCGTCTTCTAGGTGTGATCTTTTTTCCCATATGCAATCTGATGATACTATCATGGGAGGGGAGGCATCTATTAAAGAAGTAAATTTTATGAAGGAGATCTTAGCTTTATATATTAGAGGATCAGGGCATCTCATTAATTAGGATAAAAGCTTGATCTTCTTCATTAACACTCCAGAGGACAGATAGAGAAAAACTATGAAGATCCTTGGTTGTGGTGTGAGAAAGCTACCTTCTACTTATCTTGGCCTCCCTTTGGGTACAAAGTCTCTAGATTCCTTTTGTAATGGGATCATTGATAGGTTTAGAAAAAAGCTTGTGGGCTGGAAAGGAGCTTCACTTAGCCAAGAAGGAAAATGCTTTTTGGTTAAATTTACTCTTCAAAACTTGCCAATGGATTCCAGTCAAATTTGTAGAGAAAATGGAAAAAATTTAGAGGGACATTTTATGGACTGGTCTCAAAGGGAGAAAAATATATCCTCTTGTTCCTTGGGATAAGGTTTGTCTTCCTAAGTGCTATGGGGTTTTGGGTATTAAGAAACTTACTCATCTTAATAAGGCTCTCCTAGCTAAGAAGATCTAGCACATCTTTAATAGCACTGGAGAATGGAGAGATATCTTTGTTAATAATTATATTTGAAGACCTTCAATTCAATATGTGCTTAACAATGAGGATATTCCAAATGGATCTATAATTTGGAATGGTATTCTAAAGGCTAGGGATCTGGCCAAGGCCAGGATTATTTGGAAAGTGGGTAATGGGAAGGAAATTCTTTTCTGGTCAGACAACTATCTTGCTCAAGGTCCCCTTATTAATAATCCTAACTTTTAAATTTGGGCTAATGTTTGTATAAGGCAATTTAGTTTGAAAGTAAGTAATTATAGAACTGATTGGGGATGGAGAGACCTTTCTCTCGTTTCTGAGGATCTCAAGTCGATTATGATAATGCTAAATTCTATGGTAAAAAACAATAAAAGGGATGAAGTAATTTAGGGAGACAATCCTAATGGTTGTTATTCTATTGCTTTGGGCTATAATTCTCTTTCAAGATTAAAGGAGAAACCTTTATGGGCAAAAGCCTAGTTACCTAGTCTTATTCAAAAGGTCAATATCTTATATTGGTTGGCTCTACAAAAAAAAATTCTTACCCAAGATAACTTAATAAAAAGAGGACATACTATGCCTAATAGATGTATTTTGTACAAAAACTAGATGGAATTGGTTAATCACTTGTTTGTCCATTGTTCTTACTGAAGGGAGGTTTGGGATAACTTAACTAAGTATTTTGGGATTAACTAGTGTAGGATGGATAACCTACTAGATTTTTTTAGCCAATGGAGAAGCATGTTCAAATTTTCTAATTTGCAGGATTTCAGTACCTAGACTTTGCCTCATTTTTGTTGGGGAATCTTGAAGGAAAGGAATAACATAATTTTCAAACATAGAGAGGAGCCAACTTTTGTTCTAGGGGAGAAGATTTTTAGAAACATTAAGGAAAATTATCAGGTGAGGAAGGGGGAGAAATTGAAATTAGAGTTATAAAGAAGGAGAAAGAAAGGGACAAGAAGACTAAAAGATAGGATGTCAAATGGCTTCTTCCCCCTGAGGGATGGTATAAAGCAAACATCGATGGTGCATCAAAAGGAAACCCTAGACCTTTGGGTTATGGAGGAGTAATAAGAAATAATTTTGGTGGAGGAGTGGTGGCATTTTCTCTTCTATTAGGTTTTCAAAAAAATCATTTTGTAGAAGCCAATGCAGCTTACCATACTATTAAGCTAGCCTTTGAAAAAGGTATTAAAAAAATTTGGTTAGAAGGGGACTCCAATAACATCATAAATTGTATTAAAAGTATTATTGAACCTTCTTGGTTTATTTCTAAAATTAATGATGAGACCCGTGCTATCCTTAAAAAATTTGAATGTGTCCACATCACTCATGTTTTTAGGGAGGCTAACCCTGTAGCAAACCGGTTTTCCAATGAAGTAGTTAGACAAGACAAGTTGTTGACATGACATTTGGGAAGGAATATTTTGGCAGAAGCAAAGAGACTCACTTAACTGGAAAAAATCTAGGGGTGTACGGTGGAGATCTAATTACAATTATGTTTCTTTATGGAAATTGGAGAATGAGCTTGTGTAATAAAGGCATTTACAGGAAACACAAGCAGTTGCAGTCATCAGGGTCACATCAACACATTTTGTGGGTCGAAAGTTACATTAGCTATTTTTTTTGGGGTAATGAAAAATAAATTGGCACTTTTCACTGGAGCAAAAACTAGAATTTCCATAGCTCAGAGAAGGGTTTGCAGAGTTTGGAGTTTATGAGAATTGTTGGGGAAGAGAGAGACGAAATGGTTGGTGGAAATATCAGGAAGGAGCCTGTGGGGGAAGTGGAAAAATGGAAAAATAGGGGTAAAGTTTGGGGAAAATTGGAGAAGGGAGTTATTGCAAATTATATTGCAAAACTCCATGGTTTTGACCTAGATGTTACTAGTAGTACGGTGAATTCATGGAATGATGGGAAGGTGTAAGTGAATGGAGTTTCTTTTCAGGTTATTGAGGAAGTTGTTGCTATCATGTCTGAAATTTTGGTGGAGGGTTTCAAATTCTTTAGAGACAAGAAGTTATCGATGAATGTAGTTAAGGATTTTGCAAAGAGCTCAGACAAGAGGAACAATCTAGTAAAATGTGAGACATGCTATGTTATGAATTCCATCAAAAGACTTTGGAGGTATGTTTTATGTGTTGTTATGGAGTACATTACATTGGACACCAGATTTGATCGAGTGAGAACTCATCATTTTATTCTTCTTAACCATTTCCGCCATGGTGTTAAAATCTCCTTTCCATCTTATTTATTGACTTCTATGAGTAAGGTTATTTCTAGTTTTAAGAAGAAACCCTCAGTGAATCCTCCTCTACATGAGGGATTATTTTTGTTAATTCATGAGTATTTCAAAGCTTAGACTATTAGCAATAATACTTCACATGATCTAGATGCATCTAAGAACACTGGCAATTCTAGTTTTTCCTCTGATTTGAAGATATCCAAAGTATCAACTCAAAGGGGGAGGAAAAAAAATCCTTAGAAAAGAAAATCAAAGGTAGGGAAAAGAGAACTCCTTCCTCCATTATCCCTAGTATGAAGAGTCCTAGAGGTCATGAGCATAAAAGTTCAGGCCAGGCTGATGAGGATTATAATGAGGAAGGGGAGGACATGGCCTTCGATGAAGAGGAAAAGGAGATGAAGGAAAATATAAAGGAAGAAGCAGCTATGAAGAAATGGAAGAGGGACAAAGATACAGATGATGAGGGGGTTATGAGCCAAGGGTTGGATGTTCCCACTATTCCTCTCACCCCTGTCCATCCCTAGATTCAGCCCCAGGAACAAGAAAAGGAGGATATAGGGGGTGAGGGTGGAGAAGTGGTTATGAAGTAAAGGAAAATGGCATGGAGAAATTTCAATGTCAGAACTGCTAAAATGGGAATTGTAAGAGAGATAATGGTCCCCTAGATCCTGGAAGAAAAGTAGGGCCAGTTCTAGTTTGAAGATCTTATCAATCCTACAATGGTGGTAATAATAGATAATGCAAGGGAGATCGGTATGAATTTGTTGAATAATGCTTGTAATAGCATGATAGATAACTTCAGATCCATCAAGTGGCTTTATCATGAGTTGGAGGAGTTCAGGGAGAAAATTGGACAAATGGAAAGTAAAATGAAAGAGCCAAGTCTAGAGAACCAGAAGGATCAAGAGGATAGATTCAGCTTGGCTGAGAAGAGAATCCAAAACCTATAAAATTATAATCATAACCTAGAAAATCAAATGATCTCCATTCTTAAAACCATCAATGACAACATTATGTCCCTAGCTAGTGTGTTAAAAGCCAGAGGTTTGCTAGATGCAAATGAGGAAAAGGACAAAGGAAGAACTAGAATAGAGGAGGATGTGGCAATTGATATTACTTTCACCTATATGGATTAGAATGCTCAAAAGACCCAAGAGCACATGGTAGAGGAGACTCACAAAGCCTATGAAGCTACTTAGGCAATGCAGGAGCTTGAGCAAAAGACAGAGGAGTAATCTTGTTTTATCTTGTATTGTCTTTTGCTATTTTTGTCTTGTGGGCTTTTACTTGTACTGGCTTTCTAACTGTTAGTTTTTCTAGCCTTTTTGTTGGCCTTTATTTTGGGCTAGGCTTAATGCTTCTTATCAGCCATGTGACTTGCCTTTTTGGCTAGGCTTTAATTGCTTATTATCAACCTTGTTTTTGTAGTAACTTTTGGGTTTTAGGGTCCCTGTAAAACCTATTTATCTTATCAAAAACTAGTTACAATATTTTTATTTTTCTAAAGTGAGCCATGTTAGGATACAACCTTGTTAAAGGATATAATATATACTATTAAGTATGACCTTGTTATAGGATTTAGATGACCATTTTAGGTGTGGCCTAGGTAGAGGTCTTTAAACACTTCGATCTTGAAATGTCACCTTGTTAAAGGGTTTACAATATGACTATTAAGTCAACTTTGTTTAAAGATTTATTCATTTCTACAATGGCTTGAAGGTAACACTAATTTGACTTTATTTATGAAGCAACTTCTTTTGTAGAATCATATCTCTATTTTGGCTTACCTCTAGATCCTTACTAATTAGAATATTCTTTGTAGTTTATCTTCCACACTTTCCTACTCTTCCTTTTTCTTTGGTCACATATCCATCTTATTTCACATCTCCAACATCTTGCATTACATTACACTTCTTGATCTCTCTTATATATCATAATCTTTTTCAAGTAAGCTTGAATACCTTTTCAAATAACCTTTGAATATCCAGTAAGTCGGCCTTAATAAGCCAGATAATTAAGTATAATCTCTAACACTTGGTCAATACCGGGGTTGATCTCTCAGTTGACACTAGAAGTCCTTTGATGCCTAACCACTCGATTGAAACTGGAAGTGCTTGGTTAACACTGAAATTCCTTTATTTTTAGACTTATCTATTAATATTGATATCCTTCAAGTTCTTCATTGTTCAACCAATCAATTAATACTAACATTTATGTAATATCAATGGGAACCTACAATTTGAATATACTCCTAATATGTATGCTCCTAACAATAAAGTTAATTGGAATAAATTTTTGGAGAAGGTTGCTTTAAGTAGATCTATATTTTCTAGTATTAGTTGGTTAGTGATGGGTGATTTTAACACCTCTCTAAGAGACCATGGGAAATCTAGAGTAGTTCAGAATTATCTAGATGGAAGACTTGATCTAATGGAGTAAAAATTATAAACTAGAAATCTCTTATTGATGCTAATCTCCATAGGATTAACTATACATAGTCTAACAAAATGGTAGAAGAAGATTTCATTCAAGTTTGATTTGATTAAACCTTGATCTATCATGAATGGATGTAAAGATATCTATATTATGTTTACTTCTTTTTGAATAGTGGCCCTTATTACTTTCCCATTATATGTGTGGTTGATCCTTATTCAAGCAAGATAAACTTCTCATTTAGTTTTTAAAAAATGTGGTTACTTTTATAATGATTTAGAATAACTGAGGGGGTGAATTAGTTATCCTTGGGTCCAGATGTACTTATTCAAATTTTACTAATTTTATCAATTTAATAAATCTTAGATGCCCACTTGATCTATATACAATCTCATTAACAAAACAATTTTTTAGGCAATTTCTTAACTCTTTGTTTCTATATGTGTCAACTACAAGTAAATAAACTATTCTAAAATATATCATGCATGCCAATATCATCTACACATGAAAATAACACTTTGACACCAAGATTTAACATGCAAACCCAATTTTTAAAAAACCAACAAGTAATATGCTACCAATTTTTTACTCTTCTAAAGTGAACTCACTAAGAGCCAACCCTATTAAAGGTTATAAAACACACTATTAAATGTGACCCTCTTAAAGGATATAATCACACTATTAGGAGTGGCCTTTTTAGAGGACTATGGATCATTCTATTAGAATGTCACCTTGATTAAAGGATTTACAAAATGATTGTTAGGTCAACCTTGATTAAAGGATTTTGAGTGATACAATGTTTAGAATGCAATAGTAGGTTTGATCTATAAAGTACAACTCACTTTGCAAATTCAAATATTTGTTCTCTTATCTACTACTTCATTTAATTGCCTTCATTATAATCTTCATCATTGATCTACTTAGAATCTCCTTGAGTAATCATTCTTCACTAATCTCTTCACACTTCACCTTTTTTGTTCTTCTCTTCATAGTTTATCCTTAAGATTTCCAATGAACAATCAATCAATCTTAGAAAACATCTCTTATGCCTCCTTAAATAGGTTTCTCTTTCCACTGAAACATCACCATTGATCTTAGGGTTAGTTCACATTCATCCAATCCTTCTATCTTTTTATTCTCCTTCTTCTTCTAGAAACTTCTAATCATTTTTTTTCCTTTGATCTCTTAACAAACTCTCCTTGTGCATTAAATATGCTAGCTCATCAATCCTTATCTTCCATGCACTTTGACTAATTCAAAATTCTAACTATGTCAACCTTAAATTCAATTCTTTCTTAAACTATAACTTATCACTTGGCAATCATTTTGTTCTTCTTCATGACCATCACTATGTAACTTGGTATACACTATATTGTTTCACTTGGCATCAACAAGCTCACTCATTCACTACTATGCTCGGTTGCTACTAACACTTCTTCATACATTTTCTTTGCAATAATAACACTCAACTTGAACTATTTTGTTTGGATTCTACTTAAGTTCCTTAATCTTCTACTTAAGCTCCTTTATTCACCAACCAATACTAATTCTTGGTCAAGCTTATCATTTTGACTTGTTTAAACTCTAAGTTTCATCCAACTATCTTCTTCACTTAATGTATTGATTGAACAAAAAATTATATTTTCAAAGACTAACTAATCAAGATCCCATTGTATTTTCATGATACTTAACTTCTCATTACTACAACACCACTAGCTCACCTTGCTATCTCTTCTTTTCAAATTCTCTTCAACAATCAAATGATATGGCATTCTACACTTTTAGTAAATGTCTCTCCAATAGGTTTGACATCAATGACAACATAAAAATTGCTTGAATTATAGTTTCAAATAGTTACTTTACCCTTACTTTAAATATATTTTCAAAACATGGTGGGACATCTAGGTGCACAACACTATTATTTGGATATCCCACAACAATGTTATGTTTTGGGACACCCAGGTGCACAACAAATATTTTGGAGATATTTTTGGTTCCAAATCCAATATTTGATTGGATCTTAAAGACATTCAATAAAAAATCAAGGAGTGGGGCTATTTCTTTATCTTGATTGACAAAGGAATGAGGTTTTGGTTAAGTATCATGACATCATTGTGAATGAGGAGATATTATAGAGGTGATGATCAAGATTATGACAAGAATACTACTAAGTATTTTTATATGAAAACCTTTAAACATAGAGCTAGTAACCAAAACTCTTCTCACATCTATACTAGTGTCATATTGAGTAAGGGTGAGGACATTACTAAAGAAATGATGGGTTTTTTTTTCCTTCTCTTATGATTATAGATCCATCCCTAAATTTGGAAAATTTGGAAGTGCTTATTTCTTATAATTTGCCAATTATCACTAAATTCCATAACTATATTCTTGAGTCCATCCACTTGACTAAGGATATTAGAGAGCTTTTTTTTTTTCTCTTTTGAAGGGGACAAAGTGTTGAGAGAATACCAAAGGGAGATATTTTTGGCACTTGGATTAGATGATTATGTATTGAATTCATAATAGGTTGTCATTGAAGTCAACATATATATGTCTAAGTTTGTGTCAGATAGAGTTTTTGTACATCATAGTGGCATATTTTATCAACAAGGTCTGAATATGGTGAGTTAGGCTATGTAGGCTTATATTCATATTTATAGATTTGTTTAGATTCTATATCTATGTTCACATATGCCTCTATGATGGATTGGATAAGTTACAATTAATTTAGTTAAGATTGGTAGCAAAGTAGTGTGTGAGAAATAGTTTACTATTATTTTAGTTGTACTTGAGAAGAAAGATGAAATGAAGAGAGAAAGCTTAGATCATGGTTGAAGACATTTTAGAAATGATATGTTCATGTAAGTAGATGTTGGAGATTATTCTATGGATATCATTGAAGTGTGACATGTGGTATGTTCACTAGCAACTAACTCTTGTAATGAGGTTTATTTTAGAAGTTGTAGAGTCTAATATAGTGTGTAAAAAATTATTGTAATATTTTACTAAGGACCTATAATAATCATTTTACATTGGGAAATCCCTCACATGAAAACTCAATTAGTTATTAGGACAAGGTATAAAGAAAAGGATGTTTCCTTGAGTTGTACTATGGTTTTTATGACTGTCTAATTGATGTTTGGATGTTGAGGATGTAAATTTGATAATAATGTAGTAGAGGATGATGTTGAGATTGGCTTGAGAACTTTAAAGGAAATATATTGGATAAGAGTTTTTTTTATTGGTCAATTCACTACTTGGACATGTTATTCTAAAGATCTATTTTATAATGGTGCTAAAGAAATTTGGACAAAGGCTTTAGTTGACTTCTTTGTTGCTCCTAATAGGGATAGAATATTTTGGCATGGATTCAAAGTCTTCTAATAGGGACTCATATGTATTGACTATATTGAATTGGGTTCTAATAGCTTCATATCATCTTGCAAGGAACTTTTATATTAGTACATCAATTTGTGGGTTTCATGCATGCTAGGGTTTTCCCTCTAATTAAAGGTTTACCAAGTTCATAAATCATTGTATCATTGTACATGTTGCATATATTTTTATTTCTCATTTTTTTGGTTACTAAAGTTTTTTTTGATAAGTTAAGTTTAAGTTTGGTTAATTATACAACTATTTTACCCCCCCAAGTTATATTGGTGGACTTTACTTTCAAAAAATTGGTATCAAATCATCAAGTCCTTGATTAGAAAGTTTAAGTTTAACAACTTAAGGAGGTCCATAGAATTCAAGAAGGAAAGTCTAAATCTTGATGGAGAGAACTATGATTGTTGGAAGGATAAAATAAAGGCTCACTTGCTATAAATGGTAATTGATTACTCAATGACCACAAAAGATAAGATGACAATAAAAAAATGTAAAGATCTATCTTCTTTCTCACATTAGGAAAGGAAAATATTCATGTACAATATGTATGCTAGAGAAACATTAATCTATGCACTTCTAGAATTAGAATTTTTTGAGGTAAAAGGTCTAGATCTTTCTCATGATATTTGAAATAGGCTTGAAGAACTTTATTAAAGATATGTAGATGCAAAGAATTCTAGATTGAAAATTTGGAAAACTATACTTGAGAATGCAAAGATGCATGATGATGAATTGATTAGAGAATTTTCTAAAAGGATTAGTGACATTATTGTAGGAATCAAAGGTTGTGAAGGAACTATAACGAAAGAGGGGATATGTTACAAAATTTTGAGATCTTTAACTCCTTATGAGAATAAAGTGCTAGCTATTGAAGAAGTTATACCAATCATGCAAAATTTTAAAGGAGAAACCCTTACTAGAAAGTTACAAGTATTTGAATCAAGATTGAAACAAAAATTACCTAGATCTAAGATTGATTTTAGATCTAATGTGAAAAAGGTTAAAAGAGTAATAACCAAAAATAAAAACACTGGTGTTGATTATGCTAAAAAATGGGTTGATATATGTGAAGAAGAAAGGAAGATTGATGAAGTTATTTCATTTATTGAAAGGAGAGAACCTGAAAGTAAGAAAAAAAATTCTTGTTGGAGTTGTAAAGAATTTTGTCACTTTTCATATCAATGCCGTAAGAGAGAGAATAAAGTGAACCCTAGAAAGCCTCATAAGTCAAAAATTTCAAAGAATAGATTTTATGTTAATGATGATGATGAGTTTATGATTCAAGGAAGGAGGGCCGAAAATCACTCCCAAGATACCCTTGGTAGAGTTACACATGAAAGCCACCAAAATATAGGATGAACCATTAAAAAAATATTGAATCCAATACATATATGATTAGACCATCTTCTTTCAACATGTTAGGCATAAGTCCTACCTATTTGTAGCCATATATGTTAAAATTATAGTTAGTGAGCTTAGAATCTTAGGTTTGTGGAGCCAAATTCTTGTTATCTTCCTTCTATTTTTCTTAATCCACTAGCTCAAATCATATATTCAACAACACCATAAGTTGGTCTATTACGAAATTTATTGCAAAATATAGGTCTTTCCCAAAAGGAGAAATCAATGACCTTATAATTAAGCAAGCTAACATCTTTAGGGACAAAGATAATTCCACAAGTGATCCAAGAAGAGATTCCCAAGGCTACATAAATCATTGATACCATATATAACCTCATTGAAGCCAAATGTGCATGTCACTGGAGCTACTAGGAACTAATCACACCTCAAACAAAGAGAATGAGAATTTCTACATATGATAGAATTAATTTATGTGAGCATGGGAACATGATCCACAATAGGTCCAAATCAAGGAGCTAATTGTGTGGAAAGGAAGAACACCCACCAATAGGAGACATGAGAAATAAATATGAAATATTTTATTGGTTGATGCAAGATTTGCAAAGTACTCAAGATGCTCCTACATCAGACACCTAGGGTAAATAAGGATTGATATCCACATCAAGAAGCTTTGATGATCTGATAAGTATCATAAATATCCAACTCATCTTGAGATATCCAAGAATTTCCTTCAATTAGTTTATTCTTCCATTGAACCAAGTATTCTTTGTAATCCTTTCCTCTAGTACTTTTTCTAACTCTGGTATTAAAAATTATATCAATTCCCATTGTCTTCTTCTTAGAATAATTTGATTTATCATATGTATATTTATTAGATTTATAGTAATCAAAGGTGTTGAAATATTAAAAGTAGGTAGTCATCGGTGATTCAACTTCAAAGACATTTCCACTATCTTACTTTCCAAAGATCTTGCAAGACCCAAATTTATTCATTTCAACTTGGAGTATATCTTCCTTCAAGTGTACCATCACTTTATCTGTGACCTCAAAATTTTTTTTTCTTGTTTTCCTTTATATCCTTGATTATTGTTAATCAAATTAATGTTCACTTCTTCATTCAAATTCTTCATAAATTCAACAAATTCTTCTACTTCAATAGTATTCTTTACTTTAGTATCTAATTTTCTCAACTCAATAGTTTATTTAGGACTCATGTCATTCATAATCTAAAAAGGAGACTTCTTAGTAGTTCTATTCACATAATTGTTATATGCAAACTCTTCTTGTGCCAAAACAAAGTCCTAATTAGAATTTTTATCTCCAACCAAACATCTCAACAAGCTACCCAAACTTCTATTTACAAATCTTTTCTCTGTAGACTTATACATCTTTATACCCTAAGTTGGATGTAGCATCCCTTAGAAGAGTTCCATTCTGGTAGGGAATCTTCATCCTTTAAGATCTGAGTGTGAGTTAGTAAGATTCTAGTGGGATTTAAGAATTATTTTGATTGGCATGGTAGTTTTCTTTAAATATTTTGGATTATCTTTCCTTGTGTTTCCAATTTTATTTGGATGTATGTCGTTTTCAAATCTTGGATAGACCCAACATGTGCTAGTTTACAATTGGGTACCTCATGATGAGGTAGACTTTCTTGTTATATTCCTCTTAGTTTGGAGATTGTGACTAGATGTGTTTTCCCTAGAACACAAGTTCCTTAATGAAGGACTCACCAAGAGTTTAATATTTTATTTTGTAATTGACCCTTTTTAGTGGTTTATGAGATGATGTGTGATAGTTGGAGTAGTTTGGTTTAACTTGTGGTGAATTCAGTAGGCTAATCTTCTATTTGATTTATTTTGATCCTTCACTTGGTGTGCTTCATTTCTTTGTTGAGTTCTGTGCTACTAGAAGTAATCCTATTCTTTGGGGGGAGATAATATAGTGCCTCTCCCATTTTTATTTTTTATGTTATTCTTGTTGGTATTTTTTGGACTACTAGGCACTCTAAACCTAATACCAGGATGCTAGAGATGAAAAAAAGCCTAAGGATTAGTTAGATTCCATACTTAGCAAGATTTATCATAGCTCTGGACCAACTTCAAAAGAGTACACTACACTCTACACTTTAGGCTCTACAGGGCCAAGGCGAGTGCACATCAAGGATATGAATGTGATAAGTTATTTGATTCTCTCTTTAGACACTTTCTCACTTATACTTATTCTTTCAAACCTATCCCTTATAGAAGATAATGGTCAAAATTTCTTCTCAAATTTGCAACAAACTTTCTAATTATAATAGCTAGTTATAACCAAAAGGAAAGATACTATAAATAAGTGTTGACCAACAACTTTGGTTCTTCAATATATAAAATAGAAATTTTCTTTTATATATATATATTGCAACCATAAGAACCATATGTTGACATTAAGATTAATTTTTCTATTAATTACTCACACTTAGTCAATATATAGTTGCTACCAAATTATCGAGTTGCTACTAAACTTCAGAACCCATGTACAGTTTATACTAATTGTAGTAGTGTTTATCGAGTTGTTTAGTACAAGTGATGGAAACTCTAGTATTAACTTAGTTAGAGAGTGTTAAAAGAGTTTCATAATGTTAACCAAGTTTCACACTATTAACCATGTTCTATAGTGTCTACCAAGCCAGCAGTATTAGTGATATGAATCTAGTGTTGACCGAGCAATGAAGTGTCAACTGAGTGATTAATTATATGTTGAGTTGACTTTGCAAATTTTGGAGAAACTTGTATTGTAGTCAACTCTAGTACATTGTGATTTGGATTTCTATATATGTAATACATTGTATCATATCCAAACAAGAAGAGCAAGAATATGATGAGTAGAAGTGCAAATTAAAGAAGGTTACAAGAAGTCAAATGGACAACAAAGTATTATCTATCAAAACAAGGTGATCATTACAATTCAAAGAATCTCATCCAATAAATTAGAGTTATAGATAAGAGATTAGCCACTAGTTCATTCTAATAGGTGCACCATTAAAATCCTTTAATAGGGTAGACTTAAAAATCTTTGATAAATCTCTTTACCAAATGCAAACTTCATTGTATGTTTGTAAATCCTTTAACAAGGTGAACCTCACAATCCTTTTTGCTCCTAGTGGGTTAGATCATCAAAAATGATCAATTGTAAGCCTTAACATGCCAACTTTATACTAGTACCAAAACTTGTGGGTATTATCCCCACCCTAGTTTTACTTTATATTTGGAAGGTTTCTAGGTCACCATATCTTGTGTCAAATTGCTATGAATGTTTATTTTCTTTCACTCTTTCATGCATACAATTAGATTAGAATATTATATGAAAGATTAACTGGTGAAATAAGATTAAATTTTATTGGTTCTTGATTCATTCCTACCCTCTCAATAACCTTTCCTACCTCATATTTCCAAAAATTGGTATCAGAGCTTTGTGGTTCTTAGAGAAGAAGTTTAAAAACTTGAGAAAAGATCAGAGGCAATGGAGGTATACAGGGTAGATAAGCCTATTGCCAATGAAAAGTTGGATCTTGAATTATCTATTGAGAAATTAAAGAAAGAAAAGGAGAAACTCTCCCAATCATTGAAAAAAAGGAAAGATCTTGTAGTGCAAATGAATGAAAATATCTATATTGAAGAAAGAATTGAAGATATTTGTCCAAAATGAAACTTAGATGAAGCTAATGAATTAATAAAAGGCCTATTAGAAAAGAATTAAAAAATTTAAGAAGAAGTCAGAAAGATGAAAAGAGAACAAGAAATCTAGTCAGTAAGATTATGTGAAGTCATGGAAGAAAAAGACAAAGCCAAAGAAGAGATTGAAGAGAAGAACAATGAAATTTAGAATCTATCCCTTCATCAAACAAACTCCATTGATTAGCTCACTAATGTAAATGAAGAACTCATGAATCTAAGGTTGGAAAATGAAAAATTATGGAATGATCTAAACACTAAAAAGAAAACCAATGAAAGGATAATGAAATCTCAAAAAATCTTGAATCAACTAAATGAACTAAGTCAATATAGATACAAAGGTAAAGCTGGAATAGGATACATAGAAGAAGGTGAATCATCCAAGAAAGGAGATCAACATAATCAAAGTCTTACTTGAAATCATTGTGCCAAGATAGGTCATACATCAAATTTTTTTTGGAGTAATGGTAAAGAAAAATTCAATGGAAAGTGTTACAGTTGTAATAAGCATGGTCATAGAGCAAGTGAATGCAAAGAAAAACCTAAGTTTGAAAGTAAAGGTCACAATTGCAAGAAATAGGGACATAAATCTTTTGAATGCAAGACCAAGATAGTGAATCCAACATAATAGATTATGAAAGCAATATTTGGATGGGACTACAACACATGGTGTAAATGTCATTATTGTGGTGAATTTGGACACATTGGACCAAACTATGTAAAACATCATATGAGGAAAAGAGACATCACTAAAAGATGCTTTATTTGTATAGAACTTGGACATCTTGCCAAGAAAAATATGAACATGGGAAGAATTGAAGATGAAAAGAAAGCCAAAGCTAACAATATCATAAAGTAGATGAAGTATAAATGGATAACAAAATCTCTTGAGAATGCAAGTCTGAGTCATGAAGTAGATGTTACTCAAGAGTTGGGTGACTAAAGCATCTCAACTTGAATCTCTATGAGGATAACTAGAACTAAGATTCTAAAGTAGACATCTCTCATCAATTCCAACCAATAAGAAGAAGAGATCCATATCAACATTTAGGATGCACAAGGATCACCAATTCGTCATGAAAATCATAGACCTTACCGAGCTAGGTCAGGTCTCAAGACCCTACCTAGCAAGGTTGGGAGACACTAGAGTATTCTATGTACCAAGCTATAGTGATTCTATCAAGCTTTGAATGTCTATCAAGCATTAAAAGTTGAACCAAGTGGAAGATAGTTATCACTGAGCTATCAAATGTACCAAGCAAATTCATGAAAAGGAAGAAAGTGAATGCATTGTTTTACTGCAAATTTCTAGAGTTAGTTGAGAAGAGTAATTTTAGAGCTTTAAAATGATTTGGGTGTTTGTTTTTTAATAAATTTCAAGTTTTCCAAAACCTTACTAACCATGGCATCTTCTAGCAGCAAAACCAAAAGGGGATCTAAAATGTTTGTTCAAGGAATTGATTACAAGGCACCAAATTTCAAATTGAGTTTGGCAATTGTACAAGTGCTTGACCCATCTGGTGTGCAATTGTAAATTCTACCTAAGGCATAGCTCATACACGATACTCATTCATATTATAAATTTTCTATTCAAGAGCTAGGCACTCATGAGATGAATGAAACATTGAACAAGTTATGTGTGAATGATGTTTTAAAACTTGAGCATCAACATCTAGAAGCTAAAGGCTTAACACATATTTCACATATGCCAAGGAAATTTCAATCAAAGTGGATAAGATTTATCCTAAGCCAAGTTCACAATGGAAAGTTATGATTAGACCAACCCATTCTAATCACAAGGAAAATGATTCACAAAATTACTAGTCTTCTAATCTTGGACAAAGCTAAAGGGACCAAAACCCTAGGTCGGGTGCAACTAGAAAAGAAAACTCTTGCCGAGTGGGATGGCAAGGGAATGAAGATAGAAATGTTACTAACATGGAACTAAAATTTGGCATCCATGTCATTGATCACAAGATCTACAGCTCTAGTCATCTCAATTGTTTTTCATGTGAAGCAATTCATCTAGTTCTTAAAGTAGTGAAGAATAACATGTCATTTGACCCTGTCGAGTTGTTATTAAATTAGTTCAATAAGAATATGGAGAGCATCAGAGGTTTGAAGAAAAATCCATGTAAGTTTTGTTCACTCTTGACTTGTTTATTTTTCTTTTTGCAAAAATTCTTTCCTTCTAAAGGATTAGTAGTATGGAGAAAAGATGTCCTTGTTCTATATCAAATAAATGAGTATATAGCAGAAATGGGTGAAAAAGTTGATAGAATCATGGAAAACTACTTTGAGACATTTAAAGAAAAGATGAAGAATGGATATAGGATACCTGTGAAGCTTGTAGATGACTACAATGATGATATCTATTTTATGTTAGATTGTGAAAAGGTATATATTTAGGTAGTCAAGCCTAGAATAGCATGGGTTAAAACTCTTGAGTATGATGTCAACATAGATATGACTAAAGATATCATTGAGGATCTACTAAATAAGCATGTGGTACCTAAGGAACCATATTTTGGGACTTATGGTGAAGCCAAGGTAAGAATAGAACTTGAAATTAAGCTTCCTCAAGCAATTTTCAAAGGGGAAAAGAGGATAGCAAAATTAAAACAAGCAAGTTCTACTCTCCTGCTAATAGAAGGAAAAGGTGAAAATGTAGAAGAAGAAAATGTAGAGGATGAATATGAGGAATCCAAATCTAAGGAAGAAGAGCCTATTAGAAAGAAAGGTAAGGTTATCATAACCAAACCTACTAAGTCATCTATTTCTATATTCACAAGAAGGACACCAAAATATAGGAAGAAACTAACGTTCGATGAAGAGGATGTTGAGCATATTATCTTCAAAATGCCTCCACCTACACTTTAAGAAAAGTTAAAGGAATTTGAAGGAGGAGCTCAAATGGAAAATTTCAAATCTCTTAGCTATGAAACCTAGAATGCAAATGAGAAAAAGTGGATTGAAGACATGTTGATGATAAAATTGGGAAAATGGAAGTACTCACCTGATTAGCTTGTACAAAAAATTCTTGATGAGCTTGTACAAGTAATCAAACCTAGATGGTAGCATGAAAAGAAGATTGCAAAAGACATATTTGAATAGACTCTAAGGCAACGCATGCCGAGTCTCAATGAAAAAGAGGTAATAGAATCTTTGACGAAAAATGAAGAAAAGTTCATTCTTAAATTCAACACATGTATGATATTGATAAAAGACATAGAATATGTAGTGAAGGCATCCACAACTACATGGAAAAAATGTACAACCTACATAAACCTAGTAATTTTTTTGTTCATATTAATGAAAAAAGATGATGATGAGGAAGAGGATGTAGAAATAAAAGATGATGTAGTAGATGATGTAAATTTGGATAATGAGAAGGAAGAATAGGAAGCTATTGGAGGAAGTCTTCTAGAGATTCAAAGCATTAAGGAAATAGGTGTAGAAAATATTGTAATAGTAGTAATGGCTTCATCTCCTCATTTTCTAATAAAAGCCTCAGTGCAATCTGGCTTTGAGAAAGCTTTTACTAAGTTGGTTGCGAACACCACTACAACACCATACATCCAACCAAGCTCAGGATCTATTTAGCTAAGTATTCTATTAACTAAAGTGGCTAGCACTTCATTTACTAAGCAAAAAGCACCTCCATCATCAATTCTTACCATGTCTAGCCCCTCTATTTTTACTATTGTTTCTATTCCACATATAGCTAGTACAATGACAGTTGAGAACAAGTCTCAACTAAGTACTAAAGTTTCAAAAAAGGGTAAAGATAAAGAAGAATATATTGGTCTTGATGAGGATATAGTAATTTTGAGTTGGGATATCTCTACTCTCAATCTCGATGAAATGAAAATCATGGGATAATTATTGCAAAAGAGAGCTAAGCAATAGAAGCTTAGAGAAGAGAACAAAAAGAAAACTCAAGTGCTTGAAGATATAAAGGACATATTTGTAAGTGTATTAAGTATTGAGGTTGGTAGTACACAACCTATTTTGGATAAGTTAGTAGAAGTTGTCAAGAAATTCAATGAAGACTTCAATGGACAAGATAAGTTGCTACAAAGAGCAAAATGACAATTTGAGAACAAGGTATTGGAACAAGTGGTACAAAAATTACAATAAACCAAGTAGAATTGTCTACTACTCTTGTTTCATTGGAGACACCTATAAATAATGTAACTTCATTATTTTTCAAATTATGTGATACATCTATCTTCATAGAATAAATTAAAATAAACTCTCAAAGATAGATGATGACATGAAGGCAAGTGCACACCAGTTGTCACTTGACCCAAGCTGCAATTTTTCTCACTATTGAAAGATCAAATTTTTGAAAAACTTGCGAGTAGAATTACTAAAGGAAGAAGCCAAGATTAGGGCCACACTTGCATAAATCTAAGGCATGACTCTTCCAAACATGGATGTATTGTAGACACACATTGAACATGCTAAGATACTCATCCATGAAAATAACTTCTCCATAGTTGATCACATGGTGGATCTATTAGTAGAAGTTCAAATTGCATTACATGCAAGAAAGGTGTTACAAGAAAATTGGGACAAGACAATGGAATTAATCCTAAAGGTACACTCTAAATTCTTGTCACATTTTTGTATTAACATATAATATACATCCTTGGCATTTATGTCAAAAGAGGGAGAAGTATAGATAATTGTATATATGTATAAAGAGGGAGAAGTATATGTAAACATATGTAAAAGGATACATGTATGAGGGAGAAGTACACCAAGTATACATATGGGAAAAGAACAAATAAGAAAAAAATATCTCTTACAAAACCAATTTTGAAAAATCAAAAAAATAGAGTGTATTACCGAGTTGTAGACACATAATGGAGACAAAAGAATGTTTTGACTTATAACTTTGAGTATTCAATTTTTTGATGATAAGTATTTTTGTCACTAATGCCAAAGGGGGAGATTATTGACACTAAGGTCAACTTGTCTCTTAATGACTCACACTTAGTCAATATATAGTTTCTACTAAATTACTCAATTGTTGTCAAGCTTCAAAACCTATGTATAGTTTATACCAAGTTTAGCAATGTTTATTGAAAAAAATTAGTACAAGTGATGGAAACTCCATTATTAACGGAGTTAGATAGTGTTAATCAAGTTTCATAGTATTAACCATGTTCTACAATGTCTACTAAGCCATAAGTATTAGTGATATGAATCTAGTGTTGATTGAGCCATGAAGTGTCAACTAAGTGATTCAGTATATGTCAAGTTTCATAGTATTCATTAAGTCACATAGTGTTGGCTAAGTTCAACCTACTTGGAAATGATTAGTATGAACTAAGCCTCTTTTTCAACCAAGTGCCAGAAGATGTCGAGTGTTGAAAGTGGTTGTTGATTATCAAAACATCACTGAATTTCTTCAAAACCTAAGTTCCAACAGTTGGGACAACTTTATGAATTTTGGTGAAACTTGTATTGTAGCTGACTCTAGTAAGTTTTTATTTGGATTTCTATATATGTAATGCATTGTATCATATCCAAACAAGAAGATTAAGCATATGATTAGTAGAAGTACAAATTAAAGAAGGCTACAATTAGTATAAGGGACAACAAAGTATTATCTATCACAACAAGGTGATCATTACAATTCAAAGAATCTCATCTAGAAAATTAGAGTTACAGATAAGAGTTCAACCACTGGTTCTTCCTAACAAGTGTATCAATTAGATCCTTTAACAAGGTAGACTTAATAATCTTTGATAAATCTCTTTACTGAGTGCATACTTCATTATATGTTTGTAAATCCTTTAGCAAGGTAGATATCATAGTCCTTTTTGCTCCTAACATGATAGATCATTAGAAGTGATCAATTGTAAGCCTTAACAAGCCAACTTTATACTACAATACTAAAGATTGTGGGTATTATCCCCACCCAATTTTACTTTGTATTCAGAAGGTTTCTGGGTCACCATATCTTGTGTCAAATTTCTATGAATGTTTATTTGCTTTCATTCTTTCATGTATGTAATTAGATCAAAATATTATGTGAAGGATTAATTGGTGAAATAAGATTAAGTTTTATTGGTTCCTAATTCATCCCTCCCCTCTTAGTAACCTTGCATGACCATATTTCCAACACCATCAACTTGCAAAAAAAATTAATTGACTAGTGCCTTATCCATTGTAATATAGAGACAAAAACAACAACCTTGGACCTATTTAATTGACTTGCAATTAAATTTTTCAATAGTGAACTCTGAATCTCATTTTTATCATATCCCTCTCATATATCCAAAACCCTATCACTTACCAAAAGTAATTACTTAATTCTTTGAACCAAAAGTAATCAATAAGAGATATAAAATTTATCTAAATTACATTAAACTAAAAGAACATTGTTCACTTCAATCCCAAGATCATAGATATAGAAGAAAGGAGAAAAAAATCAAATATACAAATATGCAAAATTTCCATTTGTATTAATTTCCTCTTTTAAAAAAAATACTGATATAGACTCACAATATAACTTAGAACTTGATAGCTTGATCATTCATATTGATTATATCTCCAAGTTTATAAGATTGAATACATTCATACAATCAACAAAATTGGATGGACTATAAATGACATAAATCTAAAAAATCTATAGACTTCTAACCTCTACTCCACATCTAGGAAATCCTTATAAAGGATTGCAACAAGCTACAAATGGGTTGACACTTGTCAAAACCTGACTGACAAAAAAACTATACAAAGATATCAATGATATTGCACTTAACACTCTTTGTGTTAAAATGAAACTAGGACAATGGCTACAAAATTGACATGGCAATATTTGCTATAGGAGTCTTTCATTAAATTCTACTCTTCCTCTATTTCCTTGTTCATCAAGATCTTCAACTATTTCTACTATTAGGATCCCCATTTCTCTAATCAGTTTCCAAGACACTTACTTTCTTCTTGATGGGTCATTCCAAAAATCTAATATTCCCTATAGCTTTACTCCACCTGAAAATCTGATCTCTATTAATGTTGTATAAAATTGAGAACTTAACTCAATGTTCATCTTTTGGCTTCGTTTCAATCATGTCTAACTCACAAATATGCATTTTAAATCAAATATTGCTACCACTTCAAGGTCAAACTCAACTAATTACCAAGTGAGAGCCACATGTTGACATATGATTTTTTAGATCCATCACCTTTCTTCTTATTACACTATCACAACCTTTCTTCTCTTTTGACCATGTTGGCCAATGATATTGTGAACCATTGAAAACTAACCACAATTGTGCCTTTGTAGTCTTAACTCATGACCATACTTTAACTCAAGAGACCTTGCAACAAAGCATCTTTCACAACATCATTGCTCCATTTCTTAACTACGAGCTAAGCTTTGTGACCAAGAAATTGCTTTCTTTGCACCATCACACCTACTTCACTCAACCTAGTATTAGCTATTGTGATATGGCAATGTCCATCAAACTACCTATTTGGCAACTTCTCTATAGTTTATTCTTTCTCTCTATCCTTAGCTAGGACCATGCAAACAAAGCTATCCTTACTATTTTGCAACCTTGCACATCCCTTCTTTAACTGCTATTCATTGCCTGCAATTTTGAGAATCATCTCTTTTTCCATTACTTTTCATCTTTGCAACTAGGTTTCATTTTATCTTTCTAAATGTTCTAATCATGCATAATGGGAAGACACACTATTTTTTAACCTCACAACTAATTTTCTTAACTATAGCACTTGACAAGCAACGTTGCACTAGTTATTTCCTTATCATTTTCATTTTTTCACAAGCTTGCAATCTAAAATCTTAACTACTACACTTGACCTACAAAGATGTGAAAGATTTTAATGCTAACTACCCTAACTAGTTGGTCACAACTTTACATTGACTACATCTTTGATTGAGAGATAACAAATGAATATAGTATGCATTTTTTTCTCATATATTATTACTCCTTTGAAATGCGATCCCACCATCTTTGACCATCCATATCTTTTCCTAGTGTATGCCACGTGTCATCACATCTTATTCTCAATTTAGTTAAAGTTCTTGAAACTTCAATTTGCGAGAATATGATAGTCATCAATCTAAATTGATCTGACAATCACAATAAAGTAATACTATCTTCACATACTTGTGTCAATAACCAATGGAAAAATGCTACTTGGAAAATTACAATTAGCAACTACGTTTGACACTTCATACTAGGAACAAGGACCACTAGGATATGTGGCAGCTCATTATATTCTTGCATTGGTTAAAAACCTTATAACTCAAATCTATGAGAATATGACAATCATCAATCTAAAAAGATTTGACGATACTTACAAGGCCATAGTTTTGCTAGCCAAGTCAACATCCTCAACCAATCAAACTTTTCCCATGTGAAAACTCACTTTGAAACCTTTCTTTTTGTGACCCAAGGTTGAATCAGGTCCCACTAATTTCCATGCATCATGCTCTCACATTCTCACCTTAGTTACGTTTCTTGCAACTTCATCTTGTGATAATATGACAGTCGTCAATCTAACAAGATTTTATGATCACAATAAAATTCTCCTTTGATTAAGAAAAGATTGTGAAAGTAACAAGAGGACTAACCACAATTACACTTAGGATTAAAATATTTTTAGGGAAAATAATAAAGAATTTCATAGAAAACAAATAATAAAAGGCCTTTTCAAAAATTATTAGGGCTTTATGAAAATATTCCAGCAAAATAAATTTATGAGAACATGCCTAATGCAAATTGAACTTTGAAACTTAGGGCACAAACAACACTAGGATAATAGAAAATAGGGATTTTATCTAGGGAAAACATCAAATTGAAAACACATAACCCCTAATTTTCAAAAGGAACTAGGTTTTCCACTATGATTTTGCAAAATTTCTAAAAAGTAAAAAACCAAGCCAATAGTGGCTCTATCTAGGGATGATGAATACATGTATCCATGCAAGAAATTACAATCTTTGGTTAAAGTAGACCACATACAAGACAACCTTGAGAAAAAAATTTGAGACTATACAAGGATATATATATATATACATATATATAGAAGCTATAAACCATGTACAGGAATTTAAAAATGTACAAGGATATACAAACCTAACTATAATTAATTGAAGATGAATACCTCTAACACAAGTATTTCTTCAAGAATAGTCCATGAATTAGCAATTCAAGAAAACTGCTTGGTAATTATTTGATAAAAAATGAATCCTCACCCCAAGTAGAATCAACCAGATAGGATCAAATTTGTTATGCTTTCCCTTATCCTTCAGCCTTGCATTCCACACTAGGACAAGATAATCTAGTTCAAACTTTCTTGACATTGCCCTCCTATCATATAGATGCTTTGTCTGTAACTATAGTTTAATATTTTTAGTAGAGGCCTCTTTCCTTGTCTCAGTCAACCCAACGAATTCATCCTTCCTTTCCTGCATATCATCAATGATATCTTCATCATACATTTGGATGTAATTATACAAACCTATTAGATTATTCTAAGGAATTATATCCTACATTCCATATGCAAGGTCAAAAGGTGCAACACCTATTGCCTTCTTTATAGTCACTCTATCAACCCAGACTACTAACTACAACTTAGAGTCCCATGATTTCTTGTCATCATCCAATGCCCTCTTTATGAATTTCAACAAGATTTTTTTAGTGGATTTAGGCTATCCATTTCCTTGTGGATGATAGGGTGATGAAATTGACCTAATAATACAATATTTGTCACAAAAATTGATAAATTCATCAAATCTAAAGCACATAGCATTATCAGTCACTATATTCTCAAGACTCCCAAACCTTGTGAAAATGTTGTTTAGTAGGAAATTATTTACCACGTTACTAGTAGCTTTTCTTATAGGGATGGCTCAACCCACTTTGTAAAGTAATCACTTGCAACTAGTATCCATAAGTAGCCACTAATTTACTTGATTGATATTTCTCCTATGAAATCCATCCCCCATTGTTGAAAAGGTGCTTAGATTCCAACATATTTCAAGGGAAAATTTTCTAAAAACTTTAATTTTCTAGAAAATCTCTAGCAAGTGTCACATTTTCTAACTAGAATTTGGGCATCTTTGAAAAGGGTAGGCCACCAAAAGCCTACTCTCATAATATTGTGGGCAGTAGTCTTAGCCATGTAATTCCTACCACATACCCTTGAATGCATCTCAGTAAATACTTTTTTTGATTCATCCTAATCAATGCATTTCAAGAGTATCCCTTCAAAATTTCTCCACTATAGACTTCCATTGAAAATAATGTATCTAACTAAATGCAATTTAGCTTGCATGTGTTGTGCGTAATATATGACATCTTTATACCAGTCACATTATCCATATCACATGTATCAGAGATGAGGTCCTTATTTATAGCATTTATTTGATTATCATCTAAATTTGATTAAGCCATAAGCTTTGTTATTCCTCGACCTCTTACTAACTTGGTCATCTAGATATTAGTATTGAACTCTTGGATTTTTTTAATCCATTTGCACCTCCTACCAAATACCTCCTACTACGAGAAAATATCCTTAACTATTGCACTAGGCACAAATGCAATGACATCAACACCAACTAGGTAGCACCTAAAGGTCTTAGCAACTTTGAAAAGTGCATATTCCTACTTATCATTTATTTCATACTTAAGTTCTATAGGTTGTAGAGATTTTCTAAATAATGCAATTTGTTGTTCATGACCATCCTCATTTTTCTATAGTAATATTGTTGCTATGGTATGAAAGGATACAAAAGAAATGATATGCATAGGCTTTCCATAATTAGGTGTCCTTAGGAAAAGTGCATTTTTAATGGAATTATTAATTTCTTGAAAGGCCACAGTAGGTTCACCTTCCTAGCTGATAATAGCTCCATTCTTGAGCATTTTTTAGATTGGTCTGCTGATTTCAGCAAAGTTGGTTACAAATCTTCTTAAAAAATTAACTTGTCCAAAGAAAGACTATAACTTTAATATTATTATGCTTTGGCACTTTGTCAATTGTTTCTACTCTTTTAGGGTCAATCTTAACCCCTTTCTTTGATACTATATGACCAAGTAGCTTTCCCTCTGTCACTCCAAAGCTACATTTATTTGGGTTCAAGGAAACACCATACTCTAAGGCTTTGATAAAAGTCTTTTCTAAATGCTTGCAATGCTCTTCATCCTTCTTTGAATATGCAGTCAGGTCATCCTAATATACACCCATAAACTTGTCAATATATTCTTTAAAATCTACATCCATAGCTCTTTTGAAAGTTTCCCTTGCATTGATTAGGCCAAAGGGCATTCTTACATACACATAAGTTCCCCAAGGTGTAGTGAAAGTTGTCTTGAATTGTTCCTTTTCATCTACCAAGACTATTTTACATCTTGAGAATTCATCCATCATGGACATTAATTCTGAACTAGTAACTTGCTACAACATGGCCTCCATATTAGGCAACTCATGGTTATTCTATAAAGATGCAATATTTAGGTTTTTAAAATCAACACATGGCCTAATATCCCCATTATTTTTCCTTATTGGTACTAAATTAGATACCCATGAAGAATATCTAATTTGTTTGATAATCCCCCCGTCCCTAAGTTTCATAAGTTCTTACATTTTAGGGGCCTACCCACAAGATATTGATCCTTTCTTCCTCAATTTAGTCATAAATGGATAAACCTTAAAAAATTGTATTATTGACTCAAGTGCATCAAACACTAATATGCCTTTTAAAGTTATGGAAGACCTTGGCCTATAAGTAGATACCAAATAGGGTAGGTGTAGAGAAATGGATGCAAGAGAGATGCTTATCATAGGTATAATTAATGACCTACCTTTCAATCTAGCTACTTACCTTGATGTTGAAATGACCATGATAGTCCTTGTAGTTCATATTTATCCCCATTATGGGATGTTACTTTCTAGAAAATGGAGTGCCACTATGGCAAGTAGCCTACAATGTGATTTTTCATATGCAACTTTTTACATAGGAGACAAGTCTATCAAAATTGATAGAGAGCCAAGAGTTACTTACATATTTGAATATAGTATTGATAAGGACACTACTTTTTTTCTAGATACTGAGGTGAATGCATTTAGAAAAGAACTTTTTCTAGTGTGTCTACAATTGAAGTGAATAATAGGCCTTCTATCCTTGATAATGTAGAGAATTGGCAATTTTTTGAAGATGATAAATATATCTTGAATTTTCTACTTAATGAGGACAAATATCATGGTCAAGAATTGGATTGTAGTGTTTTTTTAGAAATAGTAGATGGAAAAAAAACCATCTTTGGTCAAGATATCTTGTAGCTAAAAACTAAAAAGGTCCCTAAGGGTTTAGTAGTGCTTGAGAATGCTTTTGATAATTAGGGTAGAGTGCATATAGATATCAAAGATAAGAAGCCACAAGAACTTGAAGAGATCAATTTAAGCACTACTAAATCTCTAATAAAGGTATACATTGGCAAAGCCTTATCTCCTACAATTAGGAAGTATTTTATAGATTTATTGAGAATATTAAAAAATATTTTTACATGTTCATATGATGACCTTAAAGCTTATAGACAAGACCTTTTCTAGTATGTAATACCTCTAAAATAAAATATCAAACCTTTTAGGAAAAAAATAGAGGCCTATTAATCCCACTCTAGCCTCTAAGTAGATTCATAAGAAATTGAGATTACAAAGTTGGATTTGTGTATTTCAAGATGCTAAGATGATGGAAGATTAATCTATAAGAACATTTGTAGGTAGAATATCTAAAAGTACTATAGGTATTAGAACTCAAGGAGAAACCAAGAAAGATGATGAGGTGATATGGAAGATATTGAAGAGATTGACACCACCTTTTAAACTAGCAGTTCAAATGATATAGTTGTTGATCTCTTGTACCAAAGATTTCACAAAGGAGACATTACTTGGAAGACTTGAAGCAGTTAAAAATGAGCTTACATAGTCTAGAGAATCATCTAGAATAGAAACAACTTTTAGTGCCTTGAATATTTGACCTAGTTTATCAAGGAGTACAAGTGCTAGAAGAGACTTTACTAGTAGTAGCAGAGCTGATGAGGACAGAAAGATTGAAGAAGGAGTAGCCCTTCTAGTAAGAAAAGCAATAAATGGTAAGAAAACCTTTAAATGATGGACTTGTAATTGTATGTGCAGATTGTGGGCCTCTAAACCTCACACACGCTTCAAAATGGTCATTAGATGCAGAGTCATCCTGGAATAAGCATGGGGTCATTTATCCAAGCAGCTCAACAATGCGACTTGTTGCCTTCTAACTAGAAGGATTATGCCTATATTCTCTTAGACTAAGGAGCAAGCAACCAGACCTTTCTAGAATGAAGGATTTTATGTAGAGTATGATTATGCAATTAATCTATATGAAGTGCAAGCATTAATCTAAGAAACAAGAGATATTAAGATAAATCTATGCATCTTTAATATAAATTAATATCAAATGCTAAGCCAAGTATGAAAGCTAGAACTTAAATGAGTAATCACTTTGACAACAATTCAATACAATTCAAATTCCAACCTTTGTAATGAGGAATTAGAAGCTTCTTAAATAGAAATCATGAAATCCATCAATGGTCATGATTAATTGGGATGAATGGTTAAGATCAAAGAGAAGATTCAATTGAAATGGAAACTTCCTTGTGTAGGTGAAGTTAACTATTTCAAATTTGAGTGTGATGAGTAGTTAACTGAGTTTTTCATGAGTGTGAGAACAAGTTAACTAAATTAATTCCAATTCAAGAGATAGTTCACTCAGAGTTTCCATTTTGGAACTGAAGAGAAGATTTTGAAGAGATTATTTAATTTAATAAAGTGAGATATGACCTCACTAAATGCATATTTCAATTAATTGAATTATCACATTCAATTAATTAAAGTGAGCATAATTATTAAATTAAATATTTTTAATTCCTTAGTGCATTAGCTTAGGAGATAATTTAATTTAATTAAAGTATAAACACTTCAAATTAAATTAAATATTAATCAATAGGTTTAATGTGACTAATTCGAGTCAATACTTTAAAAATTAAATAAGCAGCATGATTAATGTAGATTAGGGTTTTTTGCATTTGACAATTAAGTCAAGTAGTGAAAATTAGAATAATAATTTACTATTAAAATAGGACTTTAGGGTTGATCAAATAGATCAGATTTGGTTAACATGGCAATGAGCCAATTTTGGGGTATTACATTTTGCCCCTCTTTGAATGAATGTGCGAGTAGTACGTTCAATTCGAAGAAAATTAGAAAGCATGATGCACAGATCAAGAAATGAGATTGATTTTGCAATTTGATGATGCATAAACCAATAAATAAGCTTTTAAAGATTATCTCTAGAATGGAGCTTAATCTTAAGGAATCCAGATAGAACACCTAGATACCTAGAGTTGATAAGATTGGTTCTGAAATTGATGACACAGAGACCAATTGATAAGCTTTTAAAGATTATCTCTAGAATGAAGCTTAACCTTAAGGAATCCTAATAGAACACCTAGACACCTAAGTTGATAAGCCTTTAAAGATTATCTCTAGAATAGAGCTTAATCTTAAGGGATCTAGATAGAATACCTAGATACCTAGGTTGATAAGTCTTTAAAGATTATCTCCAAAATGGAGCTAATTAATTTTAAGGGATCCAAATAGAACACATAGATACCTAAGTCAAAAAAGCTTTAAAGATTATCTCCAGAATAGAGCTTAATCTTAAGGGATCTAGATAGAACACTTAGATACCTAAGTTGAAAAATCTTTTAAAGATTATCTCTACAATGGAGCTTAATCTTAAGAGATCTAGATAGAACACCTAGATATCTAAGTTAAAAAAGCTTTTAAAGATTATCTCTAGAATGGAGCTTAATCTTAAGGGATCCAGATAGAACACCTAGATACCTAAGCACAAAAGATAACAAGATCCTATCATGAGCCATAGAATCATCCCCAGAACGAGGCTTGATTCTTAAGAATTGGGGTTTAGCCTATCCCGATACCTATCGACTGAACTCTGACTAGAAATGTTATAAGATTGATCAACTAATCAAAAGATTAGATAGATGATAAAGATTCTAGATAGGCGGAAAGAAGATACCCCAAGTGATGAAATGCCCCTAGTAATGAGGACATAAGATGGGAACAAGATGCCCCAAGTGATGAAGACTCAGATCAATTTGAAATTTAGATTCAATGATGTAATCATCCTACCCCCTCGAGAGAAAAATTGAAAGATGACACACCAAAAATATGATGTGAAGTAGTATATTAAGAGACATAGAAGAAACTCAAGAGTTAGCAGAATATAGAAGAGATCAGAATGATCAAAAGAAAATTCAAAGTCAACTCAGCATGATTTTGAGGTCTAGAAGACCAAGTTTGAACAAAATTTGAATAGATTTGACTATAGTTGACTTGAGTTGACATTTTGTAGAATAAATTATGAAAATTTGAAGAATTTTGAGTTAAAAAGTTTTTGAGAGTCACAAAGTATCAGAAAAAATTGGATTGCACAAGCATTTGATCACGTCAATCCCAAAAAAAAATTAATGCATTTTTAAACTACTAAACTATGTTAGATTTCAAATTTGATCCCAAAAATGGATTCAAAGCAATCAAATTAGCCAGGGGTGATTTTTTGCAAATTGAAGCACTTTGAAAAATTAGGTCAAAACCTATATAAGGGCCCAAAGGGTCATTTGCAAATCATTTGTATAGTTTTTCTTTACTGGAGAAGAGAGCTTTGAGGTGAGAATGGTAGTTCCTATATGTACACATTAGTTTGACCACTACCGATAACACAGCTAGCTAGCAAACTATGGCCCTCTGGTGAGTAATAAACAATCTCGCTTCATTTTTACTTTTACATGCATTTTGATGTATTTTTTAGCACATTTTTAGCATGTTTTTAATTTAGGTATGTCAGTTCTCACATGAGGGTCTTATTCCTCCTGCAGACCCAATCTATCTTTGTGCAAAGATACACCAGCCTAGTGTTTCTTCACATACACTAGTGGGGAATCTTGCATGGGAGATACCCACCTCTTGTGTGAGGTGAATGGGATGTTGGGTGCATCTCACCTATTGTCTCATCATTTCTCACACAAGAATTTGTTTTCTTGCATGAAGACATGAAATCTCATGTGAGAATGCATGTTCTCGCATTAAAACTTGGTGTCCTTTTGAGCATATTAACTTCAAATTTTGTCATTTCATCAAATTTTTGAGCAACAACTGATTATTTTTGTGTTGTCATTGGTCATGTGTGCAGGCTATCTTCGATGAAATTGCATGTAGGTCCCACTATTTGCCTTATGGAGCTCTATTGTGGAGTCTAGATGAGACTGACATGGCACACATCAACAAATTGGGGTTATCGTATCTATGCCAAATCCCAATAGTGCTAGTGAATCACAACCTATTGACATCACTGGTGGAGCATTTCCATTCATAAATGAACACCTTCCACCTACCACAAGGAGAGATGACCATCACCCTTGAGGACATCTATAGGATTTTGCACATACCTTTCCATATGGTAAGGGTTGTGTATGATACTATGTCGAGAGCAGGAATAGAGGCACTGTAGACCATCTTTTAGAGAGACTTTGCTATAGGGTGATCCATCACATGGGATGAGCTTGTCCACACATATGGCCCTCCTCATAGGTTGGCCTCAAATTTGACAATTTTTATTAGTTATTTTCTAGTACTTGATAGAGGACAACATGGATTAGAGTGCAGTTGGGGTGTGATGTTGTAGTGGATGTTAGATGCTCTAGAGAGATTTGGGTGGGGACCCACATGTTTCATGAGATGCACGAGATTGTTTACCATGAGAGGAGGAGCATGGCTACTAGGGTACATGTTTTATAGATCTAGGCATGGGATCACCTACCAATTACTAGACCCATTTTTGAGGATGCACGAGAGGCCATGGAGCCGTATATATGCAAGTATAGGGGCCAGCTTACCCAAGTAGGTCTAGGGAAGACTAAGCACTGGAGGACATGTCTCAAAGACCTGGTATCCATCATATGGTGTCCCTAGAGAGAGACCAAGGACTAGGATGACACTCCTTAGGAGCTTAACTAGATGTTTGCCTCATGGACACTACTAGGCTAAGCAACCAATATTATAGAGATATTTCCCATCACTAGGGTATGGCATCAGTATGAGTGGCCTCAAAAACTCAGCTAGGAGTATTTCTCATAAGCCTAGGTAGCTAGAGATTTGGAATGGGGGTGGTTAGCTAGATTGGACCCAGGGAGGTTGATGATCAATGTGCACAACCTAGTTGTGACATAATGGGGCTATCTACCAACCATAGCAGATATTGTGATGACACCTACCTACTAGGAATATTTTTTCAGCCATCCCTTCCCATGGTTTACAAACCCCTTAGGGATGGTAGCTCCCAAGTTACAAAGACCTCAGTAGGTACTGGTACAAGGACCAATATAGTAGCTAATGCTATAGAAACCGTAGGGACTAGCAGAGTAGGTGAGACACCACATGAGGTAGGTTTAGATTCCCCCTAATAGATGGGGTCCAATCTAGGTGTTGGTGGTAATGGGGTGGAGCAAGGTCAGTGGCAGAGACCACACATAGATGAGCAGGCATTGGCTAAGTAGTAAGTGAAGATGTTGGATGAGGAGATGTAGGACTGGCCTACTATTAGGCCTGAGGATGCTCTAAGGAGGGCCAGAGAGAGGATTCAGTAGGCTTCCTGATAGCTAGGGGAGCTATAGATACATGTGGGCATACAAGTCATGCAAATAGCAAAGTAGGATCATGAGATCCTTAGACTATGAGAGTAGGTATAGGTAGCTGAGTAGAGAGAAAAAATTTTTTAGGATGAGGTTTGACTATAGGTGGCCCAAGGAGCCTATTATTTTGTGGCTTACTCCACAATGGTGCCTAATGAGGCTCAGCAAATGACTAGATTTTCTCAATATGCTCAAGAGTCAAGGGGTACATGACCACCAGCTAGACTAAACATGCTACCATCTCCTCCTCCTTCTCTTCTAGGAGGCGAAGGTACTAGATAGAGCTAGAGCTAATGTTATTTTTCCTTCTAGTTTTGATCTAGCTATGTATTGATTGGTGTGCCAACACCATTTTGTACCATTTTTTATCGATAGTGCTTGAGTAGCACCCATTTTTTTGTACTAACATATTCATTAATATCAATATATATATGAGATTTTGAGTCGAGTATCCTATGTACATGTCATTTTCATTTTCTACCTTTTAATTTGATGTACATGAGATGTTTGATGCTATGATTATGAGATGAAAAACATGATGTGATGTATGGATGTATGTTTGATTTGATTTTTTCATGTAGTGAAATGAATTTATGAATTTATGGATGAAATGCACAGGTAAATGGACTGACATCTCATATAATGTTTCATGTTTTTGCTTGATAGTGATAGGTATTCCATCAAGGAGTGAGAGGACAAACCAAAGAACTAAATTCTTGTGCAGCCATGAAGAATCATGATACTTTGAAGAGACCAACAATCCCACATCACATAGGATGGAAGTAGATTTGCAATTGAATTATGTTTTGAACCAAGTAAAGTATGCAATATGAACCTATACTAGATGCAACCCTAGTTTTGGTTACCAAACTTTGACAATATCATCACTAAGCATATAGAAAAACCCTAGATGTTATACAATCCCCACTGACATTGAAATCATGAGAATATGAAGAGGACATCTATTTCAAGGCACAAGAAACTAGATTGACTAGAACATTTATCCATTTTAATGTAGCAAGTTAACATAAGCATCAAAGCATAAACACTAGGATGACTAGAATGTTGCTTGTGTGTAGACACACCAGACACACAAGAGATCCATCTTATGCTATGTATTCCCTAAGTATTTTTTTTGCAATGACCCTTACACTCATAATCTGAGACAAAAGTGTGCTAGATATACTTGCAATGACCCATATGTTCACTTAGAAAGATGAGTATCAGTATTTACTATAGTATGAAGAGTTCACTCCAACAAGCACGGAGAAGAACCAACATTATTGATGTATCCATATAAAAGGAATTGAGTTACACCAAACCATCCAATACAAGATGGAGGCTCTTATAGTGGAGATCCCTCTTATATGAATGTTTCAAATTATTGGAACTTAAACAAAAAATAGAAAGCAAAGAAAAGATCATGCCCCTAGTCATCGCTTCTCTAGTCAAAAATGACATCATCAAGTTGCTCGAGGAGACATGATGAGATGAAAGTGAAACAAACAAATAAAATGCTCAACATATCTAAACAAGTATATCATTTTGAGTTCAATTTTTGTGTTATAGGATTGATGTCAAGTGTCAATGTTCAGAACATGTTTGAAATAAATCTCTTTAGTAGGGTGATAATAGTAGATAGATGTAGTTAGAATGACTAGTGACTAAAGTCAAAGAGGAATCTTCATTGTAAAGAACCTAATTAGAACTGAGTGACAATAGATAGACATAGCCAGAACAATTGGTGACTAACACAAGAGAAACCTTCCATAAAGGAATCTTGAAAAGTGAGACAAGCAATAGTAGGCAGATGTAGCTAAAACAACTTGTGACTATCATGAAAAAGATTCTATAAGGAGAATCTTGACAAAGAGTGACACTAGTGACAATAAGAAAATTTAGTTAGAAAAATTGGTTACTATTTTAAAAGAGAATCTATGAGGAGAATCTCAACAAAGAGTAACACTAGTGATAGCAGGAAGATGCAATTGAAACAATTGGTGACTATTGCAAAAGAGATTCTATGAGGAGAATCTTGACAAAGAGTGATAGTAGTGACAGTAGGCAGACGTAGTTGAAACAACTGATGACTATCATGACAAAGATTCTATGAGGATAATCTCAACAAAGAGTGACACTAGTGACAGTAGGTAGACGTAGTTGAAATAACTAGTGACTATCGTGAAAGAGATTCTAGGACACTGAAGGGTGGTGCCCTTGAGTTGTGACAAGATTCAATCCAAGGATACATGAGTGAAAAAGTAGGAAAATAAAGTAGGAAAGAAACTATACATGAAGCCAAAAGATGCATTGCAAGATGGAGCATTGGGAACAAGAGGCACCTATTTGCCAACTTTTCACCTTCTTGGATGAGCTTTTATTTTTTTGCTACCATGATGCCTACTTCTAGATTTTCATCAATGAAACTTTTCTTTTTTTTCAAAAAAAAAATTGTATTTTCTCTTTTTTGACTTTTTTGTATTTTTGTATTTTTCAATTTTTTTGGTATTACCATGGCACCTATTGCTAGGTTTTCACCAGGGCAATGATTTCTTCCAAGACTTTTTGCAATTTTTAGATTTTTTTTAGGACATTTAAATATATACAAACAGCTTTTGAGATTAGATCAACTATATAACTAATTTAGGTGGAGAATGTCAATAGGCTCCTTGAGCACTTCTCCTTCAACTATAGAAAGTTGGTAAGCACCAAATCCAAACACTACAATGATGATATAAGGACCAAGCCAATTTGGTTCAAACTTCCCTTTCTAGACCCATTGTTGCTGATTCTTAGGATTTTCTCTTAGGATGAGATGATTTTCTCTTAGGATGAGATCACCTAGTTAGAAGTCACATGGCTTAACCTTCTTATTGTAGCTTTTGGATATTCATTTTTTATAAGCTTGAAGATGATGACATGCCACTTGGTGACATTCATCTAATAGTACTAGATCTTGAAGCTAAGATATTCTATAATCTTCATCTATGATGAGGCCTTTCATAGAAATTTGCAGAGCAGGAATCTCAACCTCTATTGGAAGCACAACATTTTCTCCATAAACCAAAGCAAATGGCATTGTACCTATTGGAGTTCTGATACTTGTTCTATATGCCCATAGAGCTGGATTAATCTAGAGGTGTCACTCTCATCTAGATTTGCTAACTATGATGGAGGATCTTGAGGATGACCTTGTTGGATGCCTCTTCTTGGCCATTACCCTAGGGGTAGTAGATAGAAGACCAATGTTGCATGATTTTGAATCTTTTGCATAGCTCCTTGAGGTCTTTGTTTTTAAATTGTCCTCCATTGTCAGCAATGATGAATGATGGTACACCATACCTACATATGATGTAATTTGTGATAAAAAAGAGCTACAATTTTGTCACTTTCTATTGTAAGAGGTACTGTCTCTATCCACTTTGTGAAGTAGTTTGTAGCTGCAATAGTGAACTTATGTCCATTAGAAGAAGATGGGTGAATTTGACCCACAAGATCAAAGGCCCATTATTGGAATGGCCACAACATGGTAGATGGAATCAACTCCTTAGCTAGAGTGTGAATTAGATTCCCATGGAGCTAACATTGTTTGTAGGACTTGGCATACTTGATTACCTCTTGCTCTATTTTTGGCCAATAGTAACCAACTTTAATGAGTTTGCGAGCTAGTGTCAAGCCATTTGAGTGAGATCTAAAAATGCCCTCATGAACGTTAATTAATGCACATTTGGACTCTTCAAGTTCTAGACACTTAAGGAGTGTTCCATCAAGACCTCTCCTAAACAAGTTGTTAGCAATAATGAAATACTGTGAAGCATTACAGATAAGGTAACATTTTTCATTCTGGGGTAGACCATCTAGAATGGTTTGGTCATGGAAATAGGAGTAGATGTGGTGGTAGTGAGATAAGTCTTGTCCTACAATAGAATAGATCATCCTAGAATTAGGAGTATTTTAGGCAGGGTAGAGTAATTCTTCCACTAGGAACTCATGTCAGAGATTATTTTTGGGCATCTGTAGTAAGGAGGCCAGAGTAGCCATGGCATCATCTACTTTGTTATCTACTCAAGGAATTTGCTGGAAGGTGATGTGTGCAAAATATTTCTTCATGTCATCAACCATGCATTTGTAAGGGATTAATTTCTTATCCTTTGTCTAATACACATCATTAACCTGGTTTGTTATGAGCTAAGAGTCCCCAAAGATATTCAACTGATCCACTCTCCATTTAGCTACAATCTTCATGCCATTAATTAAAGCCTCGTATTCCACAATGTTGTTTGTTCAAGGAAACAAAATCTTTATGCTTTAGGCAATGAATATCTCTATGGTGTGATGAAGAGTAACTCAGCACTAGATCCCTATTGTGTGAAGGACCCATCGAAGAACATCACCCACATTTGGTGTGTGAGTGTCAAAATTGACTCATTAAGAAAAATGATGTTCATTGGGAGAAGACTCTGCATAGCTGCATTTGCTAGTTAATCTGTAATTACTTGTCCCTCGATAGCCTTTCATTCGACATACTGAATGTCAAACTCACTAAGTATCATGACCCACTTATCCAATCTTCTTTTTAGAGCTACCTTGCTGAGCAAATACTTTAGTGGATCAATTCTAGCCACTAGCCATGTAGTGTGAGCAAGCATGTAGTGTCTCAAATTTTGAGAAGCAAAGACAACCACCAAGCAAGCTTTCTCAATGATGTTGTAATTCATCTCATTAGAGATCAATGTGTGACTCAAATAGTAAATAGCTATTTCCTTGTTATTGTTGTCCTCATGAGCTAACAAGATTCCTAGAGATGTTTTAGTTGTTGAGATGTACAAAATCAAAGGCTTCCCATAGATAAGAGGCATCAAGATTGGCGGATTAGCAAGATATTATTTTATCTGTGTCAAGCTTTGCTCACAATCTTGACTCCAGTTGAATTTCACACCCTCATGTAGAGTCTTTGTAAAAGTTTGTGATTTATCTGCTAGCTGTGAGATGAATCTACAAATAGATTGGAGTCTTCCTTATGGATCTCTCATCTAGTTGATGTTATAGGTTGGAGGCATATCTATAATTGCTTGAACTTTCTTTGGATCCACCTCAATTCCTTTCATAGACACAATTTATCCTAGTAATTTCCCTGATGTGATGCCAAATGCATATTTCTTAGGATTAAGCCTAAGACTAAATTTTTCCATGTGATCTAAGATAGGTCCCAAATGTTGCAGATGAGTATTTCATTTTGTGCTCTTGACCAAGGTATCATCCATGTAGTCCTCCATGGTCTTATGCATCATATCATGGAAAATTGTAGTTACTACTCTCTGATAGGTAGCACTAGCATTTTTCAAGCCAAATGGCATTATGTTCCAATAGAAGGTTCCCCATGCACATGTAAAAGTACTATTTTCCTGATCTTCTAGGACAATTTTGATTTGATTATAACCATAAAACTCATCCATGAGTGAGTGCATCTCATATCCTACTATCATGTCCACTATCATATCAATGTTGGGAATTGGAAAATCATCCTTAGGACATGCTAAGTTGAGATCATGGAAGTCAGTACAAACTTTGATAGATTTTTCATGCTTGGAGATTGGAACAATGTTGGATATCCATTCAGCATAATAAATAGCACAGATGAAATCAGCTTTAGAAGCTTCTCCAATTCAGCTTTGATAAGCAATGCAACATGAGGATGCATTTTTTGAAGTTTTTGTTTAACTGGTTTAATGCCTAGTGTGATGGACAAATGATGCATAATGAGATTAGGATCTAGTCTTATCATGTCAGAATATGTCCAAGAAAAAATTATCTTCTTCTCTTGAAAGAAGGCAATGAATTCCTCTTTTTCTTTTGGATATAGTGACTATGCCAGATGTATCATGTGAGGATGTTCTTCTATGCCTAGGTTGATTGGTTGTGTTAGCTCTACCAACACTGACGATCTCTCTTGAAAGTGACTAGGAAGTGCATCAAATATCTCATTCATAAGTGCCTTAGAGAGGTTTTCACCCTTGGATACATCTTTTATTTTTACTTTTTTAGGTTTTGAGACTACCATAATGTGGTTTTCACCATTAGACCTTCTATTTTTTTCTTTTTAATTATTTAACTGAGATATTTGATGTCAGCCTCAGTCATGTTCATGGTTTTTTTTCTAATGGAAGACATTACTAGTTCGATAGCATTCAAGTAGCAAGAAAGAGCATAGTCATTCTAGAATGTGAGGATTTCACTAGATGTATTAGAATTCTAGTCTATAAGCTTAGGATATGTGAGTGAAAGAGTAGTGGCAGGTTCAATTGCATTCATAGTATAATTATTAAATGCTTGGACCAGCAATTTGAGACCTAGAGTGGCTTTCTCCACAAGTGTGTTTGAATGCCTTTGAGTACTAACATCATCAACTAAAGACTTGAGGACACTAGTTGGATCAAAACCGTCTGACCTAACCCTAGACACTTCATCCACTCCAAGTTGGTTTTCATAGACATGAACTTGGTCAATGTCTTTATCTATAGTTGCTTCTAGAAGAGAGTGAAATTCATATTTTTTAGAATCAGTGTTGCATGGTGACATGGTGTAGAATTCCCCAAAAATGATAGGGACATACTCTCCTTCATCATCTAGATTTTAACATAGGTACGCAAAACATAATGCCTAACTAGACTCTCCCTATTCTGAATGAGCATAGTGTGGATCAGTATTGTCCTTAGAAGAATCACCAATACCATCTAATGCATGGCACAAAGTCATATGGATCAGCAAAGAATTTAGCAAGAGAATGAGGAATACGATACAAATAAGGATCCTCATCATCAAAATTATCTTCTTGAGTATTTGACTCAGCTTGTGAATTATTTTTAGATGATCCCTCAGGCTCTAGTATGAATTTGTTAATCCCTAAATGGAAGGGAACCTTCTTAAAGCTTAGACTAGATGTATCTCTATTTCTTTGAGATATATCTTTGATAGGACCAACTAGACCATTGTTATTGCATTCAATAGGACCAATTCCCTTATAGCCAAAGCATTTTATGAGTCTAAGACTAGGGCCATATTTCTTAGGATTGATCTCATGAGCTTGTTCTATCAGGTCAACTAGAGTCTCAAATTTGTAAAGCCATGCAAAAATGGCTTTGTTTTTACTTTAATCCTCTAAGGGAATTGTAGTCTTGACAAAAGTGCCATTATACTTGGTTTGAGGTGTCAACACAAATGACTTCTTTGCCTCAGATGGCCTCCCATAATGATGGGGAGACTTAGGAAGAGATGTTAATGACAGCACTAGTTTGATGTGGTATTCACCTATTCTAGTTTCTTTCAGCTTGAATGACTGCTCAATTTGCTTCATCTTGTTATCATGATAATCAATAGATTCCCTATTAGTGGGGACAAAATTCTTAGTAGCTTTCAACATATTGTAGGTATAGCTAGTATTGGTAGTAATAGTGACTTCAAAGCCATGAAATGAGAATTTTAAGCATTGATGGTATGTGGATGGTACAACACACATCTCATATATCCATAGCCTTTCTAGTAGAATGTTATAATCTAAGGGAATGTCGAGGACCTAACAAGTAACATCCCTTTTTATACGACCAATGCAGAGGGGTAATACCACAAGACCTAGAGACTTTCACTTGACTTTGTCATATGGTTTGATAGTGATCTTGCAATATGGATCAATAAAGTCCTCAAAATAATTTAATTATCTAAGCAGAGCAGTAAAGACAATGTTCAACCTAGTGCCACTATCGATGAGTACTCGACAGACACATGTCTAATGTGTCATGAACTTAATGTGTAGAGGTTGGTTGTGTGGGTGACTCAATGAATTATCATCCTCCTTAGAGAAGGACATTTAGTAAGGTGAGGTCAAATGACTTACCATAGATTAAAATTGCTCAAGATCTAAATCTTGAGGAATATTTGCCTCAGTGAGGACTTTGTCAAGAATCTGCCTATGGGAAAGTGAGATTTTAAGCATCTCAAAGATTGTGATTTGAGAATTAGTTCATTTTAATTGATCAAGAACACTGTAGCTAGTGGTTTCTGAATTTGTTGCAAGTTTTGCACCTTTTCCAGATGGACCAGCAAGGGTTTTATCTTTATGTTGTTCAAGATTAGGAGTAGAAGGTGCAGGGCCTTTGAGTACTAACTTGGCATGAGAGCATGTAATATCATTGGCATAGTATTATGAACATGTATTGTCAGTTGTGTGGGAAGTAGGGGCCCTCAAGATAAATGGTGTCTTGGGTTTATTGTTATCTTGCTTGCCTTTGATGGTAATAATGTCACAATACTCAAAATCCATAGGTTCAACCATGTTGATCACATTGTTGTCATTAGACTATGTATAGTTGACCTTTTTGTTAGGTTTTGGTTTTGAGCTCTCTCCTTTTTCATAAGACGAGAAGGGATCCTTGAAAGCCTTGTGATCTAAGTTCTTGTTATGTCCATCTACCATAATGTCACCATCATTGATCATATCCAGGACTTTTTGACATAGGTTTATGCATTTGCTAGTTTTGTGCACCTTATTTTGGTGGTACTCATAGAATGCAATTTTGTTTCACCATGGTGGGCATGGTTGTGGATCATAGGGGCAAGAGTTGTCCAATGGTGAAATGAGCTTATTTTGTAACAAGGTCTTGTAAACCACATCCAAAGGTTCACCCAAAGGTGTATACTCTCATTTAGGCAATGTAGCCCATGAGTTTCTCAGTCTATTCCTAGATGTCTTATTGTTACAAGGAGGTTTCTCAACATTCTTGTTCATGTTGAGACCATCTATGAGATTAAAGGTTGAGTTATTAGGTTTAGGAGTGACGTTGTCAACAACCCCATCATGTACAATTTCTTAGTTCTTGTTGATGTACTTGGGTTTAACCTTGTTAGAGGTGGATCCTTGTTTTATGTCCTTCTAAAGGGTTATTTTATCCTTCTTGACCATGAATTCCTCTATGTGGATAGCTTGTGTGACCATTTCTTTGAAGGTGCGTGGACCTTGAAGTTGGACTCTATACCAAAAATTGGGTAGGAGATTATCAGTGAAGATGTCAAGCTTTTCCATTTCAGGAATCTTGTGTGAATATTTAGTATAGAGTTTTCTCCACCTTTCAAGGAATGTGAGGAAAGGTTCCCCAAACTTTTGGTTAAGGTTACACAAATCTCATATATTAACAGGGTGTTGAATGTTATGAGAATATTGTTGGAAAAACAAGTTGGCAATTTCATCAAGTGTTTTGGTACTAGGAGGCAAGTGTGAAAACCATTCCATAGCCTAAACACCTAGACTTATTGGGAATAAATGCATAAGATATGTCCAACTATGCATAAATTCCATAGACAAGGCACCAAATTCTTGTGAATGATCTTTAGGATTGGTAGTTCCAAAGTATTTATCATACTTAGGTAGCTCTACTCCTCTTGGAAAAGGAGGCATCTCTAGGCTCTTGTCAAATGGAAATGGATAAAGAGCATCTAAGGTGTACATTTTCATGGGTTCATCTTTATCACGCATCATCTAAGTTAGATGGTCTTGCATGATTTCTAGTTGTTTTTGGATTTTGGAAGTCTCAGTTTCCTCTTTAGGTGTGATGATAGTTTCTACATTGAAATGATGGGGTAGCTTAGCTCCCTCTTGGGCAATTTTGAGAAAGTATTCTTCTTTCTCTTCATTGAGTAGAATTTCCATGAGCTTTTGAAATTTTTTGTCTTTACAACACTTTTCTATGTGTTTAGGAAGTATCTCCACCTCTTCCTATTCTTCATCAGTGTTATGGTCTTTTTCTTTGTCATTCCTAGGTTGATTGTGGTTTCTACTATGATTACAGTGTTTAGGATCATAATGAGCCATTATAGGAACATGTTCAGTTTTAGTATGTTGTATTCAGAAAGGTCCTTTGAAAAATAATTCAAAAGTATTGTTTAGAGATGTGGGACCTTTGCTAGTCTCAAGATCCTCTTGATACAAGGGGTTCCTAGTTTGTTGTAAGTTTATGGAGAATGTTCACTGGACTCAAGGTGATCTAATAGGTGAAGGAAATCATGAAGATTCCTCACTGGACAAACTAGATGTAGATAGTATATAAAATGGAAGGTGACCTCTATCATTATCATGACCCCTAGCTTGACCTCACCTGAGTCTAAGGGGATAAAACATTTTTCCACTTCTTGTTGCAATATTCATAGACAAGGACAAGAAGCAAAGACCAAGACAAGGAACACACTAAAATGTAGTCTCAAGAAGAAAGAGAAGAGTGTTGTATAGTAAGGTATGAGTAGTCTAAGTGAAGGCTAGAATAGCCAAAGATTATGACTATCATGACATGAAGTATAAAAAATAGTAGAGGATGATAATCAAGACAAATGAGAGATGAGACTAGTTAAAGTATAGACCATGACTCATTAGCCAAACAAGATGTCATTGCTTGGGACTATTTATAGATAGAGAAGAGGTAAATTGATGTAGGAAATAGACTAGACACAAAGCAAAATATCTCTAATAGATTGATTGGGTTTTGAGTCAAGATATCATGTGAAGATCCTCTAGGAGGCACATGAGAAAGTACACATGCATAGGCAAAGTCTCAAAATAGCAATCTAAACTCGTGTGAGGATGTGCTATAGGCCATACAAAGAAGTGCTAGGGTTTGGAAAATGAGACAAAATGTTGATAGCAAGATCTCGTGTCGGGATGTAGAGGTACCCACATGAGGAACTAGATAGAACTGCATGAAGAAATGACAAGACAAAAGGTACTCACATGAAATGTTGCAAACTGTGCACAAAAATTGAGATCAGACTAACAACTGAACTAGATTTTGAAGAGATTTTGAAAATTTCAAACTATTCTAGATAGATTTTTAGTTGGTTTGATAGATTTTAGACAAATAGCAAGGTTGACTTTCAAGTTGTGAAATAGAATTAGGTTTTGAATAAGACAAAGTGTTTTTAACAAGACATGGGAAGCAAGCAATAGTCAAATACAATCCAACTAAGGACAAAGCAACTTAGAGGGACAAGGGAGTCTTGACTTTCAATTTGTTTAGATAGGTTTGGACATGTTTAAGACTTGACAACAAACACACTTTATCCCTAAAAACCAAAAAATGGTAGAGAAGGCAAAACCTTTGTCCCACAACTTATGTGCATGCCTGCACCTCACACAACCATGTCACCCCCTAGAGGGTGCCCATGTTTTTGGTATATTTAAAGGGCTCAATAATATGTACATTTAATGAACACCCTTGTGACAAGTTTTAAACATAGATACCACCTTCCAATGCTGAGTAGCATGCCTATTGTGAGGTCTACAAGAGAGATTCTTCCCCCTCCTTGCATAAAGATTATGCCCCCTTTCAGAGGTGAACCAGGTAGCCTCTAACTAAAGGTTTTTACTTGGCTTCCATTCATATTAATTCTCAATGGCTCCACAAGTGGATTTGAGACTAGCATCCCATAGCAGCATCTAAAAGTGCACACACTTGCTTAGCAAGACTAGGGCTAGCACTGACCAATGCAATAGATAGAGCCTCTCCTTGATATGTGATATCAAGAATGAAGGAGAGGAAATTAATATGGCTTTGGAGTCTTTCACTCTACAAGGCTTCTTTATTATAGTGATTTGGAATCTCTAATGAAAGGAGTGTTCTCATTTAGGTCATTCCTAAAGGTTGGATCACTCCGACAGGCCCTCTAAAGGATTGAATCAAACTAGTGGTTCAAATATAAGGGTCAAATTTTTTGATTTCCCTCAAGGAGAAAGAGCATACTCTTCTACCTTATTTCCTTACCCAAACACACTAAAAAAATTAATCATTAACTTAGCTTATCAATCTAGACTTATCCTTTTTAAAGATTATGATCCCCTAAAAGGAAACCATCATCCCATCATAGAAGAGGATTCACACTAGAGAACCACTAAGTTGGTTGCCTCCCTCAAATGTTTTCTTTCAAAGGCTTCTAGGTTTTAGATTCACCCTTGATCATGACTTTCAAATGGTGAAGAGCATAGTCCCCTATTCCTCTATCTTGCACCCTATAAAGTTCACAAGCCCTAATTAGAAAATGTTTGGAAAGCAAGAAAAAGACACATTGTTTTAGTGGGTTTTAAAATTGGTCTTCAACAATCGTATCTTTGATAGCATCCTACAAACACAAAGTTAGTTCATGTTTGGAAAGTTTGTGTAAAGGATTCTTCATCAAATGTCCTACAAATAACTATTAGGCTAAAGAAAATTAGAAAAACCAAAATAAAGATGCTTCAAAGAAAACACATTAGTGAAAAATGATAAACAACATACTAGAAAATAGCATCTTAACTATACTATTTCAAGATTTTGCACGAAATCTTATGAAGGTCTGCATGAAGTCTTTCACTTACACATGCAAAAAATGTGTTGTGTAAGAATTCACACAACAGGGAATTTTCACATTAGAAAGTGGAGAGAAATATGTGAAACCCTTAAATCTTTGCATGAAAATTAGATTTTCTAGACGAAAATCTAGAAGACTGTATGGATAGGTATGGCAGAATGATAAAAATATCAGAAAACAAAACAAATGAGGCTAGAAAGTTTGTTTTTCTCCTACCCCACGATGGGTGCCAAAAATGTATGTGTAGATTGTGGGCCTCTGAACCTCACACACACTTCAACATGGTTATTAGATGCAGAGTCATCCTGGAATAAACATGGGGTCATTTATCCAAGAGGCTCGACAATGCAACATGTTACCTTCTAACTAGAAGGATTATGCCTATATGCTCTTAGACCAAGGAGTAGGAAACCAAACCTTTCTAGAATGAAGGATTTTCTGCAAATTATGATTATGAAATTAATCTATATGAATTGCAAACATTAATCTAAGAAACAAGAGATATTAAGCTAAATGTATCCATCTTTAATCTAAAATGATATCAAATGGTAAGCCAAGTATGATAGCTAGAACTTAAATGAGTAATCACTTTGATAGAAATTTAATATAATTCAAATTCCAACCTTTGTAATGGGGAATTAGAAGCCTCTTATATAGAAATCCCAAAATCAATCAATGGTCATGATTAATTGAGATGAATGGTTAAGATCAAAGAGAATATTCAGTTCAAATGGAAACTTCCTTGTGTAGGTGAAGTTAATTGATTTAGATCTGAGTGTAATGATTACTTAACTAAGCTTTTCATGAGTGTGAGAACAAGTTAACTAAATTAATTCCAATTCAAGAGATAGTTCACTCAGAGTTTCCAATTTGGAACTAAAGAGATGATTTTGAAGAGATTATTTAATTTAAATAGGTGAGATATGACCTCACTAAATGCATATTTCAATTAATTGAATAATCACATTCAATTAATTAAAGTGAACATAACTATTAAATTAAATATTTTTAATTCCTTAATACATTAACCTTAGGAAATAATTAATTTAATTAAAGTATAAACACTTCAAATTAAATTAAATCTTAATCAATAGGTTTAATGTGACTAATTCGAGTCAATACTTTAGGAATTAAATAAGTAGCATGATTAATGTAGATTAGGGTTTTTTGGATTTGGCAACTAAGTCAAGTAGCAAAAATTAGAATAAGAATTTCCTATTAAAATAGGACTTTAGGGTTGATCAAATTGACCAGAATTGGTTAACATGGCAATGAGCCAATTTTGGGGTATTACAATAATGAATTTGGTCATTATACATCTAAGTGTCCTAAAAGAGAGAAAAAAGTATAGAGGTAATTTCAATCCTAGAAGTGATAGAGAATGTTTTTATGCAAATGAAGAAGATGATTTTGATGAACAAGCAGTAAGTGCTAGTGATGATGAAATTGGATTTGTAGCTATTAAAGAAAAAAGTCCAAAGAAAATGGCTTTGGTATCATAGGTTGAAAAGAAATCTGATTGGATAATTGATAGTGGTTGTTCATAGCATATGACTAGTGATATGAACATATTTATTGACTTCAAAGGTCATGAAGAAGGTATTTTCAAAGTTCGAAACAATGTTGCATGCCAAGTTAAAATGTATTGGATCTATAACTCTTGATGGTAAAACTAACATTGAGGATGTATGTTTTGTTGATGGTTTGAAGCACAATCTTTTGAGAGTTGGACAACTAGTGGATAAAGGTTATTAGTTGTAGTTCACAAAGAAGACATGCATGATTAGAGACAAATATGGAAAGGTAATTGGAATAGGGACCAGATCTAGAGGTAATGTATTTCAATTGAGTCCTACTAAAATGACATGTTTGGTTCCAAAGGTACATGAAATTTGGTTATGGCATAAGATATTTTGTCATATAAACTTTGACAATATTGTGAAGACTAGCAATATGTTTGCAGTTAGAGATTTTTCTAAGATTGTAAAGCCTACTAATACAATTTGTAAGGAGTGTGTATTGGCAAAGTCTAACAGAACTTCTTTTCCTAGCAAGAAGTTTACTACAACAAAATTGGAGATTGTACATACAGATCTTAGTAGTCCTACAAAGACTAAAGGATTCTATTATGAAAGGTATTTCATGATTTTAGTTGATGACTTTTCTAGAATGATGCGGGTTACATTTCTTAAAGAAAAATCTGAGGCATTTGATAAGTTCAAGATATTCAAGAATAGAGTTGAGAATGAATCAAGTATGAAGATTAAATGTTTAGGATCAAATAGAGGAGAATAATTTACTTCAAATGAATTTAAAATATTTTGTGAAGATAATGGAATCAAAAGATAGTTATTAGCTCCGAGAACCCCTGAATAGAATGGTATAGCAAAGAGAAGAAATAGGTTAGTAATAGAAGCAACAAGTGTTATTTTAGCTAAGAATGATGTATCCAAGATGTTTTGGAGAGAAGCTATGAATATAACAATCTACACTATGAATAGAGTGCAAGTTAGGAGAGACACAAACAAGACCCCTTATGAACTATAGTTTGGTCACTCACCTAGAGTTAAGTATTCATAATTTTTGTTAGTAAGTATTATATCAAAAGAGATGGATAAAAGCACACAACTGTGTCACCCTTTGGGATATCTAGGAGGGTTTTGGTCGTAAGGGTTTTGATCATAAGGGTTATGGCTAAAACCCTTATGGTTGTACATGCATGATATGTTCTCATGCCTACATGATCGCCAGGGTTATAATCAAAACCATTATGGCCAAAACCCTATGGCAAAAAGGGTACAAGAAATTATAAATAGGCAAAAAATTACTTTCGAAGCTCATTTCCACTATTGCATATTCTGAATTTCAAGTAGTAGATTAGGGTGTTTTGGTTGTAAGGGGTAGGTGGTTTTTTAATTTTTAATTTTTTGTGAAGTTGTTTTTTAGTTATTACATGTTAGTATTAGTTAAATTAATTTTATTTTAAGTGTTTTAGTAATTAAATTAATTGTTTTATAAGTGTTTAAATAGTAATCAAATTAATTGTATTTTAAGTGTTTTAGTAGTTGAGTATTTAGATTAATTTATTTATTTTTTATAGTTAGATCGTATGTTAGATAAATAATGATATATTATTTTTAATTAAATATATACTAAATCATAAATTTAGATTTTACATCAAGCATAGAAAACTCAAGTTAAGACCTAGATAACTAAATTAATTACATTTGAGAAAACCTTAACATGGTAAAAACCAATATAGATAATTAACATGTAGTGAAACATTAGATGGAACTAAACTATAATAACTTCTAGTTGCTCAAATTTGAAAACTTAAAATTTAACCAATTTCAAACTTAGAAAACTTGGAAACTATAATAACATGCCTGTACATGAAACTTAGAAAACTTGTTCAGACTCAAGATAGCTAAAAATTAGTTACATTTTAGAAAATATTAACATAGTAAACCTATGTAATTTAGCATATAGTCAAAAATTAGGTAGAAGAAAGTTGACCTAATTTTGAAAATTAGTTTTTTATCACACATACACATGTGCATATTTTTTGTTCACATACATGAGCTAGATACATCAACTTGATATATATTTAACATGTGTGTTAAATAAAGTGATGATCTATATTTTCTAGTTACATTCAACTTTATACATATATATACATATAGGTTTTAAATTAAATTTAACTTTCAATTTTTTATATGCTTCCATATATCCTAACTCTGCATTTATAGACATAGATCTTCTTTGCATATCATTATGGCATCTGGTACTGGTGGTACACCTACATCCTCATGGAAGGTTAGTGTTTAGGGAGGGGGTGCTTGTGCTAAGTTAGGTACAACACATAGACCTACATCATCCTTTGAGGAGAGATATCATTTATTTAGAGATACAGTTGCTAGGTTATCTCATGCTATAGAGTTTCTCAATTCTACACTTTTGGCTTCTACCACTCTCCCTAATTGGGAGAAGATTATTTCTATGAGAGATGAGTCATGGAATATGATTCAGATGATAGAGACATACAACCCATATGATGATATCAGTATTGAGACTTTTTACTCTTCTCTTTCTCACAATGTTGCTAGCACTATGAAGTATACACAAATTGATAGAGAGGTCTCCACTACTATGGTAAAGAGTATGTTTCCATTTTATATAGATAGATTTAGGGTTAGAGCTTATTTAGCTACAAAGTGTACAAATCAACTTGTTGCACCATTCATATATCCTCGATGGTTAGCTACTCATTAGAGGTTGCCATAGAAGGATTAGTTTCATATTTATTTCTACAAATAATTATTTGCAAAATTTGATTTACATCATGATGTAGATTATATAGATTTTCTAGGTCATGTTGGATAGGGCCTCGGTAGATTATGAGAAATAGTTAGACTTGTAGATACCCCTGTGCCCATTAATAAATGGGCAATGGTGGATCCAAACCTTTTGGTCATGCCAAGAGCTCCACAAATGGTTGTTGTAGGTATAACTATTCTAGATAATACAATCAAGACTCATATCTATTCTAGCACTACCATAGTTGTTATGCACTTATAGAAGATGTCTTTAGATCAATGTGGTAGATATATGTTATGATCTTGTGGTACCATTTTCACAGTTGCATCCTCTAGCATAGGATGCATTGTGTCATATGGCATACTATTTAACATATGATCTTCTTGGTTCATATTAGGCATTATCGATAGTCATGGGGATTCCTCTTAGTGACATTGGTGGACACATCAACCATATTATCTCATGCATATTAGAATCATAGGGTTCATAGAGATAGAAAAATATCATTGTACCTTGTATAGCACCTACTCGTACATAGGGCCCTACAACACCCACCCCCACACCTACTTAGGATCTTGTACCACCTCCTACAGAACCCCCATCCTCAAGCCCCCATAATAGAACAATGCCTATTTACCACTATTCTTTCATATTAGATGGTCAACCTGGACTAGGCTACTTTATCACTACATGATTTAGATATCAGTCAGATTGGCAAAGAATTACACAGTGCTATGGTAAATATAAATTTATATGTTTCAATGTATTTTTTACTATAATTTACACTTATAAGTTTAACATGTACTTGAGCTTTTATGCATGTACTTAGACACACATATATTCATGTAATTCAATCTAACTTGTGTACATACATGTGTTCTATAGGGTCTTAGTAATAGTATGTTGCATTTTGGAGATCTTCAGACCCCAATAGATCCTCCATGACATGAGTCATAGGTATGTTACATTTTTTAATATAATGTGTGTGTGTGTGTGTGTGTGTGTGTGTGTGTGTGTGTGTGTGTGTGTGTGTGTGTGTGTGTGTGTGTGTGTGTGTGTGTGTGTACATATGACATAATACATGCATGTACATAATTTTATATATAACAAATTTCTTTCATTTGACACAAGGTTTAGACCTAGATTGTAGAGCCTTTTGGGGTCATAGATTAGGAGGGGGGTGTGGTTGATATGTTATTTGGATACATTTGATGTGGTGTCCTATAGACATTTTATATGTTATTTGGATACATTTGATGTGGTATTTTAGAGACATTTGATGAGATATTTTAGAGACATTTTATATGTTTTTTATTAGATAAACAGGTTTTACAGGGAACCTAAAACTCGATAGTTAAAACATAAAAGGCTAATAATAAACATCAAAGCCCAGCAAAAAAATTATAAGTTCATAGGTTGATAATAAGCATAAAGCCCAGCCAAAAAGTAGAGTTCTAAGAAAAGACCAAGAAAAAATACAGGCAAAGCCAAGGCCTAAAGCTAGAACAAAAAGCCAAAAGACAACAAGAAACAAAACAACAAGTTATTTCTTGTTGTTTCACTCTAGCTCTTGCATAACCTAGGAAGCCTCAAAGGCCAATTGATTCTCCTCTGCTTCTAGCTATTGCACCCCTTGGTTCCCCTAGTCCTGATCAGGAGTGGAGTTGTCCTTTGCAGAGTCATCCTCCATTCTGGCTTCAACCCTGTCTTTTCCATCCTCATCTTCCTGCATTTCTCTGTCTTTGATCCAGCCCATAGGAGAGATGATGTTGTTTTTAATGGAGCTTAACAAAGAGAACATCTAATTTGCAAGGTTGTGGTTGTAGTTCTCTAGGTTATGTATCCTTTTTTCTACCAGACTAAGCTTGTCAGTTGAATTTGTCCTCTTCTTAGCATCCTTCCCTTTTCTTGTTGCCTTAATAGGTTTGACCTAATCTTTGACCTCCTCCAACTCGTGGAAAAGCCATTTGATTGATCTAAAATTTTTAATCATACTGTTATGAGCATTATTCAAGAGGTTCATCCCTATCTCCTTTCCTCTGTCTGAAATAGCCACAATCGCCAGGTCAACGAGTTCTTCTAGTCGCTGTTCTTCTTGATTTTCCACAAGGATTTGGGGATTCATGGCCTCCCTAAAGATGCCCATCTTCGAAGTCTTGACATTGAAGTTTATCCATACTTTCCTCCTATCATTTTTCTACACTTCCCCTTCTACATTTCCAACTTTCTCCTCTTTTTGCTCCTCAGGATGGAGATGGATAGGAGAAAGGGGTAGCACAGACACCTCCTCAAATTGAGAGTGCATTTCTTCCTTCCACTTTCCTCCTTAATTCCCTCCTGCATCTCCTTAACCACCTCCTTAGACTCTAGCTCCTCCTCATCATTGCTATCTCCCTCCTTAGCCTTCTCTAGAGGCTTATGCATGAGATCCCTAGGGCTTTTTCTGCTAGGGGTTATGGGGGAGGGCAATTTTTTAGCTTGGTAAGTCATAGCTTTCCTTGATGAAGAGATCCCTCCTTTCTCAGAGCTAAGGCTCTATATTTTATTTGAGTCAAAGGAGTAACTAGAACCGCTAGACTCCACATTCTCTTCCTGAGGAGGGGCAATGCTTATAGCTTGAGCCTTGAAGTGCTCGTGGATAAGCACCAACAGCCCCTTGTGCAGAGCCAAGTTAGCGATGGGCTTCTTTTTGAAGCTATCCACCACCTTGCTCATTGAGGTTAACAAATAATATGGAAAGGAAATTTTGGCATTATGCTGAAAATGATTAAAAATAACAAAGTGGTGGGTATGAGCTCTATCAAACCCAGGGTCAAAAGTTATATACTCGATAATAGCTTTCAGAACATACCTCCACTGCTCTTCATGGAGTCAGGGACATAGTAGGTGTCAATCTTTTTCAGGGCCTTCAATTCCTTCTCACCCTCCACAAAGTCCCTAATTGCATTAGCTGAGAGCTTCTTATCCTTGAAGAATTTAAAACCCTCAATAGGGATTTCAGTTACAGTCATAATCACCTCCTTTGTTATCTAGAAGTAGATACCATTTTCCTTCACCCTGCCATCCTTCCAGGACCCCACCATACTTTTGGTCACCTCCTGATCGAATCCATGCAACTTCATGATATAATTGGTAACCCCACCCTCTTCAAGTTTTTCCCACACTTTTGGCCTACTTCTCCATTTCTCAAAATCTCCCACCGACTCCTTTCTACATCTCTACCATTTTTGCACACTACACACCCACTTTACTCATGTGCTCTTCACTCTATGACTGAAATGGACCTTTAAGAGTTAGCAAAGAACAGAGAAAAATAACCTTGTTGTTGCCCAATAAGCGATTGTGAAAAACAACCCACAAAGCATGTCGATTAATCAATACTAGATTACTACATTTACAATTTCCCATGCTTCTATTATGAAAAGTGCCCTTATTTCTTAACACCTTCATATTCATAATTAAAGCTTGATTTCCTTTGTACTTCCTTGGATTTTATCCAAGTCAATCAAACTTTTAACGTCTGATGGAAAAAAAAATTCAGGAAGCCAAGTCAATTTTTGGTCTGTGCTGACCCCTATATTGGCAAACCTATCAGCAACCGGGTTTACTTCCCAGAAAATATGAGTGATGTGGATTCTATTAAATTTGGTGAGGGTCACTCGAGTCTCATCAATAATATTTGCAATCGTCCATGATGGATGTAAGTTTCCATTGATGCACTTTATAATGTTATTTGAGTCTCCTTCGAGCCATAAATTGGTAACCCCAATTTCAATAGCCAATTTTACTACATTGCAGGCAGCATTGGCTTCCGCAAAATGATTTGTTTGGAATCCTAGTGGGAGATAAAAAGTCACAATACTATCTCCATTTTCATTCCTTATCACACCTCCACTACCCAAGGATCTAGGGTTTCCCTTGGAGGCTCCGTCAAAGTTGGCTTTGTGCTAGCCTTCAGGGGGGAGGAGCCACTTGGTTTCTTGTCTTTTCCTCAATCTATCTTTTTCCTTCTCCTTTTTCCTGCCTCCTATCTCAAAATCTCCCCCCTTCCTCACAGAAAATTTTTCCTTTATGTTACAAAAAATATTCCTCCCAACAACTAAAGCCAGCTCCTCCCTATCTCTAAAAATTTGATCGTTTCTCTCCTTCCATATGCTCCAGTAAAAATGGTGCAGGATCCAAGAGCTAATTTCTTGCAAGGCAGACTCATTAAACATGCCATGCCATTGATAGAAGAAGTCTAGAAGGTTAGAAGGAGAGCACTAGCTATGGCCTAAGTCTTAGGTGAGGTAGCCCCAAATTCTCCTGGAGTAAGAACAGTGAACGAACATATGGTTACCTATCTTCAACTCTTATTTACACAAAACACATCTGTTGGGCATTATGTGACCTCTTTTGATGAGATTTTCCTAGGTGAGAGTTTTGTCCTAAAGAGCCAACCAAAAAAACATGTTGACTTTTGGCATGAGGCTAGGTAACAAAGTCCTCAACCAAGGGGGAGACTCTTTTAAGTTCCATAAAGTAGAGTACCTAGAGGCAACCAAATAGAGCCCATTGGCATTATCCCTCCAAACTAATTGACCCTTACTGTTGCTAAGGGATAAGGAATAAAGCATGATCATGATTGGTTTGAGGTCCTCTGAGATAATGGAAAGGTCCTTCCACCCCTATTCAGTCCTATGATTGTTGAATTTGTGCCCATAAAGGTTGATGCAATCATTATCCCATAATCCAAAGCTAGGGTTATTCATAAGGGGGCCCTAAGAGAGCCAATAGTCAGACCAGAATAGAATGTTCTCCCCATTACCCAGCTTCTAGGAGACTTTTGAGTTAGCCAAGTCCCTAGCTTTTAAGAAACCATTCCAAACAACAAAGCCTCTTGGGATATCCTCACTGAAAAGGGTGAACTAAATAGAGGGCCTTTTTATATACTTATTTACCATAGTATCTCTCCATTCCCCTGTGCTACTAAAGATTCACCAGATTTGCTTTGCCAACAGGGCCTTATTGAGGTGAGTGAGCTTCCTAATTCCCAGACCTCCTTTCTTCTTAGGGAGGAAGACTTTGTACCATGCAACAAGGGGGTACCTTTTATTCCTTTTAGTTTGCGTCCATAAAAAATCCCTTTGGATTTTCTCCATCCTCTCAGCATACTTCACCAGTATGGTGAAAAGGCTCAGAGCATATATCAACAAGTTTTGGAGGATGGATTTAACTAGTTGACATTTTCAAGCCTGGCTAATAATGGCTCCTTTCTAGCCAGCCAGCTTCTTATTGAACCTTTCCATGATGCCATTCTAGAAGGAGTCAAATGGGTTCCTTCCCAAGGGGAGACCAAGGTAGGTAGAAGGAAGCTTCCCCGCCTAACACCCTAAGATTCTAGAGATTCTCTTATGTCTTTCCTCTAGAGTATTGATAAAGAAAATAGAGCTTTTGTCCCAATTGATGAGTTGCCCTGACCCTCTAGAATAGGTGTCCAAAGTGTCTTTCATATCCTTTACCTCCTTGACCGAGGCCTCTCCACCCATAATAGTGCCATCAACAAATTGCTGATGCATAAAGCAGATGCATTTGGAAGAAGGTTTAAAACCTTTGATCCTCCCTTCTTTCTTTTTCTTCTCCATGAGTTTGCCAATGCATTCTGCCAAGATAATAAAGAGTATGGGTGATAGAGGATCCCCTTGATGTAGGCCTCTGGTAGGTTTGAAGAAATCAAAGAGGGATCCATTCACTAAAATAGCTAGAGAGGGGGTGGTGACCAGCGGGGAGATTAGCTTACATGATTTAACATTAAAGCCAAAAGCCTTCAACACCAATTCCAAAAAAGACCAATCCACCAAATCATAAGCTTTGGACATGTCTAGTTTGAGTAACATCCCTTCTCTCTTTCTAGCCTCCATAGAGTGAATCACTTCATGCACCATAATAATCAAATCTAAAATCTATCTACCTAGGACAAAACTAGATTATTGTTGAGAAATGATCAGAGGGAGAAGCTTAAGAAGCCTTGAAGTGAGCACCTTCAAGATGATCTTATAAAATGAGTTGCATAAACTGATGGGTCTAAACTTATCCAGCGTGTCAAATCCTAGAACTTTGGGAATAAGAACTAAGAATGTAGAGTTAATTTCCTTTAGAATGCTTCTAGCTCCAAATAATTCTTGAACCACCTTTACAACATCCTTCATAATGATGGTCCAGTACATTTGGAAAAAGAAGGTGGGAAAACCATCAAGTCTAGGCAATTTATCCACTGGAAGAGAAAAAAGAGCTTCTCTAACTTTAGAAATAGAAGGAATGACCTAGAATAGATTATTATGGTGCGGTTGGAGGATCTGAGGGATACAAGAAACAATTTCATCCTTGTCCACTTTAGAGAGCAAAGGATCCCAAGACAGTAGGAAGGAGAACAAAGAAACAACTTTGTTTGATATATCTTCTTCCTTAGTCAACACACATTGGTCTTTCTTCAAGCCAGAGATCTTATTTTTGTTCTATGCTTAAGAGTGGATAAATGGAAGAACTTTGTGTTTTGGTCTCCTTCCTTGAGCCAATTGATTCTAGATTTTTTCCTCCAAAAATTTTCCTCTTTGCTAATGATGTCATGTAAATTAGATAGGATTGACAGCTCTTCTTCCCTATTCAAGGTATCATACCCATTTTCCTGAATGGAGGCTTGGATAGAAGAGAGATTTGTGGTGAGATCCTCTTTAAGAGAGAATAAATGACTAAAATCTAACTTATTCCAAGATTTTACCATCCTTTTTACATTGCTGAGTTTTCTAGCCACCTTGAACATTGCAGTGCCTTCCACATCTATTCTCCACCATACCTTAATTCTTTCTAAAAGGTCAAGGTGGGAAGTCCAAATTTTCTCAAAATGGAAGTGAGGAGGTCTGAAGGGATCAAAAGGAACAATCGAGAGGGAGATGGGGGAGTGATCAGACCCAACTCTAGGCAAAAGAGCTAACTTGCAAGAGGAAGACTATAGCCAATCAGGAGAAATGAGAGCTCTATCCAGTCTAACCTGAATACAATCCTTTCCTAAGAATTTATTAGACCAAGTGAAGTCACCTCCCATTAGGTCCAGATCCAGAAAAGCCAATCCATTGATGATGTTAGAAAGGTCATGCTTGCTATCCCAGTCCTGAGGCAGACCACCCTTCTTCTCCTTGTCTAGAAGAGGGGTATTGAAGTCTCCCATAATGATTCCTTTCTTCATGTTACTATTCTATACTAGCCCTTCTACTCTAGACCAGTAGGAGTTTCTATCTCTCTTGTTATTGGAAGCATAAATATTGAGCAAAAACCAAAATTCATTGGAATGGATATGGAACACTTTACAAAAAATAATGTTACCTTCATTGAAGACAGATTCCACCCTAAATTTTTTTATCTTGAATAATGTTAGCAGACCCGCAGAGGCTCCATCAGAGTCTAAAGCCTCCCCACTCATCAGGTTATTGAACTTGATATTTCTCAAAGAATCCTTTTTCATTTTTGTTTCTTGGATCATCAAAATGTTAGGTCTCTGGTCTCTAAACAGATTCCTTATAATTTACTATTTATGGGCACCATTTAGGCCCCTAATATTCCATGAGATGATCTTCATTTTTTATTCTTAAAAAAGTCCTTCAGAGTGCTTTGGCACCCATTCACCAAGCATCTTCTGGTCTCCTCCTCTCTGGACTCCCTCTCTAATTTTCTACCAGCTTTGGTAGTAGAGCCCACATTTGGTTTGCAACTACTCCTGGTCACTATAAGAGAAGCCTTAGATGGATCTCTAGTTTGGTTCTTCCTGGGTGTCTCTCCCTTCTTTTCAAAATTCAAGAATCTAGAAGCCTTGTTACCATTCTTTGAGGTGCTGAGAAGATCTACCCTTTGCTTGAGATCTTTCAACAAGTCCTCCTTTTTTCCTATTCTAGTCGATGCTTCTCTAGTGGAAACCAAATTTTCCTCTGGGTCCTGAAAGATGATAATTTCCTTATTTTCTCTTTCCTTTACCTCATCTATTGATCCCAGTTCTAGCTCTTCCTCGCTGGGGAAATTGTCCATTCTAGACTCCTAAAAACCTTTCTGTGGGGCAACCTTACCTTCCTCTTCTCTAGGCATGAAGGTCCTTTCCTTGACCTAGGCATCTTCAATCTGTTGGAAGGTGTTTAAAGGTAAAGAGAAACTCAGTCCTGACTTGACTGACTCCCCTTCTTTTCTTGTCCTACCTTGAGGCTCTTGGTTAGTCATCTTAGGAGCATCTACTGCTTTTTGGGTCTATAGAGAAAGGCCCTTCTGACCTTGTTCAGTGGTCTTTTTTTTCCAAACTTTCTTCACCCTTTTTTGAGAAGAAGAAGGAGGATTCTTCTTCTTAGCAATTTTAGCTTTTGGGCACTGAAAAGCCTTGTGACCTATTTTTAGATAGTGAAAACACCCAAAAGGGACACTCTCATAGTCCAGCTACTAGATATGAGTGCCAAGTATGGACTGAAAACATACCACTTCAGGCATATCATCCCCTTCCCTTAAACCTACACAGATCCTCATATAAGTCATCCTACTCTTAGAAGCTATAATAGGGTCAATGGAGAGAAGTTCTCTAAAAGAACTAGCCACTCCCTTAAAGACATCCTCATTCTAGAACTCCAATCGTAGCTCAGGAAGTTTGACCCATACTAGAGCTTGCTAAAGGAATGATTCATTTAAGTCCAGTTTGGATGACCATTTTTGAAGCACCAGGGTGGCCCTCCAAAAGCTCCAAGGGCTTTCACACAGAATGGTAGCCATGTCCTCTTGACAGATGAACTCAAAAGAGAGAAAAACCTTAGCTATTGCAGTGACACTGACCTAACCTTTCAAGCTCCATTTTTTTAAAGTGTAGGCCCAAACCACCTCAATATTTGGTCTCAAGCCAATAAACTTCCCGACGAGTGTTGAGGCCATAGAGGCAATGTTGTGGTCAACAATCTCGTATGGAATAGCAATCATGCAAGAACCCTTTTCCAGACCTAACACAACCTTAACCGAAGGGAAAGAGGGCTTACCATATGGCTTGACACCAAATAGTGAGGCCCATTCTTTGGGAGATTCCCTAGTATGTCCTCACGTGGGTCCCCATCTCTTGACTCCTCTCAGCTGCCTGCCTGGTGAATGAGATCCACCTCCCTATGACTTCTTGCCTATCTCTAGATTTGAAATTTGATACATTTTATATGTTATTTGGATACATTTGATGTGGTATTTTAGAGATATTTTATATGGTATTTTGAATACATTTTACATGGGTATTGTGGGAATAACTACCATCCTTCCCCTTTGGGAATCGTGACATGGCTTAACTACCTCCTATGCTCTGTAAGTCTAATGGTTGTATTGGGCATTAATAGGTCAATCATTTAGTGCAACAACAACTCTAGCTTATAACAAGTGGTATCAGAGCTTTGTCACAGGTTTGAATCTCCTCGGGTAATGCTGAGGACTGAATTATTGGACTAACCACTAGCCTTCCCCTTTGTGATTCATGACATGGCTTAACTACCTCCTATGTTCTATAATTCTAGTGGTTGTATCAGGCATTAATAAGTTGATCTTTTAGTGTAACAATAACTCTAGATTGTAACAGGTGTGTATTATTTCATAGATGTGTTGTTTTGTAGATGTACACATGTTATGTTCATGTCTTATGTTCATGTTGAATGTATATATGTTTTTAATAGTCATATTTTTATTTCATAGATAATGTGTTATTTTGTACACGTGTTACAATATTTAATCAATAAATTGTATATATAATTAAGAACATAAAGAGTACTAGTAAAGAATACATGTGTTACAACATTTAATCAATAAATTGTATATATTTAAGAACATAAAGAGTACTAGTAAAGAATACATGTGTTACAACATTTAATCAATAAATTGTATACATATTTAAGAACATAAATCTCACTATTAAAGAATACATGTGTTATAACATTTAATCAATAAATTGTATACATATAATTTAAGAAAATAAAGAGTACTAGTAAAGAACACATGTGTCCTAATGGAATGTCTTAAGGGGAAGTCTTATGGGGAGGTCCTAAGGGGAAGTCATAATGGGATGTCTTAAGGGGTTGTCTTAAGGGGATGTCCTAAGGGGAAGTCATAATAGGATGCCTTAAGGGGTTTTCTTAAGGGGGGTCCTAAGGGGAAGTTGCAATGGGATGTCTTAAGGGGTTGTCTTAAGGGGAGGTCCTAACGGGAAGTCCTAATGGGATGTCTTAAGGGTTTGTCTTAAGGGGAAGTCTTAAGGGGAGGTCCTAAGGGGAATTCCTAATGGGATGTCTTAAAGGGTTGTCTTAAAGGGAAGTCTTAAGGGGAGGTCCTAAGGGGAAGTCCTAATGGGATATATGTACATATATATACATCAAAGCATACACAAAATATAAATAATAATACATGTTCATAATTTGTACTATATATCCAAGATCTATGATCAAATGTATATAAATTTATAAAACATATATCCAAAATTATGTGTATGTAGTAAATATGAAAGTATGAGAGCTGTATATTTAGAAAATAAGTACAAATAGTTGAACTAGAGCTCCACAAACATTATATTGTAAGGATCCTCTCTATTTTTAATTATCTCTAAAAATTTTAATGTTCTTCAATAGACAGTTTTCACTTTTGATTTCCACAACATCCTCTTCTTGGTATTGCATCAAATTGCTACTTTGTCGCTATAACATGGTTACTATATTGTAAAATATTTTCTCCAAGCATGCATTTAATAAATTCAATACCACTATCAGTTGTCCTATTTTGTTGATAATATGTTCCTTCAACAATAAATAATCCAATTGGATATGACTATCCATCAACATCTATAGTTCCTTCTATCAACTTGTGTTTTTATTTTGTGTATCTTAGAAGATAATGGTCTACAGTTTCTATATTATTTGCTAAGGCTTGGACAGCAAAAATATCTCCTGCATGTACATAAAAATAGATGTGTTTATAAAGTCAAAACTTATATATATATATAAGTTTATTTTAATCAACATGCATGTGTGTGTGTGTGTGTGTGTGTGTGTGTTTAATACATGTCCCAAACCTACCACAACTAAATCAAAAACATGCTCATAATCAGCTGAATATATAGGATCATGAATGTCAATGTCAATGTCAATTTCTTCAAAAGGAGGCTTTCTAACTATGTCCTTCAACTCCCAATGTGAAACATATCCATTCGCAATATTTTCACATACACTCATTGGATTTTCCTTCATTTAGTCATCACAAAAGCATGAATTCTCTTGTACTTTAATTATGGGAGGTTTGTGGTGTCCTATAGTCACCACTTGATGTAAACTTCTAATACCAAAAATCATTTGGCAATTGTAAGGATTAGATCGATCTATATCTGAACATACAAATACATTTAATTTAATTTAAAACTTGAATTATAAGAATATACATGTGTATTTTATCAAATAAATAAATATATAATATTTACCTTTCACTTCCCAAAAATAGTGCTTATTGTATTCAGTATCTCGAGTAGCAAAATGATCTTTGTACCATTCAATAATTTCATTCTCACTCTCTATCCTATTACTTGAATGTGTAAAATTCATGTATATGTAATTTAAAATACATGAAATATATATATGTTATTAGTAGATCAAGAACACACTAAATGTATGTACATATGTACCTACAAGTTCATGTTGTTGAAGTGTGTGCATTATACATGCTCCTGCACCATCATGCTCCCCTTTTCCATGTCCACTTTTAGAGAAGTTCCACAAAAACCTAACATTGCTTCTAGCATGTTGTATGGCTAACCAATTAATGCTTTTGCAAATTTAAATTGTCTTATGAGTACATGAAATGAGATTAAATTAAAAATAAAATTATATATAAATCAAATTGAAATTCATGTACAAATCAATATAAGTTTTAAATTTAAAGTTAAATAAAAATGTGCACATACATGTACACTAACTTGCACAACCATCAAACTAGATCCATTGCTCTAAAACATTTATTCCATGATTTCTGAGATCTTTAGAGAACATCGCAAAACAATGAGTGACATAGCTCCTATCATGAACTTTATCATCACTCATATAGAAATGAACCTCCTTGATGATAATGCATTCATTTTCCTCCAAACTTTTGATCTCATCCACCTCAAATTGTGCATGTCTGTAAGCCATTGCATAAATATTGCAACTTTTTTAGAATGAAAATATTTCCCTTGAAGCTTTGTTTGAGGTGAAAATTTATAGTTCTCAGAGAAATCTACAACTAAAAGAATACAACTAGGTAAAAAATATTTTTTTGAATCATGAATTTGATTAGCTTTCCATCGTGCACCATGAAAATGTTGGATATTTGGATATATCAATGGACAAAACTTGTTCATAAACTCATCATACCACAATTCACTATCCTTCAATACAATTTTTTTGGAATCAACTCCTATCTTATTTTTGTATGTCTCATATTCATATTTCATCCATGAAACTAGTGTTGATTCATCAATATTCTCAATTTGTAGTGGGAATTTAGATAAATCTCTACAATATAGACATTAATTTATGATGCATTGTACTTTGAACTCATCTAAATCTTCTAATTTATCACATAATATAGACTTCACAAATTATGACGTACTGCTAGGGATGACCAAATTTGGATCAAGTACTACCATATCTTTTTTATATGATTGCAAGTGTAGACCAAATTCAACATGATTTTGACAACAACAAGTTTCATGTATCTTATTTTTGCACATAAAGGAAGGATGCAGGCTCCCAAACACTCTTTGATATATTTTCTCATTTGAAAATTCTTCCTTGAATGTTTGAAATAATTCACTTTGTGTTATATCTATTAAATTTTTTGGATGTTCAATTTTTGCCCTTGTCTCTTGATCTTTAATTTGTATCGTATCATGTCTATTGGAAGAAACAAGAGACAATGTGGTCCAAAATTCAATAACCTGTCTTTTTACATCTTCAAAAATTCTATCTTTTTGAGAAACTTTGCAAATATTCACCCAATTATTCTCAATGTTTTCATCTAGCATATTTCTCCTCCTAATGTATCTTTGAATAGTTCTTCTAGATATATGTAGTAAATCAAAATTTCACATACATTTTTCTGTGTCAACTTTCTACTAGATATAGTAGTCATCAACACTCTATGTGCAGTGCTCAAATTGCCTCCTCGAGTTGTGTTGTCATTTTTGTTGTAAGCAGTTTGCAAATTTTCAACTATTATTTTATTAACATTATGCACATGGTTTTTTCATGTTATCAACACCCAACAACTCCAAAATAGGCCTCACATCTTTTCTCCTATATGAGATGACAAATAATCATGTCTTTGTGAATATACTTTTGCTTTTGAAATATTCATCCCACATGTTTTGGAAATGTTTTTTGATAGTGTTCTCTTTTACCATTTTTGTTGATGGAATTTGACTAAAAAGTAGGTCCTCATCTAAATCCATCAAATTTTCTACACTTGATAATATGTTTCTATCATTACAAGTACCAATTTGTTCATCTTCATGAATCTCATCCTCTTCATGAATCTCATCCTCTTCATGAGTCTTGTCCTCTTCATGAATCTCATCCTCTTCATGGATCTCTTCTTCTTCATTAACTTTAGTAGGTTGGTTTTGATTATGTTTTGTATGACTTTTCATTTTGTCATCTCTTATTCTATCATATTTCCTTGATCTAGCCTTTTTTATTACCCATTCAATACTTTGACCTACAAGAAAATATTTTAATTTAGATTCCACTAGAAATATATTTCAATACTTCAATATAGAGTACATCAAAATAACTAGGTGAAAAAAATACATTATTCACGATCCTTTGTAATTTTTGGTTAAACTTTGGATGAAACAATTGATAAACATGGTTTCAAAATATTTATTTGCAAATGCTCCTTTAAATTTCACAATTTATTGTGTAGTTATTATAAATTGAAATTAAAATCAAATTATTTTATATGAAACCACCAATGTAATCGCTAGCAATTTTTTGGGCCGACAAGGGTTACAGCTAAAAGGGTTTCAGCAATAACTATCTATATGTCATCCTAAGTGGTAGCCACATGAGAAAAATATGCAATTTCTCAAAACTTTTCACTTTCAATACTAATTTCACCTTACGAAATGAAGTTTTTCCAAAAACTAAAAATACACTTTTGAAGATCTTGGAGTCAAGATTATGGTCACATCAATTTTTTAATATTTTGATTATTTAAAATATATTATATTTATAAAATATTACAAGTAGGTATTTTAAGATTCAATAAGATGTCTATTCAAAAAAAGAAAAAAAATAGTAAATCATGTTCAAAAAATAAATTAACTTTATGTGTATCTATAGAGGAGAGAGTCATCTTCAAGAATATGTAATTTGTTTTAAAAAATATGTGATTTGATAGAACAAGTGTGGCGGGGAAAAAATTGTCAATTTCTAATAAGTTCAACTTTGAACACTTATAACTTGAAACATATAAGTCCAAAATAAATTTATTTTTAGTCCTCTAGGTATACATGTCAACTACAACATAGTTCAAAATTGGACCAAAATATGATCATTTGCATATATTTGTTTGGTGGGAACAAAACTCTATATTTTTAGCCTATTAAAAAAAATTGAAATAGACTTTAAAAATTAAAAAATGATAAAATTTTCACTCAATTAAAAAATAAAAAATTATAGGCATAAACTTCATCCAATTTTACATATTTTATTAGTTTACATCGTCTTCAAATTCTAAATACAAATGGCCAATTTTCTATCATTAAAGTTGAATAGTTTAAGTTCTAATATCCCTTTCCTTTATAAAAGGGTGACATAGGTTTGTGCTTTTACCTAGATGATGATATTGGCAAGTTTGATGCTAGAAGTGATGAAGGTGTGTTTCTTGGTTATTCATTGAAAAACAAGGCTTATAGATGCTACAATCTAAGAACTAAGACCATTATGGAAAGTGCAAATGTGAGAGTTGATGATAAATTTAGAATATAAGAAGGAATAGTTGATTACAATTTAGATGATGAGAATGTTGTTACTAAACCAAGGAATGATGAACTGTTCATTGAGATTAACAATGATTTGCAAAATGAAGGAGATATAAGGTAAGAACAAATATCAAAACCTTCAACAAAGCTAAGAGTTCAAATAAAAACTCCTACTTCGGGTAAGAATATGATAAAGAATCATCCACCCTAGAAAATCATTAGAAGTAGAGATAAAGGTGTAATGACAAGAAGAAAAATCAATGAAGAACTATGTTTGATATCTCAAGTTGAAACTAAGAATGCAAACAAAGCATGTAAAGATGACTATTGAAAACAAGCTATAAAAGAGGAATTGGATTATGTAGTGAAGAATGAGACATGGGAATTGGTCCCTAGGCCAACAGACAAGAATTTGATAGGAACTAAATAGGTATTCAAAAACAAGATGAATGAACAAGGTGAAGTTGTAAGGAACAAAGAAAGGTTGGTATGTGAAGTTTACTCATAGAAGGAATAGACTATGATGAGGCCAATGTTCCTATGGCAAGAATAGAAGCAATAAGGTTATTCTTAGCATATTCATCACATAAGAAATTCAAAGTATATTAAATGGATGTCAAGTTAGCATTTCTAAATGGATAACTTGAAGAAGAGGTATACATAGAACAACTTGAAGGTTTCCCTTTGATAAATGAGAAGGACATAGTATGCATACTAAAGAAAGCATTGTATGGCTTGAAGAAAGCACCCAAAACCTAGTATGCAAGGTTGGACAAGCATTTGACAAAGCTTGGATAGCAAAGGTATGGAAAGTAGTAATCTCTATTAGAAAGAAACTAATGATGGATTGATGATTTTGGTAATATTTATTGATGATATCATATTTGGAGGAAATGATAATGAAAGTGGCAAGTTTTTAGAAGAAATGAAGAAGGAATTTGAAATAAGCATGATAGGAGAGATAAAATATTTTCTAGGATTACAAATTGTGTAGGACAAAGAACAAATCTTTATTTCTTAGACTAAGTATTTGAAAAATTTACTAAAAAGGTTTGGTTTGGAAACATGTAAATCCATTGGAAAACCTATGGTAACTAGACACAAGTTACCAACAAAGGATGAGACACATATTGTGGATTAGAAGAAGTATAGATCTATGATTGGAGGATTGCAATATCTTACTCACACAAGGCCAAATATAACAAATGTAGTTGGAATTACTGCAAGATTTTAAGATGATCCTAGAGAAGTACATTATGTAGTAGTAAAGAGGATATTTAGATATTTGAAAGGAACACCAAAGTTTGGATTGTGGTATGATGAATCTAATGATTTCACTCTATATGCTTATACTGATGCTAATTGGGCAATTATGGATGACAAAAAAGTACTAGTGGTGGAGCCTTCTTTCTTGGAGGAAAATTGGTTTCTTGGCTAAGAAAGAAGTAGGATTATACCTCATAAAGTACAAGAGAAGAAGAATATGTTGTAGCAATAAACAATTGTAATCAAGTTGTTTGGATGAAGCGGATGCTAAAGGATATAAGGATAGAATTCAGTGAACATGTTGGCATACATTGTGATAACACAAGCATAGTAAATATGTTTAAGAATCCATTGTTACATTCTAAGACTAAGCACATTTCTATCAAATATCACATGTTGAGAGAGAAAGTTGCAGAAAATGAGATTAGATTGGAGTATGTAAGAATTAAAGAAAAAATTGTAGATATTTTCACTAAGCCTCTTCCTGAAGAAACTTTTGAGTATTTGTGAGGTATGCTAGGGGTTATGCCCCCTCCTACATCAGAGTAGATGATGCAAGAGTGAATCAATCCAGTGTAATAGAGCACTATCATTTTTCTTGACTAAATGTTGATGCTTCCTATATGGGGGAGTATCTATGATGGATAGAGTCATCTAGGACTCTTGTTGGATGTTGTTTTTGAATAGTGACTTTTGACAATTGAGCTGGTCAAAAATAGTTGTTGTAGAGATTGTTGGTTACTGAAACCTTTGAAATTGACATTAATGGGGGAGAAGTACAACATGAAAATAGTTCAAAATGCATGGAAAAGTATAGCATGGAAGAATGATTGATGAAGAGGATTTGAAAATAAAGGTTAATAGTCTTTTGTAGTTGGTATTCTTAGAACTAGATGTTTTTTATCTTTTTTGCCATCAATGCCAAAGGGGAAAAATATTGGAAGCATGAATGTTGATGATATTTCTATGGGGGAGTATTGAAGAATCATGGTTAGATCATTATCATGATGATATGTTACATTCATGATTATTTTTTTCATTGGTGTCAACATAGTAGTTTTTTGGTATCTAACAGAAGAACAATGGAAAGATCAAGTTGGTACAAATAGATAGTTGAACTTTTTCACCTAGTGAGGTTAAAGGGAGATACTAATAAGTGTCTAGTATATGTAGCTAAACTCAAAATCATAAGATATTAAGTGTGGAAGAAGTTATGAAAGTTTTGATGAAGATTGTTCTAAGATAGAGTTTATAGAGGTATGTTCTAGTAAAATTGTTATATCTTTTAGTAGATTTATTATTCTAAGAAGCCCAAGTTAAAGAAGTGAAGAAGACATGTTGGAGATGGCATTCCCAAGCTTTCTCATCATAATATAATAAAAAAAAAAAAAAGGTGTAATAGATAAATCAAGGAATTGTTTTATGGATTCAGTATAAAGGAAGGAAATTTTCCTTTATCATGTATTATGAATGATTTCAAGCAGCACAAAGAGAAAAGAAAAGGTGAAGGAAACTTCATTATTGAGGTTTTACTATGTGATCCAAAGTTGGATACTTGGATCTGAGGTTTGTGACCTAGTCTACAAGGTCTGATAGTGATTGGTCTAGTTGATAGGATAGATGAAATAAGTTAAATTATAGTACATATGATTATTCTATAAGGAATAGCTGAGAGATTAGTTGGACAATGAGTTCAGTGATCTTTCCCCAAAAGTTGTTTGGACAGTGGGTCCTTTTGTCTTGTACAACTTCTAACATGGTTGTCACAACTCCTGACATGGTTAGAATCTTCTAATAAGGATTCAAAGTCTCCTAACAAGGACTCATATGTACTAAATTTTGTAATAGACTCCTAATAGGGTCCATCCTCTAACAAGGAATATTTATATTAGTATATCATCTTATGGGCATCATTCCCACCAAGGTTTTCCCTCTAATCAAGTGTTTCCCTTGTTAACATTATCTAGTGTAATTGTGTATGTGCATCTTTGTATGGTTTTTGTTTACTTTGGTTGAATGGTTAAGTATATTTAAGGTGGATAAATGTTTTAATCATTGGATAATAGATTCACCCCCCGCCACCCTCCCCCACCCCCCCACCCACTCTCAGTTAGCTTGGTAGACTATTGTTTCTAATAGATACTAGATGGCTTACCTACCATATTATTGACATTCATGTTTCTTATAGTGTAGGTACTATGAACCTAAGCTATCATCTTAGTAGTGGTTTTATCAATCTCTTATTTGGATGGTTTCCTCAAGTGTGTGTGATCCATATTTGATAATGTACTACATACCTTGTCCTCATCATGATCTTCATCATTTGAAAACACTTAATAATGGTGTAATTGATAGGCACTTCTCTAATCTACAACATCATATTCAAATTCCTCTAAATTAGACTCCTCACCACCATCACATAAGTTTACCATGTTACAGCCTATGTCCTCATGATTTTCTTCCCCTTCTCTATCCTCATTTTGTACTTCTTTATTTGCAAAGAAAGATTGGACCAATGCATAGTAATTAGGGGAGCGAGGGGACTAGTATACGATGCACAAAGAAACATCATCTACCATATTTATAGAATTTCTTTGTAAAGGATTTGGTGTATTTTTATCTTTGTTTCCTTGAGTGGGATTGGGGATTGGTTTAACATCTATCTACTAAGTGGTACAAGGATAATTTTTCATTCTAGGTTGCCTATTGTAGGGGGTGTTATACTAAGATTTATCACTAGTATTCTATTTATTGGTCTAGTTTGCTAATAGATTCAATTTTTTAGGAAGTTTGACACTTGACCTATTGTATCTTCTTCAAGATTTTTTCATATAGTAGGTCTTCCACCCTCTTTCTTGTTCCTAAAATTAAAAAATTTAGGGTCATCCCTTATCCCTACTTTACCAAAGGCTTTTCTATTATTGTCAATGTTTACAACCATCTTATAAGCCTTCCCAAAGTTCTAGGATCTTTGTCCCTTAAAGTGTATGTCATCTTACTATCAAAGGCATTAAAATAACTGGTAAGGCATACATCTTCACCAAGTCTCATCACTTGGAACAATTTATACATTCCTTTCTAGAATCTAAAATTAAAATCAAAGATAGACTCATTTACCACAAAGCTAGCATAGGTGTTTTCACCATATTACTCTTTAAAAAAATTTTCTAAGTCACTCCATGAGGCTACACTATCATATGGAAATCTTCTAAATTAGTCCCTAGCATCTGCAGTTAAGGAGTGCACAAATATCTTCATCACTACATCCTCATGATGTACCTCATAATCATTAAGCATGTCCATAAACTTTCTTAGGTGCTTTTCACTAGTGACAACATTATTGCTAGTAGATTTTATGACCTTATCGATAAGATCATTGGAGATAGGATGTGGAAAACTAGGGATGCATAAGAAGAACATCTATTTTTATTTTTCCATATAGATTGGTCTTCTATAGAGTCTTGTAGCATTTGAAGTACTTGCTCTGATAGCCCAGATTTGGATAGGAATCTAAGGCTGTTGGATTTGTTGAATTATAGGTATCTACCTATCTATAGCAGAGGATGAGGTAGGGGATGTTTATGATATATTTTGGCTAGTTAATAGAAGCCCACAAGTGGAAATAGATGGGACAACTTGTGAGGCTTGGTTAGGCCAAGAAGCTAAGGTAGAGTTAGACTTGATAAACTAAATTTTTCTTCTAGTTTCAACATCTTGTGCTTCATTCTTAATCTTTTCTAGCTCTTTAGCTAAATCTTCTCTCTCCTTTCTAGGACATACCAAGGTTTGCAAAGTTACTAGTAAAAAACTTGGGGCTCACATATTTGTACTCCTACAACCTTTTTCTTTCCTTTATCAGGTTATTTTGTAGTCACATCTACAATATTAGGTTCCACAGACCTATAAGGTTAGACTTGTGAGATAACAGCCCCCTCCTCTTCAAGAAGGTGCTCTTACTCTTGGACTTTGGATTTTAAAGCATCAATATTTCCAAAAATATCTGAGTGTAGCTTAGAATATTTTTCTTCTAATAATTTATTTTTCTCTTGAAAGGAGACCATCCTCCTAAGCAAGTTGACTCTCTAAATGAGAGTATTCAATGTGATTTTCTCTCTCTTTTTCCAAATGGATATATTTGGCTTCTTCTTCTGCAACTATTTTCCTAAGAAGAACTAGTTCTAGACATAAATCTTCAAGGTCTATAGTAATGGCTTCTGAACCTACCGGGTCATCCAAATCTATAAAATTAGCCAATTATGGTCCTTTTCTAGGACTAAAATTGGCATCCCTATTATCCCTAAATGCCCAACTGTAGTTGATTTCATTCACTAAATTTAGTCTACAAGGAATATTCCTTACAAAAGACTCATCTTTATCATGATATACTCTCTCTTCTTGAAATGGGGTGGTGAATGTCTCTCCCAAGATTATAGTATTTTCAGATTCAAAACTTTTAGAAGATGATTCTCTTTCTACCATAGGGTAGTATTATGAATGGGCTGACACGCTACCCCTAGGGATCCATGTAGGATTAGAGTCTACTTTCTTTTTATTTTGGTTATGCTACCTCTAGTAGGTAATTATGTGTTTAATGGTATTTCTAGGTTAGCCTTTGTAAAAGTTTGAGTATTTTTCTTCTTATTAACCATTCAATAGAAACATTTGAAAAATATAGCACTTCCTACAAAACCTTTGCCTTCAGTCATGATGCAGCAGCATCCTAAGTGTAAGAGCAATCTTGCATCACCCAAAAATTATTTTTAGTCTTTTTCTAATTTAATAAGGACTAGTAAATAGGGTGGTTACTATTTATGGGAATTTTCTATTTTTAGTAAGTTTTTCATATGAGTTTGGAATTTTCTCATTTTCTACATAAACGTTCATTTTAGAGTTATAATCCTACCATATAAAATATCATTTCCCTAGCTCAAGTATTAGAGAAGTTATTGCAGATTTTTAGTAGAAACATTTCCAAAAAAATATTTAGGCTCACCATTGGAGCCCTTCAAGTTCCAAGATGAGATCCAAAAACTCAACATAAGGGCACTTACGCAATTCCCAACCTATAGATCAAGAGTTGGCATTTTTGAAAAGTGGTTATAATAGCCAACTAGAGCAACAGTTCATGAGTCATGGCCTTTCAAAGTTGGGTTACTCAAAATATCTAAAATAATTGTCAAAGATGTATTTGGGTGACTCTATATGTATTGTTAGGGTCTTTTGGCCCTAGGTATTAAGTTTCAATGTCTAGAACCTTCCTGAGTGGCATAAAATTGCCTATTTAAGAAAGGCCCAAACATTATCTAGGACAACTTTAGGTGATAGTTCATAGCTTGTCTTGCAAATTATTGTAAAGAAGGCACCCATGTGGGTAAGCATAATGTACTTTTGAATTCTATAATTCTGCATTTTTAGTACAAGTAAGAAGTCTATATTTTGTTCTCACATTTTTTTATTGTTTTTTTGTTTTCTATTATGGTTTATGCTATTAAGGGGAGCACCCTCCATCAAGTGATATCAAAGATAGAGTTCTTGATTGTGTGGATAGATCACCAATTATGAGTTAGTTTGCATGAGGACCATGGTTTTGGCTGAGCATGTAGATAGATCATCAATTGTGAGGTAGTTTGTACTAGAGTTTTAGTGGAAGCACAAAAAAGCCTCCACAAAGAGAGTGCGGTGGAAAAGTTGAAGGTGTTACACCTGAGGATTTTAGAACCCTCAAGAGGAAAATGCAACCAATACAAGAATAGATTCATAGAGGAATGAATCTTGCCTTAGGGGATGATGAAAGTGAGGATTAAAGGGAAGAAGAAGGAAATGTAGACCTAAATATAGTAGAGGAAGTTCTTAACCAAGAGGAGGCAAAGCTTTTTAGGGAAATTTCTAGTATTGGAAAAAAACCTAAGTTTGATGTTCCCACATTTTCAAGAAATCTCAACCCAAAGGAATTGATCGACTGGATCAATGAATTAGAAGAGTACTTTGAATATGAAGATATTGAATATCTAGATAGGGTCAAGTTTGTTAAGGCCAAATTGAAGGGTGATGCAAAGATCTAGTGTCAAGAGATCTAGTTGGATCAAAATAAAAGAGAAAACACAAAATCACTAGATGGGATCAAATGTTAACTAGAATGAAGTGATAGTTCATTCCCATAGATTATTAGATAGATCTATTGAGGAAAATGTAAGGGTTGAAGCAAGCAAAAAAATCTATTCAAGAGTATACTGAAGAGTTCTACTAAGTTCTCAATAGAACTAGCCATATAGAAGCTAATAAGGTGAAAGTCACTTGTTATCTTAATGGGTTATGACCAAGCATTTAGGATGAGATGAGTCTTGTTTGAGTGACCAATATTGAGGAGGCATACCAATTTTCCCTAAGGGTTGAGGAGAAACTAAGAAAGATGTTTGAGAATGAACCTGATCAAAGAAGGAGCTTTTTTCACACAAGATGCACATATGAAGATAAGTGTTGTGATGTAATCATTGATGGTTGAAGTACTAAAAATTTGATGTTAGAAACGATGGTCACAAAGTTGAAGCTGAAAAGACAGAAACACATGCATTCATACTATATTGCTTGGGTGCAAGATGACCATAATGTCATTGTCAATGAGCAATGTTGAGTGAAGTTCAAGATTAGAAGCTACTAGGATGAGGTACTATGTGATATCATACCTATGGACATATGTCATATTTTGTTGGATAGGCCATGAAAGTCTAATAGGCATGATGTACATGATGGGTGAACAAATATCTATACTTTGTCCAAGGATGAAGTGAAACATAAGTTGAAGTCATTGAAGAAGAAAGAAGAAAAGGTATGTGGTACTGCTAGAAAAAAAAAAATTTGATGGAAAAGAGCTTCTCAAAGGTATGAAGCATGAGCATATGTGTTTTTCTATAATTCCTAAAGATAGTAAAGAAGAAGTAGTAGAGGAGGTACTTGCAAAATTTGTGAATATGTTCAGAGAGTTTTCTGATATTGTATCAGATAATGTACCTAATGTATTTCCCCCACTGAGGAAGATTAGTCACCAGATGGATTTGGTTCTAAAAGCCAATTTTCCAAACAAGGCAGTGCATAAAATGACACCAGTAGAAAGTGAAGAGTTGAACAAGCAAGTTCATGAGTTGTTGTAGAAGGGGTTGATTCAAGAGAGTATGAGCCCATGTGTAGTACCAACTATATTAGTACCAAAGAAGAATGGAGAATAAATGATGTGCACAAATTCTCACACTATCAACAAGATCATAATCAAGTACAAATTTCCATTTCCAATGATGGATGATATTATGGACTATTTGAGAGGAGCTGAGTATTTCACAAAGATAGATTTGAAGAGTGGGTACCATTTGATTTGTATTAGAGAAGGTGATGAGTGGAACACTACTTTCAAGAAAAGGGAAGGACTGTATGAGTGGTTAGTTATACCTTTTGGGTTAACCAATGCACTGATCACTTTCATGTGGCTCATGAATGAGGTACTGAAGGATTTTTTGGGTAGATTTGTCATTGTTTACCTAGATAATATTTTTATCTTTAGTAAGACATTGAAGGAGCATTTCATCCATATTTGTAAGGTGTTTGATAAGTTGAGGGAAGAAAATTTGCTAATAAACCTGAAGAAGTGCAGCTTTGTAAAGAAGGAGTTTGTGTACCTAGGATTTGTAGTCTTAGTGGAAGGTCTAAAAATAGACCTAGAGAAATTGAAGGCTATCCTTGAAGGGCCTACTCTAAGGAGTGCAATAGAGGTAAGATCCTTTCATGGACTATCTAGTTTTTATAGAAAATTCATAAGAGGTTTTAGTAGTATTTGTGGACCCTTGACTAAAATAATGAGAGGAGATAGGAAAGAATTTAAGTGGACTATAGGAGCATATAAGAGTTTTAATTTTTTGAAATAGAAAGTTACTGAGCAACCTATTTTAGCACTTCCTAATTTTAACAAGTTGTTTCAAGTAGACTGTGATGCTAGTGGTACTACAATAGCAGTTGCTATGAGCCAATAAGGTAGACATGTTGCTTATTTTAGTGAGAATTTGAATGATGCAAAAAGAAAGTATTTTGTTTATGATCAGTAATTTTATGCAATAGTTCAAGCATTGAAGAAGTGGATACTCTATCTTCTTCCTAAGGAGTTTTTTTTTTATATTGATCATCAAGCTTTGCAAAATTTGAATAGTTAAGGTAAATTAAACCAAAGACATTTGAAGTGGGTTGAGTTTTTATAGAGTTATACATTTGTTTTGAAACACGAGATGGGAAGTCTAATAGAGTTGTAGATACTCTTAGTAGAAGACAACTTTTGCAGATAGAGGTGGTTGGGTTCAAGGAACTTATTACTTTATATCCAGATGATCCTAATTTTTTTGAAGTGTGGAAGGTTTGTACAAAACTTGTTACACTTGATAGGATAATGTGGTTGGATTTCATGATCCAAGATAGTATGTTTTTTAAAGGAATCTAGTTTTGCATTCCTAGAAGTTCAATGAGAGAGAATCTCATCAAGGAGAAGCATAATGGAGAATTGGATAGACATTTTAGCAGAGATAAAAGCATAGCTTTTTTTGCTGAGAATTATTAATGGCCACAGTTGTAGAAAGATGTGAAAAAGTTTGCATAGAGTTGCAGAGTATGTTAGATGGCAAAAGGAGTGAAGAAGAATATGGGGCTGTATCAGCCATTACCTATTCCAAAGAAATAAAGGGAGTATGCCAGCATAGATTTTGTTCTTGGATTATTGAGGACACGGTGAGGGAATGATTTTATTTTTGTGGTGGTTGACATGTTTTCAAAGATGACATATTTTATTCCTTGCAAGAAGACTAGTGATAATGTTCATGTGGTAGAATTATATTTTAGAGAAGTGGTGAAACTACATGGTCTTCCCAAGAGTATAGTTTTAGATCAAGATACAAATTTTTTTGGGTATTTCTGGCATACATTGTGGAAGAAATTGAAGACAGAGTTGAAGTTTAGTTCATCACATCATCCATAGTTTGATGGATAGACATAAGTTGTTAATCATAGTTTGGGATACTTGTTGAGATGTTTTCTTGGAGACAAGACAAAGGGATGGAATCTAATTTTACCATAGGAAGAATTTTAATATAATAATTCTTTCAATAGGAGTACTAGTAAATCACCATTACAGATTGTGTATGGGAGTAGTCCCAGAAATGCTCATGAAATATGACAGCTGGATAAAGGAGAGATAAGTATTGTTGAAGTAGAAGAATTTGCCAAAAAATTGATGAACATCCATGAGGAGGTGAGGAATCATATCATTAAGATAAATACATAGTACAAGGCTAAGGAAGATGTGAAAAGGAGGTATAAGGAATTTTAGATTGGAGATGAAGTCATGGTTCATTTGAGAAAGGAATATTTTCCAGTAAGTACATATAATAAGCTAAAGATGAAAAAGTTTGGACTATGCAACATAGTGAAAAGGCATGCTTTTGGAAATGCTTATGAAGTGGATTTTCCTTCTAGATTGAATATTTCACTAGTATTTAATATTTTAGATTTGAAAGAGTATTATGAAGGAGGTGATGGAGATGAAGTTGTAGAAGCACAATGGAGTATTCCAGTAGCTAGTTTGGTTACAAAGGAGATTGAGGATATACTAGATAGTCATATTGGAAAAATTACAAGGAACATAACTTATGAGGAATAGCTATTCAAATGGAAAGGGAGGCCAATAGAGGATTTTTCATGGCTAGCAAGGGAGGAGGTTAACCATCTTAGTTTTCCTCTCAACACCTAAGACATGACGGAGTCACTTATCAAATTACCCTGGGTCTCTGATGTAGGAGCATCCTAGGTGTAAGAGAAATCTTGCATCACTATCAAGGACTACTAAAAATTATATAGAGATAGAGATTCTACACCAATTATACTAATGGCCCCTTGACTATATGATAGGTATCAAGGTTTGTGTCACACCCCAAAAATCTAATACAAAAAGGGTCACAACTAGAAGGACCAATGAGATACCTTTATATTAATCTAGCACACTACCCCAATAAGCACCATTCAAGGTGTATTGATGAATTTTTGAGGAATGTATTTGCACTAAGAGTTACATAATAGGTATTACATAAGGGGGTACCTATAGGAATATCATCTTTTAAAAATACCACATTCTAAGGGGAAACTCTTACTCCCTATCTTCATGCATAGCTTCCATTATCAAAAATATAAAGTTACTATTATGATAGTCAAAACCTAAAATATTACCATTAATGTATAATATTTGATCATTTTTCCACTAGAACTTCATAGTAGGGTAGCTATCCATACCCTTATGGTTCTCTTCCATTTTTATTTGTATCGATCTTAATTAAGAATATCGTGTCAATCCAAAGGAGTCAAAACTGAGTTCATGTAGGTACCTCTATTTTACTTAGGGGTATGTTATAATTGGGATAGTCTTAATTTTTAGTTTGTGGTGACTAATCAGAGAAGTACTATAGATACTTCATATTTCTTTGGGGTTCAGGGCATCACCCCAAAAAATATTTTCCACTCCTATTTTATCGTGCCTTATTTAGATAGGTATATTGTAACACTAAAGAAGAAATGTATTATATAAGATTTCTTAGGGTTAGGGATTGGGGAGAATATGATGTATAATGAGATAGGTTGTTCTTGCAGTGGTATTGTGTTATAAGGGTTTCTACCTATAATTATTGGATAATACGATAGGTTGAATGATTGTGTAGGTGGATGTAGCCTAGGTTTTGGGTGAACCACATTAAATCTATGTGTTATCTATGTTCTTATGGTTTATTTTTTCTTCTTTTGTTTCTAAATTTAACTATTTATTTGTATATTGTTTCGAATCCATCAAATTCCAACATTAATTTCACCCAATCCCTCTGAATCTTGGTATATGTTTTTTAAATTTCCTTTATGCGAAACATGATCATGGTCTGCTTAGATCTTATGGCTATTGAGGGTTATTACACATACTTTCTCATTCTCATTTAATGTAAGGATTATAGTTTCACACACTCTATGATAAATTCTTCTCTCAGATTGTGCTTCGATCCTCTAAAATTTCCAAAATTTAGTATTATTACTACCCATTGTAGAGTCTACAACTCACTCCTCATTTTGAGATGACAAGGTCTTCTTAAGGATCAATTCTCTTAGGAAATTATACTCTTTTCTTGCAATAAGATATATATACACTATATTATTATATCTTGTGATGTTACTGTAGAACCAGAATCAGTGTGCAAAGAACATTAACAAATAAAGTAAACATTCACAAACCAAAAACTAAATTCACATATATGCTTAGACAAAGAAAGCAAACAAGAAGTGCAAACCTCACAAGAGAAAACAATCCATGCTTTCTTGATTCTGTAGATGTGTCCTTTTGCTGTGGATGTATGCTCAAGATGCTCAAAAGTTGATTCAATGGAGATGGGTAATGGCAAATTGGTAGCTTTGTGAGCTCTCAATTTGGCATTATAAGGGTAATATTGATGGCTTTGGTTCTCAAAATAGCATGGTAACTTTAGCTCAAAGATTGTTCATGAAATGGCTTGGGATGGGATTCAATTTATAGGCTAAGGGGTAGAGGGATGGAGGGCTTAGATGCAAGGATGGATGAAGGCTTAATGAGGGCTAAGATGCACTCAAAGGGGAGCACATGGATTGTGCTTGTTTAGAACCAATGGGAAGGTGACACTTGTCACAAGGAGGATGAGTGTGAGAGGGTAGGGTTAAGGGTTGGTTAAGGGCATCATGAGTAGGGTTGAGTATGTAAGAGGGATGTAAGAGGAATGAGTGTGGAAGAGGGAAGAGTGCAGAAGATGGGTGTAAGAGTCATGAGTGGGCTTGTAAGAGTCTTTATCTTTTGTAAGAGCATTCATGACTTAGTGGTTGGGTTTTTTGAGGGGAGACTTTGGTTTGGATTAGGAAAGTCTTAAACTTGTTTAAGGAATGTGACAACATTAGGGGGTGGATTAGGCTTGGGTTTAGGATTAGATTAGGGATGTTAGAGATGTGCAAGTGGATGGCATTAATGAGGGTGGGTGAATTAGTGGCTAAGCTGGGTTAGTATGGGTGGATGGGGTGGATTAGGCTAAATGGAGGATTAGAGATAGGTTAGGGGTTTTTGAATTTTAGGATTTCATTTATCAAATAGATTTATTTAATAAATGGGGATTTTTGGAATTAGATAGAAGAATAGGGTTTAATTGATAAATAATAGATTATTTGATTTATCAACTAGGACTATAGATGATTAATTAAATTAATCAACTAGGGGATGACAAAGGATTAATTAAATAGAAATTTAATTAATAATGCCTTTTTAGATAACTAAATAGGATTACTAAAATAGTGTAATCAAATTTAGGTGTCTACAGTTACTACAAGGTCATTTCCTATCATTAATCATTTAAAACTAATCAGCCCTAATTTTTTTACGTAAGGGCATTAGAACTTTCACATGACTCACTCTTAGAGGCTACTAGCTAGAAAGGCAGGGTCATTGAGGTTCCACTTTTCTTAAGGTAACATTCAAATTATTCATTCATTCATGAACCCATTAACACCCAGTGTTGTGGAACCTAGCTCTAATACCAAAATGTCATGCCCAAAATTCCAAGCAAAATCAAAACAATTTTTTTTTTGAATTTGCATATTACAATTGAGTTAGCACAGAGATAGGTAATTTGAGTATATCTATTCCATAATTACCAAAAGAGTTGCATTCAATAGATAGCATGAGTGGTTATAAGTTTATATCATTTATTGAAGTGATATCTTAATTTGGTTATTTATCATAGTGTAACACTCTTATTAGAAATAGGTTGCTTTAACATCCTACCTAGGTCTTAGGTAACCCAGGATAATTAATTATGTTTTGAGCACCTTTAGGTTATAGTTGATAGATTATTGAATCTAGCTTGGTCACAAAGTTAGTTGATTTGTTTCACTCGATGCTCTAATGTTATATCAAAAATAGTTATAACGATGAATTCTATTTCATTTACTTAGGGTTCTATATAGGTTATGTATATACGGATGACATGCAAGTCTTAACTAACATAGGTTTATAGATTTCATTTCCTATCATGTGGATGGAATCCTTTCATAATATTGATATATTTCAGTCTCTAACCCTACATAATGGGTTTTTCAACTTACTTAACTATTTTGGGCCACACATCATTTGATCTAATTTGTAACATTAATCACATTAAGTTTTTTTTGTTATATTACCCTTGTTACAAAATTCTAGGATAGTTCCCTAGAGAACCACTATGTACTTACGGGTTACACTACCCATAACTTGTTAGAACATTAATCTCTTACTTTTAAATTAATCGTGACATTAAATTCATCTTCTATCATAGCCCTATATCAACTATCAAATTATCTATACTACCCTAACCTACACCGCCTTCTATCCATAATGTAGGAACTTACTAACCAAGCGAACCATACTTAAATATTCATGATGCTTTATTAAATTGTATAAATAATGTAAGATTTGATAACCATACCCTATCATTACTCAAACATAGGAAGCACAACTATCAAATTATCTTCATTAGCATGTTTATTGACCCTTATTTACATATAACTAAATAATACTTTATTGATACACTTACAATTCAATATTGACTTATATCCTAACAATTTTAATAACCTACTTATACCTTCTATTGATTCATAACACTTATTATCTAGTTATTATTCCCTTGAAACAATTATAAAATTTGCATTACAGATAACATTTAATGACATAGTAATCCAACCTCAACACCTACACTAATTTGATATGTTCACTATAATAGATAATCAATCTTATATAATAATGCTTATCTATTGATATCACTTAATTAACTAGATATTCTAATATAATTATGTAACTACTCTCTAAAACTAAATTTGAACTATTTTAATTATCTTAAACCACCATTTAACCTCATATTTTTATTTAATACCTAACACACTAATCAACTTACTTAATATCAACCAACTAACTTCATTAATCTTTCTAACACTAACTCATATCTACTAACTAAGGTTATGTACTAATTTCTAGACTAACATTTTCTAACCCCACCTAGCTAACTTATCTACTACAATACACTCATCCACATGGATTAAAATTCCACTAACCTCCCTTAACCCTTCCTTAGCCACCCCTCTTCCTAATACAATGTCCTTGTGTGGTAGTTATAACAATGCTAGTTCTTAGCCCATTCACCTCCCCAAACACTACACTCGAGTGCTACTATTGTACTTCCTAAGCCCTCATGTCCTTCCTACATACATGGATGATCAAGAGGCCTATTAAGGGCTTGGGCCAGTAACAATTCTAAGGGGTAGGGAGGAAACTGAGGAGGCATCATGATAGTCCCAATAGCCAACCCTAGCTCATGTTCCTAGAACAGGGGGGAAGGTGATGTGTTGGGGAGTAGTCTCGACCAAAAGGGCCACTCATGAACTTTTTGTTTTTAATTGTTAAGTAGATACTCATATATTATTATTTTCACTTGGGCCCCTTTTTCATAGCTTTAAGGTAATAGCACATGCAGTGGTCACACAAGTTTCATGATATCATAGTATTATTATTATTATTATTTTTATTATTATTATTGATGATTGTGACCTAGTCATGAATCCTTTTGGGGTAGATTCCTAATACCCCTTTTTTACTAGTATTATTTAATTAAATTTTAATTTAGATGATGCTAAAGCATATTCCTTCAAAATATATTCTATTGACTATATTAGATAGGGGTTTTTTTTTTCCCCATACTAATTCTAGAGAGTTAGTAAGCATGTACAGGCTTACTTTCTCATGGTAATCTATGGACTTGTGATTTATTTGATTTCTCTCCACTACTTATCTAAGAGCTCATGAATATTGGTTTGGGGTTTGATATTCCAATGTATATTTTCAAGGATTATGAACCTACCCAAAATCACCTAAACAATACATTTAACACATGGAATGTATTTGATAACAAGGTCAAAATGAAACTAGTAGATTAATTCTTCCTCATCAAACTTGAAATGAGATTACTTATTGGACCAATGCATGATAAATTTTTCTTTATGTGAATAATATTTTCTAACATACTTAATTATTCAAATTGTGAATTCCAAACTAGATCAAATCCTACATTTACATATTCTTCTTGAATAAGAAGCAACAAATTTCTTATGGAAAGAAATCTCTTATGTATTCAACCTTAACTATCTTCCATTTTGTTACAATGAATCTTATAACACAAATGCATACTCTACTATCCAAATTTCTTCATTTCCTTCATGGTTCCATTCTTTACAACAATAAATGAAGCTTTCATTTTTACAATTCAAGACAAAAATGACCAAAAATAGAAGGGTCTAACTCTTACAATGCAATGTACAATAACATGGAGAAGGGTTTCATGCCTTCAAATATTACAAGGTTACACATATCTTCCTTGCTACTATGAGTTCATTCATGAAAACCACATGAATGAGGTGGAGAGAGATTCTCCGTTACATGTACAATGCAAAAAGACAAGGTTTTCTCCTTCAAGCAACATCTACAAGATGAGCATTCCAAGATTGTTTCCATTGATTATATGAGCTCAAAAATTTGTAAGTGCATCACAAATAAAACAAAAAGAACCATGGGTACTCTCCACCCAACCATAGGCCTCTAAAGAGACCACCCCCAAGCTAGGGGAACAAGGCTCAAACTAGGTTTCATTCCAATCTTACAATACATATACATCACATTACAACACTTGAATGCTACCATCCCAAGGTTATTTCACAATGGTTCACAAATGGAACCTTGAACATAGGGTGAAGGTGTGCTTTCAAATAGGAGACTTTCCATATCAACCATATCTAAAATAAAAAAAATTCATGGCCTTTCACGGCCTTCACGAATTAGAAATTTTCATGCCCTTTGAGGGCTTTCAAAAAATCCTCCAAAACATACTATCATCAGCTATAGCTTCCTTGAAGCCCATACTCTATAAAATTTCTTTCTAAAACATCTTTCCTTATCACCTCCAAAGAAAGATATGAATGAATATGACATACAATGGAGCCCATACTCCAAGGTTCTCAACTATATTTAAAGCCCAACTAATCCCTTCCTATGGACTTCTCTTCCCTTCCCAAAGGGTGATTGAAGCCCTCACACCCATAACAACACTCATGCACCAAATCATGAAGAAATCAAAAGTAAGAGAACAATTAAAAATCCAAGCTTCATTCTCATCACAACACAACACAAGATGATAGTACACATTTTCCTTATAATGGTATTCTCATGACCTACATTCTAATGAATGTAGTACCAAGACTTAACTTCAAAATGGAAGAAATTAACTACATGCTTTGCAAAATGGAAATGAAAGTTGGTAGAAGAGCTCCCTCCAAGCTTCCAAAACCTAAGTGTCTCTAAAATTAGAGAGTGGGTAGACACCCCCTAGTTTGATCCCAAGTCCTCTAAAAAGGATCCCCAATCCCTCATTATCTAAAATAGTCATAACCTAAGCTTCCTTTACTTACACCAATGTCTCTTTCTCAAAAAAAATGTAGCCTTGAACAACTAAAAGGGTTGTGGAATGAGTCATGTGACACTCCTAATTTCGAATTTCTTTGAAAGTGACTTTTTTGGAGGGTTCCCAAAGTCATCTAGGCCTACTAAATGTTAAATTTAGTCCCCCAACCCATACTACTATCATGTGGGCACTTAATTTTTTCCATCGTAACCCTCTAGGACCACATTTTGGTCCCCAAAAGTTAATGGAACATTGGAATTCGAACTTCACATGGATAGAAAATTATCCTAAAATCTTCTAATGTGAGGTCAACTTGGGTACTATGTTGGGGTTAGGTTACTCCACCCAAAACCCTAAATGCCAAGTCATCTCTATGTGGACAACACAAGTGTCAAGTGACACAAAAACAACACATTTCATTTAGAGTGACTTGTATCCAATAATACATGAATTCAACTATTTCACACATGCCATTCACATTAAAAAATAAAACACATTACAATGAGGTTTTAATCTTTTCCACTAATTCAACCTTAGCTATGTCATATTCATATGGGCTTGAGCCTTGGTTCCCCATTAAATCCCATGGTTGAATTCCTACACAATAAATGTGAGCATTAGTCTCAATAAGATCTTAGGTTTACTATTGATAAGGAAAATGTTAATCATGACACACTTAGATCTTGAACCCTCTTACTAACGTTCTATCATAAGATGTAAGCTAATAGTCTATAACTCACATTCTACACACAAGAAACAAAGACATGACATCTCACCTCCTTACACTTCTTAGTTCTGACCATATTCATGTTATTTACAATGTGTAATAGGGTATTGGGGAAGGGCCTTACATATATCCAAAACCCTATCACTTACTGAAAGAAATTACTTAGTTATTTGAACCAAAAGCAATCAATGAGAGACATATAATTTATCTAAATTGCATTAAACTAAAAGAACATTGTTCACTTCAATGCCAAGATCACATGATATACAAGAAAGGAGACTAAACTTAGATATACAAATATACAAAATTTCCTTTTGTATTAATTTCCTCTTTAAAAAAATAATACTGATAGAGACTCATAATATAATTCAGAACTTGACAGCTTGATCATTTGTATCAATTATATCTTCACGTTTACAAGACTACATACATTCATACAATCAAAAAAACTAAATGGACTATAAATGACATTAAACATAAGTCATAAATGCATAAGATTTCAAATTCTATGAAATCCCTATTAGCATAATTCAAATTAAATTTCCTTTCCTAATCGATTCAAATAAACAATTCAAGATGTTAGCATATCAAATCTGCATATCATAACCCACCATAATCAATTTAACATCCATTTGCATATTATAAATCATCATAATCAATTAAAAATTTGTCTACATATCAATTAAATCATAAATCATCATTATCAAATTAACATTTATCTGCATATCACATTAAATCATAAACCGTCATGATCGAATTGCATTCATTTGTATATCACATTAAATAATAAATCATCATTATCAAATTAACATTTGTTTGCATATTACCTTAGATCATGAACCATCATAATCATTTATCTGCATATCACATTAAATCATAAATCATCATAATCATCATATCATAATCTAATTCTATCATGTCATAAAGTTGCATCCATATGTTTTTAATCATTCCATCCACAAAATTAGGCTCATAGTACATATCGTAGGTGCAAAACACTACTGTAAATGTCAAAATCAATAGGTAAAATAAGCCATTGTCCTTCTAAGTCTTGAATAATGTCAAAATATCCAAAACCTAAATATCAAAATGCAAGTTTCATACCCCCACTTAGACATTATAGTTTCACATTAGAAGCAGTTCTGAAATTTAGCAATAAAAAAGGGTTAGAACATGAATGAAAATGTTAATTATATCATTTTGGGTCTTAAGGTGTAGACATAAATGCAAATCATCAAAATATCATAACCCTGTAGTCTTGAAAGTATATAAAAACATCAAATAAGAAGTGTCATAATGCAAATATGTTATCTAAACTATGACAGATTGGGTGAGGACTCACATCCTCCCCCACTTGGCATGAACCTCCTCCTAGAGTTCATCAAAAAGGTGTGGGTATTGTGCCCTCCTATGTGTTATGTAGTCCCTTAAAGTTGTCACCTCATCAAATAAGTCCCACTGAACCTAGTTCAATTCCCTAATTCATGGCTCAAATGAGGATGGTCTTCAATGTTAACTGTCAATCTATCTCCACTTGTGGCCTCAGCAGAGGTAGCCTAGTGCTTTGTTAGGTTGTTATCAACTACTACAACTACTTTGTGGCACCTATCTAAATTCTTCACTATGACCCTACACTGGTCACTTGTTGTTGAGCCTTGTGGGCACTCTCTTACTATATGACCCATACCACCACAAGTATAACACGGCCCACAAAACAAAATTTGAATTTCCTATGGTCTAGACTATCGATAACCTCCAATCCTTGTGAATTCCTTGAACTTTCCCTAAAGTATTGTTGAACCCTAATTGGATGAGCATAGGGAACTTGTGTCCTCCTAACTTGCCTACGACCTTGTGACTATCTTTGTTTAGGCTCAAAGTCCTAGTAACCTTGTTGTGCTGGCTATAATGCTATGGATGGAAACCTTTGTCCTATTATCATAATAAGGTTTTGGATGAAATTAAGGAGGTCTTGGTTAAGACTTTGAGGTTGCTATTTTCATAGAGGTTTGAACCCTTGTCCAAATTTTTTACCTAAGGACAACCTTGTGAAACATGGAAACAACCTCCAAGCTATGGGACTTGAACTATGAGGTTGAGTCTCTGAAGAAGGTTGGCTTCCTTTCCTATCAGGGTGCACCTAACTACTCTTGGAGAGGAAAAGGGAGAAGGAATTCATGAAAGCAAATCTACCTACTCTAACCTAAGGGGGTGATGCACCAAAATAGAGTGGTCAAACTAATCTCTACCCATACATGCACTATTGAACCATCATGACACCAAAGTATATATACATTCAGACTTGTTTTAATCTAACAATCACATGTAGATTAGAAAACCCAAAAATGAATGACACAAGGAAAGAGAAGATTCACTTATATATCATTCATAGGCCAAAAGAGATATAGTCATGTAGATTGCAGATCTCTACAAAACACCAATGAGAGGCAAATAGTTCTTGCACTTTACATCAATGGATGAAGGAGATAAGGTAGGATGTCATATAGTTCAAAGACAAAGGGAATTTACACATGAAATTATAGAGCAATATCAAAGAAGTCAGAGAAGAGTTGACCTTTTCAAAATTTACAAAAATTTCCTTTATAGTTTAGGCATAACTGAGATTTTTTCCAACTGGCATTACTCTACAACTACTACCATTAATCCCTTCAAAGAATAATCATGGAGATCTGAAGAAAAACTAATCTGAGTATAGATCCAGATGCAATGATATCTGATCTCATTGGAACAGGGCCCTAAGAAGATAGAAATGATGCCATTAAATATTTCTGACCAGGTAGATGGATTAGATCATAGATGGTGGAGTGTTTCCCATGTTCACTAAGTTAAGCATTCATACAAGAGTGGTTGGCATTGATCACAAGGATTAGATCATGTAGAAAACCTTGATTTCCCCTATTTCTAGCTCGTGAATTAGTAAGGTCAAATAATCAACTAAATTTTGGCACTAGGATGAGCCACATGGACCAATGATCTTCTTTTGTTTTTCCACCCCACAAATTCTCCCATGGTTGACGAACACCTTCTCAACTAACTGTGCCACCTCCTCAAACCCTGACCATAATGTAACTATTAACCATCAACCTTAACCATGCTACCTAGTTGCAACATATCTCCTTGAGCCCATGAGGACATGTGGTGTTTAGGCACTTCCTTGTAATGTTTAACTCCCTCATACTTCCATATTGTAGGCAAGTGCTAATCGTTGATCTATACAAGATCAACAATCAAGAAAGACTCTCGATTTACTAGGCCCATCCATGAAAACTTGGGCCCATGAAACACTTGGCATCTAACCTGGCAACCAACTGGCACCACCCTGGCATCACCCTAAAACATATGTAATTAGCCTAGTTCCACAAGGACACATGGCAACAAGGTGCTTTCCCACATAGCTTAAGGTCCTTGCACCTTCATACTGTGGGGAAGCACCAGCCCTTGATTTTGTTTGAATTTTTAGTGATCAAGGCACTGTAGAACTACATACCTAGTCAGTTGGATGGGCCAATGAGATGCCCTCATTGTACTCTGACTCATCTAACAACTGCCATGGCAGATGAGCTATTAATACCTTCTGAGAAAAGTGGGCCCATGATGTCACACAATGCCACATGTCGCAAGGGTGCATACCCACATTGTTTAATTTCTTCATAATTCCATATTGCAAGCATGCGCTAGTCATTGATCCTTGAAGATCTAATGGTAGAAGGTACAACCAAGAACATGTGAGGTCACAAGATAGGTGTCATGAAGGGGCATGCCCACATTCCTTAATCTTCTTGCAACTTTATCTTGCAAGCATGCACCAACTGTTGATCTCGAGAGATTTAACGATGCTCATAACACATGTATTTTGAATCTCTATGAACATCCACCATGATGTCACCCAGACATGCATCACCAAAGTACTTCCCTTCACTGTCAAAAATTTTGAGAAAGCTCAGAATGTGGGAAAGTAGGCACCAATTGAAATGTCATCTCAGCCAACCACCTTGTCTTTGGTGGATCCAAAGGAGATGGACCCACCTGCCATGCATCACAAAGGGGCTTCCTTACATTATGTAAAGGTAGTGCATTTGGAAAATGCGGGAAAGTGCCTACCATGGATCTGGGAAAGATCTTATGAGTGAAAATTTGTAGGACTACAGAAATATTAAGGTGCATGGTCACTTAGGAAATAAAATATAACCTAAGGCTCTAAACAATTTTTTTCATATTTCCTAGGCATTTAAATAATATAGAAGATGGGAAGTAGCCATTGGGTGGGCTTGCATTCAAAGTTCAAATTTTTGTGGGAGGCAAAATGGGTAACATCTTTGGTGACTCAAAGGGGACACAAGCCAGCTATACATAAGATCAATGGCTTGAAACATCTATTGGGCTATAGAGTCATGAAAGATGCAGATCAGTTCACTGTAAAACCCTAACCCTACCTTTGTAGTAGAAAAACACTAAAAAATCCCTATCTCTACAACTCTGCAACTTGGCAAAACACATGTGCTCATACACTTCTTGGAAAGTAGGAAACCAATAGAAAGAAAACTACTCTAATATGTATAGGAAAACTCAAGCCCTATCAGAAACATAGTTTGAGATAGATCCCATTGACTGGGATAGGCAAGATTTCACCATCAGGCTTGCTTAGCTGAAAAGCATTGGCCTGCTTGCAACTGACAATCAGATAGGGACCAATCCATAGTGCATCAAATTTCAAGTGTCTCCCTGGTTTTTCCCTATCTGCATCCCATTTCAGAACTAAATCACCCTCCTTGAAGGTTTTGACCCTAGCCTTCTTGTCAAAGATCCTTTTCACCTGTTGTTGATGTGTCTCTAGGGTCTACATGGCCTGACCTCTTTTCTCTTCCAACTCCATCAGCTAACTCTAGGGAAGGAAATTCTAATGAAATTGGAAGCCTTGCTTCTCTACCATATACCAACATAAATGGTGAATTCCCTATTGACCTCTTAGGTGTTATTCTGTCAGCCCACAGTGCAGTCCTCCACTTTTGATGACAACACCTCTAGTTATCCTCTATAGTTCTTTTCATAATCCTAATCAAGTTTTTGTTGGAGAACTTAGCCAAACCATTGCCCTGGGGATAATAGTTTGAGGAGGTGCTTAAGTAGATATTATGGTCAACTGCCCATGCACAAATCTGAGCTCCCACAAAAGATTTTGCATTATCCAAAATAATGGTTGAAGGGGCACCAAACCTGGTCATAATTCCATCAAGGAACTCAACAACTAAATATTTTGTGGCATCCTTTAATGCAATTACCTCTATCCATCTGGTAAAGTAATCTATAGCAGCTAAAATCCATTTGTCACCAGAACTAGAAGGAGGATTAATAGGGCCTATGAAATCCAATCTCCATTGAGCAAAAGGATGGCCTACCTGAATGGGATGAAGAGGAAGAGCTACAAGCTTTTTCTTGCTAGAGAAGAAAGAACATTTTTCACATTTCCTCACATACCTATGACAGTCATGGAACAGGAATGGATAGTAGTAACTAGCCCTCATGACCTTCATTGCAGTTGTCCTTGCTAAGAAGTAACCACCATTAGGACCATCATGAAGCTCTCTAATCATTCTTTCAGCTTGGTCTATGTCAATGTATCTTAATAGGGCTCCATTAAAATCTTTTCTAAAAAGGATACCATCAACTATAACATAAGGAATTCATAGTAATCTATACTATCTCCTTTTAGTTCTATCTAACCCTTGAGGATATCCATTTCCTAATAAGAAATTCCTCATATCATCCATCCAACTCCTTGGGTCATCATTTCTTGCTTCTTGTTGCTCTGTTAGTATCATAATAGCTTCTTCATTTGATTTCTAAGATGATAACATATGTTTACACAATCCTTTCCCACTTACCAGCTTGGTAATCTGGATGTAAACATCATATTCCATCACTTTTGTAATCCAACCAGCCCTCTTCTCACTAATTTCTTTTCTCAAAAGGAAATCTTTTACACTAGCATGGGGTACTAACAGATGGATTTTGTTATGAGATAGGAGGTGTCTAAATTTCTTTAAAGCTCTGATGACTACAAGGGCTTTCTTTTCTACATAGTTGTATTTTTCTTCATACTCTTTAAGCCCTTCACTAAAGAAGGCTATGTGTTGCTCTTCATCTTTATCATTTGTTTAAGTTGAGATAGTAGAAATACTTGACTCACCACCTAGGGTATAAAGGATGAAATCCTTTTCAAAGTTTGGATTAATGAGAGTAGGGACTAGGGTTATGGCTACCTTGATCTTTTCAAAACTTTTCTTCCCTTCCTTGGTCCATGCAAAAACCATACTTTTCTTGAGCATAGTCATGAGGGGTTTTACCATGGTAGCAAGATTAGGGATAAATCTTCTTAAAAAATTTATCCTACCAAGGAAACTTTGCAACCCTTTCTTATGTTTAGGAAGGGGGAGAGCAAGTATTTCTTTTGTTCTTTCTAGATCAATGGTTAAAGCATCCTCAGATACAATGTGTCCTAATAATTTTCCTTGGTTAGTAGAAAAGACACACTTTCTCGGGTTAAGGGATACCCCAAACTCTCTGCACCTTGCAAACACCTTTCTTAAATGATCAAAATGATCTTCGACATTCTTTGAATGCACTGTGATATCATCAAGGTAAACTAATACAAACTTTTCAATCATACTTTTAAAGGCCATCTCCATTGCCTTTTGAAATGTAGCACCTACATTGGTTAGCCCAAATGGCATCTTACAATAAGCATCTGTACCCCATTTTGTGGTAGATGTAGTCTTGTACCTATTAGACTCTTTGACCAGTACTTGATTGTAGCCAGAAAATCCATCAAGAAATGAAAACCTCTTTGAACTACTGACCTTGGAAAAAATATGTTCCATGGAAGGGAGAGGATGGTGATCTTTAAGGGAAGCATGGTTAAGGTCCCTAAAGTCAACACACAATCTAATTTCTCCATTCTTCTCCCTGACAAGGACAAGGTTTGCTACCCATGATGAGTGCTTGATGGGGAAAATTATATTGGCCTCAATCAATTTGGATAGCTCTTTTCTCATTAATGGCTCAATCTTAGGATTCACTAGCCTCTATTTATATCTTACTGGTTTGACATTATCAATTAAATCTATGGTATGCTGAAACAACCTTGGTTCAAAACCCTTTAAATCATCATATGTCCAAGAAAATATATCATTAAACTCTTGACATAGACGAATAAAACTTTTTTGCTCAGTCTCAAAACATACCTTCCCCATGTTTAAAGATTTTCCATCAAGAACCATAACTAGGATGTGATCATCTTGGTCAGCAACTAAGTTCATGACTCTACCTCTTACTTGGTCATCAAGATTAAAAACACTCTCTAAGGTGATGAGACCCTTAGGCAATTTGTTGGAACTAAGATTAATGATTTGATCACCATACTGATCCTACAGTCTTGACTGGTTTTTGTCTAAAAATTCTACTTCATTCTGCAAGAAGCTTACAATTTGTTCATCAGATTCAAACACTTGCCAATGAACATTGTTGTCAGGGATGGCAGGCCTTACTACCATCCTAATTTTTTGCTTCTTCTTCTCCTCAAAATTCCCTGGCACATCATAAAATGCACCTATTGCTGCAAGTATATCAGCATGTCTATTTTCTTTTCTAGGGATGCTTTGAATATTGAATGCATTGAAACTTTTGAGCAAATCCCATACCCTATGTTTATAAGACTTGAGAAAACCATTCTTGGTGATATTCTAATTTCTCACTTGATTAACCACCAACTCACTATCTCCATATACACTTAAGTCTTGAATTCCTCTTCTTTGAGCAAGTAGGAGGCCCTAAATCAAAGATTCATACTCAGCCACATTATTAGTGCAACTGAATTAGAGTCTAAAGGATAAGTAGCATCTTACTTGTGCAGGAGAAACCAACATCACGCCAGCCCCTGATCCACTTTTATTCCTTGATCCATCAAAGTACATACTCCATATCCCACTCATATCTTCTTTATTCTCCACAAGATTAGGAACTAGAACATCTTTCTCCAATATACAATATGTACTAAGGCCCATTTCAAGGGTTTCTAACATAGGATCAAATTGATATGCATTAGCCCATTCATCTAAGAGAAAATTAGGTATCTCTACTAGGGAAGTAGTAGGATCATTCACTATGTCATTCTCATCCACTTCTAGGATAGTGCAATTCATGTTGATGAGATTAGGGGTGTAGGGTTTAGTATGATGGAGGGATAGAGGCTCTGCTCTAATTGAAGATTCGGCCCCATATCTTGTCCTAAAAAACATATATGACCAATTAGAAGATATGTAACCACCTATTTGGGCAGTGAAATCTCTTGACAGACAGATGGCAAAATGTGGCTTAACTTCAAGAATGGATATATCTTGAGTTATAGTACAACCAGGGCATGCATGGAGGGCCATTTCCACATTCCTAAGGATCCTTATAGACTTGACAGTACTACCATCCAACTGTAATGCGTCCCTAACAATAAGTTCATATTTCATTTCCAAAGCATCATCAACACACCTACGCATCACTAATTTACTAGCCCCTAAATCAATCATGCAATTGTGGACTAGTTTATCCCCTATAATTAGAGAAACATAGAATGGAGGAGGTCTAACTTTTTACTTTTTTTTTCCCTATCTGATGGTTGCACTAGACTTGTGGCACTTTCCATGATAGGTGTTTGATCTTTTGGTTCAATACTCTCCAACTCTTGCTGCAACAACCTCTTTTGCATGGGTATAGTAGCAACAACATCCCACATGGAAATATACACATTTGTCTTCTTCATTTGTTCTACCACACTGAATGGAGTATAGGGCACTTTGGTAGAAGCCTTGGGAGTTGTCCTTGTAGGAGGTTGAGATGGAACAACTGGAGGATCACTCACATCCTTTCAGCCATCATTTTTCCTTTGCTACTGAAAAACATTTGATTGATTATCTACTGCTGATTGCTCATGAGGTGTTGCATTTGAATTTGAGACTTGATTAGGAGGAGGAGGGGTAGCATCTTCAATATCTCTTCTTTTTCTCCTAGTACTATGAGCAATGGAATCCTAGTTTACATTACAATGTTCCTCCACATGATGATTCATAAAGGAACAATCACCTTGCCCCTTCTCATATGAGGCCTCTTTAAATTAGTCCTCCTTGTATGATTGTCTTATTGTAGGTTCTTGGATGGTCAAAGACAAATAAGATTCAGCCTTTTGACACATGCAATGAGCATAGGAGTAGTTACAAGAAGGAAAAAAATCATGATCCTGGGCCATGTTGTTTGGAGGGACTATGGCCCTACTTTGACTCACATTTGAGGTTGAAGCATGACTATTCTACCTATTCTAATCAAAAGAATTGTTCCCAAAATTATAATTTGGATGCCTACCACTATTCATAGTTTGATGTTGCAATTGATGAGGCTTACTACCTTGATCTTGATGTCTTTCTAAAGTCACCACCTTATTGCTCACTTTTTGTATCACAAGGAAGCTATCCTCCAGTTTCTTCTCTTGGCCTTGCAATCTTTTATCTACGTTCAACATCATAGATTGCATCATCTCCTTGATTTCATCTATTCCATTTGAAGATGTGGAAGCTTGAGGGACTAGAGCAAGGGATTTTGATGTGGGAGTTGTGGGAAGAGGAGCCATTATCAGTTGGTGGTTTGGAACATCAGGAAAGAAAGGCATGGGAGGCCTTAGAGCTAGCTTGCCTCCTTGTATTAGAGCTAGTAATGCAAGAAGGCATTACTAGGGGCAGGTTTTACTGAAGTAGGTATTCTATCCCATGTCTTTTGAAACCTATAGTTAAAATCAGTCATACATTCATGGGGGGCTCTTTTTATAGTAGTTAATTGCTCTAAAAGTGACAAATGCTCACTTTTATCCTCAAAGTGTTTGTATAATCCTGCTCCTAATCCATCCCAATCTGTTATAGAACCATGAGCCAAACCTCTATACCACTATAGTGTTTTTCCTTTCAAAGATGAGGCTAGAGCCTAACTACAACATTGTCTTCTATAATACCATGGATATTGCAGACATTTGCAACTTCTTGAACGTGTTCTGAAGGAGAGATAGAAGTTTCGCCAGTAAACTTTGGTATACTTTTGAGTGTAGCTATTGGTATGTCATGTCTTTGAGCCAATAAAAGGGGACTTCCACCATTAAAGGTGGCAAAAGTATGGGCTCTAGGCTGTGCCATATAGACTAGTGATCTATTGATATGTGCTGATGGTAATCTGGTCTAAGATCTAACAATAGGAGTAGAGATAGATCTTGTAGGGGTATTTGTTACTATTGCACTCCTAATTGGTGATAAAGATACTCTAGTCTTCCTTCTTCTAGGATTTGAAAATGAAATTTCTTGGTACTAAAATTTCCCTCTAGAAGATGCCCTTGTTTCAACTTTGGACATGAATTACTACACTTTGGTCTAGAACTAGATGTATTTGAAGCTTAGAGTCACCAAGTACTTGAAGAATGGACCTCTTGAAGGCTTGAACACTGAAGCAAGTATTATTTCTTCAGTATTAATCTTGAAATCTTCTTTTTGACACTAGTAGACTTGAAATTTTCTGATTTTTTGTCCCACCGAGTGTGCCAAAAACTGTTGTCATAGAGGTTTTCACCCTTGTCCAAAGTTTTTACCTAAGGACAACCTTGTGAAACATGGAAACAACCTCCAAGCTATGGGACTTGAACTATGAGGTTGAGTCTCCAAAGAAGGCTGGCTTCCCTTCCTATTAGGGTGCACCTAACTACTCTTAGAGAGGAAAAGGGAGAAGGAATGCATGAAAGAAAATCTACCTACTCTAACCTAAGGGGGCGATGCATTAAAATAGAGCATTCAAACTAATCTCTACCCATACATGCACTATTGAACCATCATGACACCAAAGTATATACACATTCAAACTTGTTTTAATCTAACAATCACATTCAAATCAGAAAACCCAAAAATGAATGACACAAGGAAAGAGAAGATTCACTTATATATCATTCACAGGCCCAAAGAGATATAGTCATGTAGATTGTAGATCTCTACAAAACACCAATGAAAGGAAAATAGTTCTTTCACTTTACATCAATGGTTGAAGGAGATAAGGTAGGATGTCATTTAGTTTAGAAGCAAAGGGAATTTACACATGAAATTGCAGAGCAATATCAGAGAAGTCAGAGAAGAGTCGACCTTTTCAAAATTTACAAAAAATGCCTTTATAGTTCAGGCATAACTGAGATTTTTTCCAACTGACATTACTCTACAACCACTTCCATTAAGCCCTTTAGAGAATAATCATGGAGATCTAAAGAAAATTTCATCTGAGTACAAATCCAGATGCAATGATATCTAATCTCATTGGAACAGGGCCCTAAGAAGATAGAAATGACACAATTAAATAGTTCTGACTAGGTAGATGGATCAGATTAGAGATGGTGGAGTGTTTTCCTACATTCGTTGAGTTTAGCATTCATACAAGAGTGGTTGAAATTGATCACAAGGATCAGATCGCGTAGCAAACCTTAATTTTCCCTGTTTCTAGCTCATGAATCAGCAAGGTCAAATAGTCAATTGAATTCTGGCACCAAAATGAGACATGTGGACCAATGATCTTCTTTTTTTTTTCCACCCCACAAAGTCTCCTGCGGTTGACCAACACCTTCTCAACTAATTGTGCCACCTCCACAAACCCTGACCATGATGTAACTACTAGCTGTCAACCTTAACCACACTACCTAGCTACAACATATCTCCTCAGGCTTGTGAGGACACGTGGCATTTAGGCACTTCCTTGCAATGTTTAACTCCCTCGTGCTTCTATATTGCAGGCAAGCGTTGATTGTCAATCTATATGAAATCAATGATCGGGAAAGACTCTCCATTTACTATGCCCATCCATGAAAACCTGGGCCCACAAAACACTTGGCATCTAACCTAGCGACCAATAGGTGCCATTCTAGAATCACCTTGTAGCATATATAACTAGCCTAGTCCCACAAGGAAATGTGGAAATAAGGCACTTGCCCACATTGTTTAAGGTCCTTGCATCTTCATATTGTGGGGAAATGCTAGCCCTTGATTTCATTTGAATCTGTGGTGATCAAGGCACTACAAAACTACATACCTAGTCAGTTGGATGGGCCAATGAGATGCCCTCATTGTACTCTGACTCATCTAACAACTACCATGAGAGATGAGCTATTATTACCTTATGAGAAAAGTGGGCCCATGAAATCACATCGTGCTACGTGTCACAAGGGTGCATACCCACATTGTTTAACTTCTTCGTACTTCCATATTGCAAGCATGCACCAGCCATTGATCCTTGAAGATCTGATGGTGGATAGTACAACTAGGAACATGTGAGGTTGTGGGACAGGTGTCACGAAGGGGCATGCCCACATTCCTTAATCTTCTTGCAACTTTATCTTTTGGGCATGCACCAATCATTGATCTTAGGAGATCTGATGGTGCTTGTAACATGTGCATTTTTAATCTCTATGAACACCCACCATGATGTCACCAGGACACGCATCACCAAAGTGCTTCCTTGCACTGTCAGAAAGTCTAACAAAGCTTAGAATGTGGGAAAGTTGGCACCAATTGAAATGCCAGCTCAGCTAGCCACCTTATCTATGGTGGCTCCAAAGTAGATGGACCCACCTATGACATGTTGCAAAGGGGCTTCCCCACATTACATAAAGGTCGTGCATTTGGAAAATGCAGGAAAGCACCTACCGTGGATCTAGGCAAGATCTGACGGTGCGAAAAGTTGCAGGACTATAGAAATATTAAAGTGTGCAGTCACTTAGGAAATAAAATATAACCTAAGGCTCTAAACATTTTTTTTTCTATATTTCCTAGGCATTTAAATAATATAGAAGATGGGAAGTAGCCGTTGGGTGGGCTTGCATTCAAAGTTCAAATTTTGGCAGGAGGCAAAATGGGTAACAGTTGCTTTGGTAAAGTTGTTTGAATCTCTTGCTCTTCCTTAGTTTGTGCTACACATGTAGCTCTAGGGCCTCTAGCCCTTCATCGACCATTACTAGTAGTGGTAGGCATCCTACACGAGTTGTAGTTTTAGTGATTAAGCGTAATGGGTTAGGCTCTAGTTTTGTAACCTCACTCTACTACCAGAATGCCATGCCCAAAATTCTCCAAAGCCAAACACAACCATTTTTAAAAAATAAATATAATGAAACAATACATTGATATGATGAATTGAATTGACATTACATTGAATATAGAGTGCTACATTAAAGTAGTTCAAGACACCTAGTCAAGTTTGATGACATGCTTACACCCACTAAGCCAAATAATCCCTAGATGCTATCAATAACTAAATTTTGGGTCAAGATGTCTATTGAATGAGTTAGGATTACATAGGTATGTTGTCAAATGATAGATGCATTCAAGATGGTGGAAAGCTTATGTGTGAAGTCACTCCTCAAAGCTTGTTTTTGTTAAAAATTGAGGTAATACATACCTATTAAATTCCATAATGTAGTATGTCCATATCACAAGTTTACAACAACCATTAATTCCCTTGGTAAATAAATTGAAGTATATGTACATTGTCATTAGGATGTCATTGCCCAATTTATGTGAAAAAAGACATGCATAAACTATGTTTGTGCTTAATATATATGTAGGATGTGTTGTATATCATACTATAACATTAAGATGTTTTCTAAACAATTCTATTGGTCACCATCCTCTATATTTACCATTGATGGATACTCTAGATGTATTCAGTATCAAGCGACATATAGTAAATTTTATAAATTTAATAACTAATCATTATTAGGGTTGGTAAGAGACCTTTAGATACATCCTTCGAGACATGTGTTTTTCTAGAGTTATAGGAGGAATCATTTATATAAGGTTTTTCTATAGAAATATACATATTAGATGCATGATTAGTTCAACATTTGTAATATATCATTAGTCAAATATATGTATTTAAAAATTATATAATCCTAATCCCTATCCACTAAAATTTCTTTCCAATTTATTAAACGTCATCCATGCATAGGATTGAGTTCAATAAAAATTTATATGGAAAATCAATTAAACAAATTCTTATGTATATATATATATATATATATATATATATATATATATATATATATATATATATATATATATATATATATATATATATATATATATATATATTATTGATCACCTCTATTATTTAATCTTTCATATTGCAGGAAAACACTAGTCAATATATATATTGATATAGTTACTTTAAATTTTCTTATGAGTCCTTTATGTTAAAATGATACAATCACATTACCTTCTTGTAGATCCCTACAATTCTAAGTATCCAACTCAATAAATTACATGAATATAAAAATACTATTCAATTTACCTTTATATTTGCAAGATACCTTCAAACAACCTTTACCCATTTGCAAGAACAACCCTAAGGTATAAAGTGTTTATATCCGAACAACATACCTTATCTATTAAATTATTTTCTCTGTGTGTGTGTGTGTGTGTATTTATTTATTTATTTATATGTGTGTGTGTGTGTGTATGTATTTTTATTTTATTTTAAATCTGTGGTAAATAACAATTGGTAAATATATATATATATATATTCTTTTGCTATGCATAACATCATAAATAAAGTATATGTATATATTAAAATAACTAAATTAATGTCTACATACTCCTAACCCAAATTTTCTACATTTACCTAACCCTGACCCCAAACACATGACATTTATCTTTCTTATACTAAGTCTAAACTATATCATATATTTCCCCAAACATCCTACTAAATCCTACTCCTAACCATTCAAGACAAAGTCAAACCAAGATGACCCATCATGTCCCTCCTTCTAGGTGAGTTCATAAGCCCAAGGTGGCCCAACTAATTTGGGTTCATTCCCAAGTTCCACTTTATAGGCACCAAGTCACATAAAGGACAACATACTCTTTTCCCAAGGTGGGAGGTGGCTTATGACATAGTCAAAATATGACATATGCCAATCCCAAAGTGGCCATTTCTACAACAAAGCATGGTGTGATTGCTAGGATGGGGAGAAGCATTAATATGTTTAACCATAGCTTTTTCACCCTTCCCAAGGCTAGGCACCTAAGTATGTGTGACCTCCAAACATTCCATTCCAATTGTGAATGATGAATGGTGGAAATGGGAGCATATCCCAAGGTTGAAAAGGTTTAACTAGGGCCTAACATGAGGCAAGTGTCCTTTGAAAAGGTTCCCAAGTCTTTTAAGATGCTAATCACTTGGGGAAGGTGGGACCCCTATCTCATGCAAATTAAAACCCATTCTTTAACTTTATTCTACCCTTTTAGAGGGTGTCCAACTTATGTTAACATGTATTAATTCTAGTTTTTAACTCATATGTGTATTTTTTTTTTCTTAGCTTTTTGGACTAGGACATAACTAGCTCACAATTATTCCCTCCAAGAATCACGAATTTAGGGGATATTTAGGAAACATTGTTAAATTTTGCAACCTATATTAAGACCCTTATATGATATAGGCTTCTACTAGGGTATCAAGGTATATTCCTTATTATTTTATTAGACTATAATGAAGGGAAGATTTTTTTTCCATTCCTCGTACAAATTCTAGAGGATTAAAAGTGAACCTATAGGCTTGTTTCCTTATAGTTTCAGAGTGTAAATTATATTAAAATTCTCTTTTCTCTCCACTACATTATAACTTATGGAGTTTTCTAAGTGATAGTTAGTGATACTTTGGGTTCATTGGTTCATTAGTATTATCTAACTTAATTTTAACACCTATATGCACAAAAAATTTCTCTAACAACTGAATCATTTCCACACATATGCAATAACTGTCAAAATATAATGCCTCCCCTTTCATATCATATGATTCCCTAAGTTGATCACTTGTGTTTCCAAATTGAACCACTATATCATCATAAAATATCCATCTCAATAAACCAAGTATGTTTTCTACCAATTTATTTATAGACTAACATAAGAAGGGATTTCTCATTACTCAGCTTCATCAAATCTTACATTGTGAAAACATACAATGATTCTTCCAAATCTACCTTACATAATTGTTATAATGATTATCCTACATGAAGAACTCATGAGATTTAACCTTAAACTAAATGCCTAGAACTTCCTATTAGCAAAAACTTGATCAACTAATTTTATCACACCTTGCTCATACTGAATTCTTCCATACGAAGGCAACTATATAATTTTTTTCTAAAAACTACAACCTTACATAACCACAAGAATGTACATATGAAGTAGATCTCATTTTACTTTACAATGAAACAATAAAGGAAACTTGACATCTCAACACATTAAGGAGTAATATGGAAAGGATTTGTCTTTTACACACTTGGCTATCAAAATTTCCAAGAGTGAAGCCCTAACATCTTCATAGGAACCATCCTTTTAAAACTTGCAAAACAACAAAAAATTGGAACCATGGAGGCTCACCTCACATCCAAGGCTTCTATGAAGCCACCCACTAAGAAGAGGAAATAAAATCCAAACTGGGTTTCATTCCAAGCTTACAAATGCACGAACATCACATTACAAGTTTCAACAATCCCATCCCAAGGTATTTCACAAATGTTCACCAATGGAACCTTGAACATAGGGTGAAGGTATGATTTCAAAAGGAGGTTTTCCATACCATCACATATCTAAAATAAATAATTTTCATGCCCTTTTAGGGCTTTCACGAAATCCTACAACATACTACCAATAACCATAGCATTCTTGAATACCCATACTCCTTTATCTTCCTTTCTAAACCATCATTTCTCTATATGAATGAATACGGCATACAATGGAGCCCATACACTAAGGTCCTAAACTATATTCAAAGCCCAACTAAGCCCTTCACCCTAGACTTCACTTCCCTCCCCAAAGGGTGAGTGAAGCCCTCACACCCATGATCACATTCAACATTCAAATCAAAACAAGAAAATCAAGAAGGGAAAACAAGATATCTATAAGAACACAATACACATTCACCTTGCCACAACACAATACCAAAATCCATAATGCAAAATCTCACAATACAATGCATACTCCATTAACACATTCTTCATACTTGCAGATCTATTTTGCAATACTCAAGAAAGAAAATGAAGCATAGTTTTGAAAACACCAACCTTGGTCCAATCTAGGGTAATGATAGTTGTAGTAGAGCTCCCTTAATCTCACTCCAAAACCTAATTGTCTCTAAACTTAGAGAGTGGGTGAACACCACACTAGTTCATTTAAGACCCCATAATAAGGCCTTCCCCCTAACCATTTTTAGAAAAAACACTAAGCCAGCCCCTCTTACAAACTTGTGTCCTCTAAATTGGCTATATTTGACTTAGTGGGAACATGGGAAGAAAAACACATGTGACAACTCCAATTTTCGAATTGATGGAAGAATGCATGGGTAAAGGCACCCCCTACACTATCTAGGCACTCACATGGTCAAAATTAGGTCCCTTGTTATAATATCACATGGGTAGCTTAATTCAACATAAAAGGCACTTTGGGACCACCTAATGACCCCTCAAAACCCTAAGCAAGTCCAAATTTGAATTTCCTTGGATGGTGACCCGTCCTACCCCTTGTTAAGTGGGTTTGCTAATTCATTAACAAGCTAATTAATTCCAAGGTAAAATGCCACCATAACCAAAACCCTAGCTAACATCATTGCACACAAAATTCACAAGTGTCAAGTGACACATAAAAACACATTGCACATCACCATTACATGCCCCCTAATACATCTTTATGATCAAACATTTTCACATGCAAGAAACTCACATTTACAAAGGAAAATACTTTCACAATGAGGCTTTTGAATCTTCCAAAGACTCGCCTTGGTTAAATTATGTTCACACAAAATTTCCATGGTTCTACTTCTTGCTCATTAAACTCGAGCATCAATAGTCCAAGGAGGTCATTAAATATAAGTCATTAATGTAGAAGATTTCAAATTTTATGAAATCCCTATTAGCATAATTCAAATTAAATTTCATTTCCTAATAGATTCAAATAAACCATTCAAGATGTAAGCATGTCATAACCCACCATAATCAATTTAACACCCATCTGCGTATTATAAATCATCATAGTCAATTAAACATTTTTCTACATATAAATTAAATCATAAATCATCATTATCAAATTAACATTTATCTACATACCACATTAAATCATAAACCATCATGATTGAATTACATTTATCGGTATATCACATTAAATCATAAATCATTATTATCAAATAAACATTTTTTTGCATATCACCTTAAATCATAAACCATCATAAGCATTTATCTGCATATCACATTAAATCATAAATAATCAAAATCATCATATCGTAATCTAATTCTATCATGTCATAAAGTTGCATTCATATGTGTTTTATCATTCCATCCACAATATCAGGTTCATAGTACATATCGTAGGTGCAAAACACTATTGTAAATGTCAAAATCAATAGGTAAAATAATTCATTGTCCTTCTAAGTCTTGAATAATGTCAAAATATCTAAAACCCAAATATCAAAATGCAAGTGTCATACCCCCACTTAGACATTACAGTTTCACATTAGAAGCATTTCTAAAATTCAGCAATTGAAAAGGGTTAGAACATGAACAAAAATGTTAATTATATCATTTTGAGTCTTAAGGTGTAGACATAAATGCAAATCATCAAAATGTACATATTAAAATATCATAACATTATAGTTTTGAAAGTATATCAAAACATAAAATTAGAAGTGTCATAATGCAAATGTGTTATCTAAACTATGACAGATTGGGTGAGGCCTCACATCCTCCCCCACCTAACATGAACCTTCTCCTAGAGTTCATCAAAAATGTGTAGTTATTGTGCCCTCCCATGTGTTTCATACTCCCTTGAAGTTTTCACCTCATCAAATAAGTCCCACTGAACCTAGTCCAATTCCTTGATCTGTAGTGTGAGGTTCTATCGGTCTCAAATGAGGATGGTTTTCAATGCTAACTATTAGTCTATCTCCACCTATGGCCTTTGTAATGGTGGCCTACTACAAGTACTCTGTGGGGCCTACACAACCATTTTTTTTAAAAAATAAATATAACAAAACAATTCATTGATATGACGAATTGAATTGACATTACATTAAGTATAGAGTGTTGCATTAAAGTAGTTCAATACACCTAGTCGAGTTTGATGACATGCTTTCACCCACTAAGTCAACTAAGCCCTAGGTGCTATCGATAAATAAATTTTGGGTCAAGATGTCTATTGAATGAGTTAGGATTACATAGGCATGTGGTCTGATGATAGATGCATTTAGGATGATGGAATGCTTATGTGTGAAGTCACTTGTCAAAGCTTTTTTTCATTAGAAATTGAGGTAATACATACCTATTACATTCTGTAATGTAGTATGTCCTATATCATGAGTTTATAACAACCATTGATTCCCTTAGTAAATAAAATGAAGTATATGTACATCATTATTAGGATGTCATTGCCCAATTTATGTGAAAAAATACATACATAAACTATGTTTGTGCTTAATATATATGTAGGGTGTGTTGTATATCATACTATAACATTAAGATGTTTTCTAAAAAATTCTATTGGTTTCCATGCTCTATATTTACCACTGATGCATACTCTAGATGTATTCAGTATCAAGCGACATATAGTAAATTTTATAAATTTAATAACTAATCATTATTAGTGTTGGTAAGAGACCTTTAGATACATCCTTTGAGACATGTGTTTTGCTATAGGTATAGGAGGAATCATTAATATAAGTTTTTTCTATATGCATATACATATTAGATGCATGATCGGTTCAACATTTGTAATATATCATTAGTCAAATATATGTATTTAAAAATTATATAATCCTAATCCCTATCCACTAAAATTTCTTTCCATTTTATTAAACATCATCTATGCATAAGATTGAGTTCAATAATATTTTATATGGAAAATCAATTACACAAATTCTTTTATATATTAATTATCAATCACCTTTATTATGTAATCTTTGATATTGTAGGAAAACCCTAGTTTATATATATTGATGCAGTTGCTTTAAATTTTCTTATGAGTCCATTATGTTAAAATGATACAATCGCATTATGTTCTTATAGATCCCTAAAATTCTAAGTATCCAACTCAAGAAATTACATGAATATAAAAATACTATTTAATTTACCTTTATATTTGCAAGATACCTTCAAACAACCTTTACCCATTTGCAAGAAGAAGCCTAAGGTATAAAGTGTTTATATCCTAACAACATACCTTATATATATATATATATATATTTATTTATTTATTTATTTATTTATTTATTTATATGTGTGTATATTTTTATTTTATTTTTAATCTGTTTGGTAAATAACAATTGGTATATATATATATATTCTTTTTCTATGCATAACATCATAAATGAAGTATATGTATATATTAAAATAACTAAACTAATGTCTATATACTCCTAACCCCAATTTCCTACATTTACCTAACCCTGACCCCAAACACATGGCATTTATCTTGCTTATACTAAGTCGAAACTATATCAAATATTTCCCCAAACATCCTACTGAATTCTACTCCTAATCATTCAAGAAAAAGTCAAACCAAGCTAACACATCATGTCCCTCCTTCTAGGCAAGTTCACAAGCCCAAGGTGGCCCCACTATATTGGGCACATTCCCAAGTTCCACTTTATAGGAACCATGTCATATAAAGGATAGCATACTCTTTTCCCAAGGTGGGAGGTGGCTAATGACATAGTCAAAATTTGACATATGCCAATCCCAAAGTGCTCATTTCTACTCCAAAGCATGGTGTGAGTGCTAGGATGGGGGCAAGCATTAATATTTTTAACCATAGCTTTTTTACCCTTTCCAAGGCTAGGTGCCTAAGTATGTCAAACCTCTCAAAGTTTCATTCCAATTGTGAATGTTGAATGGTTGAAAAGGGAGCATATCCCAAGGTTGAAAAGGTTTAACTAGGGCCTGACATGAGGCAGGTGTACTTTGAAAAGGTGCCCAAGTCTTTTAAGATGTTGATCACTTGGGGAAGGTGGGACTCCTATCTCATGCAAATTAAAATCCATTCTTTAACTTTATTCTACCTTTTTAGAGGGCGCCCGACTTATGTTAACATGTATTAATTCTAGTTTTTAACTCATAGGTGTATTTTTTTTTCTTATTTTTTTGCACTAGGACATAATTAGCTCACAATTATTTCCTCCAAGAATCACGTGACTTTAGGGGATATTTAGGAAACACTGTTAATTTTTGCAACCTATATTAAGACCCTTATATGATATAGGCTTCTACTAGGATATCAGGGTATATTACTTATTATTTTATTAGACTATAATGAAGGGAAGATTTTTTTTCCATTCCTCATACAAATTCCAAAGGGTTAAAAGTGAACCTACAGGCTTATTTCCTTATAGTTTTAGAGTGTGAATTATATTAAAATTCTCTTTCCTCTCCACTACTTTAGAACTTATGGAGTTTTCTAAGTGATAGTTAGTGATACTTTTAGTACATTGGTTCATTAGTATAATCTAACTTAATTTTAACACCTATATGCAAAAAAAAATTCCCTAACAACTGAACCATTTACATACATATGAAATAATTGTCAAAATATAATGCTTCCCCTTTCATATCATATGATTCCCCAAGTTGATCATTTGTGTTTCCAAATTGAGCCACTATATCATCAGAAAAATCTCCATCTCAATAAACCAAGAATGTTTTCTACCAATTTATTTATAGACTAACATAAGAAGGGGTTTCTCATTACTCAACTTCATCAAATCTTATATTGTGAAAACATACAATGATTCTTCCAAATCTACCTTACATAATTGTTATAAGGATTCTCCTACATGAAGACCTCATTAGATTAAAATTTAAACTAAATGTCTAGAACTTCCTATTAGAAAATTCTTGATCAACTAATTCTATCAGACCTTCCTCATAATTAATTCTTCTATACAAAGGAAACTATATACAATTTTCTCAAAACTAAAACCTTACACAACCACAACAATGTACATAAGAAATAGATCTCATTTTATTTTACAATGAAACAACAAAGGAAACTTGACATCCCAACACATTAGGGAGTAATATGGAAAGGATTTGTCTTTCCACACACTTGACTATCAACATTTCCAAGAGTGAAGCCCTAACATCTTCATAGGAACCATCCTTTTAAAACCTGCAAAATAACACAAACTTGGAACCATGGAGACTCATCTCCCATCCAAGGCTTCTATGAAGCCACCCACCAAGTAGGGGAAACAAGATCCAAACTGAGTTTCATTCAAATCTTACAAATGCATGAACATCATATTACAAGTTTCAACAATCCCATCCCAAGGTATTTCACAAAGTTTCACCAATGGAACCTTAAACATAGGGTGAAAGTGTGCTTTCAGAAGGAGGTTTCCCATATCATCACATATCTGCAATAAATAATTTTCATGCCCTTTTGGGGCTTTCACAATTCAACAATTTCATGCTCTTTTAGGGCTTTCACAAAATCCTCCCACATACTACCACTAACAATAGCATTCTTGAATACCCATACTCCTTTATCTTCCTTTCTAAACCATCATTTCCCTTATCACCCCCAAAGAAAGATATGAATGAATATGGCATACAATGGAGCCTATACTCCAAGGTCCTCATCTATATTTCAAGCCCAACTAAGCCCTTCACCACAGACTTCTCTTTCCTCCCCAAAGGGTGAGTGAAGCCCTCACACCCACGATCACATTCAACATTCTTATCAAAACAAGAAAATCAAGAAGGGAAAACAAGAAATCTACAAGAACACAATACACATTCACCTTGCCACAACACAATAACAAAATCCATAATTTAAAATCTCACAATACAATGCATACTCCATTGACACATTCTTCATACTTCTAGATCTATTTTACAATACTTAAGAAAGAAAATGAAGCATAGTTTTGAAAACACCAACCTTGGTCCAAGATAGGGTAATGATATTTGTAGTAGAGCTTCTTTAATCTCCCTCCAAAAACTAACTATCTCTAAACTTAGAGAGTGGTTGAACACCCCACTAGTTTGCTCAAGAACCTATAATAAGGCCTTTCCACTAACCATTTTTAGCAACAACACTAAGCCATCCCCTCTTACAAACTTGTGTCCTCTAAATTGGTTATATTTGACTTAGTGGGAACATGGGAGAAAAAACACATGTGACAACTCCAATTTTCGAATTTATTGAAGAATACATGGGTAAAGGGGCCCCCTAGGCTATCTAGGCACTCACATGGTCAAAATTAGGTCCCTTACTTGTTATACTATCACATGGGTAGCTTATTTCAACATAAAAAGCACTTTGGGACCACCTAATGACCCCTCAAAACCCTAGGAAAATCCAAATTCGAATTTTCTTTGATGGTGACCCATCCTACCCCTTTATAAGTGGGTTTGCTAATTCATTAACAAGGTAATTAATTCCAGGGTAAAATTCCACCATAACCAAAACCCTAGATGACATGTCATTGCACACAAAATTCACAAGTGTCAAGTGATACATAAAAACACATTGCACATCACCATGACATGCCCCCCTAATGCATCTTTATGATTAAACATTTTCACATGCAAGAAAATCACATTTATAAAGGAAAATACTTTCAAAATGATGCTTTTGAATCTTCCAAAGATTCTCCTTGGTTAAATTATGTTCACAAAAGTTTGGAACTTGTTTCACCACAAAATTTCCATGGTTCCACTTCTGCACATTAAACTCAAGCATCAGTAGTCCAAGGAGGTCATTAAATATAAGTCATAAATGCATAAGATTTCAAATTTTAAGAAATCCCTATTAGCATAATTCAAATTAAATTTTCTTTCCTAATTGATTCAAATGAACCATTCAAGATGTTAGGATATCAAACCTGCCTATCATAACCCACCATAATCAATTTAACATCCATCTACATATGATAAATCATTATAATCAATTAAACATTTTTATGCATATCAATTAAATCATAAATCACCATTATCAAATTAACATTTATTTTCATATCACATTAAATCATAAACCATCATGATCTAATTGCATTTATCCGTATATCACATTAAATCATAAATCATCATTATCAAATTAACATTTGTTTTCATATCACCTTAAATCATAAACCATCATAATCATTTATCTGCATATCACATTAAATCATCAAAATCATCATAGCATAATCTAATTCTATCATGTCATAAAGTTTCATCCATATGTGTTTAATCATTCCATCCACAATATCAAGTTCATAGTACATATCATAGGCACAAAACACTACTTTAAATGTCAAAATCAATACATAAAATAAGCCATTGTCCTTCTAATTCTTGAATAATGTCAAAATATCCAAAACCCAAATATCAAAATGCAAGTCTCATACCCCCACTTAGACATTATAGTTTCTCATTAGAAGCATTTCTAAAATTCAGCAATTGAGAAGGGTTATAACATGAATGAAAACATTAATTATATATCATTTTGGGTCTTACTGTGTAGACATAAATGCAGATCATCAAAATGAAGATATTAAAATATCATAACCCTATAGTCTCAAAAGTATATCAAAACATCAAATTAGAAGTGTCATAATGGAAATATGTTATCTAAACTACGACGGATTGGGTGAGGCCTCATAGTTTCTTTAACTAGTATGATTTTCCTATGATGTGAATCACCTCTTTGTTCTTTACTTTGCAGCTTCACAACTAGGTTTCATTTCATCTTTCTAACTATTTTGATCATGTGCAATGGGTAGACACATTATTTCACAACCTTGCAACTAATTCACTTAATTTCAGTACTTGACATACAATGTTGTGCAAGTTGCTTCCTTAAAATTTTCATTGTCTTGCAAGCTCACAACTTGAAACCTTAACCATCATACTTGACTTGCAAAGATGTTAAAGCTTTGAGCATTTACTATCCTAACCACTTTGAAAACTCATAACTTAACATTAACTACATCTTCATTTGAGAGATATCAAGTGAATATAGTGTGCCTCTTTTGATCATATATTATAACTCCTTCAAAATGTGACCCCACCATCTTTCACCATCTATATCTTTTCCTGGAGCATGTCACATGTCATCATGTCATATTCTCACTTTAGTCAAATTTCTTACAACCTCAATCTACAAGAATATGATAGTCATCGATCTAAAATGATCTGATGAACATAATAAAGTAATACTATCTTCACATCCTTGTGTTAATAGCCAATGGACACATGCCACCTAGAATCTTACATAGTTAGCAATTGTGTTTGACACTTCATTCTATGAATAGGGCCCAATGTAATATGTAATAGCTTTTCATATTCTCACTTTTGTTGAAAACCTTGTAATTTAAATCTATGAGAATATGACAATCGTCAAACTAAAAAGATCTTGCGATACGTACAATACCATAGTTCTACTAGCCAGGTCAACATCCTCAACCAATCAAACTTTTCCCATATGCCAACTCACCCTAACACCTTTCATTTTTCATCCCAAGTTTGAATTAGGTCCCACCAATTTTCATGTGTTGTGCTCCCACATTTTCAATTTAGTTAAGTTTCTTACAACTTTAATCTACGAGAATATGACAATCATCTATCTAACAAGATCTAAAGATCATAATAAAGTTCTCCTTTGGTTAAGAAAAGATTAAGAAAACAAGCGGACAAACCACAATTACACTTAGGGTTAAAATATTTTTAGGGAAAATAATAAAGAATTTGGTAGAAAACAAATAATAAAGGGCCTTTTCAAAAATTATTAGGGCTTTATGAAAATCTTACCACAAAATTTATGATAACATGACTAATGCAAACTGAACTTTGAAAATTAGGGTACAAATAACGCTAGGATAATATAAAATAGGGATTTTATCTAGGGTAAACATCAATTTGAAAACACATAACACCTAATTTTCAAAAGGAAACTAGGTTTTTCACTATGATTTTGCAAAATTTCAAAAAAGTGAAAAACAAGACCAACAATTCTAATGAATGTGACATTGATGTTATTTCTCCTTGAGTGATCATGTTGGGAATCATGAGTGGTCTACACCCTTGGGGTGACTCAAATTAAGTTGCTATATTAGCAAATAGTCTTATGGTTTATATCTTAATTATGAGGCTTGTAACCTATTCAATAGTTTCACTTAGGTATGTTCTAGTAGTTACCAAGATTGGTATAGTATAATAATGTTATTTTATGAGCATCCTCATGATATGAATAATAGTTGAACTATGTGATGCATTTGACTATTGCACATGATTCTAGTTCCTATAATATTGTTGACTTATATGTTTTATTATGCTATTAGTATTATTTTTTCCATATCTATATGATGGTGCCTTATGATGTTATTATGTGTATTTTACATTTGATGTTATTGATGTTTCTTCAGGATGTGTTGGTAATTCACAAAATTGTTGGTTGAAAACCTGCAAGCCTTTCTTATCAGATGCTAGGGAATCAACACAAGTTTGGTCAACAAAGAAGGTTGAAACACACTTTCTCAACCCCTAAACTTTAGGCTTTGTAAAACCTAGGTGGTCATACCTTCAAATCTCACAGAGGAAAAAAATTCCAATGTAAACTTGAAAATAATATTCCAAAGTAGGAAAGCACTTTCTCAAGGAGAAATCAGGTGATAATATCTTTGAAAGTAAATTTGAAAATGTGGGGTGTAATGTGGAAACAATAGATGAAACAAATAATCTCACCTTCCACAAAGTTTTGGTTTTCCTTAGAAGAAATAAAAGACCATTATGATGAAAATAATTATTTAATTATATGTTGTCTTTGATTTTACACAAAATGTCAAGCCTTGCCAAGCAATCAGTAATAGTTTAGCTCACTCGGGCATTGATAGAAGTTTTTGTATATTTCAAGCATTTAGTATTAACCAAGTTCAAAGATAGTATTAACCAATCTCTATTAGTTAATGAAGCCAATCCATTATTGACCAAGTTGGGTAAGTTAATCATAGAATTCCTTTTCTAAGTTATTTCGCGAATGAAGGGATCCTCTATGTTAACTAAGTACTCAATTTTTTATCAGTCAATTGTTAGTATATTAACTTTGATAAAACTTATTGGTTAATACAAGCCATCTTAAGGGATGATAATTGTTTGATTTAAAGATTATTCAAGCTGACTTGAAAAGTTGAATCATATAAATATAAGGTCAAGTTGAGGATTGAAATGTGTAATTGAAGAAGATTAATTAAGGAAGCAAACTGGAAGGATATCTACAAGAGGACAGAGTATCCAAGTTGATCGAGCTATAAATAACATTCTGATCAAGGAGGATCAAGTAATCAAGCCAGAATAGAGATCTAAATTAGCAAATCTAGTTGCATCATAAATCAAGTCAATTCATTTTTATTCTCTAATAATTATAGTAGTGAATCAAATCTCCTAACAAAGTTAGCCTAACATCTATTTAGCAAATCCTCTAATAAGGTGGCATTTCTAGAATGAAGTGTCTTAAGACCTCTAACAAGGTCACTCCTAATAGGGTGAATTAAATCATCTAACAAAGTCACACCTAATAGTCTATTTTGTAACCTTTAACAAGGTTATCTACTAATAGGGCTCACTTTAGAAAAGTGAAAAATAGTAACTAGTTGTAATTGGTGGTTTTCCCAATTTGGACTTCCACATAAATCTTGGTGTCTCATGTGTTAATGTTATTTCCTTTATGTTTATAGAACTTAGTTAATTAATGTTAATCACATTTAATATCTTAAGATTTTCATATTCAATGTTAACCGAGTGACAATAGCATTTCAATGATAATTGAGTTTTAACAAGGTCTTATTTTAAAGTTGTGTTGAAATATTAAGGGATCTAAGATTTGTTTTAGTGGTAACTGATTAACCTATCCCCTCTCATTAACGCATTTCCATTTCCAACAATTGGTATCAAAGCTATTGGTGCTTGTAGATAAGGTATCAAGGACCTAAGCTAAAAATCAAGATGTCTTACAAAAGGGAAATTCCTAAGTTGAATAGAGATAACTTCCAAGCATGGTAGGAACTTATGAAGTTGTATTTGGAAACCATTAGAGACACAAGCCTAAAGTATCTAGAGAAAAAGTATGTGGCACCTACTAGAACTTTGACTATGGATCAAATTGTGGAAAAGAAGAATCACAAAATAATGATGATTGACATTGTCTCTACTCTCAATTATGTTGACTTTGATGAAGTCAAATATTGTCCTACTACTCATGAAATATGGATCAATCTAAAGGATATCTATGGAGGAGATGACAATGTGAGGAGAGATAAGGCAAAAATTCTAAGAGGTCAACTTGATCAAATAAAGATGAGAGAAGATGAAAACATTACACAATACAATGAAAGAATCAAAGCAAGTTTGAGTGCAATCAGAGCATCAAGAGGGAAAATAGATGATGTGACACTAGTCAGCAAGGTACTCAAAACTCTTCTTCCTATTCATGTAATTAAAATTTTGGCTATTCAACAAATGAGATATGATCTCAAAAATAATATAACTTGGGATGCACTAGTGGGAATGTTGATAGCCTTAGAGTTAGACAACTTTGATAACTATGTTCCTAACTCTAGTAGCATTGAGTCTTTATTTCAAGCTAAACTATCACTCAAAAAGAAAGGTAGAAAATTTAAAGGAAAAAAATCTAATAGTGAAGATGAAGATGATTTGGATGATGACCTTGAATCCATTGAAGCCCTACTTGAAAGAAGGTTCCCAAAGGAAAAGTAAAGTACAAAAGGAAAATACCCCTAATCTATTTCTCTTATGAAGAAGTTGGTCACATATTTTCAAGGTGTCCAAAAAAAGAAGGCAAAGGAGAGAAGAAGTACAACAAGTAAAAAGGAAAGAACTATTACAAAAGTTATAAAGATAACAAGGATAAAGGAAAGAAATCTTGTTACATGGCTAAAGACTCTGATAGTAGTGATGATGATGAAATGGATTGCAATGTTGTTAAAGATGAATTAGATAATGGTACACTATGATGGTGGGAGTGTTAGATTTGCAAATGATTAACCTTGTTATGTAATGGGAAAAGGTTACATTGCATTAACTACTAAACTCAAATGTGACAATGCATATTGGGTTGAAGAACTAAAACACAATCTACTTAGTGTGGCACAATTGAACAATATTGGATTCAAGGTAGAATTCATGAATGGAAAAGCCAAGCTACTGGATGCAAAAGTAAATCTAGTTGGGACTAGAAATCAAACAAAAGGTAATCTATTCTATTTAGATCTGATTGAAATTTCATGTTTCCTAGCTCAAGTAGAGGAAAGTTGGTTATGGCATAAAATATTATTTCATGTGAATTTTGATAACCTAGTCAACATAAGCAAGAATAAAAGGGTAAGAGGCATTCCAAGACTAAAGAAACGTAATATGGGCATGTGAGAAAATTGTTGAATTGGGAAGATGGGAAGACAAGCTTCAAAAGAAAGAATTATCATTCTGATGAAGTTCTGGAGCTAGTTTGTACAGATCTTTTTGGAGCTATCAGCATAGAAAGCTACTATGGAGATAAGTACTTTATTTTATATATTGATGATTATTCTAGGATGATGACTATAATTTACTTGAAATATTAATCTAAATATTTTCAAAAAGTCAAGTGGTATCTAGCTAGAGTGGAGAAAGAAATAGCAAAGAAACTACAATATCTAAGGTCAGATAGAGGAAAAGAATTCATCTCAAATGAATTCAATGAATTCTACAATGAAAGAGGAATAAAAATATAGGTATCTACACCTACTTCACCTCAAAAAAATGGCATAGTAGAAAGAAGAAATAGATCCATTATGGATTGTGTAAGAACACTGATGGTAGAGAAAATTGTTGTGATCAAATACTAGAAGGAAGCAATCAATATAGCAATTCATACCTTAAACCAAGTACAATTGAAGAAATATATCAATCAAAAACCTTTTGAATTATGGTATGGCTATATACCTATTGTTTATTATTTTAAAGTATTTGGAAACAAATGTTACATCTTAAAAAAATAAGGAAAGGAAATTTTGATGTGAAAAGTAATGAAGGCATATTCCTAGGATACTCTAACAAAAGAAAAGTAGATAAATATCTAAATCTTACTACTCACAAGGTTACAGAAAGTGCATATGTAAAAATTGATGAGTTTACATAAAAGAGTGAAGAATAAAGAAACAAAGAACTTGAAAACTATAGAAACTTTGTCTACTATTAACCTAATACTTTATCTAAAACAAATGCAATTAGAAATTAGCAACATTCACCACTCGAGTCCCATAAATCTCTAGTTCAACCCAAGTTGTAGCTAGTGCAACCTGAGTCACAGTCTAAGGGGCTCAACTCTCATTCAAAAGTACCTAAATTTTAGACAATGAAACCTAAGTCATAGTTTGAAGGACCTTAATCACAAATAGTGAGACCCAAACATGATTTAGAAGATCATTTTGAGCATGGTGAACCAAGTGAATCAAGTCCAAAATCTAGAAAGAAGGAACCTGCACTTATTAGATATGTCAAAAGGCATCATGCACCCAAGACAATCATTGGAGATCAATCAAAAGGCACAATGACAATGAAAAAACTAAAAGGTACATGTTTTCTTACTGAGTTTGAACCTAGAACTATTAAAGATGCATTAGTAAATGAAAGTTTGATTGAAGCAATAAATGAATAGATTGAACAAATTGAAAAGAACAAAACTTGGAATCTTATTCCTAGACCCAAGGACAAAAATGTAATTGGCATGAAATGGGTATTCAAAAATAAGTTGAATGAAAATGGAGATGTATCTAGAAATAAGGAAAGATTAGTATGCAAAGGTTGTGCTCAAGAAGAAGGTATTGATTATGGAGAAACATTTTCTCCTATTGCAAGACTAGAAATTGTTAAAACACTACTTGCCTATGCTACACATAAAGGGTTCAAAGTATATTAGATGGATGTAAAGTCAAATTTCTTGAATGGAATCCTAGAAGAAGAAGCCTACATTGAGAAACCTAAAGGTTTCATAGATCCTACCAAAAAGGATATAGTTTGCAGATTACACAAAGTTTTATATGGTCTCAAACAAGCCCCCAGAGCCTAGTATGAAAGATTGTATAATTATTTGGTAAAAATTGGTTTTCAAATGACAAATGACAATAGAATTCTATACATCAAGGATGGACTAGAAAAGAAGACATAGTTGGCAAAAATTTGTGTAGATGATATCTTATTCACTAGACATGATGACTTAAGAAAATATGTTTCTAAGGAAATGAGTAAAGAATTTGAAATGTCAATGTTTGCAAAGATTAAATTCTTTGTTGGCCCACAAATTCAACAGAAGAAGAATGACATCTACATTACTCAATCATACTATATCAAGGAGATATTGAAGAAATTTGGAATGGAGGATTCTAGACCAGTTGGAACACCTATGTCTACTAGACATAAGCTTTCCAAAACTGATGATTCAAAAGAAGTAGATTAGACTATATTGTGTCATCTTAAAATGGAAGAACTTCTATGTTAAGAGTGCTTAGTCATCTAAGTAAGTGGTCTAGGTCATGTTAAGTGCCTTGAATGGGTTTTTTCATGGATCTAGTAGTTTTTCCCCTATTTTTGTTCTCTCTCTCTATTTTTGGCATATTTCTAACAACCTACTTTGTGAAACTGAGAACTTTGACTTCTGGGTCAAGGATGCCCTAGTGGGTCAAGGTTGACCTCAACCCTGACCTAGGTCAAGGAAAACCTTGACCCTAACCTAAGGTAGGGTCAACCTCATCCCTGACTCAAGGTCTCATTTTCAATTTCTATGAGTTTTGGGATCTTGAACTTCAAAAAGTTTCTTTTCCCACTTTTGGGTTGGCTATTTCAAGTTTTAAAATGGTAGATTCTTAATTTATATTTAATTTAGGTTAATTTATAGGGGTTAAGATTAAATGGGATTTAATTCTTGTATGTCATTCTTCTCTATTAGTTTGTACCCTAGATCTCTATATAAGGAAGCCTTTTTCCCTCATTTTGATATGTATATCTACAATCTATACATCATCCACACATAAGTACATTCACAATCTATGAGAAACTACCTACTATTCATAAGGAGATATTATCAATCATTCTATCAAGACTTCAAATTTTCCATTGAAGATCAAGGATTGAAGCATTCAAGCCTTGATTGAAGGAATTTGTTTCAAGAATTCAAGATTCATCATTCAAAACCCTAGATCTAGCCATCATGGTAGTGTGATCTTCCTTCAAGATCCTTTATTCATCTTCAAGATCTATTCATACTTCTATAAGGGTGAATTCTAAGCATAAAATCATGGAGGTTTTGATTTAAATTTGTTAATGTTATGTTCAATCTTTCATATCAATATAGTTGTTAACATTTCAAATACAATTACATATTTATTGAATATCATAGCTTTGTTATTAAAGTTACTTCTACTACTTTCTAGCATTCCTTATTTTAATTCAATTATTAAGGTTGATTCCAAACTAGGGTTTTACCAAAGAAAATCCCTCATCCAAACAACAAAACCATTTTTCTTGTAGGTGTAGGTGTGGACCAAAAAATTGAAGAGTATATTTGGATACCCTTTTCATCAAACTTGCAAAGTCTATGAACAGAAATTTTGTTAGAGTAGTACAGGTCAAGGTCAACTTTTTAGGGTACAATTGTGCCCTAGGGTAAGATTGTGCCCTACAATTAGGGTCAAGGTTAACCACCCTTCAAAAATAAAATATTTCTAGGTTTTTTTTTCTTGACATTTCTAGAGTGGAATGAGTTGTAGATTTTCCAAAAATTAAATACAGACATCAAAAAACAACATTTTCCAGATTCAAGGTTAGTATTTGTCTTTTATCTATTTCAAGATTTAAGAACATACTCCTCATAATAGAAAGATTATATAAACCCCTCTCTCCCTATTTTCCATCACATCATCCATTTCTACATTGATCACTCTCTTGTGCTTAATCAATTTGGATCATCATATTGAAAATTAGGGTTAAGGGAGGAAACCTTTTTTTTTCTTTCTATTCATTTTGTTGACCTGAGACACTTACCCCCTATCTTTTGTGGAATTACATGCCCTATTATATTTTGTGGTGTTATATTTTATTTCATATTTTTAGGTCTTTTCTTGCATTAATATTAGATTTAGTTTATGCTCTTGCATCTTAAATTCATAAATACAATATAAATCTATATATTCAATAAAATACAAAAACATTTCTTGCATTTTGTTTACCATGAAAACTATGAAGATGCTTTGGTGTGTGACTATGTTCAATTATGATGTTTATGAGAGTGTCATTAATTTTATTATGTTCATGATCTTTCATTTTCTTCTTTCTTGTGCTTTTGTGAATTTAAATGATACTATTCTTTCTACATTTAAAACTTTCATTAAAGATTCACGTGGTAGACTTATTGTTGTTTTGGATTATGTGAAGGATTTGGTAGATGATACACCATCTCCTAATCTTTCTAATCTAAATCCTATTATTCTTAATCTAAGTCCTAATTCTCCATCTATTAATCCACATTCTTCTTATGATGGTATTCGAGCTATAGTTCAGGATACAGATGTGCAAACCTTCTGTGATTTACCTTCTCCTTTAATTCGTGATGATATTAAGGGAAAGGGTAAAGACACTTCTTCCAAATTTATTATTCCTCCTTATACAACCTTTTCTCATGAACATGATAAAAAATAATCTCCTATAGAAGATTTGCATGATATATATACTATAGGTTATACGATGATCATTAAACAAGGTTATAAAGGTTTAGGGATTGGAGTTAATGAGCATGGTATTAAGTATCCTATTCATATACCCTCTAAACTAGATTTGCATGGTGTTGGTTTTTTGAAATATCAAGTTAAGGAAGGTGATGTCAATCATCATCCTCCTCTTCATAAACTTCTCCCTAGCCCTACCTTGGATAACTCTAATATTCGTCAAGAGGTGGCTAAACAAATATATGTTGAAATAGTGAATTCCAAAAAAGAAATCTTTAAACCTATATCTAAAGATTCCTTACCCAAGTACAAAAGTCCTTTTCATTATCATAATATGCACTTGCTTATTGATTGTAGACATTTTAAATTGTATGCTTGTGAACGAGCTACTTTAGGAATTATATCTCACTCTCGTGTAGTTTTACAATTCCTTCATAATTTTGATATAGGGGATTCTAGGATCCATTAAGTCTTTTGTTGGGCTTAACTAGCATTCTTTCTTCCTATTTTTTTTCTATGATTTTGTATTATGTTCTATTCAAGATATCTTTTCTATGACATTTGTTTTGTAAAGGTATCCCTTTTCTTCCTCCATGGGGGACAAGGTTCTTCATTCTTTCTCTTTGTCTAGGGAACTACTTTCCTTAGCTTAGTGGTACTTATTTATATTGAAATATTATTTCTTCATACAAACTAATGTTTTTACTATGGATAATATTTTTATAAGAGGTTGTTGTCATAGGATCATCTCTTCTTTATGTTGCAAATTATGTTCTTTATAAACTCTTATCCTTTCTTTGGTGTTAGGGTTGTTTTTCTTATTCCAAAGATTCATTTTCCTCTTCCTTGGATGGGACTTGATGATTGAATCTTTTTTCTCATTTTATTTGAAAACTAATATGTTATCTAAAAGAAATCCTCTATGGTGGGGGTCTATTTTATAGGATCTCTTTCTTTGAGGATCCTTTTTCCATAAGTAACATATCCTTTTCATGATTATTTATGTTCTTGAATGAAGGGGTCAATATCCCTTGTTAAGAATATGGTATATATTATTGTTAATAGGATATCTCCTTACATTGTGAAGTAGGTATCCTCTTCTTCTTTCTTATCATATCTAGTAGACAGCTACAATAAGGAGGGTAGATATATGGGGTCTCCCTTGTACTATAGTTTTTATTTTATATACTAAATCTTGGAAGGTAACACACATAATTTGCTGAATCCTAAAGAGACACACATTTTTCATTTATATATATATATATATATATATATATATATATATATATATATATATATATATATGCTAAATCCTCTTAAGGTAATCCATATAAGTTGCTAAATCCTAAAGAGATATGCATTTTTCAATTTTCAATATGCTAAATCTTTCAAAGGTAATGCACATAAGTTGCTAAATCCTAAGAAGAAATACATTTTATATTCATAGTGACACAAGAAGGTGGATCTATGGGTATTCCAGAAGTCACCAAAAGACCCATTTACAATTGTAAGCAAAGTTTATGGGTGAACTATTAGGTTTGGAAACCTATTTGGCTCTCTCTCTCTCTCTTTTGGTGATTCATGGTAAGGTGGGCATCTTACTAGGTGAGGTAATCACTTCTTCTTTTATTTCTTTTCTCTTTCATGCTGGTAGGACTAGATCATGAAGCTATGTTTTTTATAAGATAAACAAGTTTTACAGCTTCTGTGAAACCCAATTGTTAAAACATAACCAAGGCTAATAACAAGCAGTTAAAGCCTAGCAAAAAATAGACAAGTCACAAGGTTGATAATAAGCAAGAAAGCCCAGCCAAATACAAAGGCCAATGAAAAGGCTAATTCAACTTAACAAGAAAAAGTTAACTTGAAAAAAAATAGCAAAAAACTAACAGCAAAAGATAGGAAAAAATAAACCATGATTACTCTTTTGTCTTTCACTCAAGCTCCTACATCGTTTGAGTTGTTTCATAGACTTTGTAAGTCTCCTCAACCATCTACTCTTGAGTCTTCTAAGCTTTCCAATCTAGGCTATTGAAAGTTATTTCTATTGTAACATCATATTTCTTTCTGACTTTGCCTCTATCCTTGTCCTCACTCTCATCTAGTAGACCTCTAGCTTTTAACATTCCACTAAGGGACAAAATGTTATCATTGATAGAATTAAGGATAGAAATAATCTGATTCACTAGGTTATGATTATAGTTTTTAAGATTTAGGATTCTCTTCTCAGCCAAACTAAGTTGATCCTTCTAATTTCCTAGACCTAGCTCCTTCCTATTGTTTTCCAGTTAGCCAATTTTTTCCCAAGCCTCTTCCAATTCATGATAAAGCCACCTGATCAACCTAAAAAAAATTATCATGCTATTTCGAGCAATATTCAACAAATTCATGCCTGTTTACCTAGCATTATCTATTATTGCCACCATAGTAGGATCGATGAGGTCTTTGAAATGGAGCTAGCCCTATTTTTCTTCCAGGATTTAGGGATTCATTATCTCTTTGACAATTCCCATCTTGGATATTCCAACATTGAAATTTCTCCAAGCCTTTTGCCTATCCTTCATAACCACTTGTCCATGCTCACCACCAATTTTCTCCTTCTCCTACTAAAATTTCCCTTTTCTGATTTTACATGATATTTAAAGCCTCAAATCAGATCTTTAAAATCAAACAACTAATATCCCAAAGATCCACCAAATTTCTCAAGAAACCCCAAATCGGGTATGCCAGAAATTGTGCCAAAAGCTTCACAGCTTCACCTATTATTAATAAATCTGAAAGTGGAAATTTTTAAAAAAATTTCAGCAGTATAATAGCCTATAAAATGAAATTTCTAGATCCATATAGCCTTTACACAACAGTTCTCAAATGTAGGACAAAAACTATGCTCATCGGGCTCCCGAAATTAACACAAAAATGCCCGAAAACACCACAAAAAAACTAATAATCTATCTCAGAAGTTTAATCACATCCCAATAAATATATTCAGCTCTATTTTAACACCTTAAAGTCTTAAATACAGCAGCAACCCAAACTGATATGAAATACTCAACTAAAAACACCAAACTCATACAAAAAACACACCCAAAAACCCACAAATCTGCACTGTTCAGCACAAAGGCAAACTCTGTATGAGCATGCACATGGAATGGCTTCAAACTCCCATCCTTAGCCTTCCTGGAAACCTGCAAACTCCCATTCTTGGGTCTCCCTGGAAACCTGTAAACTCCTGTTCTTGGGTCTCCTTCTCCACAAGTTTGGCAGCCTCTGAAGAATAACAAAGAAATGAGCAAAATCAAGTTCTGGAATCAGCCCAAAATGCCTCCAAACCCCTTAAAAGAGGGCATAACCATAACTCACATCCAAGAGAGGTTAATGAAACATATTTTAATAATAATTTTCATTTATTAGTCCAACAATTTCCAAAGATTAACCCCCTTTTTTTGAAACTTCACTTTCTTGGGCTTGCCTGCCTTAGCAAAGATTATTGTTTTTTAATTATTTGAAAAGGGGACATGACACCTACTCCTAGGAATGAATAAGGGAAAGAGGAATTTCTGAGATTTCTAACCCTAAACCCAAAACCCCCTCAGCTTCCATCTCTTTAACCCTCTTCCATTTTTTAGTAACTGGTTCTTCACTCTTAACTTCTATCTCCTCCTCATCCCCATCATTAGAATTCATTTCCTCCCCTTCCTCATTGCAAAATTCATCACCTTGGCTTGTAGTTTTAGGCCCATGTCCTCTAGGGCTCTTCCTACATGGAGTAATAAATGAGGGCAATTTCTTTTCTAACCCTTTGACCTTCTTTCTAGAGGAAATTTTTTCCTCCCCTTCAAAGCTGATACTTTGGATATCCTCCATATCAGAGGAAAAACTAGAGTTACTTGAGTCTAGGGGCATCCACCCCATGCAGAGGGGTTTTGCTCAAAGTTTGAGCTTTAAAATGCTCATAAATTAATAGCCATAATCCCTCATACAAGGCAAGATTAATTGAGGGTTTTTTCTTGAATCCTCTAATAGCCTTTCTCATAGAAGTAAATAAATAAAAGGGGAAAGAAATCTTAATGTTACGATGAAAATGGTTGAGAAGAACAAAGTGATGAATTCTCACATGGTAAAATCTAGTATTCAACAAAATGTACTCTATCACAGCTCATAAAAGATACCTCCAAAGTTTCTTGATAGAATCTATTTCATAGTATGTTTCACATTTTACCAAATCATTCCTCTCCTCTAATTTTTTTGCAAAATCCTTGACTGCATTCACTAATAGCTTCTTGTCTCTAGAAAATTTGAAACCCTCTACCAAAATTTTAGACACAAGAGCAATGACTTTCTCTATAATCTAAAAAGGAACTCCATTCACTTTCACCCTCCCATCCTTCCAAGATTTAACAATACTATTAGTAACATCTTGGTTGAAGCCACAGAGTTTAGCAATGTAAATTGCTATACCTCCCTTCTCCAATTTCTCCCATACTTTTTCCCTTTGTTTCCATTGTTCCACTTCATGCACATGCTCCTTCCTACTTCATTCCACTACCATTTCTATGCTCTTCACCCCTACAATTCTCATAAATTCTGACCTTTGCAAACCCTTCTCAAATCCTTGAATGCTCTGCTTTCCACTTCTCTGAAAAGCACCAATATATTTTTCTATACCCTAGAAAAAATGATGGATGAAAAAATTCACCCGCAATACATGTTGATATGACACTGGTAACCTCACTTGACTATGTTTATCATAAACACCATTATTGCAAAACCTCACTCCTAATCTATCATTAATGATCATTATTACATTAAGATTTCCACCATACCTCCCTAGATTTTTTCTTGTTTAATAAGACTCTTCACTTCTTCTAGAATATTCCTGCCTAAATTCTAGGACATCACCTTGTCATGAAGCTATGTTATTTATAATATTGCTCTTTTATTTCTTATGTAATCACTTTTTTTTTTATAATCACTTTCCAAATATGATATTAGTATGAGAAATATTTCTTAGCGAGGTTTCTTGTGCTAGTTGATTTGGTTTGTTTAGTATTAACCCTTTTATTTTATGTTAATTATTTTCACACCCTCATGCATTTATGTTGAGTTAGAATCCTTAGCTTGGGGGCTTATGTCCTTAGCTAACTATTATTTTATCTCATTATGAATCCGCTTGGATCTCTTCTTTCTTCTCCTTTAACAAGAGTTTGCATGGAGTTCATACTCTTGCTAAAGTGGGGGCTAAATGTATCATCTTAAAATGGAAGCACTTCCATGTTAAGAATGTTTAGCACTTCCCTCTTATTAAGTGGTCTAGGGTCATGTTCAGTGCCTTGAATGGGTTTCTTCATGGATCTAGTTGTTTTCCCCATATTCTTCTTCTCTCTCTATTTCTAGCCTATTTTTGACAACCTACTCTATGAAACTAAGAGCTTTAACTTCTGGGTCAAGGATGGCTTGGTCAGTCAAGGTCAACCTTGACCCTAACCTAGGTCATGGATGACCTCAACAATGACCTAGGATAGGTTCAACCTTGTCCCTAACCCCAAGTTTCATTTTTTATTTTTGGGAGTTTTGGGATATTGAGCTTTGGAAAGTTTCTTTTCCCACTTTTGAGTCAACTATTTTGGGTTTTAGAATGGTAGAATATTAATTTACATTTAATTTAGGTCCTTTTCTAGGGGCTAAGGTTAAATGGGATTTAATGCTCCTATATCAACCTTCTCTAGGAGTTTGTTCCCTAGATCACTATAGATGGAATCCTTCTTCCCTCATTTTGATATGTATAATCTATCCACCTTCCACGCATAAGTACATTCATGATATATGAGCAAAAACCTACTATTCATACGGAGATATTATCAATCATTCTATCAAGAATTCAATTTTTCCATTGAAGATCAAGAATTCAAGCATTCAAACCTTTGAAGGGATTTCATTCAAGCATTCAAGAATCATCATTCAAAACCCTAGATCTAGCCATCATAGTGGTGTGATCTTCCTTCAAGATCCTTTGTTTATCTTCAAGATCTATTCACCTTTATATCAAGGTGGATTCTAAGCATATAATCATGGAGTTTTTGATTTACATTTGTTAATATTATGTTCAAGCTTTCATATCAATATAGTTGTTTACATTTCAAATATAATTGCATATTTATTGAATATCATAGCTTCATTGTTAGATTTACTTCTACTACTTTATAGCATTCCTTATTTCAATTCAATTATTAAGTTTGATTCCAAACCATGGTTTGACCAAGGAAAACCCCTCATCTAAACAAAAAAAGCATTTTTCTTGCAGATATAGGTGTGGAATAGTGAATTGAAGAGCACATTTGGATACCCTTTTCATTAAACTTGCAAGATTTGTGAACTGAAATTTCATTGAAGCAGTGCAAGTCAAGTTTGACTTTTCCAAGTACAATTGTGCCCAAGGGTAAGATTATGCCCCACTATTAGGGTCAAGGTCAACCTCCCTTCAAAAAGATAAAAGATTTATGGTTTTCTCCATCTCAACATTTCCAATGTTTACTAGTTGTAGATTTTCTAGAAACTAAATAGAAACATCAGAAAACAACACTTTCTGAATTCAAGGTTAGTATTTTTCTTTTGTCTATTTCAAGGTTTAATCATGTACTCCTCATAATAAAAATATTATATAACCGCATCTCTCCCTCTTTTCCATCACATGATCCATTTCTACATTAATCACTCTCTTGTGCTTAATCAATTTGGATCATCGCATTGAAAATTAGGGTTAAGAGAGGAAACCTTATTTTCTTTCTATTCATATATATAGATCAATGATTGAAAAACTTTAGTATGTAGTACACATAATACCTGATATTGCATTAGTAGTTGGTATAGTGGCAAGATTTTCTACTAATCCCAAGGAAAATCATATGATGGCAATAAAAAGAATTATGAGATATCTAAAAAATATTGAAGATTATGGCTTTTGGTATAAGAAGGGAGGAAACCTTGAATTAAAATTCTTCACTAATGTTGATTGGGTGGGAAGTATTGATGATAGGAAAAGCACCAATGGTGGAGCATTCTTTCTTTGAAAGAGGCTAGTGTCTTGGACAATCAAGAAGAAGAATTGCATCTCTTGGTCTACAACAAAAATAGAATATGTTGTAGCAGTAGTGAAATGTTCAAACATTATTTGGTTCAAACAATGATTGTCAGGTATGAAGGAAGAAATCAAGGATCCAATAGTTATCTTCTGTGACAACACTAGTGCAATTAACATATCCAAGAATCTAGTGATGTATACCAAGACAAAGCACATTGCAATAAAATATCATTTTCTGAGAGAATTAGTGCAAGAGAAAGAGGTGAGATTGGAATATGTGAATACAAAAGAACAAATTGCAAACATATTCACCAAGCCATTACTTAAGAATGCATTTTTATTTATAAGAGGTAAGGTAAGGGTCATTTCCCTACCTAAAACTCACTAAACAAAGATTAGTGATGCATCAACTAAGCATTTGAAGATCAATCAAGTCAATGTAGTATTGTTAGATCATATTGCATAAAAATTAGTACATCAGTTACATCGAAAATTCATTGAAAGTTGTCTTTGGCATGAGATTTCAAAGAGGGAGAGTTTGTTGTCATATAAGAAATCACTAGTACAAAAGCAACTATATATGATTAAATAAACTACTAATTATTGTAGATATATACCTAATTTTGATCACATGACCATTGGTACTATATTACCAGACGTTTATCTCTCAACCAAACTTATGACTAAAATAATTTAATCATTGATTTAGTTGTTGATTTAGTCAGTTTTTTGTTGTTAAATGGTAGTTTATTTAGTTGTTTTATCATTGTTAAATGGTTGTTTATTTGGTTGTTTATTATTGTTATCTAATGGTTTATTTGGTCATTTATTTGGTTGGTGATTGTTGATAGCCAATAGTTTATTTAACCATTTATTTAGTAGTTGATTGTTATTATTTGGTAGTTTATTGTGTAGTTTATTTGGTATTTGGTTTGGTAGTTTATATGGTACTTTATTTGGTAGTTTATTTTGTAGAAGATTTGGTAGTATATTTGATAGTTTATTTGTAGCATATTTGGTAATTTATTTAATCAATAATTTAATGATATTAGGGTACGATGGAATTGAACCACCATTCTCCTACTTGTAAAGTAGGTGCTCTTCCATTAAGCTAGTACCATTTAAAGAATAGTGATGTTATTAAATGCATAATCTAAAGATCAAGAGAATGTTTTCATTGTCAAATTCATTACATGTGGCCTATTTCATTATATAATAATTTAAAAAGGATTGAAACAATTATATTTATTTAAGTACCATAATGGAATGTAGAAGTTGACACATTTGCATTCATATTGAGAAGAAAAAGAAGAGTTCTTATTAAGTGCAACCATTGAAGAATCATAGTCCCAAAATGTGTTGCCCTGTTCACAAATTTAAAAAGTATACTATACCAAATGTATACAAAAAAAGTATATTCACAATGCAATTTTTGAAGACTCAAATGCAAAAAAATTTGCATCAAGCTAATCAATTTATCAATAAAAACTATTATGAATTTCAATATTTTATCAAAATTTTATGAGCTAACCTATAGATGTTGTGTAAAATGTATGTGCCAAGTCAGAATTCTTATAGGTGCCAAGTTATTTTAGGTGCCGAGCTAGAACTCTTATAGGTGTCGAGTTACTTCAAGTGTCAAGTGTGTTTCACATGTCGAGTGATCAATATGGAGCTGATGTCGAGCTAGCCAGTATGCCAGATAGTTTCATGTGCTATGTTGAGCAAGCCAAACTACTACATAAGCTAACCTATAGATGTCGATTACAATGTATATGCCAAGCTAGAATCCTTATAGGTATCGAGTTACCTCTAGTGCCGAGCCAAAATCCTTATTGGTACCATTCTACTTTAGGTGCCAAGTGTGCCTCTTATGCCAAGTGATCAATATGTATCGAGTCATAGTTGATGTCGAGCAAGTCAGTGAGTTTAGGTGCCATAAGGATCACATATCCTATGTGATCTACATGTGTCATGCCAAGTTACTTCAGGTGTCAAGTGTGCTTCACATGCCGAGTGATCAATATGGAGCTGATGCCTAGCTAGCGAATATGCCATATGTGTCGAGTATTCCAAATAGTTTCATGTACTATGTTATATGTGTTGAGCAAGCCAAAATACTACATTAGCTAACCTATAGGTGTCAAGTTACCTCTGGTGCTGACCCAGAATCCTCATTGGTACCGAGCTACTTTAGGTGCCAAGTGTACCTCTTATGCTGAGTAATTAATATGTGTCGAGTCATAGTCGATGTTGAGTAAGAAAAAATGTCATATATGCTGAGTAAGCCATCGTGAACACTCTAAAATCACTTGATGGTCACCGAGCACTATCCAAATGGGGTATTGAACATTTATTGATGCCTTTCTAAATCAGGCTCCCATGTGTGGGATTACGGTAAAATTGTGCTAAATCTTCTTCATTGAGTAGAATTTTGTTGGCTAACATCACTGGAGTATGAACTCATCTTAGTTTTTCCATATGGTACTTTGCATACAGCAAGATTAAATTCAACACATATGGCAGTAGAACAATTTGCTCATCCTTCAATTTTGGGGATGGCAGTTTTATACTTTGCCCTTCTCAAATTGCAAATGGGCTCTAATTTAATGGCATCCTCTTTATTACACACATGAGTTTAGGTACTCCACTTCCTGTGTGCATATTCTGAGGGATTTATTTAAATGTGTAGAATGGACCTCTACTCAAGTCTTCATCTTTCCAACTTGTGCTTGCCATCTAATTTGCCTCCACAATGTTAGTTCCTCAAGAACCATGCATAAAATGTGACTCTTGTCACCAATTCCTTCGTAGTACTCTCCCAAAAAATCTCAAAATTAAGCTTCATCTGACATTGGATGAAGATGCCATTTCTCATCCTCTTGATGATGCAACTCTAGACATTATGTTCATCGTGCATTCTCACATCATTCGTCATGTAATTTGAACCATAATTGGGGAGGATTTCTTCTCTACATCCACAAGAAATGTGTTATATCATTCAAATTTGGTTTCTATTTTCCTTTCTAACACCATGGATCTCCTCTAATCTATGTCAAGGTTGGAAATTATTTCTCTCAAGGTGGTCCAGCCAAAATTTTGGGCCAAAAATAAGTTGAAATGTGTGATGCAGAGTTATTACCTGTGGTTTGGTGATGCCTTGGTTGGGGGAATATTTTCTAGAACCATGCTAATGAAGAACCACAAGGTTATGATGACCTTTGAAGTGATGTAGAAGACATTTGAAAAGCATAATCCTCAGTTTTTGACCAAGATTTGCAATTCACGGCATGTGCTCTGGGTTATCAACTGATAGAGGAGGTGAAGAAAGTTGCATTTTTTTTCGCTGACATTTTGGGTATGCAAATCTTTGATGCATGAGCAAAAGCTGCCTAGGTGAAGACACCTTTGGCTACTCCAACACATTCAGTTAGTGAACTAGGTACTTGTTTTTTCTTGGCTTTTAATGTTCCTAAATCTGTCCATCATGTCTCAGATGAGACTACTCGGCTTCCCCACTCAAATGTCACCAAACCAAGTGTTTGGGGTGTGCCATCTTTTGCTGGTACTTCAGATGTTTTTGCTAAGGGTTTGAGCTCAGTTTGGGACATTGCTCCCCTATCATGTCCAAATTCTAGATGGGGATTCTCTATAAATCCTAGCATGACATTCACCCTTGCTTTTGGTGCTTCAAGCGAAGATATGAAAGAAACATAGTTTAGCAGTTTCTTCCTGCCTTCTTGGATTATTTTTCCACACTTCAGGCATATTTTACAAATTGTTGAAAATCTTATTTTGACTGATTTTGAGTCCTATCCTTCATGCCTAATGTGTGATGACATTGTAAAATTCAAAAAACTTCAAATTTTGATGGTGCTAGTGTTTTTCACTGATATAGCAAGATTGTAATTATTGATGTTAGTCAATTGTAAATATTATGACGATGTTGGGTTTTCTTTCTGGTTCTTTCCTAGTTGAGCTCTTGAACCATTTTATATTTTATATATATATATATATATATATATATATATATATATATAATAAAAATTAGTTCTCATGGTAGATTAGATGATCAAGATGAAGCTATTTGAAAATGTCAATGAAGGTTATAGGTCTAATTTTGTAATGACCCTCCTAAATGAAATCTCACAATTATATTAAAAAAATATGTATAATACTAATATTTTATGATTAGAATATAAATAATTTCAAAGTAGAGGTCATCTAAAAAGTGACCAAGATTTGAACTCAATTCTTTTTGTTTAATTCTTTTGAATGGGCATCTCATATTTCAATCTAGAGTGTTTAGAAATTCTTATAGAAAGAATTTGTGAAAGAATGTAATTTTTGATTAATATAATTTTATTTAAGTCAAATACTATAAATTTGTTATCTAGAAGTAACATATATATTTTGAAACTATAAATCTAACAAAAATAGAAAAAATTCAATTTTTCATTTCTATTTATAATGAAATAAAAACAAAATATAAATTGAAAAAAATAGAAAACAATTCTATTTCACATTTCTATTTCTAGTAAAATAAATTATTATTTTTTATTATAATATTTTTAATTAAAAAATAAATAAATTTGATTTTTTAAGTATAATTTTTTTAAATGATAGAAGTAAGAAAAATAATTTAAAATTTCTTTTAGAATATTAGATAATTAAAAGTTTAAATACTACGTAAGAGATTGCTTTTTACTCTTTACTTTGCAATAAATTTTTTTACTATTTACTTTGTACTTAAAATATTTTTTATTATATACTTTGAAATAAAAATATTAACATTAAAATTTAAAATATCTTAAATTAATTACTTCTTTAAATTAAAAATATTAAAAACATTTTTATTAATTATCATTTTTATAAAATCTATATAAAATATAATTATATAAATAATTTGACATTATTATTTACTTATTTAAAAATAGTATTTCATTTCTTAAAACTGATTTATATTTATAAGAAAACATAATTAAAATATATTGTACTTTATTAAATAAATTTTTCATACACGTCTAGAATTTAGGTGGAGAACGATATTGTCTAATTGTCACATTTGACATGCATAGCATGTGGACAACACTTTTCTTTCTTAATTTTTTTCTTTAAAAAATTATTTTTTCCTTGGTAATCATACAGGATGGCCAATAAGATTTTAAGAAAGAGTCTTTCTAATTTTAATAAATATGTCTAAAGTTCTAACTTTAGAAATAGTTTAAAACCTTAAAAATTCTTTGACTTGATTGGTGGGCTAAAGGTTTTTAATTGTTTTCAATGAAACTAAATAGTTCCATAAGTTTTCTTGCCCCCAAATGAACGAATAATACATTTGGATTCTCGAAAAGCAACTGACAAAAATAAAGAAATGTAGTAAAATATGTGCCACAATCTCTTCTAATGTTGAAATAAAGGTTTTAACTTTCTTATAAGAAAATGAGTGGAAGTTTAAGTTTTAAAATATTTATATCTTTCCTACATTTTCAAAATAGGCTTAAACTAATCTCAAGAAACTGATTGCCACATTTATCATAGTTTAAAGTGAAAAACAAAAAAGAAAAAAAAAAAAAACTTTAAAAACTTAAAAAAAATCTCTGAGGCACTATGTACGAGGTTGAAAACATGAACATCTAGGGATTGGGGTTTTATTTGCATGCAAGGGCAAGGTGGAAAAATTTGGTGGACCATATAAATTCAAAAATCAATTGTTTGTATAGTTGGTTATGAGATTAGTTGCATGAAGGCACATAAGATAGTTTTCTTGGAAAACTCTTGTAGCAAGGTATTCATGATATTTCAAGTGCAACAAGAGGGGAAAAATATTTCTTCCATGTGGAAAGGCCTGTTAAGAAAAGAGAAGAAATTGCTATCTCTTAATTAGATATTTTGTTGGTCCAGGGGCAACGAATGGCCATTTGAGGGGTCTAGGATTTCAAATGCAATTGCAAACATTATAGTTTGGAGAGGTCTCTCTGAAGTAGCATTGAGAGTTTGAATGTACAACTTGAGTATGAACAAAAAATTAAAAACCCTTGTGACAAACTAGTAAATGGAATAAAAAGTTGAAATTAATTTAAAACATACACTAGATATACTTGTCTATCCTATAGAGAACCCTTAAAAGATTCTAGCTCTATCCTTATGTCACTAGTTTCATTATCACTGTTTGACTTGCTACCCTTATTTTGTTTGTTATATTCTACACTTCTATCTTTCTTCTCATCAAATTTTTAGAATTTGTGTTCTCTTCTTATATGTCTATCAATGTGTATTGTTTAGACTAGGCTTTAGTTTATTCTTCACTTTATAGTTTTTTTAGTTATACACTATATTAGAATTAGTTTAATGCTAAATAAAAAAACTAGTCAAATTTTCTAAAGTTCATAAGGAACTATCATCTATTGGTTTCCTAATGATACAACCAAGGTAGCTTTGAAGTTTTTTATGAAATTATCTATTAACTAGAAAGGATTTTAGATTGCAGCTACTTTTAATATTGATTTTATGGGTTATGGACTTTCAAATTTGGTTTTATTAAAGCTACTCATGATAAAGTTCATATTACTTCAGTATTTGATGAGAGACACATAATTCCTACCTAATCGACAACTAGAAGAAGGAAAAAAATTCAAGGGTGGGCTACCAATCGTGTTTTAGTAGAATTATGAAATTAGATTACAACATTTACAACAATGACTCAATCAATGGTAAAAATTCTAGTTTTTGGAAGTGGATGAAAGGAATTTTAGGGTACAATTCTATACTTGTGCAACTAAATCCCCTAACTTGACTATCTAAATAATATAATACCACTTGTTTGGAAAAATGTTGAGCAAAATGGTGAAAGAATGGATCCTAAACAATAGTTGGAATTGAAGGGAGTGAAGAAAATGGTCAAAGGGCTACAAGCTAAGGCATGTATATATGTGTTTTTAATATATACATTGTGCATCTACATCTTTATAAAGTATGTGGCTTAGGGTTAGATGATATATTAAATAAATATATGAATGTCATGGAATGGGTGTCTTGTAGAGATGGGCTACCATGCCACATTGAATTATATTTCTTCTAGATCTAATTTTCCTCATTACATTTCTCTCTCAGCTATCAATCATGAAAATGGTTGCCTATTCTTCCCCCAATTATTTAGTGACAAAAAATTATTGCATCATTTGTTAAAATGGTTACAAAAAAAATTGAGGTTATGCATCAATTTTTGAGAAAAGATGATGTCATGGCAGTTGCTGCCCCGTATGTGAGTACTCTACCCAAGTCTCCTCTGTTCAATTCCTAGTCCCTCATTACTATTAGTTTATATTTTATTATAAATTATTTAAATGAAAATATATCTCTCATTTATTCAAAACATAATATGCAATATCATTATTGAAAAATACAGATGCCATTTGGATTCATCAAAACTACAAACCAACTATTCTCTTTGGTGGTATGCAAACTATTGTTCATGATAAAGTGTGCAAAATATAGTATGAAACAAGGGAGAAACCAAAAATTTTACAATCATTTTGGTTTAACTAAGATGATTTTTTGCAAAATAGTAGAGTAAAAAATAGGGGTGTTCTTACAACACCTATCTTGGCCAAACATTATTTATCCATCCAACATGTAATAAGAAAAAGTTGTAATGAACCATGTTGAATCAAACTCTATCTATGCTAAAGAATTGATCTTTTTGTGTTTCTAAAGTTTTTATTTTAGAAATATATGTTTTTTTTTAATAAGAATATAGAAAATAAATTATAAACATGAATGAAATAAATTGATAGCAGTTTGCTCCAACTTTATTTTTAGTTTCAATAGAACAATGATAAAGTATTTACAAATTCTCATACATATGAAATAACTTATATAATTTAAGGACCTGATATGAAATTTGGCATTTGAATTGTGAAGAGGAAATGAGTTGTAGTAGGTATCCAAACTCCACGTCAATTCCTTACACCCAATGATTGTCTACATAAGTTTGTTGGATTCTAGATATTTATCTATTTAAGAGGATTCATCACTCATTTTTTCCTCATTAACTTGGATTTCATCACACAACTTAATTCTAATGGACCACTAGTAGTTCTATGCTTCTCCATCCTTTCTACTTTTAATGGTTCACATTTTTACTTCATTGTAGGGAAAGCATATTATGCCATTATTAAATATTTCTGTAATAGCTTTATGAATAATGATGTTGTTAAGTTCTTGATATGGAAAAAAAGAGTGAGTTTTATTTGTAATTAATGTTAGGCACAAGAACAATTTATGTGGAGGGAATCAAACTATATAGTCCATACTCCATCAAGAATGTGGAATATGGTGATTTGAAAGGTAATAATATTGGCAATTGGCAACACTTCTAAGGTGTTTGATGTAGTTGCTCAAAAGTTTCATTTTTTGTTTAAGGAAAGCCTCATTTTTTGTTCTAGTATCACCAGTTGCAAGTAACAAGGAGAAAATTAGATGGTTATAGTAGAGAATGCAAATTGGGAATTGCCTTGCAAATATTGTAAGGTGTGTGATAATATCTAAAATCTAACATTTTCTAGTAGACTTATATTATGTTTTTTTTTTGGCTAAATCAAGGAATTTTTAGTAGCATTCCTTTTTAATTATAGGTGAATTGAAGGCCCTTGGCTTGGTCCATGGAAATTTCTCTTATCGGGAAAACCATTTGAAGTAGTTCACTATGATGCTTTACAAACACATATACCAAAGCTTAAATCAGTGGTTTATTCCACAATAGTAAATATACAAAAGGGGAATTACTTTCTTGTTGACATAAGTTTATTGAAAACTCTACTAGCTAGTGTTCCCTCTATAAAAAATAATGAAATTGAGAATTTCATTTCTTTCTTACTTTGTTGGAAATAATTTAATTTTTTTCGAAGCCCATCATTGGCTCAAATGACCTCACATGATTGTAGTATAGGGTGGAATGGAAAATAGTATATACATGGTTCTATTTTATCTCTTGTCACCAATGAAAAAATTGTATGAGAGGAAATTATTTCAAAAACTATTAAATAATTTATTAGCATATTTCAATATTGACTTAGACATGGGACTTGGAAAAGTCTTGGGAAATTTTCCAAACAAAAAAGACATAATTTTTAAAATAATCTGAACAACAAATTGTAGGTTTCATTCCAAAGGCTTGAAACCATCCTCAATAATCTATCATAATAAGCATGGAGGTTAATACAAGGGCTATCATGTGGCACATTTTCATAGCTACTCATAGGTCCACAAACCATTTTTTTAATTGCATTGTGTGGGCGTGATACATGGAAGTCACAATAGCAATAGCATTAACATAATAAATGGTGCTTTTTTTTTATAATGTTGCTCTATTTTCATGATGGTGTTTTATTTTCTCTATTTTGATATAGAAAAATCTTATTGGTATCCTTCCATTGCAACTTAAGACATTTATATAATACATCAATACAAAAATTCAAATTCCAAAATTATAATAAAGTTTCTCTAGACCTTAGCTTGTGTACTTGATCTTGCAATTGGGATTCATAAAAAATAATATCAACAATATCCTTATGGAATGGCATTGAAAGGAGCATGACCACTTCTCCATATAGTATGTCATTAATAGGAGCATGACCACATCCCTCTTCTGAAGTCTTCTCCCAAGCTATTTCCCTTGGAATCCAAACATTTTTTCTTAGAGGCAATGGGATTGATTAAAGGATTTTGATTGATGGGAGCTCACTGAAAATCCCTAATGAATTTATATCCACCCCAAAACCCACATTTAAATTATCCTTACTATTAGATCCATTTTTAGATCAACCCTTACCATTCTTACTCAAGCATTTATCTTCTTGACCATTGTGCAATATGTATCTCATTCAAGAAATCTAACCTAAGATCCTTCTCCTCTCAAATTTTGAAATTGTACAAACCTAGAGGATGCTAACTACACAATAGCCTCACCATTAAAAAAATTATTTGACATGTACTTGGAAAATCTAGCTAAATCTATTACATGCATTCATCCATTAAAAAAATTGAACGCGTTCCCTTTCCCCAACCTAATTGTTGCAGAAGTTCAAAGTCTTCAAGCATCCAAAAATCACTTGTGAAAGTTAGATGAATCTATTCTAATTATAATTAGTTAATTATGAATAGTTTGTTTTTTCAAGGGTTAGGGCATTTTCATACATTGTTCTCTAGTAGGCTTTAAAATTATTGTTAATACAAAATAAAATTATATAATTATACATTTACTATTCAATTATGTTTTCATTTTTCAAAATGAAATCTTAATAATACTGAATGTTATTATTTATTTTATATAGAATTATTATAGAACATAATAAAAATATGTCTATTTATAATAATAGAGATAATGATATCATATGGTAAAGTATGTTTATTTATATTAAGTTATATAGTATAGAATATGAAATATTTTTATTTTTATTGGGTTATATTTAACATTTTTTTGATGAATAGTCCTTTTTTATTAATAAATAATATACTTAGTTACAATTCGCAATAAAGGGTTGAGGGATACAAGATCACCCCATGAAAGTTCACACAGCCAAAGCTAGAATCAATAACTATTCGTCAAAAAAAAAACATATTAGAAGCAATCCTTAGGTAGCTAAAGCAATGCCAATTGAGGGGGGTGGTTCATCCCGATCATGAAATCCCTAGTCATCCTTGGGATTGGTAGGTGGGTTGGGAATAGTCTAGCCATCAGCAACATCATTGGGATACTAGTCAACATCTTTGGTATTAGGTCACGGAGGTGAGATGGCCAATTCCAAGCAAAAGGGCCATTTTCTAGAAACGACACACTAAGCACTACACTAGTACAAAAATAACAATATATTACTAAATGAACTACTAAAAATTGTAGATATATGACTAATTTGGATCATGTGACCAATGGTAGTTTATTCCCAAACATTTATCTCCCAACTAAATTTATGACTAAACTATTTTAGTCATTGATTTAGTCATTTATTGTTACTTGGTAGTTTATATGGTAGTTCATGTGGTAATTTTGGTAGTTTTTTGGGTAGTATATATGGTAGTTTTTTGGCTAGTATATATGGGAGTATATTTGGTATTTTATTTGGTAGTTTTTTTGGTAGTTTATTTAATCATTAATTTAGTCATATTAGGGCACGATGGAATTGAAACACCATCATCCTACTTATAAAGCAAGTGCTCTTCAATTGAGCTAGTACTCTTTAAAGAATAATGCATAAAATTGACAAAGTTGTCTTCCCAACATTAGATCTACCATGATCATGGTCACTGTAACATGATATACTCTTCTCAAAGAACACAAATTTTAGCTATTATGAAAAACAATAATCTAAATCTTTATTGATAACAATTCAATAATTTTAAGTTCTTCTGTTCAAGCATTTTAAAATTATATTTCATGCCAATTACACTTCTCTAAATTATTGTAGTGATAGACTCTTATAAAATATAATTTCAAGCACTTTTTCCACACACAAGTATTGTTTCTTCTGCTAACTTCGCAAAAAAAGATACAGATGATTATGCAATTTATGTCAAGAAAATAGACTTTTTCATTAAATAAAAACATCAAACCCCATTAAAAATCAAATCTCTTAAAAATTAAAAAATAAAATCAATTGAAATACTCACTTTTTAACATATGGAGGTGCCAAAAGATCAAATACTTCCTCTTCCTTATGCTTAGGTGGGTGCTAAAAGTGTTCATTACACCTGATGTTGACATATATTGAACCTTAATCTACAAGCAACATAAAAAGAGGAATTTGATAAAAATAAACACATGAATAAAAGTTTTTATCAATGATCTATAATTAAGTTATTCCTAGTAATAGGGAAAGTGGTGCCAATTCATAAATGTAACAAAGAACTAAATAATATGTTTATGAAAAATTGCTTTAAAAAACCTATAACAAAAGGAAATAATGGACTAGTAAAGTCTAGTAGGGGTAAAAGCACAAACCTGTGTCACCTTTTATAAAGGAGAAGTGATATCAGAATTTAAAGTCTTCAACTTTAACGAAATAAAAGTGGCATTTGTGCTTAGAATTTGAAGATGATGTAAACTAATAAAATGTGTAAAATTGGATAAAGTTTATGTCTATATTTTATTTTTTTTAATTGAGTGAAAATTTTATTTATTTTTGAATTTTTAAAGTGTATTTTTTAATTTTTTAAAAATACTAAAAATATAGAGTTTTTTTCCCGTCAAACAAATATATGAAAATCTTCATATTTTGGTTTGATTTTGGAATATGTTAGAGTTAACATGTATACCTAGTGCACCAAAAAATTAAAATTAAAATTTGGCTAATATTTTTGAAGTTATAACTGGTCAAAGTCAAAGTTATTAGAAATAGACAGTTTTTTTCTCCCGTCAAACATTTTCCATCAAATCTACATATTTTTTTTAAAAAATTACATATTCTTGAAGAAGACTCTCTCCTCTAGTGCACCATTAAAAAAAAAAAAAATTTAACATGATTTACTATTTTTTTCTTATTTTTGAATAGACATCTTCATAAATCTTAAGATACCTACTTGTAATATTTTTAAATTATAACATATTATTCATAATCAAAACTTTAAAAAAATTATACAATCATAATCGTGACTCCAAGAACTACTAAAGTATATTTTTAATTTTAAAAAATACTTCAATTTAGTAGGTCAAATTGGCCTTCAAAGTGATTTGTTTACAGAAGTTCTAATTTTTGCTTATTTGGCTGCCACATAGACAGTTACGGTCGGAATAGTTTCGGTCGTAACTGTTTTGGCCGGAACAGTTACGGCCGAAACCCCTAGTCGGCTTGAGAAATCGCTAGCGGTTAGTGTGACTTTTTGATATAAAAAAATATTGTTTTTTCTTTTTTAAATAATTAAATATACAGGGATAGCAAAAATTGAAAGAAGATTAGCAAAAAATAATTAATTTTGAAGCAATTTTCAACAACTGTTTTGCGATTTAATCAATATTGCAAAAGATCGAATAATTTGAAGGTGCTTTTTTTCTCTTCTAATTATTTTTATTTTTATGTATTATATATTGAACCATTAGCTGATATTTAGTAAAATCTAATTTTTTAATTTTTTTTTCTATAGGTTGAATTATTGAATGGGTAGTAAAAGGAAAAGATCAAGGAAATATGATAGAAAAAGAGATGACAAAATGAAAGGCCATACAAAACATGCTCAAAACCAACCTACTAAAATTCCTGAACATGATGAGATTCATGAAGAAAATGAAAGTAATGAAGAGGAAGAAATTGGTAGTTCTATTGATAGCGACAAATTAGAAAGCATAAAAAATTTGATGGATTTGGATGAAGAACTACTTTTTAACCAAATTCTATCTAAAGATATGATAAATGATAACACTATCAAAAAGCATTGTCAGAACATGTGGGATGAATATTTCAAGGATAAAAGTATATTTGGATAGGCACAATTATTTGTCAAGTTATTTAGGAGAAGAGATATGAGACCTGTCTTAGAGTTGTTGGGTGTTGATAACAGGAAAAGCCATGCTCATAATATTAATAAAACAATAGTTGAAAATTTGCAAAATGCTTATAACAAAATTGACAACACAACTAGAGGAGGTGATTTGAGTAATGCACGTAGAGCATTGATGACTACTATATCTAGTAGAAAATTGACACATAGAAAATAGGTATGTGCAATTTCTGATGTACTACATATATCTAGAAGAACTGTCCAGAGATACATCAAGAGGAGAAATATGCTAGATGATAACATTGAGAATAACTGGGTGACTATTTGTAGAGTTCCTCGAAAAGACAAGATTTCTGAAGAAGTAAAAAGACAAGTTATTGAATTTTGCACCACACATTCTTGTGTTTCTTCCAATAGACATGATACTATACAAATTAAAGATCAAGAAATAGGGGACAAAATTGAACATCCAAAACATTTCATAGATATAACTCAAAGTGAACTTTTTGAAGCATTCAAACAAGAATTTTCAAATGTCAAAATATGTCAAAGAATTTTTGAGAGTTTACGTCCTTCCTTTGTACTCATAAATAAGATGCGAGAAACTTGTTGTTGTAGAAATCATGTTGAATTTGGTCTACACTTGCAATCATTTAAAAAAGTTATGGCAATACTTGATCCTAATTTGGTCATCCCTAGCAGTACAACACAATTTGTAAGGTCCATATTATGTGATAAATTAGAAGATTTAGATGAATTCAAAGTGCAATGCATCAAAAATCAGTGTGAAGTTTGTGCAGATTTACACAAATTTTCTCAAATTATGCAAGTTGAGAATATTAATGAATCCACACCAGTTTCATGGATGAGATATGAATATGAGACATACCAAAATAATAGAGGGGATGAATCTAGAAAAATTGTATTGAAGGAGAGTGAATTGCATTATGATGAGTTCATGGCCAAGTTCCGTCCATTGATATATCCACATATCCAACATTGTCATGGTGCACGATGGCAAGCTAAATAGTTTCATGATTCCAAAAATTGTTTTCCACCTGGTTGTATACTTTCAATTGTAGATTTTTCTGAGAATTAAATACATTTGCACCTCATACAGAGCTCCAAAGCCAATATTATCATTCTAAACAAGTTGCAATATTTGTGCAAGTGACCTATAGACATGCACAATTTGAGGTGGATTAGATAGAAAGATTGGATGAAAATGAATGCATCATCATCAAAGAGGTTCATTTCTATATTAGCTATGATAAAGTTCATGACAGGAGTTATGTGGCTCATTGTTTTGCAATGTTCTCTGAAGATCTCAAAAATCGTGGAATAAATGTTTCAGAGCACTGGATTTGGTCTGATGGATGTGCAGGTTAGTATGTACACCAAATAATTACACATTTATTTAACTTTATTTTAACTTGTATTTATTTGGACATGTCTATTTCTATTTAATATATGTACTTGGATAATTGTAGATACTTATCATGTTTCACATTCACAGGACAATTCAAATCTGCAAAAGCATTTAATTGGTTAGCAATGCAACATGCTAGAACCAATGTTAAGTTTTTATGGAATTTCTTTGAAAGTGGACACGGAAAAGGGGAGCATGATGGAGCAGGAGCATGTATAAAATGTGCACTTCGACAACATGAACTTGCAGGTAAATATATGCATTTTTTAAATGTACATGTTTAATACTCTAATAGCATATGTTTTAAATTTTATATATACATGCATATTTTATGTACATACAGGGAATAGGATAAAGAGCGCAAATCATATTGTTGAATGGTGCAAAGTTTATTTTGATGCTCGAGATACTGAATACAATAAGCGTTACTTTTGGGAGGTGAAAGGTGAACTAAATTATATTTATTTTTAATGTCTTTTTCAAATCAAGTTGAGTTTTTAATTAAATATTTATTTTGAAATATGAAAATTATTTTTTGTATTTGTAACAGATATAGATCGATCTAATCCTTACAATTGTCAAACGATTCTTGGAATTAGAAGTTTACATCAAGTGATGACTACAGGAAACCATAAACCTCCAGTACTTAAAGTAAGAGAGAAAACATGTTTTTGTGATGATTGCATTAAGGACAATGTAGTGAGTGCATGTGAAAATATTGAGAATGGATATGTTTCACATTGGGATTTGAAGGAGATAGTTAGAAAGCCTCCTTTTGAAGATGTTGACATTGACATTGACATTCATGATCCTATATATTCAGCTGATTATGAGCGCATTTCTGATTTAGTTGTGGCAAGTTTGTGTGCATATATGTACATATATATAAATTAATATACATGTATATATTTTTTTAAATTAATTTATATTTCTCTTTTTATATACATGCAGGAGATATTTTTGCAGTTCAAGCCTTACCAGATAATGCAGAAAATGTGGACTATTATCTTTTAAGATGCACAAAAGCAAAACACAAGTTGCTAGAAGGAACTATAGATGCTGATGAACAGTCATATCTAATTGGATCAGTTGTTATTGAAGGAACATATTATCAACAAACAAGGGTAATTGGTAGTGGTATTGAATTTATTGAATACAAGCCTAGAGAAAAGGTTTTACACTATAGCAACCATGTTATAGCAACCAAATTACAATTTGAAGCAGTACAAAAAAAAGGACGTCGTGGAAATTTCCTATTGAAGAACACGAAAAACTTCTAGAGATAATAAAAAGTAGAGAGGATCCTAACAATACATTGTTTGTGGAGCTCTAGTTTACCTATGTACTTATTGTGGAGCTCTAGTTGAGTTATGCCTGTATAGCTCTTATACTTTCATATTTAATATTGATAGGATATTTGTTTTATATAATTTTTTGTACATTGGATCATTTATCTTGCATATGCAAAATTAGACATGTATTGTTATTTTTATTTAAATTCGACATGGATATCTCATTTAAGACCAGGTCTCTTAGGACCTCCCCTTAAGACAACCTTTTTAGTATTTGTATGTATTTGTATGTGTACATATAATCTTTATATGTTGTTATATGATACATTCTTTATGTTTGTATATAATCGTTATGTTAAGATTACATGTATATGTTATATGAACTATGTTACATATAATTACATGTACATTATATTTTATTAATTAAATGTTGTTAATTATAGTTAATTAAGAATGTATGTCATTAAATATAGTTAATTAAATTATTAAATAGAGTTAATTATTAAGAAATTAAATATAATTAGATTAAATATAGTTAATTTAAAGGTTAAATATAGTTAATTAAGGTGCATGTCATTAAATAGAGTTAATTAAGTCATTAAATAGAGTTAATTATTAAGACATTAAATATAGTTAGTTATAGTTAATTAGGTTAAATATAGTTAATTAAGACATGTCATTAAATAGAGTAACTAATTAAGTTATTAAATAGAGTTAATTAGTAAGATATTAAATATAATTAGATTAAATATAGTTAATAGGATTAAATATAGAACTAGTTATAGTTAATTAGGTTAAATATAGTTAATTATAGTTAATTAAGGCATGTCATTAAATAGAGTTAATTAAGTCATTAAATAGACTTAATTATTAAGACATTAAATATAATTAGATTTAATATAGTTAATTATAGTTAATTAAGGCATGTCATTAAATATAGTTAATACATGATCTACATTAAATATAATTAGACTAAATATAGTTAATTAAGACATGTCATTAAATATATGTTATATTGTTATGTACATTGACCATTAAAATTATATAGTTAATTACACTTAGATTAAGGCATTAAGATGAATAACTATACATATACATGTAAACTTGAATATTGAAAATATGAATAACATATATAGAAACATGGGCATAACACATACATAAGTTACATAAAAGATGAAGACATCAAAAGATCAATAAAATAGACGTCTACATTAAAAGATCAATAACATACATGTGCATATATCTGGAGAATATAATGTACCCATATTAAATGTATAAAAATAGATCATGTAGATCAAATGTCTGGAAATAATATATATAAAACATCAAAATCTCCATATAAGCATGTATCTCGAAATAACATTTAAAACATCATTTAGTGTCCATGATATAAACACGTATCTAGAAATAACATATAAAACATCAAAGTGTCCATATAAACCATGTATCTGAAAATAACATATAAGACATCAAAGTGTCTGGATATAAAATGTATGCATATGGAAATAACATATAAAACATCAAACCGTCCATATAAATATGTATCTAGACATAACATGTTTGTAGTAAAATAAAAGGCCAATATGATCTAATCAGCTACATCCCCCCTCCTGATCCTGGGCCTTGTCCCCAAAAGGGTCTATCAGCTGCATCTGAACCTTGTGTCAAATGATAACAAGTGAGCCATTTAATTATGTGTATAGACAAATTATATCAAGATCTACATGTATATAAATCAAATATATATATATATATATATAATTTGTAATGTATACCTGGGACTCAAGACGTGTAGGATTTGTCGGCACAGTCTGCAGATCAGCAAAATGTAACATACTATCAGTCAAACCCTATAACACATACACAAACACACACATATACATTAATTTAAACATATAGACATATTATTTACTATAATAAAAATAAATCTAAACATATAGAGATATTTACCGTAGCATTATGTAATGCTCTATCGATCTGACTGATATATGAATCATGTAATGAAAAAATAGTATCAGCATCCAAGTCAATAGTGTGGCCTTGATCTGAAAGCATGGAAGTAAATAGACCAGGCTGTACGGTGCCACTAAGATCCTGAGTAGGGGGGGGTGCTTTAGGGTCCTAAGTAGCTGGGGCTGGTGCTGTAGCCTGGGCCTGTGTAGTAGTAGGAGTAGTAGAAGGTGCAGGAATGTCCTCCTGCCTCTGTGAATCCTCTGGGACTATTGTACGTGACAAAATATGTCTAATCTAAGAGCTCATGTCACGAAGTGGAATCCCTAAGAGTGTAGATAATGCTCAATATGCATCTAAAAGATCAGATGCTAAATATGATGCCAAATGATGCAATGCATCCACCTCTAAGACTGCAGAAATGTCTACAGGAGAAGGTATGTCTGCAACTCCATAATCATCATCAACAGGTGTGCTAGATGATGTAGCTGTGGGAGCATTACATCGAGACCATAGCATATATCGACTACATCAATCAGAAGAAATCTCATGTAACTGTGTGGCGACAGTGGCGATGCTCGAAAAAATCTGTGTCCTAATTGTGTCATCAGGAACACTCTCACCTGTAGTAGCCATCTGTGGACCTCTCGGCATAACCAAAAGGTTTGGACCCACCATTGCCCATTTATTAACGGGCGCAGGAGTTTCCGCAGGTTTAAATCTATCAGAAAGTCTCCCTTGACCCTACCCAACATGCTGTGGATAATCTGTATAGTCAACATCATAGTGTAAATGAAATTCTACAAACAATTGTTTGCAGAAATATAGGGGGAACTCATCCTTCTGTGGCCATCTATGATGAGTAGCCAACCAACAAGGATACATCAATGGTGCAACGAGTGGATCAGTACACTTCGTCGCAGAGTAGCCTCTGACTCTGCGATGATGTGCATAAGATGGAAACATGGTTTTCACCATGCCGATGGAAACCTCAGTATCAATCTGTGTGTACTTCACAGTGCCAGTGACACTGTGAGATAAAGAAGAATAAAATGTCTTAATGCTCATATCATGAAAAGGGTTGTATGATTCAACTATCTGAATCATACGAAATAACTCCTCTCGCATCACTGTAACATTCTCCCTATTAGGGAGGGTGGTAGAAGAGGAAAGCGAGCTATCCAAAACCTGCATAGCATGAGATAATCTCGCCACTGTATCTCTAAATAATTGCTGTCTATCATGGGTGGAGGTCGCTCTACGTGCTATACCAGACTCAGCACTTTGACCCCCACCACGAACACTGGCACCCCCTAAGGATGCAGGAGCACGATCCGCAGAACCAGATGCCATAGTGTATATATGAAAATAAATATGAGAATATGAATGTGAAGCTACAATTTGAGTGATAAATATCTAGAGATTTGCACATGCAATATATATACAAATATAAACATACAAGTCTATTTAGATTAAAATAATTAAAAGTTAAATTTAATTTGAAACACATGTACATATAAATACACAACATTAAATGTATGGTGCTAAATGAACAATCATGTAACATACATATGTATTTTAAAATAAATTATCTTAGAGACCATATCTAATGTACATTGTAACGTGCTCATGCAAATGTGAAAAATAAATATTCGTACATGTACATGTATATGCAATAAAAATAAAATAAAATTTCTTGATTACATGATAACTAAGTGCACACATGTACATACATGCAATAAAAAAATATAATTCTTGACTAAAATCTAAATTTTGATGTAAATGCTTTGATGATTATGGCCCAGAGTGTAGATGACAGTTAGGACATAGGGATAGAAAAATTTGTTACTAGATAAGTAAATGAGTTTAGTTAGCAAATGTTAATTTAAAATTTAGAACTCATGACTTAATTTACTAGTTTGAATTAGAGTTAAGAATGTTAATAAAGTAAATGGGATATAGTTTTATTAAGGTTGATAATAAGGTCAGTCTATTATGTGCTAGTTTAAACATATGAATACCTATTATAACCTATAACAGACATAATGACCTAGTAGGAGTCCCTAGGTCCCCTTAAAACATATATATGGATAAAAATACCTAGAAATGTATCATGAGGTCCTATTACGACTCCTATGTCCCCTTAAGACACACATGTATGGATAACGTATTGAAAAATGCAGTTGACGTAAGTGATCTCAAGTAATGTGTTGTTTGGTAATGTAAGACTCATCATTACCTGAGAATACCTATTATGTGCTAGTAAACATATGAATACCTATTACAACCTATAATAGATGTAATGACCTAGTAGGAGTCCCTAGGTCCCCTTAACATATATATGGATAAAAATACCTAAAAATGTATCATGAGGTCGTTATGTGTCATTTGGTAATGTAAGAATCATCATTACCTAATAAGACCTATTATATCCTAATAATACATATTAAGATTTATTAGAACCTATAAAAAATAGTATGACCTATTACGACTCCTATGTCCCCTTAAGACACACATGTATGAATAAGGTATTGAAAAATGCAGTTGACATAAGTGATCAAGTAATGTGTTGTTTGGTAATGTAAGACTTATTATTACCTGACAATACCTATTATGTGCTCGTAAACATATGAATGTACCTATTACAACCTATAACAGACATAATGACCTAGTAGGAGTCCCTAGGTCCCCTTAACATATATATGGATAAAAATACCTAAAAATGTATCATGAGGTCATTATGTGTCATATGGTAATCTAAGAATCATCATTACCTAATAAGACCTATTATATACTAATAATACATATTAAGATTTATTATCTAACCTATAAAAAATAGTATGACCTATTACGACTCCTATGTCCCCTTAAGACACACATGTATGGATAATGTATTGAAAAATGTAGTTGACATAAGTGATCAAGTAATGTGTTGTTTGGTAATGTAAGACTCATTATTACCTGACAATACCTATTATGTGCTAGTAAACATATGAATACCTATTACGACCTATAACAGACGTAATGACCTAGTAGGAGTCCCTAGGTCCCCATAACATATATATGGATAAAAATACCTAAAAATGTATCATGAGGTCGTTATGTGTCATATGGTAATATAAGAATCATCATTACCTAATAAGACCTATTATATCCTAATAATACATATTAAGATTTATTATCTAACCTATAAAAAATAGTATGACCTATTACGACTCCTATGTCCCCTTAAGACACACATGTATGGATAAGGTATTGAAAAATGAAGTTGACATAAGTGATCAAGTAATGTGTTGTTTGGTAATGTAAGACTCATTATTACCTGACAATACCTATTATGTGCTAGTAAACATATGAATACCTATTGTAGAACAAGAATTAGTATGCAAAGAATATTAACAAATAAAGTAAACATTCACAAACCAAAAACTAAATTCACATATATGCTTAGACAAAGAAAGAAAACAAGAAGTGCAAACCTCACAAGAAAAAGCACTCCATGCTTTCTTGATTCTGTAGATGTGTCCTTTTGCTATGATGTATGCTCAAGATGCTCAAAAGCTGCTTCAATGGAGATGGGTAATGGAAAATTGGTAGCTTTGTGAGCTCTCAATTTGGCATTATAAGGGTATGGTTGATGGCTTTGGTTCTCAAAATAGCATGGTAACTTTAGCTCAAAGATTGTTGATGAAATGGCTTGGGATGGGATTCAATTTATAGGCTAAGGGGTAGAGGGATGGAGGGCTTAGATGCAAGGATGGATGAAGGCTTAAGGAGGGCTAGGATGCACTCAAAGGAGAGCACATGGATTATGCTTGTTTAGCACCAATGGGAAGGTGACACTTGTCACAAGGAGGATGAGTGTGAGAGGGTAGGGTAAAGGGTTGGTTAAAGGCATGACGAGTGGGGTTGAGTATGTAAGATGGATGTAAGAGGAATGAGTGTGGAAGAGGGAAGAGTGTGGAAGATGGGTGTAAGAGTCATGAGTGGGCTTGTAAGAGTCTTTATGTTTTGTAAGAGCACTCATGACTTAGTGGTTGGGTTTTTTGAGGGGAGACTTTGGTTTGGATTAGGAAAGTCTTAAACTTGTTTAAGGAATGTGACAACATTAGGGGGTGGATTAGGCTTTGGTTTAGGATTAGATTAGGGATGTTAGAGATGTGCAAGTGGATGGCATTAATGAGGGTGGGTGAGTTAGTGGCTAAGCTTGGTTAGTATGGGTGGATGGGGTGGATTAGGCTAAATGGAGGATTAGAGATAGGTTAAGGGTTTTTGAATTTGAGGATTTCATTTATCAAATAGATTTATTTAATAAATGGGAATTTTTGGAATTAGATAGGAGAAAAGGATTTAATTGATAAATAATAGATTATTTGATTTATCAATTAGGACTATAGATGATTAATTAAATTAATCAACTAGGGATGGCAAAGGATTAATTAAATAAGAATTTAATTAATGATGCCTTTAGAGATGGCTAAATTAGATTACCAAAGCAGTGTAATCAAATTTAGGTGTCTACATTTTGCCCCTCTTTGACATAGTGTTGAAACAACACTATTTCAAAGAAGTTCGAATGAAGATGACATGAAGAAGAGGAGAGACTAGACTTAGATGATGCCCCCTCAAGAAGGCGATGGGGAGAGAACTGAGGCTCGATGACTTCTTGAAAAGTACAAGAAATTGAGATGAGTTGAGATGCAGATTGGCGAAGAGAAGGGGCTGAATTAGCTCAAACTCTCACTACGGGAGAATGATAAAGGGAAATCAGAGGCACAATAGTAAAGCAAGCTTAAGACTTTCCAGGATTGGGGGGGGGAGATGGAGGAGCAGAGCGCTATAAAAGGAATCCATGGTAGGGAGACGGATGATAGAATGATAAAGCTGATGCAACAAGATTTCAAAGAGTCAAACTGATGGAAGATGGGTTTTGGAGATCCCTAGGACTAGGATTGTGGATCTCGAAGGATGAGGCTTGGTGGATTGATTTGATTGGTGGATCCCTAAGACTAGGATTGTGGATCCCTAAAGCTAAGTGTGAGGAGTGATTCAAAGAGATACTGATGCATAAGCTGGGGTAGGAGCGACAGATGTAGGATATGGATGGGGGATAATGGAGATGAAGGGAATCCATTGAAGCTTTTTGAGTGGGGGGATACTTCAAAGAGAAGTACCACCATGTAGTTGAGCACTAGGTTTGCTATAGAACTATTGGTTAATTTCTAGGGTTACCAAGAACATCAAGGCCTTTTTACCAACCATCGAGAGGACTGACAAACTGACTCAAAACAAACACACAAGGATTGCCTCAGTATCACACATGAATCCCAAAGGAAGCAGCGTGGAAACGACACTAGGTAACCCACAAGCAGAAAAAGAAAACAAGCAAAAGACCTAATCAAGACCTTACGCTCTAATTGCCCCATTCGCAGCATACCATGATATGGAAGATCATGGCAACCTTGAGGAGGGAACAAGGAGATTGCTTGGAAAAGATATTTCAAGACCCAAAAGGGAAGATCCCAAATCAAAAGAAAGTGAAAATCCAAAAGAGAACTATTTGCCAACGAGATGGGTAGGACGAGGTACTAACAGACCAAGATCAGACATGAGGAAAGCTATATCCTACAAGAATCTATTAGAGAGCACCTAAGCTGATGGATCTAGATGAGTGATGCATCTGGCAAGCTGAACTAAGAAGGATAACACTTTGGTGATAGGAGATCTAGCTAAAGGATGCATTGGAATATCTAACCAAGGTGTACGATGTGTGCAAGATGTTGACCAAGGATGAACTAACACGAAAGCTAGATAGATACAATGATACTAAGCTAAAGAGGATGTACAAGCTGACAGACCAAGATATGTTACAAATGTACAAGTTTGTTCATGTTTTGGTTTTTTTGTGAGATTGAAATGTTTGTGAAGGATGGGATGTCTATAATAGTTGATAGGTGGATAGGTAGATGGTTTGTGAAAAGCTTAAGGAAAATGGGATTCTGTGTGTGCATGTGATAGGATACAGGCTAGGATACAAGATTATTTACAAGCTGGAATATGGTACAAGCTTTGGACAAGATTTGAATATATACAAGGTATGGTACAAGATTTACAAGGTATAATACAAGATTTGGTACAAGATTTACAAGCTTTACAGGAGGTATTGACAAGCTCCATCAGATTTTAGATATTTGATTTGGAACACCAAGGGAACAAGCAGGTGTTTTATGGGATGGTGGGTGGATGGATGAGGGATAGGATAGTGATAGATAATGGATTAGTCTTTAGCACACAAGGTGCCTGAATTACTAGGTTTTCATCAAGGTACCTATCCAAGGTGCTTGAATTGCCAAGTTTTCACCATTGGACGCTTATTTCTCTTTACTATTCTTTTGTATTTTTCAAAAGCTGGGTATACCAAAGATCTTCAAGCATAGAACTTCTTGAGATGAATGATGTTAGTGGGATCATTCAAGAGTTCTCCTTCTGGTGTAGATAATTGATAGGCTCCGGAGCCAAAGGAGGCAGTAACCACATAGGGACCAAGCCATGTAGGTTCAAACTTGCCTTTCTTTTCTCGATCTGCTTGGACTTTCATATTTTCTTTGAGGACCATATCACCTAGCTGAAAGTGTCGTGGGAGCACCTTCTTGTTGAAATTCCTTTTGAGACGAGTTTGGTAAACTTTGAGATGGTCATAGGCTTGTTGTCTCTTCTCGTCTAAGAGATCTAGCTGGGTGAGGTGAGCTACTCTTTATTCTTCATCTGAGATTTTCCCTCACAAAGATATGCGTAGTGAGGGAAGTTCAACTTCTATAGGTAATACCACTTTGGCACCATAGACTAGGGAGTATGGAGTTGTGCCTGTGGATGTATGGAAGGAAGTTCGATAGGCCCATAGAGCCGAATTTATTTGAAGGTGCCAATCACGGTCAGAATCATTGACAACTTTCTTTAAGATTTTGAGGAGGGTCTTATTAGTCGCCTCTGCCTGGCCGTTACCTTGTGGGAAATATGGGCTAGAAAAGCGGTGATGGATGCGAAGGGAAGTTCATAATTCTTCCATGTTGAGATTTTCAAAGTTACCTCCATGGTCAGTGAAGATGGTGGATGGGATGTCGAAGCGGCAAACGATGTGGTACAAGATGAACTTGGAGACTTGAACTCCTGTAGTTGAGACTAGGGGGAGTACTTCCACCCACTTAGTGAAATAGTCTGTAGCTGTTATTATCCATTTATGTCCATCAGATGAGAGAGGTGTGATAGTTCCAACTAGATCAAGGCCCCAACAAGCAAAAGGCCAAGGTGGTGCAATAGGTTGTAGATCCTGTGCTGGAGCGTGCACAAGATTTGCATGCTACTGACATGGGAGACACTTTCTGACAAAGTCACAAGAGTCTTCTTCAATGGTAGGCCAATAGTAGCCTGCTCTAAGGATTTGTCATGCTAGGACAATACCACTCATGTGGGCACCGCAAAGTCCAGAATGTACTTCTTTTAATGCCATCGCGGCCTCATTTTCATCTAAACATCGAGAGAGGGTATCATGATAACCCTGACGATATAGGGTATTGGCTATGATAACATAGCGGGATGATTTTTGAATAAGGTTTTGGCATTGGGTGCATGTGAGGTGAGGGGATATGATACCATCATTAAGGTAAGCGTGAATTTCATGGTACCAAGGGGATTGGGGACCAACCAAGATACAAACACGCTTTGAATCCTCATTCGCATAAGCGGGTGTGAGGAGCTGCTCAACTTAAAATTCATACTGCGTAGCTTCTTGGGGAATTTCCAAGAGTGAGTTGATAGTGGCCATGGCATCTGCTGCCTTGTTCTGCATTCGAGGCACTTGTGTAAACTGAAGCTTTGTAAAATGCTGGGTCAGCTGATCAACTAGCTCTTTGTAGGGTAATAGCTTTTCATCTTTGGTTTGATATTCATTTAAGACTTGTTTGATGATGAGTTGGGAATCACCAAAGACTTGTAACTCAGTGATATTCCATTCTACAGCTATCTTTAATCCTGCTACAAGAGCTTCATATTCTGCTATATTGTTGGTGCTAGGGAATTGTAGCTTGAAGGCTTTTGGAATGTAATCTCCTTGAGGTGTAACTAATAATATTCCTGCCCCTGATCCATGAGAGGTGTATGAGCCATCAAAATAAAGCTTCCATGGGGGCTGTTCTTCAATTAGGCAGATATGCTCATCTGGAAATTCTATGAGCAAAGGATATGCATCTACTAGAGGTGCATTAGCTAGGTGATCTGCTATAGCTTGCCCTTTGATTGCCTTTCTGTCCACATACTGGATGTCAAACTCACTTAGTAGCATAACCCATTTGGACAAATGGCCTGTAAGTGCTGTTCTGGAGAGCATATACTTGAGAGGGTCAATCTTGGAGACTAGTTGGATGGTATGACTTAGCATGTAGTGGAAAAGCTTTTGAGTTGAGAAAACAACTGCCAAACAAGCTTTTTCCATAGGAGTGTAATTGAGTTCATAACCAACTAGGGTTCTACTGATATAGTAGATGGCTCTCTCTCTGCTATAATCATCATGTTGTGCTAGAAGTGCCCCTAGGGCAGTAGGTGTTGCTGATATATACAAGATCAAGGGACGACCAGGAACTGGTGGAACCAAGATAGGGGGATTGGTGAGATACTGCTTGAGCTGATCAAAGCTGTGCTGACATAAAAGATCCCACTTGAAGTTCTCATTCTTCTTTGGCAAGTGTGAAAACGGTGTACACTTATCTGCAAGTTGGGAGATGAAGCATCGAACAGATTGAAGTTTTCCTTGAAGAGAGTGAAGCTGTCGCAGTGTCTGGGGAGGAGGCATGTTTAAGATAGCCTTGACCTTTTTGGGGTCGATCTCTATAACCCGTTTAGAAACTATGAAGTCTAGAAGCTTGCCAGATGTGACCCCAAAGACACACTCCTTGGGATTTAGCATGAGATGATATTGGGCCAACCTATCAAAGACTTTTTCCAGGTCAGCAAGATGATCCATGAAGGTGTGAGACTTGACTAGGATATTGTCCACATAATCTTCCAAAATGCTATGGATAAGATCATGGAAAATGGATGTCATAGCTCTTTGATAGGTAGCCCCAGCATTCTTTAGGCCAAAAGGAATCATGGTGTAGCAAAAGGTTCCCCAAGGGGTAGTGAATGTTGTCTTATGCTGGTCCTCTTCTGCAATCTTGATCTGATTATACCCAAAAAATCCATCCATAAGGGACAGAATTTCATGTCCAGCTATAAGATCTACAATCATATCTATGTTGGGCAAGGGAAAATCATCCTTTGGACAAGATTTGTTAAGATCTCTAAAATTAGTGCAGATTCTGATGTCACTGGAAGGCTTAGAGACAGGGACCATGTTGGAGATCCATTCTGAGTAGTCGATAGGTCGGATAACCTTAGCAGCTAACATTATTTCTAGTTCAGCTTTGACTAGTAATGCCACCTTGGGGTGCATTTTTCTAAGCTTTTGTCTGACGGGCTTGATCTTTGGATTGACTGCAAGATGATGAACTAAAAGCTTTGGATCAAGTCCTGGCATGTCCTGATATGACCATGCAAATCAGCCAATGTTCTCTCATAAAACCTCAAAGAGGAGGTCAGCTTGGTCTTGTGATAGGGATGCAGCAATGTGAACAATTCTAGGGATCTCTGAAGAACCAATGTTGACTTCTCTAGTATCCTCTATTAGAATAGAAGACACCTCTAGTCGATTATCTTGAGGAGGCAATACTAAATCCTCATGTTCTGCTTGTGGCTCTGGATTTTCTTGCTGAAGGGTTCTCTTCGCTGCCTTAGCTAGTCCCAGATTTACCTTAGTTTTAATTTTGGGTGTATTGAAACTAGGTTGGAGATTTTCTCCAAAATACCCCTTGGGATCTAGCTTGTAGATGTAGGCAGAATCTGGCTTTGTCTTCTTATGAGGAATTTCGGCTCCCATGAATCTTAGAAGTGCTTCCTCTTATGCGAACTCATCAATATGTATGACACTTGGTTGGTCCCAATCTATGAGTTGTGGATGAGCGAGTGGTAGGTCAATGAGATGGATGGATAGTTCTCAGAGAACAGAGTCTCCTAGGAAGATTTGGTCTAGGATATCATCGTAGGCTCTCTTTTCAACTTCCTTAGGAATGTCTTTGATTTCAAAAAGGTCGCGGTGGATGTTCGAAAAAGTGTGACCGTTCTCGTTGGTGCCCCCAGTTGTGGGTATGCCAAAGCCAAGTCCTGACTTCGTTTCCCAATTATGTGCTTCAATGGGGCATTGCATGCCCCTTTCTTCTGGTCCTAGTCCACCTCCTTGATAGTTCCATTTTTTAGTGATGAGCTTATGTTGTTGGGGATACTTTTGGCTAAAGTGATCAAGGCGTGCTTGATTTTTTGGAGGTGCATCCTTATGTAACCAATTGTTGATGTCTGGAGTGAGCTCCTCATAAAGAGGCATTTTTGAGGATACAAAGGTGGTTGGGCCAAACCATTTGTATAGAGGAGGTGTAATCTCCTTAGCTTTGTGATATGTTGGTCGTCCATGGGTATGTGGATCAAGTGGGATTGCTTTGACAGCAAATGCATCTGATAGACTATATTCTCCACAGCCTTTGTTGTTGATCTTTACAATAGATAGGGTGGAGGCGAGGATGGTTTCTGCTTCATTACAAGTGTGGGATGAGCTGGCGATGGCTGTGCCGATGTCTATTCTAGGTCAATGGTTTGTATATGAAGCTTCAACTACATTGCAATAAGCAAAGGGTTCTGGATCAGCATGGATGGTTACCTCAGTGCCCTGATGCGGAAATTTGATGCACTGATGGTAGGTGGATGGAACGACCTTCATAGCATGAATCCATGGGTGACTGAGGAGGATGTTAAATGGTAGGTTTAGATCAACAACATGGCAAACTGTCTCTTGGATGACCGGCCCAACCTTGATTGGTAGCAAAATAGTCCCTTCTGTGGTCCTTTCCAAGTTGTCATAAGCTTTGATGGTGATAACCTCACTAATCATATCTGCCTCAGTATACCCAGCTTGTTTTATAAATTTTAGGGTGCAAATGTTCAAGGCTGATCCATTATCTATCATTACTCTTTTCATGGCAAAATTGGATACCATGATGGCTATGCGAAGCGGAAGGGTGTGATCTGGCTCAACCGCGGGTATGTCGGTGGGTTTGAAAGATAGGGCATATGAGGATGAAAGGTTTCCAACAAGATTACGAAAATTAGTAGCATTAATATTAGAAGGGACACGGGATTCTATGAGAGCACTATCAAGGATGTCTTTGTACATAGGACTAGTGTGGAGAAGGTCTAAAATGGATATTTGGGCTGGCATGTTCCCAAGGTGTTCCAAGATATTGTACCAGCTTTTTGATGGAGCTGATGGTGTTGATGAAACTGGTGGGCCTGTGATGTTAAATCGCACTCTTCGAGTGGTGACTGCACACTCATTGTCTGGTCCTCGGATATTGATAACATTGACAAAAGGCTCTTTCTCAGATATACAACCTATAAGGCTACCATAGTCTATATAGGATGAAGTGTGGTCATTGTTCTTCCCATGCTGTTGGTTTGGCTAGCAGTTGTTGGTGTTATTTTGGATAGGTGCTTTTCCAGGATTTTGGTTGTTGTGTGGAGGAAAAGCATTTTGATAAATCTGTAAGCCTGCATTGGGAGAGGTTTGGGCACCAACAGTGATTTCCTTCCGATCAATGAGGTCTTGCACATAGTCTTTCAGTTTCATGCATCTGAGGGTGGTATGACCGCTTACCCTATGGAACTTGCAATACTCATTGTCCTTGTACCATGCAGCTTTGGATTGGCTTGGATCAATTTGTTGGGTAGGAGGAAATTTGATGAGGTTTTTCTTAGCCAATTTCTCAAAAATAACATCCAATGGCTCACCAAGGGGTGTATAGTTTCTAGGTGCTGGTTGGAATCTGGGCTTTTGCCCTGCAGCTACATTGATGGCATTAGCTTGATTGTTAGACCCTTGAAAGTTGGGTCTTGTATTGTGGTTTTGATAGCTTTGGTTATTTCATTGTTGGTAATTGATAGCTTGTTGGTTGTTTGTTTGATATGGTGGGTTAGACTGGTTTTGAGAAGGACCAACGATATTCACATGTCTGGTGTCAGTAACCCCATCTGTTGCAACATGCTTGTTTTTGTTCCAATACCTAGACTTGTCATTGGAATGTGATTGATTTTGGTTGGCCTCTTTATAAATCTTTACCACACCATCTTTGATGAGTCCTTGCTCAAGGATCATTCCTTTCTCTTTGATATCCTTATAGGTCTGCAAACAGTTCATGGTCATGTGGTGGGCCAAGCTGGGATGTGCATTATCAATAAACATTTTCACCACATGGCATTCTGGCAAGGTGCAGGATATGTGGGTGGTAAGGGTTTTCCATCTTTGTAGGTATTTGGCAAGGCTTTCTCCACCTTTTTGCTTGGTGTGGACAAGATCAACTATTGATAGCTCTGTTTCAACAAGATGGGCATATTGGGCTACAAATGCCTCAGATAATTTAGCAAAGTTTTTAATTGTGCCATAGAGGATTCTATAAAACCATTCAAGAGCTGGTCCAGCCAAGCTTTTGGGAAAAAGGCGCAAGAGGAAGACATCATTGTATGCCACATCCTGGCAATGCATGTAAAATTTTTTGATATTTTTGACAGGGTCTCCTTTTCCTCTGAATTTGTCAAATTTAGGTACCTCAAAGTGTTTGGGAAATGGTGTCATGGTAATGGCTCTGTCAAATGGGTAAGGACACACATTCTCAAACTTGAATGTCTTTGGATCATTCCCTTCTTGGATAGCTTTCAGAGCTTTCTTCATTTGCTCCCACTCTGAATTGATAGGTGATGGTTGGGGTGCCCCCAATGTAGGAGTGCCCTGAGGTAGGTATGTGCTGAATGGGGCCACTGAATATGGATGGCTGTGAGGGATTTGCTGATAGGGATTGTACATTGTTTGGGCAGCTGCATGGTGGATGACGGGTTGTTGAGGGGGAGGTGGCGCATATTGCTGCATGTGCTGTGAGGCTTGTTGTTGATATGGGATTTGAGGTTGGGATTGAGGAACATAAGCTGGCTGTGGGATAAATGGATTGCCTTGTGGAGGTAAGGTATAAGATGGTTGTGAGGCTTGGGGAAAGGATCGGAGGGCTTGTGGGGTTTGACCAATATATGTGGGTTGTGCCCCCATTTGGGATGGTATCTACAAATAATTGGTGGTTGGCTGGGGTGGTGGATTACCTCCTAGAAGTGGCATTGAAAAGTAGTTGGTAATTGGAGGTAATGGATTAGTTGGTGGTGGAGGTGGTGGGAATTGAAAGCTTGGGAATGGAACTGATGGGGTTTGATAGCTTTGTGGCTGGATTTGGAAGCTTGGTAGAGTGGTGGTGGGAGCTGGGGTCACTTGGGAGCTTGGTAGAAGATTGGAAGTAGCTTGTGGGTTTTGATAGCTTTGTGGAGTGAAGGTAGTAGCTTGTGGATTTGTGGCTGGTGGTATTGAGCTCCCAAGACTTAATGGAAATGATGGGATTGTACTTTGGGCTGTGGTGAACAAGCTAGGGGCGATGAAAGGTTGATTACTTGGCCCCATGGGTGGCATCCCTGTTGTATATTGCTGAGGTTGGCCAAAGATGCTAGCACTAATTTGGGAGATGGGTGGATTTGGAAGGCTAGGTGTGGGAGCAGCAGCAATAGTGAAGGGGGTGAATGGTGAGGTGTTTTGAGTAAAGGGGGTTTGGAGCAGAGAGGTATGAACCAAGGATGGAGTGGTGGTGGCTAGGTTGGCTTGCGGTATGGAGATTTCAACTTGGGTGGATGATGGTATGTTTGGGTCTGTTGGGTCATATGGATTGGCTGGAGACTCTTCTTTTGGAATATATTGAGGATAATTTGGATCATAAGAGCCTATGGGTGGTGGCAGCTACCCAAACAATGGGTGAGATGGATCTGATAATGGAGGGGGTCTTCCAAAGTCAAAGGTTCCTACATTGTCCCTTCGAAAATTAGCCATGATTGTCTCTTTGTTTTTTTCTATAATGGTGTTTACCAATACTGCATTTCTTGGTTGGTTCATGAAAGCTTCAATGTCAGTAGGTGATGGCATAGCTTGCTCTGGGCTAAAGGATGGCTGAGTGCTCAAGGGGGGTGAGGCTATTCGATCCAAATGATAGGGCTCCATTGTTTCTTTCTTCTTGGCTAAGCGAGTGACGGGTGGCATGAAAAATGCTCCTAGGGATGAGATGCAATAATGCTGATGGATGCAAAAGGGGGAAGGCTTTTCTATGCAAATGATTTCCTAGGTTGAGGCAAAGCTATATGACAAAACCTAAGGAGGATTGGGTTGGGGATTCTAACTTCAAAGATATGTTGTCAAAGCACAAAAGGTCTGCTTTCCTATGTGCAAGCTTGGTGGTGATTGTGTCAACTTAATGATAGACTGATGATCCTTTAGGAAGAACACGAGATTGACCACTTGCGAATCCCAACCTTTAGCTCAAGGTGATGAGGGATAACAAGTGACAAAGCTAGATTACCCTAGACAAAGCTCTATCAAAGGGATAACCTTGGTGAGATTGGTGGATTTGGAAGATTTTAGGAATGGAAAACTTTTAGCAAGGTGACAACAATTTTGAAAGCTTAGATGTGCAAATTTTTTATTATTGGCTAGATGGTATGATTCTAAATGAGATGGATGAGCTAATAATGCTTAAGGGGATAACCTAAGATGGCTGGCTTTTCTACAAAGATGACTCTAAAGTGAAGCTTATCCAAGAAGATGTGGAGAAACAAGGGTTTCTAATCATAGAAATCATGCCTAGTTGGTAAGGCATAAGCAGGATTAACTCCTAGATGTTGGCTAAATTTGATGGTGTGCTCTAACTAGGCCTCTTGAAGTGCTTTGTCGGTAGCTTTTTCCTCTACTTTGTGGAGTTTGGAAATTCGTGGGCTTGGTGTTATTTTTTTTCTCTTGGCTGAAAGTTCTTGGTATGCTAGAGATGGCTTGAGTTTGACCTTGTGAAACTTTTGTTTGGGTTTGGGTTGTTTCGACACAAATTCTTGAACTTGCTTGGCTTTGGGAAAAATCTCAGTTGTTTTGCTTCAACTTGTTCAACTTCCAAAATAGGCAGTGACTACGCTAAGTGTGCCCTAAGCTAGGATTGACCAAGTTTGGCAAACATTCATTCAACAAGTAAAATAAAAACAAGCAATAGATAGGAACACCCAGATAGAAGTTTGTGGTTCTCAGAATGTGATACTTGCATCAAGGAGTGTGTACATTCTACAAATGTTTCGATCAGTCACTCCAAACACATTAACATCCTAGATGCTTTTCTGCAAGGCAGACAATTGGTTTAGCTAGGGAGTCCTCGATATACGTAAGGTACGTGAGGCCCAAATCCGTAGATGAGACCAAAAGGATGTCACACAGCCAAGAGGAGCAGTAACCCACTTCTCCTCTTTCGCTTCTCAAGGGTATAAAGTTCCTTGAGGCTTAGCCCGAATGACAAAATCTTGATCCCAAGAGAGGTGTCTTTTGATTCACCTCCTGATTCTTATACTCTGCCGGAACGCTGGAGTTGAGGTCATCCAAGGGGTGATGAAATCCCCAAGCAGGCCTCCTAAAAAGAAACAAGGTTTTGGATCCTAATCTTATGCACCCAAGATGGCCTCGAAAGACGACAAGGGGAGAGAAGACTTGGATGACCTTGGGCTAAAAAACACGCTTGTTCTTTTACCAACTGACGCTTATGTGTGCTAATCTAGACTTTGCAAGCACTCATGTTTAAGAGATAATGTTCAATTCCAACTTGAAGCACCAACAAAATTAAATTGATCAAAGAATGCAAATAATAAGAAGAGTTAGGGTCAACAAAAGCAAACTCGTGCGCCCGAAGGCCCTCCACGTCAAGTATCGATTAATTTTCTTTAAGGCATTCAAAATTGAGTGAGTTTTTTTTAGGCCCAAAACAAAAGTGTGTGAGTTTGATTTCAAGCGCGCGCTCGGAGGCTCTCCACGTCAGTTGTTGTTCAATTTTAGTGCCCAAACTTGAAGTGTGATCAATTTAATCTAGAGTTTTGGCCATTTAAGAATTTTGATAAAGTTAAAGCAAACGTTCAAAGACCAAGTGAGTGAGTTAGATTGTGGAACATTTAACACCTTTTTCAAGTAGACCCATCCCCATAAATGGCGCTAAGATTGCAACCAATGGTTAATATTTGATGGGTGATTAGAAAAGAGGTGAGTCCAAGGAACTACTCAAATTGATTTTTGTAAATTTGTATTTTAACTTAACAAAGTTTCTTAAATGTCAAAAAATCAAACTTTACCTAGATTGCATGTGGAAAAGAGATTTGTTTTGTTCAATTTTAGAAGCTCCAAATGAAGTGTTTGATATTGCAATGGTTAATTGATCCTTGGCATTCAAAATTGGATTTTTTGTTTTAAGCATGCATTCCAAGGAAAGTTGATTTTAATCCATGGCACTCAAGAGTGTGTTTTGAGCAACATTCATTCAATGGAAAATGTGTTTAACCATTCAAGTTCATTTTTTTAGCAACATGCATTCAAAGACAAATGGTTAAGCATTCAAGTTCATTTTTTAGCAACATGAAAACTTGCAAGAAACATGGTTAGTGGTTCCATATGTGCTCCAGCCTACAATGAGACAAAAAAAAGCAATTTAGTTAGTTAGCCAAAATCTTCAAAAATGAGAGCTTAACTATGGGAAAAAAAATTTTAACTTTTTTTGTTGTTTTTTCTACGCGTAAAAATTCTTAAAATGGTCTAAATCCTACGGAACCACTAAAAGTCAAATTTTGATTTATACTCTATTTTTTTTTTTTTTTTTTTTTTTTTTTTAGCTACAAAGTGCAGAAAGCAGGCAGAGACGACAGTCTATCAAGTGGAGACACCACAATATGAAGACGTTGAAATACAGAGATGAAATTATTCGAAGATGAAAGAACAGATTTGCGGCACAAAACACAAGTGACAAGCAGAGATGCCAATTTGCGCAGATGCAGATTTTCGTAGACGACGATTTTCGCAAACGCGGATTTTTGTAGATGTCAATTTTCGCAGACGCGGATTTTTGCAGACGTCGATTTGCACAGACGTCAATTTTCACAGACGCAAATTTTTGCAGACAGAACAGGTTGCAGACGCCAAAATTGCACCAAAAAAGTTGAAAAACGCAAAAAAAAATTTATTTTTTTAAAGATGGTATTTCTTCTTCCTAAGTGTGTTCTTTAACCTGCAAAAACAAGCAAAACACCCTCACAACACACTCAAACAACAAAAAACATTAGATGGTTAGAAAAATGACATATAGATGAAAATAGATGATTAAATGACCCATAGTGGGGTCCCACTGGGCGTGCCAAAATGTAGAACAAGAATTAGTATGCAAAGAACATTAACAAATAAAGTAAACATTCACAAACCAAAAACTAAATTCACATATATGCTTAGACAAAGAAAGAAAACAAGAAGTGCAAACCTCACAAGAAAAAGCACTCCATGCTTTCTTGATTCTATAGATGTGTCCTTTTGCTGTGGATGTATGCTCAAGATACTCAAAAGCTGCTTCAATGGAGATGGGTAATGGAAAATTGGTAGCTTTGTGAGCTCTCAATTTGGCATTATAAGGGTATGGTTGATGGCTTTGGTTCTCAAAATAGCATGGTAACTTTAGCTCAAAGATTGTTCATAAAATGGCTTGGGATGGGATTCAATTTATAGGCTAAGGGGTAGAGGGATGGAGGGCTTAGATGCAAGGATGGATGAAGGCTTAAGGAGGGCTAGGATGCACTCAAAGGAGAGCACATGGATTGTGCTTGTTTAGCACCAATGGGAAGGTGACACTTGTCACAAGGAGGATGAGTGTGAGAGGGTAGGGTAAAGGGTTGGTTAAAGGCATGATGAGTGGGGTTGAGTATGTAAGAGGGATGTAAGAGGAATGAGTGTGGAAGAGGGAAGAGTGTGGAAGATGGGTGTAAGAGTCATGAGTGGGCTTGTAAGAGTCTTTATGTTTTGTAAGAGCACTCATGACTTAGTGGTTGGGTTTTTTGAGGGGAGACTTTGGTTTGGATTAGGAAAGTCTTAAACTTGTTTAAGGAATGTGACAACATTAGGGGGTGGATTAGGCTTGGGTTTAGGATTAGATTAGGGATGTTAGAGATGTGCAAGTGGATGGCATTAATGAGGGTGGGTGAGTTAGTGGCTAAGCTTGGTTAGTATGGGTGGATGGGGTGGATTAGGCTAAATGGAGGATTAGAGATAGGTTAGGGGTTTTTGAATTTGAGGATTTCATTTATCAAATAGATTTATTTAATAAATGGGGATTTTTGGAATTAGATAGGAGAAAAGGATTTAATTGATAAATAATAGATTATTTGATTTATCAATTAGGACTATAGATGATTAATTAAATTAATCAACTAGGGATGGAAAAGGATTAATTAAATAAGAATTTAATTAATGATGCCTTTAGAGATGGCTAAATTAGATTACCAAAGCAGTGTAATCAAATTTAGGTGTCTACACCTATTACAACCTATAATAGACGTAATGACCTAGTAGGAGTTCCTAGGTCCCCTTAACATATATATGGATAAAAATACTTAGAAATGTATCATGAGGTCGTTATGTGTCATTTGGTAATGTAAGAATCATTATTACCTAACAATAACTAGTTGTTAAAATGAACATCATCAATATCTAAGTGTGGTTCATTCGGTTAGTAGAGGGCCTATGTTATGGTTAGAATGTGGTATGGGTTATGATTGTAGTTAATATAAGGTTATGTTAGAAGGTATATTTTTGTATATTTTAACCTAATATTTTTATACACTTTTAACTAATGTTTTTCTATATTTTACTCTAATGTTTTTCCTAATATTTTTCTACACTTTTAATTAATGTTTTTCTACATTTTTATATCATGTTTAACTACATTTTTGCTAACAAATTAATTTAAATACCATTCTTAAATAATCTAAAATAATTTAAATAATTTAAACATATTAAAAAATAAATAATTTAAAGCATTCCACTCACAAAATATGTAAAAAACAACTATTTTAAGTACGATTAACATCTACTAATCAAAAAATATGTTTAAAAACTATTAAAAAATAGGGAGGGAAAAGCCACCAACCAGTTACGGCCAAAACCCTTAATCCGCTCTCCAAACATTCATAAATCGCAACAGTAACAATGATAGCTACTAGAGGTCTGTGCGGAGTTTTATTCCTTTTTGGGTTCCGATCGTAACACTTTCGACCGAACCAATTTTGGCCAGAACGGTACACGCCACGTAGGCGCACAAAACCACCACGTGTGTACGACCGGATCAATTACGGTCGAAATCATTACGGCTGAAAGTGTTCCGGCTGAAACAGTACAAGATATCACAAAAGGTGAGACAGGTTTGTGCTTTTACCTGTAGGCAATGTTTATGCTTCACCTATTGATAACCCCAATTATAGGACTATTTTCATCAGTTGGGACCTACTGAGTTTGGCATTGATGGTGGACTTGATTATAATAAACAAATTCAAAATAGAAAAGAACTAATAGCCTCACAAAGCTCATATAATTAATTTGCAACAATGTAACAAACTCACCAAGACATTCCCTATTTGTAGCATAACTTTATTATTCATGGTTCAATAGCATCCCCTATGTAAAATGCACTAGGAGTATTTAAAAATAAATGACCTTGTAGAATCAAATAAATTCAAAAGAAAAAGAAAAAGATAATTTGTAGCTAATGCAACATGGTTTTTCAACACTTGAATTAAACATAAATATAAGGGTATCATAATGCAGATGCTACAAAGATAAGATAGAAGCAAGATAAGACATTTTTAACAAGATTCTTACTCGACCAACTAGCTTAGTATTTATGGAATCATGCCTAATGGTCTTTTTTCCAGTAAATAAAATTGTATGAAGAAGCTCACTAAATTTTTTGTTCATGGTTGTAGAAAGAACCTACATATTTATCCAAAATGATTCATTGAGAAATTATGAAAAAGCAAAAAACTTGAAAAATATCATATTAACCATGTTGTTAGTCATTATGTAGTATGAAACCAAAGTACAAAATTTACCCTGTTCATATTCAACTGTTGTGGCTTTTGGTTCCTCATGTCTCTGGAACCATGTATTATATTTCCTATGGTACCTCCATGACTATTTGTTCAATTCTCTTGTAGTACTACTGATATGTATTATGTCATATTTTCAAGCCAAGATGTGTCTTTACTAGATAAATAACATTCAATATAAAGAGCTTGTGTTGACTTAGAAGCATTGAGTATTAATCTTGTAGAATTGTATCCTATCTACTAGTAGTAAAAAGAAAAAAAGGGAATATATGTGTCCAAGTGCTCCCAAAAGGCATGATTTTCAAATATAGTTAATTGAACTTGAGGAAAGCTTACAGGTGTTACAACAACTTGCCTCTACACATTTGATAGATGATGAAACAACATAATTCAATAAAAGACCTAAAATAATCATCTCCACCTTCACTGGTACAAATAAATTTAGCAATTGAAATTTATCATGCAAAAGCTTGTAGAATGGATTATCACATTTAGTCTTCAGTACTTGCAAGGATTATAACTATTTTTTAAAATAGTGTATCAAATCCATTCAATGGAAGATGGAGGCTAAAATCTAGAACTTGTATTTTGCCAAAAGTATTTGACCTATTACAAAGAAACTAGTAAGCATATTAAGATTATGGATCCTAAAAATATTTTAACTGGACTCTAGGCCTTTTTTATGAATTCATAGAAGTTCAACAAAAATATGTTGATTCTAAATACATATTAACTTCTTGAAAATAAATATTAATTTAAAATATTGTATTTTAGTGCATTTATTGCTGATACTCTTGCATGGTTTCCAATCAATAAGATATTGAAAGAGTTGACTTTGGCCAAGCTTGTAGAGAATCCTCTTTGTTATATTCCTAAAATTATTTATAAGACATTAAGGGACCGAATCAATAAACAACCATCAAAGGCTCTGAAGGATTTCATGTTGTGGGATTTAGGTTGTGTCTTGCAAGAGATAGGCACTCATTAACCAAGCCATAAACGATCAAATCAAACACATTCAATTTTAATTAAAATAGTGATATCGATATTTTTGGTCTTGGATATGCTATTGGGGAAGAGACCTAACCTCTTATTGCAACTCTCAACAACAATAAAGAATGAACCATGGTTTTAGAGCCAAGACAAAGTTCACATGATTATTTGGGAAATCATAGAGGCATACTAAGGTGATCTAGAAATTAGAATGTCATTATGGGTTCAAAATCTGCTACCATTATCTTTTGGTAAAAAAAGTACATAATTTTCCATAGATCTTACTTTATAATGGATAAAAATTTGCATCCTTGAAAATATAAATAAAGCTCAACCAATCTTACTAAATTATTCCATCAAAATTAGAGATCAGTTGGTTCCATCATCTACACTAAATATATTGTTGTACTTATAAATTCTGTCTGATTCAACCCAAACAAAGGCAATTGAAAGATTAACAAAAATTTATATGTTTGTAAAGGACTTGGCCCTTACAGTAGGGGCTCATAGAAGTAAATCAAACAAACTAGTAGAAAAAAAACTTTTTCCTCTTAGCCTAACCACAATAAGCAATGCATTGATAGCAAAAAACTTGCCCTTAATAAATGAAGATGTTGATATCTCTACTTGGTGCCTAAGTTAGGATTCGGATTGTTATAAGTAGTGGGAAAGACTTTGAACACATAAAGAGCAACTCATTTATATAGGAGAATTTAACTTGTGATTGGAAGAACATTATCTCAAGGTTTAGTCCAATGGAAGGCTTGAAGTAAACCTTGAATTCTATAAGATCAAAGAATCAACATGCTCTAAAGAGTGAAGAAGGAGATCCTAAACTGGAAACTTCTTAGAAGTCTTCTAAAAAATACTGCAAGGAACTTTTGAGACGTCTATCACATACAAATGCATGCATTGAGACAACTACTCTAACAATAATTCTAATAGTTTAGTTTGCATTCTACATCATGCTTTCAATGCCAAGTCTGTAATCTGTAGACTAGGAAAAATAAAAATTGATGCTAAGTGGAAGCTTTTCATTATAGAATTTGAAGTCTTCATCATTGAATGGGAATTGATTTCCCTTGGATTTTTCCCAATTCTTTTTTGGAGATATTTTTACACTAAATATATCTTCAAGATGGGTTGTAAATCTGGAGTTAAAATAAGAAATCATAACCAGCATTGATAGAAAAGTTCTTTTTCTAGAAAGGGTTTGAATTTTGGTTGATAACATCTGATTCACAAAGCTAAACAGAAAGGTCTCTTCTAACTAATTTGTAGCATCCCAATAAACTTCCTCTGATTAGATGTTCGTTTGAGATTTTTATTGCTAATATTGCAATAGACATTCATTTGTGCTTCTAAATATGCATTTAGAAGTTTATCAATAATAATGAGGTTTCCTTTAGAAAATAAAAGAAAAACTTATACTACATATCATGAAGACAATAATTAATTTATATCCAAAAAGAGCAGTGTCTCCTACAAAACACATTATACCAAGTCCTGGATATAATTATTTAGCATCCAATGTGTATGTAGGTAGGAAAGAAAAATACTAAAGACACTCGTAGTCAGTGATAAAGATTCTCTGATCAGCCTAAAGAGATCAGCACAAAGAGAAGCCAATATTTTTACTCATAAAATTTGCTCCTAGAAGCAATGACCTATTTGAATGAACTTATAGCTAATGCTAGAAAAGATTATAGAGAAATTTCAAAATCATATACATCACAAGAGATTAAGGCTGAGTAAAAAACAAATAAGGAAGAGAATCATCATGGTTATATTGTTGATAATGGCAATCATTCCAATTTTGTTGACAATATTGGAGACTACATTTAGGGACTATAGAGTGAGGAAATTGCAACAATCAATTATAAATGAATCAAGGAGGATAGACAATCTTAAAAAAGGAATTCTGGTAGATTGACGATTGCCTTGTGGCATTGGGATAACATAGAGATCATCATTGATTATCAATAAACATGCAGTTTGCAAATAAATAATAGAATCAATATTCTATATCCAATAAAAATATTAAATATTATTAATAAGACCAATGAATGATAACTTAACAATCTATTTAGTAGTGATGGGGACAATTTATTCTCTAAGCATTAAAAAAATATCATGAATTTGAAGAATAACATTGAAACCAAAATTAAGCAATGAAATTTGTAAATGCAACAAATAAGTTAGTCTTTCATAGACTACAATGTTGACATATCATATGTATCAAACTTTGACATTTTAATGAGCAACCTACCACATTAATTTTTGAGAAAGTTATATAATCTACTGTTTAGAACTTACTAGTTATTTCAAGATGTAGCACTCAACATGAGAATAGTAGCAATTTTCTCTCAGGAAGGTGGAAGTTATCCTAAAATCTATACCTCTATGGAATGAAATACTAAGTGACAACATTGAAAATATTAGTCACTAGTATTCTGAAGACTACAAAAAATAAAGTTATTACAAAAATAATATATCCCAAACTTAGTAATAGAAATATATGGGAGACTCCATGAGTAGCCAAAGTGTCCATGACTTAGGCGATTTCATACCTTGTAGAGGATATCCCTATTAAAACCATATTTTGGGATTTTTTGGGCTGAATAAAAGGAAATCTACTAGAACAATCAAGATGGAAGTGTAGTGTCGGAGATAAATTAGAGGGAAAAAAAAATAAATGGGGGCTTCATAATAATATCATAACATTGCAAAATTAATAAACAAATGTCTTAGTCCTACAAGGAACATTACTGATTTGTATCTCACAATACAATCATCAATAGAAGAATGCAAATGCTATAATCAGTTGTTGATCCCTTTTGTAAGGTTCCTCTTCGCACGTACTTATTAACTATGAATTCCTCTATAAAAACCTGTTGTATGAGAATTGGATGGATATGAAGTTATGTTTTATTTTGTGAATGCCCTAATGAAACTGAGAGCAGTTGGCTCAACCATGTTTATGCTTAGTGATTCAAGAACTATTTCATCACCTTGACTATTTAAAACATTAATTTTTACTAACAATGATGCTAGGTGCTTTCACCTGATAATAAGGTTTGCCAATTTTGGTACCACAATGATTAATTGGTATGCTTTCAGATAGTTCATTTTATTTTATTAATGATGCTTATGATATTCATACCTAACAATGATTATTCTAGTAATTTGATCTAAATTAATGCTTATAAACATGTATGATGAAGCGAATGAATGCGAGCTAGCACTTTGAATTTTTCCGAGTTTAATGAATAGAATAAGATGGATAATTGAATTGTGGAAATGGATGCTTTTATTAACGTGAAAATCTTCATGCATATTTTATGAACATATATTTCTTGAACTACTGACAGGTGCAATGAGTGTGCAGGTAATCTAGTCGGGAAATCCAATGGAGAGACAAGCTGAACCCCTTGTTTTAAAATTTTGTCATCTTTGTATTGTCCATCTTTAAAGGTTGTTATTTGATTTTATTTTCCCCTAACTTTTATGTTTTCCTACCAAGCCTCCAAGGCTTAAAAATGTTAAATTTAAGCACCCATGGGTAAGGGTATGTGTTGAGGGTACTTTCCACCCACTTTTGCCACAGTAGTTGACTTTTAGGGTCACTCAAAAATCCCATTTATGGTTGATTGCGAAAATGGATTGTCATCCACTTGAGTGGAACTCAAACTCCATCATAAGGTTTCATGAAGTCTAGTTGAGAAAAGGAAAACCCCTATTGAGTGGATTTTGGAGAAGTTTTGGGACTCTCTCTTTTTTTTGGTCACCCAATCTTGACTCTTAGGGAGAGAGTTTGGAAGATAGTTGGGGATGGAAGAAAGAAAAGGAGGAGCTCTTCTCAAACCTCCATTGTTACCATCACTCATGGTTGAAGGTAGGATTTGTTAGAGTAAATAATTAATTATTAATTATTTATTCTATTACTTAAGCTTACTTAGGTTAATGCATATTTAGTATTTAATGCATGTAGTGGTTGTTGTTGACAACTCGGGAGTTTTCTCCTTTTTTAGCATATTCCACTTTTTGAGGATATGTGCTGAGTTGTCATTTTTGTCCACTACCTCCTTCCAGCTTGTTCTACAAGCTTCCATGAGGCCTTTTAAACGGTCTCTCTCTCATTGTAAATTATTCTATTCACATAGCAATTTCATTTTCCTATTGTGAAATATTTGCTCTTGCTCTTTCAGTTTCTCTTCAGCAAGCTATTTGCATGTAGGTGATCTTGGCGACTGCGGAGTTGGATTTCATCAACTCCTACATGGTATCAGAGCCTCCCTGCTGCTTCTTGTTTGAAGGATTTGTGAAGCCATGATTCGAAGTCACAAACCCTAGTTTGTTTGTGCATTTTTTCTTCAAATCAGGGCTAGAGCAAATTTTTGGAGCACTTTCAGCCCAAACGGGCATCACCATTGGATCCGGAAGGCCGTTTGCAGTCAGGATTCATATAAAGCTTTTCATTTTTGGAGACAGGGCAATTTTGGCAATTTTTTGAGGATCCCGGGTTCGCTTCCGTACGGATCGTACAGACGCAGCGCGAATTTTTTTTTAAAAATATTTTATTTCGGACGCCGCCGCCGCGCCACCCGCGCGCCGCCCGCAGCGGCCGCAGCAGGCAACGCCGCCCGCGCTCTGCCGCGGCTCCTCCCGGCTCCGCTGCTACCCGGCCTCCTCCTGTCCGCCGCCCGGGCGCAGCAGCCTCCGCCACCATAGACAACGGCGCCGCCGGGTTTTCCTCCCGGGCGCCACCGCCACCGGCGGTTTCCACTGCTCCGCCGCCCTACGGCCTCTCCAACCACCGACCGCCACGTGGCTTCTGCTGACGTCATATTTCGGTGCGCTGACGTCACTTTACCGGCAAGTGACATCACCTTTCCGTGACATTTTTTTTCCGGCGACAGGTTTGTGACAGGCATACGGCCGTCAAATTTATGCTAGTGTCTGTAATTTTCCAGCAAGTGTATTTTTTTGAGCAGCAGTCGGTTTTTTGGCTATAACTTGAGCATACGGAGGTCTTTTTTCGATCCGAAAGAAGCGTTGGAAAGATGACTCAGAGACGGACGCATTGGTGCTAGTTTCGCACAATTTTGAGTTCGTTTGGGCTTCCATTTTTGGTGTCAAAGTAGAGGATTTTTTTGCACAACAAATCCAGGTTCCTTTCCAATTTTTTTGCTCTCCTTAGTTGTTTTTTTTTGGTATTTGGGAGATTTTTTTGTACGTTTGTGGGGGGGTGTCTTTCTTTTCTATAATTTACTTCAGTTAAGACCCTTCTACTTCCGTCTTCTTCTTTCTCTCAATGGCGGATCCATCTATATCCCGTCTCACACCACACAACTACCACACATGGAAGGCACAAATGACTAGACTTCTAATGTCAAGAGGTCTATGGTCTTGTCTGGATGAGCATCAGCCTAATCTCCAACAACCTTTTGAGATTCTACAACACAGGAACAAGATGGATGAAGCCATGGGGCTTATTGCACTCAACATTTCAGACAGCTTGTTGTTTCACTTGGATGGTTTGACTACTCCACGGGCCTATTGGCTAAGATTTCAGACTTTGTTTGGACAAGTAAATGAGTTTCGGGCACTTCAGCTAGATGCAGAATTGACTTCTTTGACACCTGATCACTTTCCCACCATTGAGGACTTCTTGATGAAGTTCAAATCTCTACGTACACTTTTGCAGGGATGTGGGAAGAACAAAACAGATGATGAGTGTATCTTTTTGGTACTCTCAAAGTTAAAGGGACAGTATCAGATCTTCTCTTCCACTTTCTACTCCACTATGGATGCCTTGGGTGATAGACATAGGATGCCTTCATTTGAGATATTTTGTAATCGGTTAACCCGTGAACAATCGAAGATTACTCAAATGGATTCACTTTCAAGTTCTCAATCACAGGTATTGCTTTCCAAGGTTACACAGGAACAGAAGTTGAAGCAGCTATCAGATCCCTCTTCTACTAGTTCATCATCTTCTAACAAGAAGGAGAAAAAGAAGACCGCAACTCCTACCTGTTCCTATTGTGGGAAAGGATCTCATGATGAGGCACGTTGTTTTCAGAAGAGATGTGATGGCTATGAGAAACAGATTGCTGATTTGCACGCTCTCCTTCAGAAGAGCACTATTTCCTCTCCATCCTCTTCCTCCTCACAAGGGTCTTCTTTTCAGGCTTCTTCCACCTCTTCAACATCTGCATCAGATCTTGGAAAGGGTCATGCATTACAGGCTTCTATTGCATCTTCTTCACAGGTTCCTTGGATACTGGATTCAGGTGCTTCTCACCATATGACATCTTCTCAAGGTGTCTTCTCCACTCTTGAGGCTTCCCCTATTCCTCACATTCTCATGGGGAATAACACTGCATTACCAGTCTGTGGGAAAGGTTCAGTTCACATCCAAGATGGTATATTCAATGATGTATTGTATGTTCCATCTTTGTCTGCCAACCTTCTCTCAATTTCTCAGATTACACGCAGTGGATCAGGGAAGACAGTTGAGTTCACTACTGATTCAGTCTTCATTCGAGATCATGCTACAGGAGATCTTATTGCTACAGGGGCAGTTGATCCTTCCACTCATCTCTATACCTTCTCACACTTTGGTCCACCATCTCCTTCGCAGGAGCATCGTGTGGTGCAGTCAGGACACTTGAACCTTTGTATTGTTCCTGAGATCCCTACTTTGACTGCCACACCACAACCAGATGAGGGCTTTTCCTCTCTACAAGATTCTTCTTCCGCTCTACCTGATCTTCCAGCTTCATTTATTGAGACTCCAGGTACACTTGTTGCAGATACTTCAGTGGACATTCATGACAATGTCATCGCACCTGCCTTGGGGATTCCCTTTTCGGTTCCTCATACATTCTCTTCTGGACATCAGCTAGGCTTTCCAATTGCTCCTCTCACGCAGGGATTTCCTTGTTTCGTGCCTTTGTTCCTTCCGAATTGGAGTTTCATTGGTTCGATCATTTCTACAGGAGCTCCATCATTATGGGGGGGGCTTGGTGTCTATTCTCATGGGGGGGCTGGTTGTACTTATGGTTTTGAGAGATTCTCTTGAAACATTTTTGGCGGAAGTTGTCCTTGGGGGGATTGGTTGAGGCCTTCCTTCCTTCACTTCATGTTTTTTTTAGCATGTTGTTTTTTACCTCTTTTTTGGAGGAGGGTTTTTCCCATAGGGTTTTCCCTCTTTCTCCATTTTACAGAGGTTGCTTTGTACATGGGTACCTAACATGGCCTCATTTCCGAGACCCATTTTGCATTTCATCTTAGTTTTGTGAGCTTAAGGCATTTCCCTAAGTTGCACTTAAGGGGGGGTGTTAGAGTAAATAATTAATTATTAATTATTTATTCTATTACTTAAGCTTACTTAGGTTAATGCATATTTAGTATTTAATGCATGTAGTGGTTGTTGTTGACAACTCGGGAGTTTTCTCCTTTTTTAGCATATTCCACTTTTTGAGGATATGTGCTGAGTTGTCATTTTTGTCCACTACCTCCTTCCAGCTTGTTCTACAAGCTTCCATGAGGCCTTTTAAATGGTCTCTCTCTCATTGTAAATTATTCTATTCACATAGCAATTTCATTTTCCTATTGTGAAATATTTGCTCTTGCTCTTTCAGTTTCTCTTCAGCAAGCTATTTGCATGTAGGTGATCTTGGCGACTGCGGAGTTGGATTTCATCAACTCCTACAGGATTCTTGGCCTTGTATGTTGTTTTCTCCATGTTTGATCATGCTTGTTCTTGCATATAGAGTGTTGCATTGTTATTTGTTGCTTGCTTGCATGTTGGGTTGATTTGGAGGGTTTTATTTTGTGTTGTTCTTGGATGCTTCCTTGATTTTTTTTTCTTAATGTATTGTATTGAGGGGTTTTCATGGGGTGTATTTAGCATTACTCACCCTTGGATAGGGAAGAAGTGGCCATATGGGGGTAGGGCTTAAGTTGGACCTCAATGATGAGAGTCTCCTCTCATGGTGAGAGGAGGGAGAGAGGGTAGGGTGTATGGGCCCCTACTTGTCAACCCATTCCTTGTTGTGGTTGTGAAAATGTTGAGTATTTGAAAGGAATGAACATCCTTGTGATAATAGCCCTAAAAGGGCTTTGAAAAGAATGGAAATTCTTAAAGTTTAACCCCGAAAGGGTTATGAAATGGTATGGTGTTTGACATCTCTCATTGGGAAAATCCACCTCCCCCCTAATAAGGTCCTATGGATGGATCTATTGTGTTAAACTAGGATGGGTGTATGTTGAAATGTGTCTTTGTGTTGTGTTGAATTACCTTGGGTCAACCTTGTTCTCCTTGTGCTTCCATGAAGATTTGAAGTTAAAAGAAGATAGTCTTGTGAAGAATCTTGAAGAGATTATCATTAAATTGTAAATTTTATGTAATTATATGTAAGTTATATTGTGAATGATTGGCAACGACATCAGGTTTTCTTACTGGTTCTTTCCCGATGGAGCCTTGAACCAGGATGCATAATAGGAGAGAAAAGAAAGGAGATTATGAAATATCCCTGCAATGTCTCTTTGTGATCTCAAATTTTGGCTTATGGTTGTGAGAAAATAATAGGTAAAGAATGTCATTGAATTAGGGATGTTCAAGTTCAATTCTGATAATGGAGAGATAAATTTGATATGATAAAGTTTCAAATTGATGTATTAATATGGTGATGAAATTTAAAATAAACCCTACATTGAACTCAAAAATCTATCTCATTTCTTGATAAATCTCATAGATGGATATGAGAAAATTGAATTAGTATTACTCACCACCTTTTTTTTTCAATTCTGTGTATTATATCCTATTTCCCATAAGTTCTTCAAAATTTAAATCCAATTTGATTAAGAAACTTTGCATCACTTGAATTTTAAAAAAATAAGGAGCATACACTTTGTTGTTTGAAGATTGTTAAAAATATAAATTGTAGGAAGAAAGAAGGAATAACCAGTAAAGAACTTGAAAGGGTATCCATTATGTTGGTTTCAAAGAAATAATGAGATAGTAATGTAAGTTTTATCCAAAAAGTATATCTATGAGAGACCTAAAGAAGTAGATTTAGCATTCTGGAAAATGTATGGGTTGAAAAACAAAAGAAACTCTGTCTATTACAGACATATAAAATAATAGCCTATATAGAATATTATTAATTTGATGGCAAGTAGAAACTAATCATTCCCAAAACTCATCTGATTTATATTACAAGTTGTCCTAAGTTTCCTCCATGATGTGACCCAATTTGGGTGGGACAGTTGCACAATAAATGAGACTAGAAGTGCATAAATATTTCTCATAATACTGCCTAGTCGATTCCCTTCCCTAGGCACCATCTGATCAAACATAAATTTGAAATGGGAGTATCAAGGCAGATTTACATAGGCTTATTGTTTTTGAGATACATAGGAGGTCTGTTGTTATCATGCCATGCAATGGAATTGGTCGGTGTCAGGCCTATTACAGGTGTGTTGCATGTGGCAGACTTGCACTTTTCTAAATTTGCTTTTCCCCTCACACAGCTTACGAATTTCTTGTCTTTCCACATTAATGGGTAGTTGAAATAGGTCGATTCTATGATATAGGTGAAATCATCAAACAAAAGGTACAGTGCAGATCGACTTCATCAAAGATGGTGATTGGCAGGTTTTATGATAAAATTTGCAGCCATAGAGAGCCACGTATTGCACAAAGGATGATGGGGATTTGTTTCATCACAAACTTGTTTACTGTGAAAGATGAAAGATACATAAAATGGTACAGTTATTCAATCTTTCCACTTAACCATCTTGAATACAGAATACAGGAAACTCCCGATGCCGTCAAACCCAATAAGTACCCACCTAGTGTACCATAAGTTACTCATATTGGTCATTCCTGTCATGGCCTTTCCCAATCAAGGGGCATTGGCCAAGCTCCAAACCATACACCAATAACAACTCCATATGCAGGAGAGCAGAGTGCGTAATCAATGCCTTCCAAAAGTTTCATATGGATAAAAAAAAAAATGCGCTGCCAATCTCGCCATGATATACCAAAAATAGTAGCTGTTGGTACAACAACAAACAAAGACATTAACAATGACCACTGTGGAGTCCTTCCAGCATACACAAGTCCTAGAAGTGCACCAAAAACAATTGCTCCAAATGCATGCACTAAAGCACCTACGGGTATGCTTAAAAGACTTTGGCCAATAGCCCACCATACCAAACAAACTTGTGGATTAGCTCAGAATTGGCTGTAAGCGAGATCACAGCAGGAGCTTCTAATGCCCATAAGAAGCCAATGGCTTTCACAGGAAGTTGTGCTAGCGAAAAGGAAATGGGAGCTGAGGCATTATTCCATCCTTATTGAGTAGTGACGTGAAAACCATCCAAGCTTAAACATGGAGGACTCTTCGAATGTGCAGGACGATTGGACAAACCTGCCATACGGCAAGCAGGTGCCAGGTGTTTGATTAGGGTGCGGAGGGGGTAATATTTAATGATATTATAATTGTTTATTTTGTGTAGTATAGTTAGTATGTGTTAGTATGAAATTTTTAGAATAGTTTATTAAAAGTTAGATAGAGTTAGATCTGTGATTAATCTTAAACAAGAGTGGTTTTAAATTATTAATTAGATTAGTAAGAAGATTCTAATAAAGCCCCCTTTAGATTTAGTCTAGTATTATATGATGGATAAGTGTAGTATTTTAGTATGCAATCTAGCTAGGTAAGGATGTTAGCCAGGTTTTAGATTGTTTATATTAAAAGTGACATTAACCTATAATTTGATTTGGAGTCCTTGATAATATTTAGAGGTAATATAATAATTGTTTGGTAGTATAGATGTTAGTAAAGAATTTTAAAGAGTAGTTAGCATTATATGTTAGTGGTAATGTTAGATTAGTTTTTAGTTTACGTGATAGCTAGTCTATGTTAAATGTAGTTAAGTTATGTGTTAGTAACGTATAGTTATGTTGTTTGAATATCGGTTATTTAATATTCTAATGGTTACAAATTTTAATTGATTACTTAGATTTTAGTTGTTCCATATTGTTAAAGTCTTAAAGTTAATTAGTTTTATGATCATATTTGTAATGTTTTAAATATTAGTGATTAGTATCATTTGGTGATTTTGTTAATTGCAAATTGTTTTATTATTCTAGTTCAAGTTTTAATTTTGGATATATGTTAAGTAGATTAATTTAATATGTTGGTAGATAATAGTTAGTCAGGTAAGATAGTGTAGTATAAGTTAAAGTTGTTAATATTACTTGTTAGTAAGTTTTCAAAATTATCACAATTATAGTTAGAAGATTGTCGAGTATTTTTCCTTATATATTTAGATAGTATAGTTGGTATGCATGTTGTTTAGTTAGCCTAATTTTAAATATTTCATGTTAGTGTAATCAAGTGCTCCACGTAAATGACAAAATTTAATAAATTGAGCGAGCTTAGCTCAAGGGATAGTGTGGTTGAATTAGAGACGTTAACTTTATCTAGAAATTAGTCTTATTAAGTGACAAATTTAACCAGTATATCCAAAGGGTTTCAAGTACATTGTGTAGTTACATCTTATCTTATAAAAATGGTGCTAATCAAGTAGCTATTTACAGATTGATTAATTTAGTTTCAAATCAAGTAAAGTTTTAACCAATAAGTATGTTTTGTATAAAACAAGGTTATGTTAGACTAATGGAGTGATGAAGCAAATACTAATATCAATCTTATAGTGAGAGTTCTATTTAAGGATTTATTACACCTCAAGTTTATAATCTTTGATGCAATGTAGAGGACCTATACTTAAATTATGATCGCAAACCTTATCTAACGTGAGTGTTATAATGATTATACTATGAAGTATAAGGGATGATAATGTTTACCTCAAATTCTATGTGTATATACATGGTGAATTAGATTTTGGATTAAAGTTTTCATACGTAGATAGCATGAGTTGAATAGTTAAATTTAGCTAATCTTTTAGTGTTCAATTGATTAAATATTGGATAGTAATTAGAAAGTTAGTTTCCATTATTAGTATAATATGTCGTTTAAGTAATGTTTTTTGATTCGTTTTGTTAAAAGAAGTAATTTAGTATTATTGTGCTAGTAACTAGTAATTACTAAGTTGAATCTCAGTTGTATTAAAGTTGATTGTAGAGATTAGTCACGTAGTTTAGTTTTAGTTTGTAAATATTAATTAGTTTTGATTTGATTAGTAAAAAGGTAGTTTAGATGTTAAGAAAGTTAATCATTATGTTTGTATACATAACAAGTTATGTTAGACTACCAAGATAATATGATTCATTCTACATAGTTAAATTTAAGGCTAATTTATATTGTTCTTCAAATGATTTAAATTTATCGTTGAGATCTTAATGTGACAATGAACTAAATGTTGTTACAAATTTAATAACGACAATTTACTTTATCAATGCATTTCTTCACATGAGTATAATTCAGGATGAGTGTAGTAAATCTAATTTTTGCGAATCAACTCTTAAAACCTAGTGAACCTAGTAAGTTTTTTTATAAAAAAAAAAATTGTGTGTGTTTTGCCCTTACTTTTTGGGCATGACACCTTTAGAACAGTGTTATGGGCATCTATATTTTGATCGAGAAGTTGAATTCCCTCTTTGTAGACCAGCTCAATGATGGTAATGAGAAGAAATTATGAGCAGGTTTGGAACAACGCTCACACTAAAGGAAGTAAAAAGAGGGCTAGGAGTGCAAACTAGTTAATTTCAACAAAATTTAGAAGAAACTTAGATGAATACTATATTTAGTGATGAATATGGAGAATTTGGGGTACACAGAATGCGAAGTACAAAACAAGGAAAAGGACATTAAATGATTAAGAATAACCTTGATAGGGTTGTCTATTTTAGCCATTACTAATGGTTTCTATCTGGTTAGTATTTTCTATTGTACTTCCCCTATTGCTATTCTAATATATTATTTTGGATAGACTTTGTTGTTAATTTTTCTCACATGGATATATCATTTCCAATAAAATGATTTTATCTTTGTGTTAAAATCATTATATTATTGGATAGAAAAGGTATTTATGTATGTACATCCTTGGCATCTTGAATCCAACAAGTTTTAGAATGTGTATTAGACAAAGCAACAACAAAAATTTTGGTTGTTGTGACCTTTTTCACACTATTACAGCATTGCAATAGGGTAGTTAGTTAATACTATTCACACTATTCACTCTATTAATGCTTTTTCTTTTGACTTATTTTAGCCTCTCTTACAATGCTAAAAAAGTTCTTAGGATGCCAATATATCTTCCTGGATGGTAAAAAACAACCTTTATACAATGGTGATATGATATTTCATACACATTTTGTCATTGAAGAACAATCGAGGGCTTTCACTAAAAGAAGTTGCAAGTAACTAATCTTTAGGGGGAATCCATATATTTATTAGAAAATAAAATGAATAACGGAATTCATCGCAACACATGAATCCATCAAAGAAGAAAATAAATACATTAGAGTCTATATATTTTAAATGAAACCCTACCTCTTCAAAATTTTGAATGCTACATTTTTTATGCATAGGCTTCTCTTTATGACTGGATCTGACATTCAAAAAATAATCTTGCTATCCCCTCCTTCAATTCCTTTATCGATAACTTCTATTTTCAATTCATGATCACATTACCTCTATCAAACAGATTTCTATTTATCAAAACTTTAGCTAAATAAGCTTTTAGTTTCTTTTACAGATATTTCCCATTCCCTTAAAGATGGTCACCTTTAATGGATTCATCTACCCTCCTTTTGAAATATGGTTTCCATTCCATGATATGAGCATGATTTTACAAATTTCATGAAACATTTGCAAACATTATGAATGAAAAATTAGGTAAGTGCATCACAGTTACCATGGATGAATGCTAGGCAATCAAAATTCTCACAAATGGATGAATGTTTTGTGCCCTCCTTCCTCATCTTCAAATAAAACTTTAAGGCTTCTTTATGTTGTCTATTTTCTACCTACCTCACAATAATAACACTCAAGTTTGCATTTCTTCAAACAGTTGTCAAGCATTAAGCGTGGATCCTGTTATCATATCAATCTATGAGAAAAAAATTCATCCAAGATTTTTGATCCAGTACTTTCTACGCATCCATTAACTTCTGGTTTTTGAAATACATAATTTAATTTCAAGTTGATATTTTTGGCTTTCAAATCCATATTTTATCATCATGTGGTATGCACACATTGCATTTCAATTATGCATTATGTGTTTTTAGATGCCGTTGACATGCCGAAAAATTAAATTTTCTTTTTCCCAATTAATTTGCATATAGAATTAATTGGGGTTTATGGATTTTTTATTATTAGTTATTTTGCATCTTGGTAAGTGTTGATTCCTAGTTCTTCGATTACATCAATAATAATAATCTTGGTAAGTGTCAATTACTAGTTCTTTGATTACATCAATAATAATAATATAATAAAAGATGAAGATATCTAATTAACATTATAATTTGGAGAAATTGGGGGAAATTAATAAGAAACATTAAATTGGGGATTCAATAATGAATATTAGTTTTTCATATATCCTTTGAATCATCATTTTAAAAAGAGTTTTGAAAAAAATAATTTAATTATTGATTAATGAATTGATGCACTATGATTCGGACATTTCATAAAGACTATTAGGATATTTAACCACAAGTACTCAATTTTTTTTGAGTGAGTGACTATTGATGTATGAACATAATGAATATAGGGGGAGCATTTTGAAATGAGATTTTTTTACCATTATGTGTGTTCCATGATCCTATAGAGAGATTTGTCAATACCCAAAAATTGAAACCTTAGCCTTAAGCTCTTCACTCATCTATAGAAGTACATCAAAGAAAATGAAAAAATTCATTCCTTGATAATAAATCAATGTTTATACTCTCCCCATTTATAAAATTTACATCACACACACACACACACACACACACACACACACACACACACACACACACACACACACACAAGTTATTTAGAAATGCAAATTAAATTTATAAATTTATAATAAATCAATAAATACAATCATATATGCATACACATACATGCACTATTACTCTAAATTTAACTTTATTTTTAAGTAATATTTAAGATGAACATTGAATTAAACCATAGATTTTCTTACCAAAAAAAGAGATCATTTCTATAAAATATAAACTACATTTTTAATACAATAGCTAGGAAAAAATAATCAAATATGACAAAAAAAAATTTAATAAAAAAGGACAAACAATGAATATTCTATCAAGACAAGAGCGAAATTGCAAGCCTCTGATCTTTTCTCAAACTTAACACATAATAATAATAATAATTAATGTAAACAAATAAAAATAAATAAATAATAAAAACAATCTCTAGGTTTTTTTAGTTCCAAAAGGATGAAGCCTTAGATTGTAAAATGCATTTCAAAAAATTACTAGCTTTAAGAAATATTCAGTTAGCATTTTTTTTTTAAATTTGTTTTTTGCATATTAAAAAATCAATCAAACAAATTTCAAAAACTTCAATAAAATATAAATACCTTAATTTGAAAACTCAAAATCTATTTTCTAATCAAATTACAAGATTTTAACATATTTTAAAATCAAACAAATATTTGATAATAGGTTGTTAGTTTCAAAAGGATGAAGCCTTAGATTGTAAAATACATTTCAAAATATTTAAAAGTATAAGGAATTTGAAAACTGAAGAAATTTTAATTTTAAGAAATATTCAATTATCATTTTTTTTTAAATTACTAATTTTTTGCATATTAAAAAATCAATCAAACAAATTTTAAAAACTTCAAAAAAATATAAAAACCTTAGTTTTAAAAATTGAAACCTATCTTTTAATCAAATAACAAGATTTTAATATATTTTAAAATCAAACAAATATTTGATAATAGGTTGTTTTGAACATGAATCACATAAATGGAAACTTAAAAATGTAAAAGTATTATATTATTTCAAACTACATATTAAATATAAAATTTGGAAATTTAATAGAAGGTACCTATTAGATATGTCTAATTTTGATACTATAGGTGTAATATTTTGAGCTTATGTGTTTTTAATGACCGCTACTTTTCTATTTGCCATTGTGACCTTTTTTGGCACAGGTTAGAAATGGGTATCTTCACACTTAAGAAGTCTATCAACTAATTATTTTTATTATTAAATAATTATATTTCAAGGTTTAATATTTATTAAATTGTGGTTCTCACTATTTACTAGATACTAAAATATATAAAATATAATGATAATAAAATGATGTTATATTTTATAAAGATGGTTGTTTCATGATGTTATTGTGATTAATAGCAATTATATGTTGAGATTACAGAATATTTAATTGATAAATAATATTTTTGATATGTAAACATAGACTTAGAGTTTTCTTTTGAGTTTTTGGAGGGTTTCTATTTTCTCCAAGAGTATATAGATAGATTTGGAGGTGTTAGAGTGTTGATTGAGGCAATATTGAGTTTATTTCTAGTTCAATATCAATTGAGAAGACATTCGAGAAAATTAATTGATAATGATGTATTGACAGGACAAAAACTCCATCAATGGATCTAAAAGTTATTAAAAAAATTAAAGATTATACTAATATGATAAAAAATCATCGATTATTCATTTAGTCATTTGTTTGGGTGACTAGTTATTAATTACCAATTGTTTAGTCATTTATTTGATCATTTATTTGGTCACTTATCTTTTTGTAGCCTTGTGATTTTACCCAATAATCAAATTTTTCATTTATTTAGTCGCTTATAATTATAAATTATAAAACATTACAAGAATTTGATCACATTTAGTCACATGACTAAAAGTTTTAGTCTTGTGACTAAACATTTTAGTCACATAGTCATTTATTTGTCAATATTCTACTAGTGCTAGGAGGGGGAGCCACCAGGCCTGGGGACCAAATGGTGCCACCACAGGGCAAGGAAGTTGAGTGGCGATGCCAACCACCATCACCACCACTGGGAGAGCAGTGGCAAGAAGCCTGCAAGCATAGCTTATGTAAGTGGTAGCCAAAAGAGTTGCACCCCAGCTATGGCCCCTAAGCGATGTAGTATCAATCAAAGCATCAGGAGGCACTCTAGTAATCATACAAGGGGCATTTCCCCAATTATTAAGAAACTTATAAAGGTGGGCCACCTTGTTGTCTTGCACTTGAATTTTTGTCATTACATTATTACAAATGCATGCTTTAGTGTACATAGCAACATTTATATCAAGAAAACTATGAGTGAAAAGAATAGCATTTCTATCTTTCCACAGAATGAGAAAAATCTTCATCTTGAAAGTATGCTAGATCTAGGTAGATTTTCTAGGGAACCTGGGGGAATCACACAAAAGAACCATATGCCAAGAAAAGGGTTCAGGCCAAAACAGCTTAAAGAAATCTTTAATTCAGTGCCAATAGTTCTAAGCACATCTATAGAACCAAAAAATATGCAAAAAATACTCTAGTTGCCCACAAGGTGGATATAAAGGATCCAAAACCCTAATATGCTTGAGCCAAGGCCTCAGGGGAATATTTTGAAAAGCCAAGCACCAAGAAAAATGTGCAATCTCAGGTTCTATAATGGCACTCCAAATAGTGTCAAAGTGTTTTCTCTAATGAGAAAGGGAAGACTATAAGTGTTAGCACTGGTTGAGGGTATCCATCAACGACAGATGGGGAGAAATCCATTGATATCCCAAACTTGACTTGTAGCTAGTGAAGGGAGTGGCAAGATACCACTTCCATTCTATCCACCAAGGTTGAACAAATTGAATACCCACCTTGTGAATTAAGTGGCCTAGAATTGTAAAAATAAACAAATCAAAAGTATACTGATCTGAATGGGAAGAATGGAACTAGACTTGCATATCTTCTTAGGATTTGAGACTCGTGGAGACCATAGAGGAAAGGTCTTTAGGATTTTTGATGCCATGTTTGAAAAAATGCAGAGCACTAGCACCTTGAGTCTTGGTTAGAGGAATACCCTAGATGGCAAATAGAGGAGACCACCAAATGTTTTTTTGGTTCAAAGAAAGCCCATCACAGAACCCATCACCAGACCAATAGAACCAAGGCTTGGCATCTTCCCAAGCTTTCTATATGCTCTTGATAACAAAAGAGCTTGTATGTGCATGGGTTCTTGTGTGATGAGAAGGTTTTGAAAGACAATCCCCTTCCATGTAGGCCTATTAATAGGGAACCCAAAAGAAATGCAATTTTGAACCAGAATATTCCAAGCTTCATCTCCAATAATGGCATGTATAATCCATTTTGTACAAAGAGTGAGGTCTTGCTTCTATGTGGAGAGAAGGCCAAGACCTCTAGACTCTTTGGGGAGACAATAAAAATCCAAAGCAACTATATGAAAGCCATGATGGTCAAAACTAGAAGCCCAAAGAAAATCATGGAGCAATCTCTCTAATTTCAAATAGGAGGCTTCAAAAGGAGCCCAAAAAGAAGAATAATAGACATGTGTAGCCACCAGAACTTTAGAGAAAATCTAAAAATTTTCCACAAGAGAAAGGGGTTTAGTAAGCCAATAGTCTAGCTTCTTTGCAATCTAGACAAGCACAGCATTCCACAAATCAATTGGCAAAGCTTGAAAGGCAAAAGGAATGCCTAGAAAGTGGAAAATCTCCCTATGTGACCCATTTCCATTCCAATTGGTTAAGCCAAAGTGGAGCTAGAAGAAAAGACTAACGATAATAGAGAATTTTATGCCATTGAATAGCAGAGCCAAAGGCTAGGCAATTTAAGGCATTAGTGATGTTTAACTCATCCTCCAAAAGAGTGAGAAATGAATCATCAACAAAATGACCATTGACCAACTAGGAAGAGAAATCTGGTAAGGAAATACCACAAACCAAACCTGAAAAAATGGAGTGGACTAGCAAGTAATCAAACCCTTTAGGAGCAAGAACATATAATGTCGAAGCCAAAGGGAAACCCTACCTAATGGAATGAAAGATACCAAAGGCTTCAAATCGGGAGCTATTGATAGCAATACAAGCATTATCATCTCCAAAAAGCATCTCCACAAATTGAAGATAATTGGGACCAAAACCAAGATCTTGGAGCATGGCCAAAATGAAAGACCATTCAATCCATTCATAGGCTTTGGCAAAATAATTTTTTTTTAAAATAGACAGCTAATTGGATTTGAGAGCCCACTCCATGCCTTCCTAGATAGCAATAATGTTATCAAGAATATTGTTGGAAATCTGATTGAAAATATCATTGATGAAGAAGATTGATTGAAAGAGGGAGATTTTTGTTAAAATAATGTTTTCATTCATTGTTTTTTCATTGATGTCAAACCTGTTATTTGTAGGAATGGCAATTTCTTACTGTAAGGAAACTCAGATGCGAAAATAGCTTCTTACACTAATCTCTTAAGAGAAGTATGGTGCAAATCCTATTAAAATATTTTCACTTATAGATTCAATATCATGTAAACAACAATATTTCGGTCAAGCAAGCATAAATAAAATAGATAGAGAAAGAAAACACATAACACAAAGATTTGCTGGTGGGAAAAAACCTTTCGATAAAACAACCCCACCCCTCTAGAACCTGCACAATGTATTATCTTCAACACAAGGTTAAAATACACTTGCAATGCAAGTTCAACAGTGACAACAAATGACACCAGTAGCAACTCACAGTACCAATAATACACTTTCTTGCATCTCACCTCTTCGCAACCCTAAAAACACTTATAACATGCACTTCACTTTTAGGGATACTCCCCAAGGTAACCATATTAGGGTTTTACCATTCTCCAAGAATATGGGAACCCTAAAAAAAAATTTGGGGTTATGCCCCGAACCCCACTATTGGGGTAGAATGTAAAATACTAGAAAATATTAGTTGCCACATGTCTTCACCTGTCATTGAATCTTCCTAACATAGCTCTTACGTTTCATAGGAATCCATCATAACCATTTTAGCTATGATCTCCTTATACACAATTCAAGATGCCAACACATCAACATTATTTGCAAGAAATACATTTTACAAAACAAATAATAAGAATAGGAATTATCCAAGGTTGAGATGCCTTATTCCTAACACTTACAAGATCCAAGTACTATCACTTAGTTGATTGATGAAGAGGATTTCATTAACAAGATGTAATAAGAGCACCTAAGGGAAAGGTTGAGTTATGAAATTGTAATGAAGTACAATGATTAGTTAATACAATGTTGAGATGATGTATTGGTAACATATTCAAAGATAGAGAGGTTGGCCACACTTAGAAACATTGAAGGAATAAGTTGTAACAAGGTTGACCACAAAGCTTAAACTAAGTCCATCAGTAGGTGCCGAGAAAGCTAGTTGAAGCCAAGAAAATTCTCAATTGGAGCTAAGCAAAAGAAAAATCTAGTGTGTGCCAAGTGAAGTTCAAGTGCCAAGTAAACTAACAGGTGCCAAGCATAAAAAAATCTTAGTAGGTGTCAAGTGAACTTCAGGTGCCAAGTATCAATAAAATGTAGTAGGTGTCGAGTACCAAAATTTCAATAGTGTTGAACTATTACATTATTGGAAATGTCAAAGATTCACCAAATCTGAGCCAACATAGTTGTTACCTTGAAATTTTTAAACTAGTTGGAGAATAAGATAATGAGTTGGTGGCATAGAATTCTATGTAAACTATTTTTGGGCAAATTCAAAAGGATTATTCAAGAAGTTTATAGAGGAAACAAAATATGGGTTAGATACAATGAATCCTACCTAATCCATACTAATTGAAATCAAAGAAAGGAAGAATCAAGTAGGAAAAGAAGTTCCAGACTTCTATTTAAGGAGTCATAGACCAAGAAGCAAATGTTGTTGCTGAAGTACCAAATTGTGAAGTGATTAGAAGGGTGTCAAGGAGAAGGCATCCAGGAGAACAAAGAGCATAGAGGGTCTGCTTCAACAAGTGGTTAGAGAAAGATGATTGCACTAGTACATTGAGCATGGAGACTCAAGGAGACAAATCTTGAAAGGAGGACAAGCTATCAAGAGTTGCAGAGACTGAAGACCAGGCAATGATATGAGCTAAAGAATGATCTGAGATTTGCAAGTTAAGTTGTATTTTATAATCAGGTCAAATATTTTCTAATACTCTCTAGAAATTGTATTAGATATGAAAATCCTATGGACTTAGGATGGCTTAATAGCCATTTGTAAATCCTTTAATAGGGTGGCATTCCAAGTGAATGTTCTAAAGTCCTCTAACCAGGCCCACTTCTAACAAGGTGGTTAAATCCTCTAATAAGGTCACATTTAATAATGTCTTGTAAGCATTTAACAGGGTAGGCCTTTCACAGGGCATCACTTTAGAAGAGTGAGGATTGAGTAGCATGTTACTAGTGGTTTTTCCCAAATTGGGTTTCCACATAATTTACTATGTTATGTGTTGATCTTTTTATGTGTTATGTTTGCATGTTGATTTACTATAACTTGTTGAATAGGAAAGTTAAAGCTTGGATGAATGAATGGTTGAATGGGCTCACTACACTTAGTGAAAAAGTTTGAATAGGACATTTGGACCTTGAATAACTAATTCACCCCCACTCTAAGTTATTCTAAAGCATTTCTAACAAATATACCTAGATTTGATAAAGCCAATTTTCTTTGGTTACACAATTAAAGGAAGGAGATGGTAGATTTTAAGAGAAATTACCTTAGCAATGATATTATAGGACACATTAAGCAGGGTAATGGGATATTAGTTATAAATATCCTTAGGATCACTAGCTTTGGGTATGAATTTGATGTTTTCTTTGTTGATAATAGCTCCTAAGCTTTTAGAATGATAGGCTTCAAGATAAACCTTGTGCAAGATGGGACCAATAGACTCCCATAGGTGTTTGTAAAATTCACAAGGAAACCCATCACATCCAAAGGACTTGTCATCAACTATGAAAAAAACTACCTCCTTGAGGTCTTGAATAGTGAGAAGCTACTCATAGAAAGCACATTGTTCAACCGCTAAGTGGTTTGGAGTAATAGAAAGATAATTTTTGAGGGCTTCCTCCTAAGCAACTAAATTTTGCTATGAAGCAAAAACATTTTCCTAATGGTGAAAAAAAGCTTGCAAGATATTAGGGAGACTAGAAAGAACAAAAGTATCTTTCTTTCTTTTTTAATCTTAAAATTGGTATGATGGGCTCAAAGAACCTAGAAGAACTCCTTTGAAGTCTTATCTCCAATCTCAAACCAATGGATTCAAGCTTTGATTTGGGCCCCTCATGAAACATAATTATTCACAACCTATCTATCATGATGAAGTTTAGCAAGCTGAATTTGTAAATCAACATCAAAAGGGTTAAGGATGAGAGCCTCAGAAGCTTTCTTGAGAACTGTGGTAGTGGACTTATAAGATTGCCTTCTGAAAACTACCATCTATCACCCATAGATGCAAAAAAATTGAGCAATTCTAATAATGGCATAATTCCACCACTTAATCCACCCTATCTAAGAATGTAGATGTGGCTCCAAATTCTAGACATGTAGGATATGATGAATAGTGGAAGCATGCATCAGCACTAATGTATTAAGGAAAAACTAAGTCCTAACAACCTATTGGATAGTTGTGTATCATAAAATAGAAAAATAAATAAGATAGTGGCCTAATAATGTCACATCTTGCAAAGGAATGATAGGTAAATATCAATACTCAGAAAAGGAGAAAAAATATTGTGCAGTAATCATGGCATGATCAAGACATTTTAAAATGTGGTCAGAGCCATCTCAAAAGTTGGACCAAGTGTGCCAAACCCTACTATGCTGGAAATGATTAGTTTGGGATCAAAAAGGCCCAATTTATTACACATGTAGTACTAGGCTTCCCTTTCCCTAGTTGTCTAGTGAAGAGGAAAAATGTCATCTTTCTCAGAGGCCAACTCAACCATATTAAAGTCACCACACATAACTCAAGTAGCTAGAGGCAAGTTGTCAACCATCCAACCACACAATTGAGATTTTTCTATAGTATCATTGGGAGCATAAACATTAACTACTCCAAAAGAATGATTTTGATAGAAAGAAAAAGCCAAATTATTCTATGCATTAGATCAGAACCATGCAAAATAATAGCAGAATAAAGATGAGGTCATAGAAGAGTAACTACACCACCTCTACCAAATTCATGCTAAGAGGAAACCATAATTCCATTCAGCCAAATGATGTGACATACAGAAGAAATCATGAAACTAGAGATCTTAACTTCTTGTATATAGAGAAAATCTAAATTACCAATTCTATGATAGGTATCCCTGACATAATACTTTCTGGAGAGGTCAGTGAGACCTCACACATGCCATGATAAAAGATTCATGAAAATTCTTCAATGTCTCTCTCTTCCTCAAGAGAGGAGTAACTATTCCACAAGAAAGTTGAAAATTAGTTAAACCCAAAATAAAAATCCTTTGGATTGATAGCTTAACATTTCTCCTCTAGTTTCTCAACATGTCCAGGAGGACTACGAAAACATTGCACATTTTGAGTTGCAATGGAGGAAGTAGTAAGAGGAGTTTGAATCACAACTAATTTGTTAGCCCTTGTGGCCACATTGATCCCCTCGAAACTACCAAGGTTTGAAACCTATGAAACACTAGGGTTTGGTTCCAAAAAACTTACTTTCATTTCTACAATGGTTGGGGTTTGCACTATTGTTGAAATAGGAGGAACTAAAATAACAACAACATATAACTATTAGGAGCTAAGGGAGCCTTTCCCTTGAGCCTAATAGTATTCCATTCTTCTTTTTTCTTCGCTTTTTCTAGTTTGACAGGAGCCTCTTTAGGCGGGGCTTTAACCCTAGGCACAGCCAAAGGGAAATCCCTAATCTTCTATTTTTCTAACTAGCACCTATAATAAGTTTGAATAGGTTCAAATAAATCACCTTTAGAGAGAAGGTTTGAGAACCAATCTATATCTTGAAAGAATCCTTGAGATCCTTGGAGAGATAAACCTCAATGCATATGCATTTTTTAGGATGAGCATTGAAAACAATTTCATGTTCCTTTGTAATAAATCTACCAAGGGTATTGGCAATGGACTCAATAAAGGGTCAACACAACAAGGGTAAACCCAAGAACTCAACCCACATAGGAACCCTAAGCTTTTTATCATTAGAGATAGTGAAATCTCTTGACCATCTTTGAAAAACTAGGAGGGATGAACACACTAACCAAAGATGATTGCTAAAAACTGTGTCTTCCTGCTACGGGTTGGCAAAGAAAAAAAAAAAAAAAAAACCTTTAGTAAGATTTTGCACAGCATCAAGGTGGACTTTATGAGGATTCTAACTCTTGTTAACTCATTCTCGGAGCATAGATTCAGTAGGATTCCTACCCATAAAATACCCCATTAAGGTATGTTGTTCTAACCAATCACAAGAAACATCAAATTTTTGCAAAGGAAGGATAATATCAGGATTACCTTGTGAAAGACCTTTGGGATGAATTGGAAAGGATGTTTGTTCAATGGAGGCACCATGGCTTTCTGAAGTGGCAATGTGAATACTAGTATCAACAACTAGCTCACCACTGGTCGGGGCCATTATAAATTAGCCTAAAAACTCATGTAGTAAATGTGGTTTGACAAGTGGAAAACATAGAAGGAAAGCTCAAATAGAGAGCCATATGCAAGGAAACTCAAAGATCACATGAAACCCTAGAAAGAAAAACCAACCCTTCGAGTGGCTCATATTTAACACTTTGAGTAATTATTAAAAAAATATAATATAAGAAATGCATTTACCATAGTAATATCTAATTCAATTTCATAATCCAAGGACATTATTTCATAATATTGTTGATAATTCATATAATTTAGAAGTATAATTTTGAGTTGATTAGGAGTAATAAGGGATCAAAGCTTATTGCAAATATTATGGAGGAGAACTAAGAGAGTTCTTAATGAGTGGAGTTGTTTTAGGTTTGACCTATCTAGGAAAATTTTTGAACAATTAACTACGTCTTTCTTCTATAAGTTCCACCCTTTTTTAAGAGATGTGATCTCATATTTTGACCCAACCTATCACAATAGATTTCATTTTTTATTTCTCAAAATTTCCTTGCAATTTTTTCTTAGTGTTTCTATTAAAACCAACATTACAGTGATACATTGATAGGATAACTCAAGTTATGAGTAATAAAAGTTACACAATGTTAATGTTAATTTTTATTATAAAATATGTACAAAGGAATTAAGCCTACATCAAGAGGAAATATCTTCCACATAATAGACATTTTTGGTGCTTAAGCTACTAGGCAACCAAATGGCTCACTTAGATACATAATCCATAGTTAGGGGAGGGTAATGTGAGCCAAATGAGATAGAAGGTTTTAAATATTTCTATTATAAAGAGAATGAAACAAAACTTGTCTAACACATGAATTGAATAAAAGGATGTGTTGAGTACATAGATTTTAGGGCAAGAATCACTTCCAAATAAAATGGAGTAGAACACAACAAATAATAATAAAATAAAATGTAGGGCCATGAGTGGTGGATGTTTACAATAACATATCATGTATCTATTTAAATTTTTTGATCTAAATAACCTCTAAAATGATGAACATATTTTACATAGATTTTATTATTTTATTACATTGGGTCACAAAAATTTGTGCATCAAAGTTATGAACATAACACACCTCTCACCAGCATATTTATTGTTGGGTAAAAAAAATTTTTTAAAAACCAATATTTTAGATGACAAAAAAAACCCTTTTGGCGTCCAAATCAAATCCAAAAAAGTTCTCACAAGCATGAATTTTTTTGCCTTACCCAAATGTTCAAGCTCTCTCACCCCTAATTCTCATCTTCATTGGTGAGAAATAAAAGTTATAAAAAAGTTAAAGAATGTATTAATTATTGATAATTAGTTAATGGAGATATGTAATTATTGTCATTTATGGCAACACATGATGTACATGCTTACAAGAAACCTCAGAAATAAAGATACTTAGCTTTTGGTAATCAGAAAATTATATTAGAATTTGTATAAAATAGTGTATTGTATTGTTTATAAATTGTTGTTGATGTCATATTATGACTAAAAAAGTTAGATGGAGATAGTATACATGTTGATGATGACATGTGTAACCTCAAAAGTTAGTATAGACCATACAAAAAAGAGATATTCATGTTTTAAGTCAAATAGGACAGCAAAATTGAAGGGAATGATTATTTTGTTTTAAAAATAATTACTTGTCCAATTAGGGCCAACATCCTAGATGTTTACTCTAAGTTTGAAAAATGCATTATGGTCTTAACCAACTAGCAAAAAAATTTGTAAAATCATGGTATTTTATGCAAAAGACAACTTGTGATGAGAAGTGGTGATTATATGTGCTAATTGTGATGTTGAGCAATTGTATGAGAAATTTTGTAAGAGCAATATATTCGAAGTTTTGTGAAAGCTATTTTATGATCTGAGATCAAGCTAAAGATCAAAGATCAATCAAGAAAGAAGTTATAGTACCTATATTTATAAGTTTAATTAATTTTTTAGGTAGTGAGCTCTTATTGTAATTGGAAGTGCATGTTTAGGAAGTGGGTTCATCTTGCATCTATTGTACTACAACTCCTAATAGGGTTGGAATCTCTTAACAAGCATTCAAAGTCTCCTAATAGGGACTCCTTATACTAAATTTGTTCATTGACTCCTAATAGGGTCCATCCTCTAAGAAGGAACTTATATAAGTATATTATCTAGTGGGTACCATCCCCATCGGGGTTTTCCCTTGGCCAGGGTTTCCCTAGTTAACAAAATTTGGTGTTATGAGTTATATTTGTGCATGGTTACTATTTTTGTTTAGCATTACTTTATTAATTTGTTATGTATGATTTAAAGTAAGAAATAATATCTAGTTGGTGAATAAAGTTTTTAGATTATTGATTCACACCCCCCCAGTAATCCCTATTTCTAACAATTGGTATCAAAGCACAGTTACTTTGAAGAGTCTTAATAGCTTGAGTAAGATCCCTATGGATATGGAATAGTTGATGAAGAACCTTGAAGAACCTCTTGAACAAATTGATCTCCTTACTAAAGAAAGAGATAAGCTAAAGGATAGATATGAAGACTCCATACTATATATTGGACAATTGAAGGAAAAGATTAAACATCTCCAATCCAAGCCTAAATCTACTAAATCTAGAACTAGTGATGATGACTATTCAAAGCTTAAAGTAGAGTAAAAGATCTTGAAGCATGAATTGAAGACTAAAAATCTGAAGTTGACTTTGAGAAATGATCCAAGCAAAGTTGAATTTGATTTAAAGCCTAAGAATGCAGATCTTAGAGAAAGTCTAGCAAAGAAAACATCTAAATTTGAAACATTGAAAGAAGATCATGAAGAACTTCATAAGTATAATAATATTGTGAAAGGTTAATTAACTTAGTGCAAGTAGCAACTTGAGAAGCTTTATTCTAGCATAGAAAAGCTTGATGATTCAATGTCAATACAGAGGCCTACTTATGATAAGATTAGTCTTGGTTATATAATTAACATGTCTACAAAGAAACCTAAGATTAGATCAGATCTGAAAGAAAAAGGTAAGTCTGATGATAAGATTAAATCTTTTTAATCTTCTAATAAATCCAAAGAAGTTGGACAAGACAAGGAAGTTGAAATTTTGGATGAACCAAAGCAAGTGGAATCTTCTAGGGAAACCAAGTATGAATTTAGAGATAAGTGTTAAATTAATGTAATGAAATAGGTCATATGAAAAGACATTGTAAAAATAAGTCATTTAATCATGTTAAGAACTTTTATTGTCATAATTGTCATGGTATGGGTCATAAATAAATTTATTGTAGGAATCCTAAGTATGATAATGATAAAAGGAATAGTAGAATGTCTAGAAATACTAATCCTACAAATAGAAGAAGATATAATGAAAGGACATTGAGAGAAGGAAGACCTTATGAAGACTAAAGATAGATCATGTGTTATAAGTGTAACAACTTAGGACACATTGCTCAAAATTTTCATACACCTGATGATCAACAAAATCCAAGAAGTAGAGCACTAGTATGTTACTTATGCAACAACTTTAGACATATAGCAAAGTATTGTAGAATGGATAGAAACTTTGGAGATAGAAGGAACAATGGAAGAAACTTTGGGAATAGAAGGAATGATGGAAAGAATGTTGAAAATGATAGAAGGAACTCTAGAACTAACAAAATAAATGAGGAACAAAGAAATGTGGTTAGTGAACTTTGAGAAGAACTCAATGAGCCATTTTAAAAAGGAGTAGATTTCTCAAAATAAAAGTTAGATGATGATGTGAAAGGAAAATTGAAGTCAATTATCGAGTTTGATTCAACCAAGTTGAATTAAGCTTGTCTACAACACTAGAATTTGAAAACTTCATTCAAATATTGAATTAGAGTAGTGCAATTGGGAAATGGTGTATCTAGTTAAGTTTATATGGTACCTAAGCTCACTTGTAATTTGGGGCTTATCTAAACAAGTTATGAAGGAATTAAAAATTAATGGCATTACAGGAAAAGTTAATTCTATAGAAAAAGATGAAAACTATGTTTTTATAGATAATTTCATGAAGCAAAGTCTTGAGGAGGATTATCATGATGGAAGAAGGCTATAGTAAACATCAAGTGGCATTTGAAGATTAGATAGATGAAATGTCCCTTTACTGATTTTTATTGATATTTCCAGCCTCAAATCAGAACTTTAAAATCAAACAACCAATATTACAAAGATCTACCAATTTCCCAATAAAACCCAAATCGGGTATGTCCAAATTAGTGCCAAAAACTTCACAACTTCACAAATTATTAATAAATCTGAAAATGGACATTTTTACAGAAATTTCAGCAGCATAACAGCCTAAAAAATGACATTTCAAAATTTTTATAGCCTTTACACAACAGCTCACAAATGTAGGGCAAAACTATGCTCAATCGGGCTCCCGAAATTAACACAAAAATGCCCGGAAACACCACAAAACACTCATAAACTATCTCAGAAGTTTAATCATGACCCAATACATATATTTAGATCTATTTTAACATCATAAATTCTAAAATACAACAGCAAACCAAACTGATATGAAACACTCAACTGAAAACCCAAACTCAAACCAAAAACAACCCCGAAAACACCCAAATCGGCATTATTCAGCACAAAGGCAAACTCTATATGAGCATGCACATGGAATGGCTTCAAACTCCCATCCTTAGTATTCCTAGAAACCTACAAACTCCCATTCTTGGGTCTCCTTCTCCACAGGTTTGGCAGCCTCTGAAGAACAACAAGAAAATTAGCAAGAATCAAGATGTAGAATGAGCCCAAAATGCCTCCAAACCCCTTTTAAAGAGAGCATAACCCTAACTCACGTCCAAGAGGGGTTAATAAAATATAATTTAATAATAATTTTTATTTATTAGTCCATTGGTTTCCAAAGATTAACCCCTTTTTCTAAAATTTCACCTTTTTGGAGCCTGCCTGCCTTAACAAAGTTTATTTTTTTTTAAAAAAAAATAGGGGACATGACAAGTCCTCTCCTCCCAAATATTGCTTGTCCTCAATAAATGAAGGTTGGAATTCTCAAGAATATGTTCTCCTTCCCAAGTTGCATCCTCTAGTGGTAATCCTTTCCATTTGACCAAATGCTCTATGATGCTCCTCTTTCTCAACCTTTTCTCTCTTGTATCCAAAATCTCTTCTGGTATCAAAACTAATTTCCCTTCATCATCAAGAGGTGGTAATTCTGTAGATACTATGGTTTTCTGGCCTAGAACCTTCTTTAAGCAAGATACATGAAAAATATTATGTATTTTTCTGTTTGGTGGGAGCTCCAATTCATAAGCTTATATGGCTACAACCTAAAAAATACCAAATCTCCCACCTCAAAAGATCTTTCAATCCTTTTCCTGTCAGCATATATCTTTTGTTGGTTTTGTGCATGTTGTAGATTATCCTTGAGGGACCTTATTATGTCTTGGCTTTGCTTGATGAAATCACTTGTTGCGGGTACTCTGCTATCGGAAAGTATTAGATCAACAAAGGAAAGGGAATCATAACCATAAAAAGCACAAAAAGGAGGCATACCAATAGACATGTAATGAGATGTATTGTAACAATACTCCCCTAGGTGTAACCATTTCACCCAAGCATGTTGTTGATTTGAAACATAGTTCCTCAAATATCCTTCTATCCATTTATTAACTATCTCTGTTTGTCCATCTATTTGAAGGTGATGGCTAGTACTGGGAGTGAGTTTAGTTCCTGCCAAATGAAAGAGCTCCTTCCAAAAAGAGCTGAGGAATCTACTGTCCCGGTCACTAACAATGTTTCTAGGCAAACCATGTAATCTAAAAATTTCCTTGAAGAACAATTCGGCCACTTGTGATGCCTTGAAATCAGATGTGATAGGAAAGAAATGTGCATACTTAGTTAGTCTATCTACCACCACATATATGCAATCCTTACCTTGAACCTTGGGTAACCCAGTGATGAAATCCATGGAAATACTTTCCCATTTTTGTTCGGGAATAGGAAGTGGCTGCAACAACCCTGCAGGAAAATTTTGCTCACTCTTGCTTTGTTGGCATACCATACATTCCTTAATGTGTTTAAGGACATCCTCCTTCATACCCTTCCATGAAAACCACTCTCAAATTTTCCTGTATGTCTTGAAGTATCCCTGTGACCAGCCAAAGGTGTGTCATGAAAGGCCCTCAATATCCTCTCCTTAGTTTTTGACCCTGGCACTAAGAAGATCCTGTTCTTGTAATAAATCAATTCATCAACAACCTTGTACCTATTATCATCCACTAACTTATCCAAAATCTTCGTGGCAAATGAATCTTTAGCATACTCTAAAATTATGGAGACTTTCCAATCAGCAGAGATAGATGATAAGGAACACAAAGTGGGCTTTCTTGAGAGAGCATCAGCAACCATATTATTCTTTCCTTTCATGTATTCAATATCAAAATCATAAGCTTGCAATTTTATTACCCATTTTTGTTGACAATCATTCAAATCCCTTTGGTTCAAGAAGAACCTGGGGCTATTATGGTCTGTCTTTACAATGAATCTCCCACATACCAAATATTGTCTAAACTTATGAAGTGCATGCATGATTGCCAACATTTCCTTATCATAGATGGAGTACCCTTTCTCTGATTGATTTAATTTTTGACTCTCAAATGCTATTGGATGTCCCCTTTGAGTAAGGACAGCCCCTATACCTTCTCCCGAAGCATCACATTCAACAACAAAAGGTAAAGAGAAATCTAGAATTGCAAGCACAGGGCATGAACTCATTACCTCCTTAAGCTTATCAAATGTTTTTTGTGCCTCTTCTGTCCAAACAAAAGCTCCTTTCTTTGTCAAATCAGTCAAGGGGGCAGAAATCTGAGAAAAACCCTTGGCAAATCTTCTATAGTAGCTACACAACCCAAAGAAACCTCTCAACTGTGTAAGATTAGTGGGTGGAGGCCAATCCAAAATTGCCTAGATTTTTTGTTGATCAACCTGTACTCCTTTAGAGCTTATAATATGTCCCAAATATAGGATCTCTGTCAAACCAAACTCACATTTAGATAGCTTAGCATAGAAGGATTGCTGCTCCAAGATTCCCAAAACAGTGTCTATGTGCTTTAGATGCTCTTCCCATGTTTTACTGTATATCAAGATATCATCAAAAAATACCAAAACAAATTTTTGAAGATGCTGACTGAATACCTTATTCATACAAGATTGGAATGTTGCAGGTGCATTAGTGAGTCCAAATGGCATAACAAGAAATTCAAAGTGCCCATAGTGACATCTGAAAGCAGTCTTTTCCACATCTTCACTCCTCATTCGGATTTGATGGTAGCCTGATCTTAAGTCAATTTTTGAGAAGTATACAGCACCATGTAACTCATCAATGAGTTCATCTATGCGTGGTATGGGATACCTATTTTTTATGGTCTTCTTATTTAGAGCCCTGTAGTCTATACACATTCTCATTATACCATCCTTTTTCTTGACAAGTACCACAGATGATGCAAATGGACTAGAGCTAGGCCTTATGAATCCCATGTCCAGGAGTTCTTTAATAGTTTTTTCAATTTCTTCCTTATAACCTCTTGGATGGCGATATGGGGTTGTTATAACTGGTTTGGCACCCTGTTCTAACTCTATAACATGCTCAAAACCTCTATCTGGTGGTAATCCTGGAGGCAAATCATTGAAAACTATACTATGCTTATCAAGAATATTTTGAATTTCAAAATGGAAATTACCTTGATTCTTTGGAGAGCTTGTTGGTTGGATTATGACTCCTGCTGCCCATGTTACTTGTCCTCTTCGAAAAGTCCTCTCCATCCTCTTTGCAGAGACCGCCTTAGGTGCTCCATTCGATAACCCTCTCAATATGACTTCTTTCCCATTGGAATGAAATTTAAACTCCATAGTTTGATGGTTCATGTAATAGCCTCCAATAGAGTGCAACCATTGAACACCCAATACAAGATCTGTCTCCCCAATACCAACCACATAGAAGTCATCACATAACTCATAATCTCCTAAGGTCATCTTGAGTTGTTTCACCACCCGTGTGCAAGGCATAGTGAATCCATCAGCTACAGTAACATTGAATCCCTCAAAATCTTCTGCTTTAAGCCCTCTTTTCATGACAAATCCCTCATCAATAAAATTGTGAGTTGCCCCACTATCAAGAAGAACAGTCAACCTTTTCCCTGCTAGTACCCCTCGAATTCAGAAGGGATGGTATCCTGGGACTCCTGATAATGCTGCTAAGGTGCCATCCTTGCTGATTTCTTTTACTTTCTCTTCTTCTACCTCCTCCTTAGTATCATGAAATTCCTCATGCTCATCTAAATCAGATTCTAAAGCAACTTCAATATAGTGCACTTGACCTTTCCCCAAACATTTGTGTCTTGGAACCCATGGTTCTCTACAAGTAAAACAAATCTTTTTCCTTTGTAATTCACTCCTAGTCTCTTCATCTACCTTCTTTTTTGCCACATTTGTCACATCTTTTGGTGGTAGTTTTGGGAAAGTCTTTTTTTGAAAATTTCCCTTATGTTGCCAAAGATTTGGGGGTTTTTGATTAGTGATTGATTTCATAGGCACGCAAGTTTCAAGTTGCAAGCTTCTTTTGATAGCTTCCTGTAAGGTTGAGGGTGAGAAAGCCTTAACCAAACCCTTAATAGAATCTTCTAAACCATCAAGAAAAAGATAAATGATCCTCTTTTCACTCATATCAGGTACCATAACAACCACTTTTTGAAATTCTTCTATATACTCATTAACTGTTTTGGTTTGCTTCAACTTTGACAATTCTTTAAAGTACTCTTCATCATCCTTGAGGTCAAATCTATCTATCACCCTTTGAATCTATCTATCACCCTTTGACTGAAATCTTCAAATGTAGTTACCTGATCGTGACCTTGAGTAGTCATTCCATGATACCATCAATCATAGGCTGCATCTTCCAAGTGTAGACTTGCAAATTGAATAGCATCACTCTCTTTCATGGGGTTAAGTGTGAAGAAAGTTTGTAATTTTTGTAGCCATGCTCTAGCTGAAATTTTATTTGTTCCATCAAAAGTAGGTGCTGTAAACTTGCTTATTTTATTTTTGAGCTCTCTTCCACTTGTGTCATGCTCCCTCCTGTTCTCTTTCTTGGGCATCAAAGTGTTCATCATATCCACATATTCTCTAAAAGGAACTGAACTACGAAAGTCATCATCTAAGCCATTGTAAGTAGCTCTTAATGTAATCAAATTCCCTGTAACCTCTTCCACTGGATTAATGGCTAGATTTGGTACTGGTGGCTCATCTGCAGGCAAGAAAATAGATTTGGTTGATTTAGATGGTGTGGATCTCCCATTTCTCAGCTCCTCTGAAGTGCTCCCTTTCTCATTAATAGATGCAATTCCTTGTAATTTTTCTATCAATATTCGCAAAGCCTCTCTAGTTTCTGCCAAACCATCCACTGTTTGCTTCTGAGTATTTTGGATGTCTTGGAAGAATTTCTTTGCCACCTCATCTGGATCAGCCATACTTTTTTCTTCCTTGGATTTTGTACTTTTGCTTTCAACTGGGAGTTTGATCAAAAAAATTTTATTCTTTTCTCGCTGCAAATATCTTTTTTCTCTTTCACTTAGTTGCATGCAATCATAAAATATGACATGCAAGATCTGGGTAGTTATCAAAACTTGACATGCAAGATCTGGGTAGTTGTTAAAACTGACATGCAACTTCTACAAATCCTCAGGCTGGCAAGATCACGGCTCTGATACCACTAAAATGTCCCTTTACTGATTTTTATTGATATTTCCAGCCTCAAATTAGAACTTTAAAATCAAACAACCAATATTACAAAGATCTACCAATTTCCCAATAAAACCCAAATCGGGTATGTCCAAATTAGTGCCAAAAACTTCACAACTTCACAAATTATTAATAAATCTGAAAATGGACATTTTTACAGAAATTTCAGCAGCATAATAGCCTAAAAAATGACATTTCTAGATTTTTATAGCCTTTACACAACAACTCACAAATGTAGGGCAAAACTATGCTCAATCGGGCTCCCGAAATTAACACAAAAATGCCCAGAAACACCACAAAACACTCATAAACTATCTCATAAGTTTAATCACGACCCAATACATATATTCAGATCTGTTTTAACATCATAAAGTCTAAAATACAGCAGCAAACCAAACTGATATGAAACACTCAACTGAAAACCCAAACTCAAATCAAAAATAACCCCGAAAACACCCAAATCGGCACTATTCAGCACAAAGGCAAACTCTGTATGAGCATGCACATAGAATGGCTTCAAACTCCCATCCTTAGCCTTCTTAGAAACCTGCAAACTCCCATTCTTGGGTCTCCTTCTCCACAGGTTTGGCAGCCTCTGAAGAACAACAAGAAAATTAGCAAGAATCAAGATGTAGAATGAGCCCAAAATGCCTCCAAACCCCTTTTAAAGAGGGCATAACCCTAACTCACGTCCAAGAGGGGTTAATAAAATATAATTTAATAATAATTTTTATTTATTAGTCCATTGGTTTCCAAAGATTAACCACTTTTTTCTGAAATTTCACCTTTTTGGAGCCTGCCTGCCTTAACAAAGTTTATTTTTTTTAATTATTTGAATAGGGGACATGACAATAGATGATCTTGAGCAGTTATTTGATTATAGAATGTAATTGACATATTTTTCATATTTACAAAGTACATAATTAATTCAAGTTCAAGTTGATGGAATAAATGGAGTACAAAATTTATTTTCACTTCATTGCAAATATATCCGAAGTAGAGAGCACTTAGAAGTGACTTGTCAAGGTGATCTATAAGCAAACCCTATTTTCAAAAAGAGGTATTTTATCATTTTTCCACAAATTTATTCACTAAAAGTTCATATTTTATAGAATCATGGATTTTTTAGTAGTGCACAATGTTGAGAATGAGGACAAACCTAAGCTGAAGGTTGTTCCCATAAAACCTATTAAAGGAAACCCTAACTCAATGTTATCCATCACTCCAAACAATGTAGTATATGTTGAAGATGTAGGAAGTTGTCTTAACAATAAATTTAAATATATTGGGAGTGAATACATGAACAAGGATATGGAATTAGTTTTCAATCACAATATGACTATGAAGCCTAGATTTGAACATTTAAAGGAACTAGACCTATTCAAATATCATTTCTACTATGAATTGGACACAAATGAATGGACATAGATCATATTAAGTAGGATACATGGCAATGTTTTCCAAAATATTAAGAATGATTTGATAAGTCTTGATACTTGTATTAAGGAAATTTGGAAGTGTCAACAGGATGGTAAGATATTATACATTAAGTGTACCTTATCTTATAAACTAACTAAGGACATTAACAGTCAGATAGAAGGAAAGATGAGTGAGCTAGAGGCTCTATCTAGCCAAATTCAGCATCCATCTTGTAAAGTTGATGATTTTGAAGGACAAGTGGCCAATATTCATAATGATATTAGGGAAATAGAACTTCAAAAGGAAAAAATTTTGAAGAGGATATGGGATTTCAAAGAGTCTATTGCTTTGAAATTTTATTTTATGCAAAAATAGTTGGAGGAATGTGTCAAGGCCAAGGACACCTATTCTAACTATTTTGTACTTAGACCCAAATGCAGTTGAGATTACATCATATGCTTTATATGAAATTCTCACCTCTATTGAATCCACCAAGGAGACATGGACTAAAGGTATGGATAATCTTAAGGAGAACTTTTATGATTGCATGAAGATCCTACCAGCTTAAGGCAAAAGGACAACATTTTTTATAGAAAATGGATAATTTTTTGATAGATTTTGATATTTTGAGCTTATACATATGAAAATTGTTAGGGGGATAAGTACACATGAAAATTGTTATGGGGAGAAGTAAATTTAAGGGAAAGATACAATTAGGTAAAAAGGATTGTAAATTATATTGTAAGGGGAAGCATATGTAAAGATGGAAAAATTGTAATAGATGTAGTGTAGATGTATTTTTTTGTTAAATTTTTTTGTTATTTAGCCAATTTTTCCTATTTTATTTCCATCAATGCCAAAGGGGGAGATTGCTGAAAGTTAGCTAATGGAGATGTGTAATTTTTGTCATTTATGGAAATACATGATGTACATTTTTACAGGAAACCTTGGAAATAAAGATACTTAGCTTTTGGTAATCAAAAAATTGTCTAAGTATAGAATTTGCTATACAACAGTGTATTGTTTTGTTTATAGATTGTTGCTAATGTCATATTATGACTAGAACAGTTAGATGGAGATAGTATACATGTTGATGATAATGTGTATAACCTTAGAAGTCAGTACAAACTATATAGAAAAGAGATAATCATGTTTTAAGTGAAATAAGACAGCAAAATTGAGGGAAAGGATTATTTTGTTTACAAAATAATTACTTGTCCAATTAGGGCCAACATCCTAGATGTTTACTCTAAGTTGGAAAAATGTATTATGGTCTTAGCTGACCTAGCAAAAATTTATGTAAAACATGGCATTTATGTAAAGGACAACTTGCGATGAGAAGTAGTGATTATATGTGATAATTTTGATGTTGAGAAATTGTATGCAAACTTTTGTAAGAGTGATATATGTGAAGTTTTGTGAAATATATTTTGTGATCTGAGATCGAGTTGATGATCAAAGATCAATTGAGAAAGAAGTTACAATACCTATATTTAGAATTCTAATTATGTGTTTGGGCAAAGAGCTCTTCTTGTAATTGGAAGTGCGTGTTTGAGTAGTGGGCTCATCTTGCATCTATTGTACTACAACCCTAATAGGGTTGGAATCTCTTAACAGAGATTCAAAGTCTCCTAACAAGGACTCGTTATACTGAATTTTCTCATTGACTCTAACAGGGTCCATCCTCTAACAAGGAACTTATATATCAATATATTATCTAGTGGGTACCATCCCCATTGGGGTTTTCCCTTGACTAGGATTTCCCTAGTTAACAAAATATGGTGTTATGAGTTATCTATATGTATGGTTACTATTATTGTTCAGCATGACTTCATTACTTTGTTATGTATGGTTTAAAGTAAGAAATAATATCTAGTTGGTGACTAAAGATTGTAGATTATTGATTGACCCCCCTCGCCCCCTTAGTAATCCCTATTTCTAACATTAATATGATAAAAAAATATCAATCATTCATTTAGTCATTTGATTTGGTGACTAATTATTAGTGACCAATTGTTTAATCATTTATTTGATTATTTATTCAATCACTTATCTTTGTATAACCTTGTGATTTTACCCAATGACTAAATTAGTCATTTATTTAGTCACTTATAATAATAAATTTAAAAATATTACTAGAATCTCATCACTTTTAGTCATGTGACTAAAAATTTAGTCTTGTGACTAAATTTTTTAGTCACATATTCATTTCTTTACTAGAATTCTACTAGTGATTTTTGTATCATAAAGTCAAAGGGAGAGTTTGTAGTCAGAGAAGTTACAGAAGTCAGAGAAAATCATTCCAGAGGGAGAGATTGATGTTAGAGGGAGTTCTCACTGATAGAGGGAGTTCTCAAGGATGAGAATCAAAATCAAACTAATGATTATTTTCTCTAAAATTTCATTGTATTATGGCATGTTGTGTTGCCATCAATGCCAAAGAGGGAGATTGTTGAAAGAAATTATCCAATTTTATGTTGTCTTTGATGTTACACAAAATGTCAAGCCTTATCGAGTAATCAGTGATAATTAAGCTCATTGGGGAGTTTAAGGTAGTTTTTGTATATGCCAAGTGTTAAGTATTAACAAGTTTAGAGACAGTATTAAGTGAGCTCATCTAGTTAATGAAGCCAAGTCAATATTGACCAAGTTGGGTTGGTTAACCATAGAACCCTTATTCTAACTGAGTTGGCCAGTAAACGAAGGGATCCTTTGTATTAATCGAGTACTCAATTCTGTATTACTCGATTGATAGTATATTAAATTTGATAAAACTTATTGGTTAATGTAAGTTGACTTAAGGGATGATAATTGTTTGACTAAAAGAGTATTAAAGATGACTCAAAAATATGAATCATATAAATATAAGGTTAAGTTGGGGATTGAAATGTGGAATTGTTGGAGATGAATTAAGGAAGAAAATTGGAAGGATATCTTCAAAAGGATAGAGTATCTGAGTTAACCGAGCTACAAAGAACATTTTTTATCAAGGAGGATCAAGTAATCAAGCCAAAAAAAAATTATGAATTAGTAAAGTTAGTTGCATCATTAATTAGGTCATGTCATTATTACTCTCTAATAATTGTAGCAATGAACCAAATCTCCTAACAGAGTTAGCCTAACAGCTATTTAGAAAATCCTCTAAAAAGGTGGCATTTCTATATTGAAGTATTTGAAGACCTCTAATAATGCCACTACTGACAAGGTGAATTAAATCCTCTAACAGGGTCACACCTAATAGTGTGTTTTGCAACCTTTAATAGGGTTGGCTCCTAATAGTGCTCACTTCATAAAAGTGAAATATAGTAACTAGTTGCAATTGGTGGTTTTCTCGAATTGGGTTTCCATGTTAAATCTTAGTGTCTCATGTGTTCATGTTACTTCCTTTATGTTTCTTCGGCTTAGTTAATTAAGGCTAATCACATCTAATATCTTAAGGTCTACATATTTAGTGTTAATTGAGTGACAATAACATATTCAATGATAACCAAGTTTCAGCAAGGTTTTTTTTTAAAGCTGTGTTGACATCTTAAGGGATCTAGGTTTTTTTTTGTAGTAATTAATTCACCCCTCCCCTCTTAGTTACTCCTTTCCATTTCCATTACATTTATCTCATAATGGGAGAATCAAGTCAATAACAATGTTTTATGCAAATATTTATATTTCTTAAAGATGGGTGCACTTCTATCAATTTTTGGATAGAGAAATTGAAGTTACAAAACCTTAGTTAATTAAATTTAACTTCAATGGTAGAGAAGACAAATTAACAAAGCACATGTATGAATTTTTCTTGTCAAGGATTTTCTTCTTCAATTTCAATCTATTAGCAATAATATAAATCGAGGAAGACAACTTGTAAATGTCAACAGTTGTGATTTATTCCCAAACTTTAGAAAAGAAATAGAATATATATTTTTATTAATTCTAATAATAAGTACAATTGGGTGGTATTTTTTGCAATGTCTATATCTATGTTGTATATTCATATATCTATATCTTTTTTAATTTATATTCCTATATCCTATAAGGTCTTGGTACCCTTTCTAATAGAAAATGAGAGGGTACAAAAAGCTTCAGACCTTCACAAAAAAAACTAACTAATAACTAATTGCAACCATTGACAAAAATTTACAATGATAAAGCTTTTTAAGAAGCTTTAAAAAAAATCACAATTCTTGAATTATATAAATAATTTCTTCAAAATTTTGGTTCCCACGAATATCTTCAAATTTAGCTAAGATCGGTCTAATCTCAGCTTTATCTTCTTCAAGCTCTAGTTCTTTCATATCATTGGTGTAGCTAACATAATTCTTATGTATCTCCCAAGCTACTCCATACATTTTGTTAAGGACATCAAGGTGGTCCTCCTCTACCTAAGATAAATCTGGTTGTATAATTACTTTTGGATCATCATGCTCATTGTATGCTTGAATGGGCATTCCCATGGTGAAGAGTCTTAAAGCCTAGACAAAAATAGAGCAATAAATTTTCAAAAAAAAAGGACACTCTAAGATAAATATGCCTTATAATATCCTTTGTAAATGATGGTCCATAAATACACTAAACTTCAACCACTAAATCATATGGGTGAATGCAAAGAAATTGTCACGTCTAATTTTGTGCTAATTTAAGATAGAATGTAAATATACTTAGCTTTAAATGCTCCTATCTTTTCATTGGTACTAAAAAGGTTTTTTTATAAGGAAAATATTTGTAAATTTGGTTTGATCAAATGACATAGCACATAGTCACAAAATTAGAATTCCAAGAAACCTTATCCTATGAATTGGTGACATCAGGTAGAAAAAACCATCTTAAATGCAAAATCATGAAGTCAAAATCCACAGAATCCTTATTGAGAAAAATTGTGAAATAAAAAAATAATCAAAATACCCTCCCTAAAATTGTAAAATTGGAGGTTTCCTTTTATCTTTTCCCCAAAATCATAAAATTGGAGCCTTTCTTATTATCTCTTTGTGATATTGCAAAATCAAAAGCTTGACTAATGAACATAAAGAATGGCCTTTTGTAGAAAGAAATTTGAGGCTCCATCAATGGCTCTTTCTAGGAATACATATTTTCTTGAATATGACAAGAATAAAGCTATCTCTATAATTAAAAGGAAACAAAAATAAAAATAAAATAAAAATCCCTATTCTAACAACTTATATAATAATATAGCTCATTAAAACAAAAAGATACTAAGAATGAACAAGAAATTTTTGCATGTTCCCATATGTATCTTGGAAAAAGAATGAGTGCTCTCCTACCTATTTAGATAACACAAAAGATCCTAACCAAATAGCATCAAATTCCCCATGTTGTCCTTTTTCATGATCCTTTACATTCCATTTAAGTACCCAATCACCAATATTAAAAGTTTTATTTGATTATTTCTCATCATGAAGGTGTTAAACCCTTTTTGTCTTTCAATGTTATGCTCCAATGTTGTCCTTATAGTTTCATCTAGTTCTACCAATGCATTTAATCTTTCATCCATGAAGTCTATATATTCTATATGTTCACTCCTGATAAACTTGTAAACTGGTAACAAGTTATTTTTAAGAAGCCTAACTTCTTTCCCAAAAATGATTTTAAATGGAAAAAAATTGGTGGCCTTCTTTTTTGTGATCCTATCTTCCCATATTGCAAGATGTAACTTGGAATCCCAAAATTTCTTGTTATTACCTAATCTGTAAACTAGGATTTATAGTTTTACAACTTAATCTAAATTATAGATTTAATTCTTGATCTAGATAGTAATTGTGTGGTATGTACTTTAAAATGTTGAAATTACAAGAAAAATTATGCTTTAAACATAATTAATCATCTATGTGTTTAATAAAAATAAAAGAAAATAATATAAAAGAAACATAAATAGATGAGAGAATGAGAAAGAGATTAAAGAGACACATGATACAGAGTTTGTTTAGGTAGGACTACATCTCTGGGTTTGCTTCTCAATCGAGGGAGCACTCTATTAATTCTACCAAGCAAAACATTTTATTACAAAATTCAAGCTTTGAATATTCACGGTCTCTCTTATGCACTTGAAGACAATACAAAATACCTTCATGCTTAGAAATTCTCTCACAAGGAAAATTTATTTGTTCCTTTAGAAAAATTCTCTCTCAAGAAATTCTCTGGGACTATACCCTCACTAGGTCTAATTTCCTTCCCAAGGACTAATTACTTGAATAATTTCTTCAAATTAGCCTTAGCTACCAATGCCCAAACTCACTCCCTTTTATACAATTTTACATGCTAAAGTAGGGGTTTAACCAGAATATTTCTAATATTTCTATATCTCGTATTTTAACCCCTTTTCCTAATTAAATCCTTTGTATTTTTTGATATACTAATATTTAAATGGCCCACATTAACTTGAGCACATAATAAAAATAGGAGATAAGATTTAGAAATAATCAACCAAATCAATCTTGAAAATATTGCTAGCATAGTTGGTTGAGAATGGAAATAGAATGTGAGTGGTTATGGATTCAAACCACATGACAATTTTCATCTTGTAGTGGTTTTGTCTTTTAGCTACTAGTTTAAAGATAATAAATGCCTTTAAAATCTCCAATGCACTTGTATTGGTCATTGGAAAATGAGCTTTGTTATAAGATAGAGGTTATAGGTTCAAACTTCATAATTAATATTTTGCAAGAATTGATCGAGATGCCATGCGGCATTACTTAACTCACTCTTCTTGAGACACATGTCTCACGTGTATTGGTCCATTTGTTGAAACATGTTTCAATTGGTCCATACCATCAACTAATATGACATGGTAAAGTGCCATATGTCAAAACATGATTGGTCCACATCATTCAACTACTCTATTGACTGTGTGCTAAAGTCATGCTGATGTCATCATTTTGACTTGATTTCTTTACTATATTCAAACAAGCATATCTTCCACATACGAACTCCATTTTTAATGAAATGAACATCATTGGAAATATCTTCATGAGCTCTTTAATTTGAAGCCCATCATTGACTAATTTTGAGATGCTTCAATTTCACCTCTTTTTATGAAGTCAGCCTTTGGTTCACTAGTTTGACCTAAACTTTTGACCAAGCATAACTTTTGCACATGAGCTCCTTTTTCACCCATTCAAGTTGCACTAGGTTCAATTTTTAGAGCTATTTGTACACCTGTTGAATTTGATAGATTTTGGCACAAATTTTTTTTGACTTTCCTAGATCCACCTAGATCATTACTCCCCATTGAGAAGCTTTTGGACTTCCAAAAGTCTATTTTTACATACAATAGAAGTGAAGGTATGGTTGCCTCACTTGTCTATTATCACTTATGCACCCTATTGGAATTCTAAATATCTAACTCATCACAAACATTATAAGAAATGAAATAATATTACTAATATAATTTACCATACATCCACCAGTGTCCATTTCTACATCCAACACCCACATAGTACCAGCTAGTAGAAAAAGAAGCAACAACACTAAATAAATTGATGAAAAAGGAAAAGTATCAACTCTCTGATCTTCTACATAGGAACACCATTCCAATCATTTTTTACCATCAATGGTTGAAGACTTGATTCTACTTGCACCTAATCCTCATTAGTTGTGGAAGATATGAGAGTCACTTTACTACTTACATTTAGAATCATTTTCAAATGCCCTATATTTACAATTGATCCTTCATTCTTCATATGATGAGCCTTTACAGTGTATCTAGTCCCATCCTTAAACAAATGATGCCTATTATGATACCTGTACAAGATAGCTTTTCTATCATATAAGTATACGCTACCCAACACAATCCCATAGATGTCAAGTGGAACCACATCAAAATCAACCTCATCTATGTATTTGGATGTTATTGCAAATCTTAACTTGCATTGCCTCACTACCCACAATCTGTTATCATTGCACACCCAACCTAAAGGATAAGGTCTCTTATGTGGCTTAGTTTCCAATCCTAATTGTTTAACAAATTCCTCTAAAAATAAATTAACTCGAGACCCACTATATATCAATGTGTCAATTTTAGTGTTCTTAGAAATCACCCTTATATGAAAAAGTTCACACCTTTTACTATCTTTAGAAACATCATGACTTTTGGAAGTAGAACATGAAATATTAGTGGTAGAATCAACAAAAGCTTTACCTTTCAAACCCACAACTAATATTTTTGTTTCATCATCAGAATCTGATCCAAGATTCTAAACCATAGCTCTAGTCTTTTTCTTTCCTTTGTGGTCCTTCTTAAACCACTTTGGTTTTAATTCAAGATGTAGTTTCCAACATTTTTCATCAGTATGCCTTTTCTTTTGGCAATGTGAACATGTATGATTTTCACCTCCGTCTTTCTTCATTGTGGCTACTTTCTTACCCTTGTTTCCTTTAGGAGGAAAAAATTCTTTCTTTGAATTGAAACTTGTATTTTCTCCACCTACTTCAATATGGGTTGCTTGAACACATACTTCATCAAAGTTAGATGGACCAAACATCAATATTGTGTGTTTCAAATATGAATACATTCCACCTATATACTTCAACAAGGTATCTTTTGTATAAAGAGGAATTCCAAGAGTAAGTGCCTTCTTTCTAAACACCTATGTAAGTAAGCGCCTTCTTTCTAAATGCCTGTGTATATTCTTGTATAGATTGCCATTTACCTTGTTTGAGATTTTGCCAATCCATAATGGCTTTTTGCATATAACCTAAAGGATAAAACTATTTCTTTAAAGTATAAGTAAACTCATACCAAGATGAAATTATTTTACCATGTATAGCAAGATCAGCTTGGATCTTTGTCTCCCACTAGACCAATGTAGTGCCTCTCATTCTAAGAGTAGCTAGATGAATTTTGAAAGAATCATCTAAAATATTTTGAACCTTGCAGTACACCTCAATCTTCTTAAGCCAATTATCTAACTTCTCTACATATAATTCACCATTATATATAGGAAAATAAAACTTTACATCAAGCTTTTAACAAGGGTGTCTTAACTGATTGTTTATTTTTAGAAGAAGTAGATAGAGAAGAGGAAGATGATGAAGAAGATGAAGAAGATGGAGATGAAGGTTTAGGAAGGTCACTACCACCTCCTACTCCTTTTCCTTTGTCATCTTTTGTCAAGGATTTAGCTTCTTCCTTCTTCTTAGCCTTGTCTTCCTTTCTCAATTGTCAGTCATGCCTCTCTTGAAGGAGAATGTCCACCAAAGCCTTCAATTCCAAAAAATCTCTCTAGAAGGCTTTTGCATCAAACTCAAAAATTCTTTGTTCAGATGGGCCATGATTCATGGAAAAGTTCTTTTTCCAATCTCTAGATTGAACTCTACAAGTTCACCTTCTCCTTGTTTCAATTTCAACCTAGTTAGCATTCACCACCTACAATTTTACTGTAAAAATAGGCTAGAATACCAACTTGATCTATAAACTAGGATTTACAATTTTACAATTTAATCCAAATGACATATTTAATTCCAATCTAGGTAGTAATTGCATGGTATTTACTTCAAACCATTGAAATTACAAGAAAAAATATGCTTTAAACATAATTAATCATCTATGTGTTTAATAACAATAAAAGAAACTTAAATAGATGAGAGAATAAGAAAGAGAATAAAGAGAAACAGACAATTTGATACAAAGTTCATCCAGGTAGGACTATGTCTCTAGGTTTGCTTATCAATTGGGGGATCACTCTATTAATTCTGCCAAGCAAAACACTTTGTTATAGAATACAAGCTTTGAACATTCACAGTCTCTCTTATGCACTTGAAGACAATACACAATGCCTTTGTGCTTACAAATTCTCTCACAAGGAAAATTTATTCATTCCTTTACAAAAATTTGCTCTCAAGAAATTCTCCAAGATTATACCCTCACCAGGTCTAATTTGTTTCCCAAGAACTAAATACTTGAATAGTTTCTTCAAATTACCCTTAGCTACCAATGCCAAAAGTCACTCCCTTTTATACAATTTTACATGCTAAATTAGGGGTTTAACCATAATATTTCTAATATTTTTATAGCTCCTATTTTAAACCCTTTTCCTAATTAAATCCTTTGTATAATCAAATTTACTAATATTTGAATGGCCCACATTAACTTGAGCACATAATGAAAATAGAAGATAAGATTTAGAAATAATCAACCAAATCATGATAACTAAAATATCCACCATTCTCAATCTTGAAAATATAGCTAACTTAGTTGGTTGAGAATGGAAATAGGATGTGAGTGGTTATGGGTTCAAACCACATGGCAATTTTCATCTTGTAGTGGTTTTGTCTTTTAGCTACTACTTTAAAGATAATAAATTACTTTTAAATCTCCAACGCACTTGTATGGGTCATTGGAAAATGAGCTTTTTTATAAGATGGAGGTTATAGGTTCAAACCTTATAATTAATATTTTGCAATAGCTGACAAAGATGCCATGTGGCATTACTTAACTCACTCTTCTTCAGACACGTGTCTTAGTTGTATTGTTCCATTTGTTGAAACATGTTTTGGTCCATATTATCAACTAATATGACACAGGAAAGTGCCACATGTCAAAACATGACTAGTCCACATCATTCAACTGCTCTATTGACTATGTGCTAAAGTCATCATTTGACTTGATTTCTTTACTATCTTCAAACAAGCATATCTTCCACATACAAACTCTATTTTTAATGAATTGAACACCATTGGAAAGTTCTTCATGATCTCTTCAATTTGAAACCCATTGTTGACTACTTTTGAGATGCTTCAATTTATGAAGTTAGACTCTTTTTATGAAGCGGGCCTCTAATTCACCAATTTGACCTAAACTTTTGACCAAGCATAACTTTTGCACATCAACTCCTTTTTCACCCATTCAAGTTGCACTGGGTTCAATTTTTACAGCTCTTTGTATGCATGTTGAATTTGAGAGATTTTGAGACTAATTTTTTTACTTTCCTAGATCCACCTGGATCATTACCCAACATCCTCTTAATGATTTTTAGTATACTCTTATTACTGGATTCATCTTGGCCATTCCCTTGAGGATGATAAGGAGAAGAGTATGAGACATGAATACCATATTTATTGTAGAATGTTTCAAATTCCTTAGATCTAAAACACATGCCATTGTCAACAACAATTTTTCTAGACACTCCAAATCTTGTCAATATATTGTTCATTAAAAAGCTAGTAACAATTGTGCTTGTGGATCATTTTGTTGGAATTGCTTCCACCCCTTTAGTAAAATAATGAGTAGCAACAAGGATTCAATTGTGTCCATTACTTGATTTTTTGTTGATCTCACCTATGAATTTAATCCCCCACATTTTAAATGGTTCCTCAACTTGTATATTCCTTAGGGGAAAAGCTCCATCATATTTAAGCTTTCTTGAGAACTTGTGACATGCTTCACACTTTCTCACATAAATAGTATTGTCTTTAAAAAGATAGGGCTAGTAATATCCAACTCATAAGATCTTATGAGTAGTGGTCTTTGCAAAGAAATATCCCCCACAACCCCTTCATGTATCTCTTTTAAAATCATGGGATCTTGACCCATATCCAAATAGAAATGTAAACACCATCTTAGTTTCTCCAATAAAGATCACCCTGAATAAGAACATATTTAGTTGCTTGTAATTTTATAGTCATTTTATAATTCTCACTTAGGTCCTCATGATATTTCATACACCTCAAATAATAGACAACATTAGAAAACCAAGGAAACATTTCAATGTTGGCTTAAGGGTATTCTTTTTCAACCTTATTTATTTGAGATGCCTCCAAATTTGAATCAGCCATAAGTTTTTCTAGCCCTAGACTTCTAACCAGTTTGGTTATTTGAATATTTATATTAAACTCTTGTATTTGATTAATCCATTTTCATCTCCTTCTTGTTGTCCTAGTTTGTCTAAAGATATCCTTAACTGCTACATTAGGGACATATTTTATGACATCAACACCCACTAAGTATGGTCTGAAAGATGCTTGTACCAACATATATACTTGTTTTTCATTGATATCATAATTTAGTTCTGAGCTTTGCAAACTATTGCTAAAAAAAGGAAATAGGTTGCTCATGTCCTTTTGTATTCTTTTGAAGCATAACTGTAGCAATAGCATGATATGATGCAAAGGAAAATATCTTAAATGGGTTTTCAAAATCTAGAGCTTTAAGAACAAGGGCTTCTTTAATTTCTTTCTTTATTTGAGAAAATTCTTTTAAGGCTTCATCATCCCAAACTATTTTGGCTCCCTTTTTAAGCATCCTAGATATGATCTTAACTATTTCTACAAAATTTGACACAAATCTTCTTACAAAATTAATCTATCTAAAGAATGGTTGAATAACTTTAACATTCATGGGAATGTTTATGTTGTCAATAGTTGCAACTCTTTCAAGGTCTATTCTCACTCCATCCTTTGAAACAATGTCCTCATAAATTCTCATCTGTGACCCCAAATTGACATTACTTAGGATTAAGAGATATCCCATAGTCAAGAGCCCTTTTATACATCTTTCTAGATGTTTACAATTCTCCTCAGCCTTTTAGGAATAAGTGGTGAGATCATCTTGATAAAGTACCAAAATTTTATCAATTAGTCCTTCAAAGATGATATTTGTAACTCTTTGAAAGGTTTCTACAACATTTTCCAATCCAAAGGGAATCCTTACATAAACATATATGCTCTAAGGAGTGGTAAATTCTATCTTGTATTGTTTTGATTCTTTGACCTTCACTTGATTATAACCAAAAAAATTGTCCATCATGGGTAGAAATTTGTTCCCTATTACTTTCTACAATAGAGTCTCCATAGTTGGGAAAGCATAATTGTCTTTCAATGATATATTCAAGTTTATAAAATCCACATAGAGTTTTATATCTCCATCATTTTTCCTAATAAGAACCAAGTTAGAGACCTAAAATGAATATCTAATAGGTTTGATTATGCTAGCATCTCTCATTTTAATCAATTCTTCTTTCATATTTGGAGCCAAAAGAGGATTTATTGGTCTTTTCATTTATCTGAAAGGTTTAGCATCAAGTTTTAGAATTATTTCATGTTGAAATAAATCTTCTTGGCATGACTTCAAATCATCATAATGTTGATCTCAGATTGGTTTTGACAATTGAGTTTCCACACACTGAAGTCATTTACTTAGTTCATGTCGAACAAGTAGTATATGTTGAGCACAACATATATATTATAGAGCATGTCAAGTCCACAGTGAGTGCTAAGCCACTCATGTGTCATCTCAAGTGTTGAGTAGATAGTATATATTGAGTGATTCAAGAGATGAGCAAGCATTGCAAGCCAAGTGATACAGATGTCAAGCTAGAGTATAAAGAATGATATATGTAGAGCATCAGATGTTGAGTAAGGTAGTTTTGTTATAGTTGTTTATAATGGCACAAAAAATAATGTAAACCATTTTTTAGCCAACTCAAGGATGAATTACAATATTTTGGAGATAAGGATGAATCTCATGTTGGATTCCCAATGCAATCACATGCATCCAATCAGAAAAAGGGAAGTTTTAAGTGGCAAAATGAATGAAGAACAATTGTTGATTCATACCTAACCCTAAGTCACCAAATTCTTCTTAAGGAGGAAAACCCCTAAAAAATTTAGTGTGTGAAGAAGGAGTAAAGAGAAGTTCACATGTGCAAATAGAGCATTCATGGTGGCTAAGGAGTTATGATTTGAGATTGTATTGCAAAATTAGTTAAACGAGAATAGAGGAAGGAAAGAGCATATAGCAGAAATACATATGATCAAGAAGGATTGAGAATATATCAGTTTAGAGGTGATCTATTATCAAGCAATCAAGTGCTAACCATAGGATCATTATTGAATCATTCTAGTAGGTGAACTAGTCAAATCTCTTAACAAAGTATTCCTAATAGGCTATATTGAAATCCTCTAACAAGGTGCTTACTTAATTTTGAGTTGAAGTCCTTTAGCAAGGCATAGTTCTAATAGGGTGTTGAAATCATTTAATAGGGTAAGACCTAATAGTCTTTGTAATCCTTTAATAGGGTAGACCTTTCATAAGGTAGATCATGTTTCATGGTCAAAACATTGTAACCTTCATTTGATACACTTTATTACTATAGTAGTGAAGATTTTTGGGTGTGATACTATAATGCCCCGCCAATGGATCCAAAGAATTAACCTAGTATTTCACTAAGTTTGGTAGCATTTTTTTTTTTTGAAAGTATTTACCACATATAACTTATGCACAATAACAGAAGCAATAGCAATGTCCATCTGAAGAGTAAACATATCATACCTAACAGACTACATTCTTTAAGATCCCTTAACGTGAATTACTTACATGATTACAACATCCACATGAAATAATAATGATAACTCCAATGTTCAATTATTACATATCCAACTGCTCATTCATCCTCTGTACATGTCACAGGGTATGAAGGCTTAAAAGAATATACATATGTAGAATAAGGTACATCATCCTATTCTAGTCCATGATACATCAAAGTAAAGATAATCACATGATACTAATGATACATCATCATAAAATTCATTTACATCTATCATAAAGATCAACAAAATAAACTAAGTGCATGGTTCCTCCTAGCCGTTAATAGCATCATTAGACCATCGTGGATCCTAGCCATCCCTCCGTGCGTAACATTCTAATTCACCAAAAAGATCATCGGTATTATCATAGTAGGAATGTCACTCCTAAAACATCCTACTAACATGAAAAGTAAAGCATAAGATATCATCATCTAACATATGCTAATCATCAATGAAAGGATACATATACACCATCACGAAGGACGCATCAACCACAATGTCTCAATGAATCTCAAATGATAAGAGTAGAAAATACACTACCACCCGACCGTGTGGTACCTAAGTGGTCCACTCCCACCGTGCTGAGGAGATAATCTCAAGTCCCAAACAGGCTATCAAAACTACATAGCACAAATCTCTAAAGTCCAGGAATCCTAAAAGTATACTAACTCAAGGGTTCCAATCACAAATAGACATCTACTTCCCAGAGGCACACAATGACATGTAGGAACCTACTATGCAAGCGAGAAAGTGTCATTGCATTTATCTCGTAAAAGTTACCCTGGCAGTTAGCTAAACTCCACGGGTCCATACAGATCTCATGAGGCCACTAGTATCCTTTCATACTGACAAGGCATACTATGGAATGCAAGGTCGAACCATGTGTTCTCTCTACTCCCATCCTAGCCTATACAAGCACTCAAGGCATGGGCAAGAACCAAAACTCTTATCTTTTTAGGTTCATTCAGTTAGTATTAAGTGTGTGAATTTTATCACTTATTAATCCAACTTACAATGAGTTACCCTGGCAGCCTCTTAGGGCCCCGACCCCCATTGCAAGCCACTTCCCGACACTACATGCAGATATCCTACCCTAATGCTCATGGTATCATAAACATAAAGAAAGTCCACAAAATAACCATAATAAGGATCAACAAATATCCATGATTAAAATTCATCAAATATGCATAAAAGCATCAAATCACCATGAGCAACATCCATAGAAAATCATGAACACAACAGCTCTCTATTGGCAACTGAAGTATCACTGATAATCAAAATATCCATTGGTTCTCAATAACCAAAATATATCTCAAAATCATACTGATCGAAGACTCCAAAATGGTTGAGTCAAACATGTCACATCATGACATCATCAATAATAAATCCACATATTAGTCCCATCATGCTGACTAGAATATAACCAAGGATAACTAATCGATGACCAAAAATAATGGTTAAGTCAAGGGTCTCAAACATAAGAATCTCAACTTTAACAATCAGTAATCACAACCAATACATAGAGCATTCCATCACATAATCATGGTTGGGTTTATAAAGATCGAGAATAGAACATCTTCATGACATCACATTCACATAACCCCCAAGCCTCTGGTAGACATCCTATACCAGTCAACACTAGTCAACCCAAAACCCAAAACATTAGCATAATGAATACACAATGTAAACACATGTTTTAGTTTTGCTAAGTTTTCAAATTTGAATTCATATGCAAAATCTCAGTTTTTGTATTCCAAGTTTAGAGGAAGAACATTTTCTTACGTTTTTCCATGTATTAATTTTTGGATGGATTAAAAATTCCCTCTAAACTTCAGTTTCCAATTATAACATTTAAAAGACGTTTCCACTAACTTAATTTTCATATGCTTCATATATCTTATAATCTTAAACTATTAATTCATAATAGTTAAAACTATAAAATTACAAAACTATTCATCATTAAAAAGAGATGAATTTATAAATCTTTTATTATCAACTTTAAATCTTTTAATAACATATATATATATATATATATATATATATATTTATATTTAAACATATACATACGTACATATATAAAATAATATTTATTTATTTTTATATTTTATAAAAAATGGAACCGAATTTTATTAATTTTGATTCATAAAGGAAATCAAATAACAAAGTTTCCTTAGAACAAAGCCGAATTGATTATGCCATCGGCTGTCACTGTGGTGACAATTGCCGCGGGTACCCTGCGACCAATACAGTCGCGGGTACACTGCGCAGCAAGTACCGCGCACCCCTTTAATGCACGGGTATGGGGTGCGATTCTGCCCCCACCCAAGCATGCATTAATATATATTTTTTAACATAAAATCGCAACGCGATTTCATAAGTTGCGAAATTCATTTATTAAAACATTTCTGCCGCAGTAAGGTTATGAATATATATATATATTATATATATATATATATATGTATGTATATATATATATATATATAATAAGGTTTATGTATATATATATATAATATACAGAATCACAGTATGTTTATAAAAATACAAGCTTTCATTTTCAGAACCTCTCTATGAAACTTGTTCTTTTAAAATTCTCTGATGACTAATTCTAATGGGTTTGTCCATGAAATTGCAACCCTAGTTTGTATTATTTTCAGATCTAAGCATATAGAATCCTTAAACAAAACTTAATTTCCCAAATTGAAAATGCACAATGAAGACATATGGAAAATACGAAGAAGATAGGGGAGAGCAAGATGCAGAAGTATTATAATGAAATCACAAGAATCTACCCGGATTCTGATGCTAACTCACTTATCCTCAAATAAACCCGCAGAGCAAGCTCCCCTTCTTCAATTTTTTTCTGAATCCTCCAATGCTTCAACTGTACTTCACGCTAACCATGCTATCCATGCTATGTCCCAGCTCTCTCCAAGCTATTAAGGAATGCCCAAATATAAAGAGTTTTCAGATAACCCTAGAATGCTTCTAGAATCAGCTGGAAGATATCGCCAACTAAGCATGGACCTATTTCCAACCTTTTTGATAAGCCCTAGGGTTGTAGACACCATGTGCTCAATTGATGCACTAACCCCCGTGTTGTTGACACATGAAAAATAGGGAACTACATTAATTTCCAAGCAAGTTTATAATTCCAATTATTTTTAACGAATTTCCATTTATAACTCCCATTTTAATTTTTATAACTTTTATTATTAATATTTTTTTATTAATTTATTAATATTTTATAATTATTATTTATTTTAATTTCTAATTTTCTTTTAATTTAATTCTTTTCTCTCAATTAATTCTCCTTGAATTAATTATAATCAAAATATCAAAATCATGATATTTAATCTCTCAAATAATTAATTTTTTAATTAAATCTATTTATTAAAACTTAGTTAATAGAAAATTCACCATAGACCTTCATGATAAAATATGAAAACCCATCATAGGACAATTCATACGAAATCAGTCTAAAAGATTAAAAATCACAAAATATGTCATCCGACACATTCAGTGGGTACTCAACTCAGATACTTGTCCTAACTCACTAGGACAAATGGCTTTAGGGTTTGGGATTTGGACTTGAGAATTTATCTCCCCTCTCTTATCATTGAGGTAGTATAATAGGGTACGCTCATCCTGGCAATTTAGTAAAGTCGATACCCGGTACCTGCAACCTGCAGAAAAACCATGCATGTACATACAATATATATAGTGCTAAGCTAAACAGGCAATGGCAGGAAGTGGTGCATCATGTAGATCCCGACTAAGCAGGTGACTATGACTCCCTTCCTTAACCACATCAGAAATGCCATACAATAAGAAAACACGCACACCATACACATGCAAGTATGGGGTAAGTATCCATAATAAAGCACATAAGATAATCAACCATCTAACTAATCATCAGTAGTAACTGAAAATAATATAATGATCATCATACATACATGAAATGTGAAGTCTAAATGATCTCATCACATGATAACTGAATCCATAACATAATGTCTGATAGTTTCAAAACAATACCACTAATCCATCTTCATAGTACTAGTCCATCAAAGTCTGATAATAATAGCAATAATATGTCCAGAGAAGATGTGAGCGAGGGTAGGCACTACAGATACCCATCGTAGTTTTACCTTCTCATTGGAGGGTTTATGGGTAATCATATCTGGTGTTATATACATGTGTGACTATTTACTTGCTTTCATGTTTTACATGTACATGCTTTACATCATATTTCAATTTACCTAGTAAATGTATGAGATGGATGTACGATATTTTAGTTTACAAGTTGGGAAAGATTGTTGAGAATCATGGAATTGAAATACAACTCATTCTACATCAACTAAATAAAGCAAGAGAAGAACTAAAGAAATATTTGAAGAGAAGGAAAGAAATTTCTACTCTAGATAATGACACACAATACATAGAGAGACACTACTAAGCTATTTGCTAATGTAGACTCCAATGAATTTGATATAGCAGTTGCAAATCTAATGGAAAAGAATAGAGCCCAAGTAGAAGAAATTAAAAATCTCAAATTAGATCAAGAATCACAAGTCATACTACTATGTGAGCTAACTAAGAAGAAGAAAGCTATGGAAGACAAAGCTATGATTGAAGATGGGAAAAGAGTTTTGACAAATAGATTGGAAGAAAATTCATTAGAGCTAACCAAGATTTCCAACATGCAATTGGATACCCTAAACCAAATGATGAATGCCAACTATGAATTAAATATTAAAGACATTGATATAACAATATTGAAGCTATAGAATGAAAAATTGCAAAGTGACCTAAAAATGGAAAAGGAATTTGCTGAAAGTATCAACAAGCCAAATGAAGCCATCAAATACTTCAAGCAATTATTGAGATCTCCTATATCCAATAATGATACATCTAGACTAGGATACACAAGTACTAAAGAAGAAGAATCATCCAAAAGTGTTGAAGAAAGGAATAACAAAGGTAAGAAATCTAAACATGCTTTTCATAATTTTTGTAAGAAAGGACATACGCTAATGTGTGCAGAAGCAAGATTGTAAATTAGAATATCAAGCATAAGAGCATGTTTCACTACCATAAGTGCAATAAACAAGGACATTAGGCACATGAATGTAAAACCAAGACCATGCATGCACAAAGATTTAAAGGATATTGTTATAACTGTCAGAAGTATGGACATAGAACTTTTGAGTGTAGATTCAAACCCATGTAGTCAACAATAGGCAAGAAAAGGTAAGGAACAATGGAAACTCTTATAAATGGGATTATAATACAAGATATAGCTATCATTATTGTCAAGAATAGGGAAATGTTCCCAAAAACTGTATTAGGACACACTTCAGAGGCGACTACAAAAAGTGGTCGAGTCAAACCACATGTTTGAGTTGTTTGAAGATTGGTTACATTAGTCACTACTATCCAACAAGGCCAAAGGCACCAAGTTATGAGTTTAATAAAGGCAAATCCAAGGGAGATGTTGAAAATGCCAAAGATAGATGAACAAGACATGGAAGAAAAATAATGGTTGTAGCACATCAAATGGAGAAGGGATCACTTCACCCAATGGGTTAATTGATCACACCTCATCAAACTAAGAAATTAAAAGGTATATGGGACTAATATTTAAAGGTTATATTATACATCAATTCTAAAGGATTTAGTACTAAAAATATTACATAAGCATGAGCAAAGATGCAAGATGTTGTTAGAAATTCAAGAAAAATCTTTAAATTTTCCATATAATTGCCAAACATGAAATATTTTCTATGTGTGCCAAGTAAAATGCTAGAAGATATTGAGCTAATAGATTGGCTAGTTGATGCCAAGCTTTCAATGGTTTTTGAATAAATAGAATGTTAATGGATGCTGAGTGAGCTTGAAATTGGTTGATGCTAAGCTTATAGTTGTGTAAGAACTTAGCATTAATTGTAGAGTTTTGAAGGGTATTTTATTCATTTTTTGACCCATTTTTCATCATTTCAAAATCAAGAAAGAGAAAGGAGAGAGGGAGGAAATCTGGAAATCCATTCAAAGCAATTGCAGAAGGTTTGAGTAATGATTCATCTCCAATTTGTTAGATCTTATAAGGAATTTATAAAGTGTCGAGCTATGTAGTTTATATTTTCATAAACCCTGATTTCACACTATGGCATCTAGTTCAAAGAATGTATAGGGTAAGGAGGTTTTGAACATTCAATTAGTGAGTAATGAAGTCAAGCAACCTATATTCAAAGCTATTCTTAATATTTCTTACAAGCAAGACCCCTCTAGTGCATTATCTATGATACCACCAAAAGTTTTAATGGTGCAAGATGTTATGAAATGCTATAACTATAAAATTGGTAGAATTGGTGATATAGAGATTTGACAAGCTTATGAAAAAATCTGTGATAATGGTGTACTAAAGGAAGAATTCAAAATCATAGAGAAGAAAGGGTTAACATGAGCCCTAGATTTCCCAAATGTATTTATAACAAAATGGATAAGGATAGTGCTTAGCAGGATTCATGATAATTCATTATGACTAGATAATGGACCTATCAAAATAACCAAGAGAATAATCCATTGGGTTATTGGTTATCCAATCCTAGATCGACCTAAGACACTGAGGAGTGACTCAAAAGAGGTGATTGAGAAGAAAATTGGAGCTATATGGAACAAGAGAGGCATGACTATTGATACAATTATTGGTCCTTTCATAGAGTTTTTAGTAAGGGTTATTTCACACAAGTTTTATCACTCTAGCAAATTGAATAGTTTGCCTTGTATGGCAGTGGATATGGGATATAAAATTGTCAATAAATATCACACATATGATCTAGCAAAACTACAACTACAACAACTAGTTGAGAACCTTGGAGAAATAAGGAAGACAAAGAGTACACAATGTAAATTTTGTTCTAATCTAATATGCATATTCTTTTATATGCAAAACACTTTTCCTACATTTGGCACAGTTGCATGGAAAACTAATAGATTAGTAGTAGTACATATTGGTGAGTATATTGAACAATTGGGTGAGAATTTTGAATCTATGATGACGAGCTATTTTGAAGACTTCAAGAAGTCAATGAAGAAAATATTGAGAATACCAATATCTCTAGTAGAAAAGAATTATGATGATTTTTATTTTCTAGTAGATGTTGACTATACTTTTGTACAAGCTGCTACACCAAGGGTAAGATGGCTAAGGCCACTTGGATATGAAATAAATTTGGATGAGGACTCTATAGCTATTATAGCTTTACTTGTAGAAGAGGTTGATAAAAATGCTAAGGCATTTGGAAACTATAAAATGGAAAAGTTCAAAATCATAATGGAACTTAAGACTACTTCTATTATTAAGAAGAAAGAAAGATAAGTTGGTGAAGAAACTAAAAAAAATATTTGGAGAGGGTGTTGAGAATGAAGAAGAAGAAGAAAAAGAAGAGGAAGAGGATGAAGAGGAAGAAGATTCTCAAGCACAAGCACCACTTGCACTTACTCAAGGAATGGGAGTAGACCAACAGGAAGAGGAGACTGAAACTACTGAAGGTGTCAATGGAGAAGAAGTTGAGGAAGCACCTAATTCTACAAAACAAAACAAAAGGAAGGATAAGGCACAACTAGTGACAAAAGCCAAGAAGATAGACAAGTTGATTCAACCCAAGTCTATAGCACCTACTACAAGGGAAAGTGCACATGTGACTACACAAAAGGCTACAAAGAAAAAAAAAATCCATAGAATAGGGAGGACAAGTGCTAAAAAGGCCAAGAAGGAAATATGTTGCACAAGTTGAATCAAATGAGGAGAAAAAAGAATCAGATGACAACTGCCAATTTAAAATGGTAAATCACAATCCTCTATTAGATCTTGAGAATCTATGTGAAAATGTCAAGAATAGTGCAAACTTATTAGGATTCTCTCATATAGACTTTGATAATCTTGGTAAAGTGGAGAAGGATCAAGTGGAGGAGGCTATATATTCCATGATGGAAAAATTCAAGACTACCCCACTAGAGATTATCAACTCAATTCCCAAAAGCTTATATGATAGAGTTGAGCAGAAATGACACTATTTTTTGAACTTGGAGAGATAGATAAGAGGGACATCACTTGCATAAGTTATACCTGAACTCAATAAGGCATAGATTGCAAAAGTTATGAATAAATATGAAGTTAGTATTTTACCTATATACAGAGCCTTTAGCATTTTGTAAAACAATATTGAAGATGTTGTTAAGAATATCACACAGATGTGGAAGCTAACATATGTGTTAACTATAGTGAAGGAGGTGAGGAAGAGACCATAGAGGTAAAGGATGATGAAGAAGAAGAAGAAGAAGACAATGAAAACACTATTAAGGGGGAAGTGAAATGCATATAGATGACAAGGAAATAGCTAAAGCAAAGCAACAAGAAGACCAGAGTGTGCAAGACACACAATTTCCTAATGTCATCCCCCAACATGTAATAGGTGAGAATACTGAAATAATAATAGTGAAGGATGTTTCTAATAACACAACTTAGAACATCAATCCCCTTTTAGAGGAAGATCTCAAGAAAATACTTGATTAGTCCACACTATAGGAAAAAATTTGTGATAATCCTGTCTTGGTCAGTGTGGATGAATTGCAAAAATTAGTGACTAAAACAACTAGGGAAGAGGTGAATACACAAGAACCACCTACTATCAATACACAAGTCACTCAAGTTTTAGAAGTATTTCATGTTGAAATAAATCTTCCTAGCATGCCTTCAAATCATCATAATGTTGATCTCAAATTGGTTTTGAAAATTGAGTGTCCACACACTTAAGTCATTTACTTAGTTCATGCCAAACAAGTAGTATATGTTGAGTACAACATCTATATTATAGACCATGTTGAGTCTAAAGTGAATGTTGAGCCACACATGTGCTAAGTCACTTAGGTGCTGAGCAAACAGCATATGCTGAGTGATTCAAGAGCTAACAAAGCAATGCATGCCGAGTGATATAGATGTTGAGCTAGAGTATAAAGAATAGTATATGTCGAGCATCAAATGTCAAGTAAGATAGTTTTGTAATAGTTATTTGTAATGGAACAAACAACTATGTAAACCATTTTCGAACCAACTTAAGGATGAATTAGAATATATTGGAGATAAGGATGAATCTTATGTTGGATTTCAAATGTAATTACATGAAACCAATCAAAAAAGGGGGAGATTTAAGTGACAAAATGGATGAATCACAGTCATTGATTCATACCTAAACCTAAGTCACCGAAGTCTTATTAAGGAGGACAAACCTTAAACTCGCTAGTGTGTGATGAAGGTTTAAAAAGAAGTTTTCATGTGCAAACAAAGCATTCATAGTGGCTAAAGAGTTATAATTTGAGATTACATTATAGAATCAATTAAAGGAGAATAGAGGAAAGAGCATACAACAAAAAGACATCTGATCAAGAAGGATCAAGAATAAATCAGTTTAGAGGTGGTCTATTATCAAGAAATCAAGTGCTAACTATAGGATCATTGTTGAATCATTATAGCAGGTGAATCAGTCAAATCTCTTAATAGAGTAGTCCTAACATGCTATATTGAAATCCTCTAACAAGGTGCTCATGTACACTTCTAACAGGGTGTTGAAATCATTTAATAGGGTAAGACCTAATAGTCTTTGTAAGCCTTTAGTAGGGCAGACCTTTCATAGGGTAGATCATGTTTCATGGCAAAAACATTGTAACCTTCATTGGATACACTTTATTACTACAGTAGTGAAGATTTGTGGGTGTCATCCCCACCCCAGTTTTACCTTCTCATTGGAGCATTTTTGGGTAATTATATCTGGTGTTATATGCATGTTTGAATGTTTACTTGCTTTCATTTTTTAGATATACATGCTTTACATGATATTTCAATTTACTTAGTCATGTATGAGATGGATGTGTGGTGAAAGTTTTATGGGTCCAAGTTTAAACTACTAATTCACACCCCCCCCCCACCCACCTCTCTCAAAAGTTTACCTTTCCTATTGTAATTCCAACACATAAGACCATGCAAACACATGTTTGTAATTCCTTAGTAGAGCTATTAACTCTGATCTTATCTTTACTAACAGGCTAGTGTTTATTTCCAAGATTAAGTTTTTCAAGTTGTTCTTACATAACAATAGGGGAATGCACCTTAAGATTTCATGTTCATCAAAGAGATTATATAAATTTACCAACCATTTTGATATCTTGTTTGTCTTAGGTTGCATAATTTCTTACCCCAAATAGTATCCTTTCCATCTTTGTTTTTAATAAGCTCATTCCAATTAATACCAAAATCTTGATAATCCTTTTCACATGTGAAGAATTGTGAGGAGTATATTTATATGACTCACCTTTTTCTCATACTAGCTTTGGACCAATGATGTCATCCATCTTAATACCTACCCTTTCCAATAATTCACTAGGAATCTGCTTCAATGTTTTAGGTGTTTTGCAAGAGATAATAAGATTAGAAGGACTTCACTGAGTTTTTGTGAATCTTCATTCTCCTCATCCTCTTCTTCATCTGTCTCATCATCTACATGATGAGTTTCATGTTGTTCTTGATTAAGAAATGAATAAATATTGTGAAATGGATTTTCCACTCCTTGGTCATCACTATCTTGATCATTAGCATATAATTCCCTCTCTGTATTAGCAAACTTCTTGTATGTTATGAATGACATATCAACAGTTTATTTTCCCTTTCTACTCCTTTTCTTGGGGTTGTATTCAAGATATTCTATTTCAGAATGGACTAATATCCTTCCCCACATAAATTTTAGTGATAAATGTCTATTAGTCTTATTCTTCTCAAATACTAGTAGTTGATCATTCATACACCAATATATTGGTGAATTATAGAGTTTCCACCTCACTTAAGAAGAAAAGTGCAAGACCTTATGGGTTTCTCTCTCTAATAGAGTATACTTTAAATAAAGTGTTATTTCTTCTCTAATCTATAAAATTGAAAGTTTTAGGGTAACTTCACAATGTGAATTGTGAGCAACTCTCCCCAGTAGAGTTTCCAATCTATTGGTTCTCAAAATTATTTGTTAAAAACCTACAAGCCTTACCTACTTGATCCTAGGAAATCAAGACAATTTTGGTCAATGAAGAAGGCTAAGACACACTTTCTCAACCTCCACACTTTAGGCTTTGAAAAACCTAGGTAGTTGTACCTTTTGTCTCAACTCATCTAGAGGAGAAAAATCATAAACTTGAAACTAATACTCTTGAGTAGGCAAGAACTTTCTCAAGAAATTAGGTGATAATATCTTTGAAAGTAAAATTTAAAATGTGAGGTAAGATGTGTGAACAAAAGAATGAGACAAAGAATCTCACCTTCCACAAAGTTGCACTTTTCCTTAGAAGAAATCAAAGACCATTCATTTCCTGATGGGAGAATAGAGTCAGCAAAAAAATTTGATGCAATCACTAAATTGCTTGGAGACAAACACAATTCTATCTATTGTTGGATAGAGAATTTGAAGTTACAAAACCCTAGTTAATTGAAATTAACTTTAATGATAGTGAGGACCAATTACACAAAACCTGTGCATGAATTTTTCTTGTCAAGTATTTTCTTATTTTTAGGCTATCAACAATCATGTAAATTCAAGAAGATAGTAGGAAAATGCCAATAGTTATTATTTGTTCCCAAACTTTAGAAAAGAAATAGAGAATTTGTATTAATTCTGAAAATAAGTACAATTAGGTAGTGATTGGTTGTAAAGTCTATATCTATGTTGCACATTCATATATATGTATCTTTTTTGTATATCTATCTTCCTATATCCATTGCTATAGAAAATGAGAGGGTGCAAAAAGCACCAAACCTTTACAGAAAAACTAACTAATAACTAATTCCAACTATTCATAAAAATATACAATGACAAATATTTTTAAGAAGCTTTAAAATGAAAGATCCCAATTCTCAAAATGTATCAAGAATTTCTTCAAAATTTCATTTCCCATGAAGATCTTCAAATTTAATCAAGATGGGTTTGACCTTAGCTCTATCTTCTTCAAGCTCTCATTCTTGCATATCATTATTGTAGCTAGCATAATTATTCTATAATTTCTAGGCTATTGTGTAAATGATGTTAAGGACACCAATCTGGCCCTCCTCCACTAATGATAAATTTAGTTTTACAACTATTTTTGGATTGTCATGCTCATTGTATGCTCGAATGGGCAGTCCCATGGTGAAGAGTCTTCTAAACTTGCACAAATATAGAACAACAAATTTGCAATGCAAGGACATTCTGAGAAAAAATTTCCTTCTAATGTCCTTTCTAAATAATGTTCAATAAATGCATTAAACTTCAACCAATAGATCACACACGTAAATGCAAAGAAATTATCACATCTATTTTTATGATAATTTAAGACAGAATGTAAATATTTGTAAATGCTCATGTCTTTTCGTTGGTAGTAAAATATATTTTTCTAAATGTGAATCTTCACAAATTTGGTCTGATCAAATGACAAGCATGCACAGTCATGATATGAGAATGCCAAGAAACCTTATCATGTCAACTCATGATATTAGACAAAGAAAACCATCTTAAATACAAAATCATGAAGTTAGAACCCATAGAATCCTTACTGAGTGAAAATTGGACATCCTCCCCAAAATTACAAAATCGAAGTTGTCCCTTTATCTTTTCCCCAAAATTTTAAAATCAAATCCTTTCTTATTATCTCTTTGTAAAATCATGAAATAAAAAGCTTGACTAATGAACATAAAGAAATGGTCTTTTTGTAGAAAGAATTTCTAGGCTCCATCAAGATAATTGTCTAAGATTTTGTTAAGTGTTGTGCCATATGTGTTGTTGAGTAATTTAGTTAATTATTTCCATTAATATATTCTTAGAATAATTGGAAAATGGTTTATTTATAATCAAGATTAGGATTACAAATTATATTGGTCAATGGAAGATGTTCATTTCAACTCATGATTATAGTTCCATTAGGTTGTGGATATTTTTCTTCTACTTGCAGTAAATATATGTTGATCTAACTAAATATAATTAATTAGATGATTAATGTAAACACTTTATCATACAATTATATGGTGTTATGTTGTATTGCACCCTTTCTATGCATGGATTTCCTATTGGTTCTAGTATGAAGTGAGAATGGATTTGTGATCACTTTCTTGCAAGGTCAACATGGTGTCTCATTATGCTTCAGGTGGCTATGTATCTATTTGTGCTTTAGCTATTATATATTGATCATATACACTTGATGTTTCCTTTCTTACTAAATAAACCTCACCAAGTGCATTCACCTTCATTACAAGATTTGAGTCTGTACCTATATCTTAGACAATGGAAAAGTTTTAACCTTGTATACTAAGCCAATGTTGTCCCTTTATGGGTGATGTATCTATATTATTGATATTATTACCCCTCTAGTTATTGGTAAATCTAGATTCATAATGCATTATGTGATTAGACCCATGAGTGTAAACATACATTTAGGGTTCTATAGGTCACAAAAGAATATTAATTAAAATGTTCATTTAATAAATTTGGGGATTTTAAATATTTTTTTAATTTATTTTATTTATCAGCTAATTTTTTGTAGTTGAATTCCAAATACCTAGAATTATCTTATTTGATTTGAGAAAGGGGTCAACCAGTTTATTAAGTGATTTAATAGTCTAATGTATAAGTCACTTTAATAAAAATGATTATATTAGGAGAAAGTGAGTTTTAATCCTCACTTCCCACTTTTTGTTTGGGAAATAAAATTTTTCTCTCCTAAACCCTTTTGGATAAATTAGAGCTTTGCTCATTGAGTGAGATGGGCTCACCAAATCTTTGAAAGAAATTTCTCATTGGATTCATGGTACAATCCCTCACATTCCCAATTATTTTTATCATGTTTGGTATTCATGTTGATTTCTTCTCCTCTTTTCATTTTTTGGAGCTTCGTCTTGAGATAGGGCTTCCTCATTTTTATTGTTTTTCTTCATTTTAACTTGTTATTTTGATAACTATATGATTAGAGGTTGAAAACTAGTGTTCCCTATACTTTCATGCAATTTTGAGACCTACATGGATGAGCATATTTATTTATATAACTTTATGTTTGAGAATTAAAAAAATTACCTAGTTATGATACTATATTTTTTATGTGTGCCTAGTGTTGGAAATATAGATGAAGTAACTGAGAGGGGAGGGTTGAATCAGTTACCACAAAAATAATTCCAAAATCCCTTAGATGTCTATAAAGCTTACTTACTGCTGATATTTGGTAAATAGTGCAAAAATATTGTAACTCGGTAGGTTAACTAGTTATTAATCATGTAGCATTCATAGTTTTTAATATGCATGTAAAGGTTAAATAAATGAACACAAGAGACACCAAATTTAATGTGGAAACTCAATATAGGAAAAACCACCAAGTAACTGGTCTCTAATTTTCACTCTTCTAAAGTGAGCCTTGTTAGGAGCCAACCCTGTTAAAGGTTACAATACACACTATTAGGTGTGACCTTGTTAGAGGATTTAATCACCCTGTTAGGAGTGGCCTGGTTAGCGGTCTTTAGAACAATTCAATTGAACTATCACCTTGTTAGAGGATTTACAAAATGGTTGTTAAACCAACTCTATAAAGAGATTTTGGATTCACTATTACGATGATTAAAAAGCAACAATGAAATGACCTAAATGAGATGCAACTTATCTTTTGCTGATTATAGATCTTTGTTCTACTTTACTAGATCCTTACTAATCGAATACAACTTTGTAGCTCCTCTAGGATATCTAATCCATCATCAAAATTTTCTCAATATTCTCTTGTTCCATTCATCATTCATATATCTCCACACATTCACTTAATTCATAACTTGAACATCTATATATACACCTTTCAGATTATCAAGTTGGCTCAAATATAAGTTACAACAACTGAAAAGATCATTACATCAGTCGGCTACACTTATTGCATGAAACAATTGAACTTATTGTCAAAACAATAAAATCCTTCGTTGGCTGACCCAGCTCGATAACCACTGCTCAAAATGGTTTTCTAGTGTTAACCAAGTGAAGCTTGGTAAATACTGCAAACCCTGCAAAAATCCTTTGGAGAGCGAGTAAACTCAGTTAACACTAACCTTCCTTTGCTGACCTTGTGAGCTCGGTAAAAGCTAACTTTCTACCACATTATCTTTGATGACCGAGTGAGCTTAGTAGACATTGACTTTTCTTCGTTAACCTTGGGAGCTCAGTTAACACTAACTTTCTGTTACAAAATCCTTTGGTGCTTGAGTGAGCTTGGTAGACATTGACTTTTCTTTGTTAACCTTGGGAGCTCAATTAACAATAATTTTCTATTATAAAATCCTTTGATGCCCAAGTGAGCTCGGTAGACACTGTATATTGCTTTGTTGTTCATCTGAGCTCGGTAGACTCTGTCTGATGAATGATATGACATTTTTGTAATCATCAAAGACAATACATAATTAACAATTGTATCCAACACCTAGAACCTAACTTTTATTAGATTTTTGAGAGTTTGGAAATATTTTGAAAATGGGTTTTCAATTTTGTTGAACTTTGAGATATTTTAATCTTAGGTTTTTTTGGTGTCACCTTATTTTGTGTGTCACCTTGTATTTTTATGTCACCTTATTGGCTTGTTCATAGAATTTTGATATTAGTAGTCTCTACTATAATGAGTAGGATAATGGAGCTAGAATGGTTAGAGGAAATTTTGAGTATTTCATATCATGATCTAAAAGTTCTCTTTCAAGTTTAAAAAAACATGGTTTTGGTTCCTTGTCAAATTTTGTGAAAATTTGAATACTGGTTTATTTTGGGCATTATATACCATCCTTGTATACTACAAGATAATTTATAGATTTCATAGGAATATGTTATCTCAAAAAATTGGGTTATTGAACTATCTATTATTGTGTCTCCTTATGGTTCTCATCTAGTTTATTTCCTAAGTACATGTTTATGGTTTTCTAATGATGTTGCATTTCATGAATCTAGCCCTTGTATATTGCATATCATCATTTTACATGGAATTGGTTTTACCCACTCATGAGTACATGTGAATTCCTATTACGATATCTTGTGAGACCCAAACTCATAGATTTAGGGCAGTTGAGTGTTTGTTTATTTTGGGGTTGGGTTTGGAACTCAGGTTGCCTTATGGAAATGATTGTATGATGAGAAGGGCATGTAATGTTAAATAACTGAGTTATGTCCAATTTTCATACGATCCATTTCAAATGTTCCAGTATCAACTAAACATCATAAACATTAACATCAATCAAATGGTGTAAAAGTTAATCAACTCTTCCAAATACTTTAATCCAAAATTTCAAATCAGTGTTCCTTTCATTACTGACTGATAGTAAAATATTAGTTATTACCTAGTGATATCTTAGTTATTACCAAGTTGAAGTAAAGTGAAAAAACTTGTATAATAACTTGAAACACAAATAGAATTCACATAATTAACACTATGATTTTAATGTGGAAACCCTATGAAGGAAAAGTGACCTAGGACTAGCAACCCAAAAAAATTCACTCCTCTAAATTGGGCTCTTCTAGGAGCCAATCTTGTTAAAGGTTACATACACATTTTTAATATGACCTTGTTAGAGGATTTCACCAAAAGATCATCTAAATATTATCATTCCCTATCCTTGACTAAAAAGAGTGGTTTGATTTAAAGTACTTACAAACACCACTAATTGATGTTACCATATATAATTTCATAGACTTGCTAGGTCTACTTGGTACTTCTGATATTTTCTTCTACAATAGTTAAACAGTAATAGTATAAAGTGATATATCATGATAATAACTACCTTTCCATGTTTAGATATATGTCCTTTCTCATTCTCTTTTTGATCTCTCTATCTTGGATCTCCTTTCATTTTGTCCTTTAGTTTGGTTTATTAACTTCTATCTTTCTCCTTTCATCACTCAGTTTACTTGGCTCAATAATCTCTTTTAACCTTCTTTAGCTTTACACTTTGATCTCCACTTATCGATATGGTCAGTAACAACATTAGCCAACATCAAATTTGAACCAACCACCTAAAAATGGCTTGTTCTCCTCCTTAAATTGTTTCCTCAATCCTTCCAAATCCTTCCATCTTTTGTCACTTAATCGCCATCATCGATCTTAGGGTTATAAAAAAAATTCTTTCATACAATAAATTTAGACACTTAGAAAATATATTTTGCATTGAAATTTGTGTCCATCATTATCCTCATTCAATTTCCTTCATCAGATCCTTCTTGAATTTTCTCATCTAGAGATCTCATAAAAAACTTTGACTTATGCCTTATACCTTCTCAAACTTTTCAAATTTCCATAAAAAATTAGCCTTAGACTCTAGTTTTTCAAACTTGTTCATCTAGTTCTCACTTGGTAAACATAACATTTACTCAAGAAACATAACACTTGATTAATACTAACTCACTTAGGAAACATTGTGTTTCTCTTCTTCCTTTACCAATTTCTTGGGCAATACTATAGTCACTTAGTGAATACAATGTCCCTTCATTAACCTTTTTGCTCAGTTAACCTTGATGCATGATTGTAATATAATCAAACTAATAATACATTATCATTGTCTAGCTCATTCAAGTACTCATTGAATACCTTAAATACCACTTATGTCTCCATCATACTTTCTTCAAATCCTCTTCATCAACCAAATAGATTTTGACATTCCAAGTCATGTTTGTTATTAGTGACATACACGTATTCATATTATAATTTCATACCAAGAAAAATGTATAGTTAACAATGTTAACTAATCATTTTAGTTGTTACTAAGTTCTATAGCTGCTACTAGGTCCTTTTGGATAGATTTTAGTTTGCACTGAGCAAATACTACAAAGGCGATGATTAGTAGTATAAACTGAGCATCTCCATGTATGCCAAGCTTACCAGTGTAGACAAAGTTGTCTAGTGCTTACAAGTTCACAATTGATTTGATGGAAGTCTAATAATAACCAAGCTACTCAGTCTTAACCAAGAGACCTCAGTTTATACTGAGCTTAAAGTGATAGCATTGACTGAGCTATGCAGTGTGAATCAAGTGATTTAGTTTATATGTTGAGTTTCATAGTATTCACCAAGTCACTAGTGCAAACCAAGTTCAAGACTACTTAGAAGTGATTAGTATGGACCAAGCTTATATATCTACTAAATGCATGGTGATGCCAAGCATTGATAGTGGATGTTGAGTATTAGAACCTTACTGAGTCAGTCTTTGGAACCTAAATTTCTATACTTTGGCTGACTTTGTAAATCCTCTTCATCAACCAAATAATTATTGAAATTCCAAACCATGTTTGTTATTAGTGACATACACTTATTCAGATTATAAGTTCATACCAAGAAAAATGTATAGTTAACAGTGTTAACCAAGAATTTTAGTTGTTACTGAGTTCTACAGCTACTACCAAGTCCTTTTGGATAGATTTTAGTTTGCACTAAGTAGATACTACAAAGGTGATAATTAGTAGTATAAACTGAGCATCTCAATGTATGCTAAATTTACAAGTGTGAACAAAGTTGTTTAGTGCTTATCGAGTTCATAATTGATGCGATGTGAGTCCTATATTAACTAAGCTACTTAGTCTTAATGAAGAGACTCAATTTATACTAAGCTTGAAGTGATAGAATTGACTGAGCTATGCAGTGTGAATCAAGTGATTTAATTTACATGTTGAGTCTCATAGTATTTACCAAGTCACCAATATAGACCAAGTTCAAGACTACTTAGAAGTGATCAATATGGACCAAGATTCTATGTCTATTGAGTGCATGATGATGCCAAGCATTGATAGTGGATGTTGAGTATTAGAACCTCACCAAGTCAATCTTTGGAACCTAATTTTCTACACTTTGGCCGACTTTGTAATATTTGTGTAATCTTGTATTGTGGTTGACTTTGTAATTATGTAATTGGATTGGTATATATGTAATGTAATATATCACATCCAAATTATTGTATGGAAGTAATGTAATCATCAGAGAAGATCAAAAGAGAAAATTACAAAGGCTACTATAGTATAAGGAGAAGCAAATATTCATCTATCACAGTAAGGTGATTTGTACACTCAAAGGAATCTCATTCAATAAACCAAGTTATAGATCAAAGATCAGCTACTACTCCATCCTAATAGGTGGATCAGTCAAATCCTTTAACAAGGTAGACCTAACAGTCTTATGTAAATCTCTTTACTAAGTGCATACTTCATTATATGTTTTTGAATCCTTTTGCAAGGTGGACCTAGTAGTCCTTATTACTCCTAACAACGTAGATCATCAGAAGTGATCATTGTAAGCCTTAATAGGCCAACTTTATACTATAGTACTAAAGCTTGTGGGTATCATCCCTACCATTTTACTTTCTATTTGGAAGCTTTCTGGGTCACCAAATCTTGTGTTAAAGTATTGTGTATGCTTACATGTTTTTAGTTTCTTATGCATGCAGTTAGATCATAATTCACATAAAAATTTAATTGCTAATTGGGTTAAAAGTTTTATAAGTTATCGATTCACCCCTCCCCTCTTAGTAACTTAGCCTATCATAATATTTCCAAAATTTTGTATTAGAACATTGTGGTTCTCAATGAAAAGTTTAGCAACTTGAGCAAAGATCAAAAGTAATGGAGGTATTCAAACATGACAAGGCTATTAATAATGAGAAGCTAGATTTGGAATTGGCCATTCAATAAGTCAAGAAAGCAAAAGAGAAACTCTCTTAATCCCTAAAAAGAAGAAAAGACCTTGCAATCTAGATGAATGATTCATTCTACATTGAAGAAAGAATTAAAGACATCCATTCAAGAAAATTCAAATGAATTTGATGAAGTAATCAAAGAACTATTGGAGAAGAATAGTACTCTTCAAGAAAAGGTGAGAAAACTACAAAGAGAACGAGAAATTATGTCAGTAAGATTGTGTGAAGTCATGCAAGAGAAAACAAGACAAGAAAAGAGATAGAAGGAAAGAACAGTGAAATTCAACACCTATTCCTTCAACAAGAAGACTTCATTAATCAGCTCACTGATGTAAATTAAGAAATCATGAACCTAAGATCAAAGAATGAAAGATTGTAGAATGATGTAAACACTGAAAGAAAAACCAATGAAAGAATGATGAAATCCCAAGACTAAATGAATTGATTGAATGAGAAAAGTCATTACAGAAAAAAAGGAAAAGCAAGAATTGGATACATAGAAGAAGGTGAATCATCCAAGAAAGGAGCTCAAAGGAATCAAAAACCTACTTGTAGTCACCATGGTAAAATAGGTCATACATTAAACAAATTTTGGAGCAATGGGAAAGAAAAATTCAATGAGAAATGCTACAATTGTAATCAACATGGTCATAGAGCAAATGAATGCAATGAAAAACTAAGATTTGAAGGCAAATGTCACAAATGTAAGAAACGTGAACACAAGTCATCAACATGTAAAACTAAGATATTGAATCGAGCAGAATAAATTACGAAAGCTATATTTGGTTAGGACTATAACACTTGGTGTAGATGTCATTATTGTGGAGAATTTGGACACATTGGGATGAATTGTGTAAAACATCACATGAGTAAAAGAGATATTTCCAAAAGATATTTCATTTGTACAGAACTTGGTCATCTTACCAACAACTATATGAATGATGTAAGAATTAAAGATGAAAAGAAGGCAAAAGATGATAACATCAAAAAAAAAATGAGACAACAATGGGTTCCAAATTCTACTGAGAATGAAAGTCTAAGCAATAATGATCAAGTCACTCAAGAATTGGGTGACTCCACCATTTCCACTTGATTTCTTAGAGGAGAACTGAAACTAGGCTCCTAAAGAAGAATTCTAAAGCAATTCTAGTTGATAGGACAAAATATCCATATCATCTTTCAAGATGCAAAGGGGTCACCAAGTAAGAAGTACTAGCTACTACCAAGTTACCTTCCTTACTGAGTGAGGTAAGGTTATAGACTCTACCAAATGAGGTTAGGAGTAACTAAGTCTTATGTGGTTACCAAGTCATTAAAGACCCCACTGAGTATTCAATGCTAATGAAGTGGATGATAGTCTGTCAATTTGATCTAACATTTATACCAAGAATTTATGGAAAATTTTGATAAAAGTAATGAAATTGAAGTCATTTTTTCACTATGAAATTTTGAGCTATTTGTGCAAAGTGGGCTTCAAGGGAAATCAAGTGATGTAAGAAAATTGTTACCAAAAGTTGTTTAATTCTCTCAAACCCTACCAAGTAAATACGACAGCTACCAGTAGCAAAGAAAAATGAGGATCAGACATGTTGGTTCATGGTGTGGAATGGAAAGTACCAAATTTCAAGCTCATTCCTATAGCTACAAAAATCCTAGATCTGAGTGGAGCATAGTCTCAAATCCCTCCTAAGGTACGATTGATTGAATATATCTACTCTCATTTCAAATGTACAATTTTAGATATTGGCACACTAGAGATGGATGAAACCCTAGAGAAGCTATGTGTTAATGGCATGTTGAAACCTGAACACCAACATTTGGAAGCAAAAGGTTTAACACATATTCATAATATGCCACAAGAATTTCAAGTTAAATGTATAAGATACATCATAAGTTGTGTGCATAATGGTTAGTGTGGTTGGAGCAACCAGTTTTGATCACAAAGAAGATGATCCATAAAATCATTGTCTCCCCATGCTATCAAAAGCTAAAATGACTAAAACCCTAGGTTAGGTTGAACTAGAGAAGAAAACCCTAGATGAGTGGCATGGAAGGGGAATAAAAATAAGTAGTGTGACAAACATGGAACTAAAGTTTAGTATTCATGTCATTGTCCACAAAATCAATGTGTATTGCAAAGCAATTGATTTAGCTTACAAGGTAGTCAAGAACAACCTTTCTCTTGACCTTGTCGAGCTACTATTGAATCAATTCAAAAAAAATATGGAGAGCATCAGGGCATCAAAGAACAATCCATGTAATTTTGGCTCACTATTGACATGTTTATTCTTCTATGTTTAGAGATTCTTTCCATCAAAAGGTACTATTGTTTGGAGAAAAGATGTGCCAGTACTCTATCAGATTAATGAATACATTGTTGAGATGGGAGAAAATTATACAAGTATCATGGATAATTATTTTGTTGCATTCAAGGAGAAAATGAATAAAAAATTCTGAGTCCCTAAGAAACTAGTTGAGGATTATAAAGATGATTTTTTTTATGGTAGATAGTGACAAGGTATACATTCAAGTAGTTAGACCTAGAATTACATGGGTGAAACCTCTAGGATATGAGGTGAACATTGATGAAATAATATATAATTGTGAGCTATTGGATATGATGGCTACTTACTTTGGCACCTATGATGAGGCTAAGGCTAGGATTGAACTGGAGATCAAGCTTCCCCAGGTAGTTAGCAAGGGAAAGAAGAGGATTTCCAAATTGAAAACTAGTTCTACTCTCTTGTTAACTGAGGGAAAAGATGAGGATGAGGAAGCAGAGGATGAAGAATTAGAGGAAGAGGAGCCACTAAAGAAAAAGGGCAAGATAATCATTACCAAACCTACCAAGACATCCACTGCAATGTTCACTACGAGATCCTCTAGGAAGAAAGCAGACAAAGGAGGAGTAGACATAACTTTCAAGAGGTCTCCACCCACATTTGAGGAGAGAATGAAAGAATTGGAATCAAGTTCTACAATTAAAGACTTCAAGGCATTAAAATATATAACCAAAACTACTAATGAGTAGAAGTAGATTGAAAATATACTTATATCTGAGATGGGTAAATGGAAATACTCACTTGATTAGCTTAACAAATTCTAGATGTATTAATGAAAAAATCAAGCCAAGATGGGAACATGCAATTCAAACTGCAAAGGATAATCATGAGTAGACATCAAGGTAGCTTATGCCAAATTTGAATGACAAAGATGTGAAATAATCTTTAAAGAAAAATGAAGAAAAGTTAACATTAAGATTCAATACTTGTCTTATTTTGTTGAATGAAATAGAGCATGTTGTGAAGAACACCACAAATACATGGAATAATTTCTATCTTCTTCACAAACTGAGTGATTTTCTAGTTAGTATAAGTGATAAGGATGATGATGATGATGATGATCAAGAAAAAGATGAAGAGGAAGATGATAAAGAAGTAACTCATTTTGATAATGTAGATGATGAAGAGGAATAGGAGCAAGAGGCTACCAAGGAAGATGCACAAGATTTTGAGGAAACTGACCCAATTAAGATTGCTACAATGGTTATAGCCTCACTTCCTCACTCTCTAATTAAAAAATTGATAGCATTAAGCATAGAGGTTGTCTCAGTAGGATTGATTATGACTAGAACTACTAGCACAAGCATTGCAGCTCAGCACATCATTGACTAAAGTACCAAACACTGCATCTATCTAGATGCAATTTCTACCCTCTACATCAATTTTGGCTACATTAGGTATTTCTGTTAGTATTTCAACAATGAGTGTAGTATTCATTTTTACAACAAGACCTACTAATTTAAATATTATTTCCATTCCTAGTACACAAGTAATAATTGCAAGGACAATTGAGACCAAGTCTCGACCGAGCACAAAATTTTTGGGTAAAGGTAAAGAAAAAGAGGAGGATATAGATCTTAATTAGGAGATTTTCATTCCAAAATGGGACATCTCAAATCTAACTCTAGATCAGATGCAAGCCTTTGGTGAACTTCTTCAAAAGAAAGCCAAGCAGCAAAGGCTAAGAGAAGAAAGGAACAAAGAATTCAAGATCATTGAGGATGCCAAGAACATTCTAGCAGAGGCTATAGGAATAAAGGCTTATACTTCTCAACCAATTTTGTATCAGTTGGCAGAGGCAATCCAAAAATATAATGAAGATTTGAATGGACAGGATAAATTATTGTAGAGAGATGAGAAAAAATTTAAGAATAAAGTTCTAAAACTTATTGCTCAATAGATTGTCATTCACCAAGTAGAGTTATCTACTAGTTTGAGTTCTTTGGAAACCTCTTGCATTAATGTATGATTACTTTTTGGTAAATTATGTGATACATCACTTTTAACAAAAGAAATAAAAGAAAAATTGTCTAAAATTGATGAAGATCTGAAGGAAAGTGCACAATAGTTGTAGCTTGACCTAAATTCTAGCTCTACATACTTCAACAAGATCAAATTTCTAATAGATATGTAGGTAGAACTACTCAAAGAAGAAGGCAGAATTAGATCTACTTTGATAGATATCCAGAATATGATTATCCCTAACATGGATGCACTGCAAAAGCATATTGCATATTCAAAAACCCTCATCCATGATAATAATTTCTCTATTGCAAACCACATGATTGAATTATCAGCAAAAGTGCATGTTGCATTGCACACATGCAGAGTCTTGCAAGAGAATTGGGACAAGACTTTGGTGCTCATATTGAAGGTACAATTAGATTTCTTGTCTCATTTTGGAATTACTATGTAAATACATATAGAATAAATCTTTGGCATTAATGTCAAAAAGGGGGAGAAGCTATAAGGGTGAGAAGATATAAGGAGATATAATAAGGAGATAAAAGGGGAAGAAGATGTGAAAATTGAAAGAAAATTGCAAATTGTAGAGAAAATGTATATTGTATATATAGTATATTGTATATTATGTATGGAGGAGCATTACCATGTATAGAAATGTATCCTTTACAAAACCAATTTTGAAAAATCTCAAAAATAGTATACTCTACCAAGTTGGAGATATAAGGTGATGAATAAAGGTGTGTTGAACATTCTTGAATTTAGTTTTGACTAATAAGTGTTAGATTATTGACAATCTCAAGTCATGTTTGTTATTAGTGACATACACTTATTCATATTATAAGTTCATACCTAGAAAAATGTACAATTAAGAGTGTTAACCAAGCATTTCAATTGTTACCAAGTTATAAAGTTGCTATCGAGTCCTTTTGGATAAGTTTCAATTTGTACTGAGTAGATACTACAAAGGTGATGATTAGTAGTGTAAACTGATCATCTCAATGTATGCTAAGTTTACTAGTGCAAACAAAGTTGTGTAGTGCTCACCAAGTTCATAATTGATGTGATGCGAGTTGAGTATTAATCAAGCTACTCAGTGTTAACCAAGAGACTTGATTTGTACCAAGCTCAACATGATAGCATTGATTGAGCTATGCACTGTGAATCAAGTGATTTAGTTTATATGCTGAGTTTTACAATATTTTCCAAGTCACCAATGTAGACCAAGTTCAAGACTACTTGGAAGTGATTAATATGGACTAAGCTTCTATGTCTATCGAGTGCATGACGATGTTGAGCAATGAGAATGGATGTCGAGTGTCAGAACCTCACCGAGTTAGTCTTTAGAACCTGAGTTTCTATACTTTGGCCAACTTTATAATATTTGTGTAATCTTGTATTGTGGTTGACTTCATAATCATGTAATTGCATTGGTATATATGTAATGTATTGTATCACATCCAAATGATTGTATGGAAGTAATGTAATCATTAGATAAGATTAGAAGAGTGAATTACAAAGGCTACAATAGTATAAGGAGCAGTAAAGATTCATCTATCACAGCAAGGTGATTTGTACACTCAAAAGAATCTCATTCAACAAACCAAGTTATAGATTAGAGATCATCTATTGCTCCATCCTAATAGGTGGATCAGTCAAATCCTTTAACAAGGTAGACCTAATAGTCTTATGTAAATCTCTTTACTAAGTGCATACTTCATTGTATGTTTGTGAATCCTTTTGCAAGGTGGACCTAGCAATCCTTATTGATTCTAACAAGGCAGATCATCAGAAGTGATTATTGTAAGCCTTAATAGGCCAACTTTATACTATAGCACTAAATCTTGTGGGTATCATCCCCACCCCAATTTTTCTTTCTATTTGGAAGGTTTCTAGGTCACCAAATCTTGTGTTAAAGTATTGTGTATGCTTTCATGTTTTCAATTTCTCATGCATGCAATTAGATCAGAATTCACATAAAGGTTTAATTGCTAATTGGGATAAAATTTTTATAAGTTACTGATTCACCCCTCCCCTCTTGGTAACTTAGCTTGTCATAATATTTCCAACAAATAATATTGTACTTTACTAAGTTAGTATAATGTCTAGCCAACTAAGACTTTAACATCAATGAAATATAATAAATAGTATTACTCTTTTATAGACATTCATAGCATCATCAGCTAGCAATCTCCCACTATCAATTATACTATCATTTGGGGCTAACAATCTCCCCCTTTGGCATTGATGGAAACACATAACATAAGGTTTTACATTATAAAAAATTACATAAGATAATCAAATATATGCATTGACAACAATACAAATTTGATATTCTTGTTCTCCAAACTAGTACTTGGCCTATATCTTTAGTAGCAAAAATCTTCAACACTTTCAACATTTCTCCCCCTTAGGATATGATCTCTTATTTTAGGTTCGGTATTCTATCTCACCTTCATCTTTGTTGCACTTCCCCTTTTGACATAATTTTCTCTTATCATTCAGTATGTTCTCCCATTCAGTAGTCTTCTCCCCCTTTGACAACAATTCTAAAGGTTATTACAAATTTCAACATGAAACTTATAAAACCTTGTATTTATCCTTGTACCTTACATGAAAATCTTACTTTAGTTTCATCACATTTGACTTTGCAACTTCAAAAATGCTCCTAAAGTGTGAACACTTATGCATCAACTCCATAAAGATAGTTTAATTCATTCATAAATTGATGCAGGATGCATCTTCACTTAGTGAATTTTGGATAGGGGAAATATTTGAACATTTGATTGTTATAGCAACATATTCAGCTTCAGCAATAGATTTTCAAATAGAACTTTATTTCTTTCTTTTCCATGTAATCAATCTTTCTCCTAAAAATAAATCTCCACCACTTGTTCTTTTTCTATCATTGATATTACCAACCCAATCAACATTTGTGTATAATTTAAGATTAAATTTGTCCTCTTATTTATTCCATAGTCCATAATCTTTAGTTCCCCTTAGATATCTAAATATCATTTTTACTATAGTCATGTGAGTTTCCCTTGGATTAGATGAAAACCTTGCAACAATTCCAATAGCTAGGGAAATATCTGGTCTACTATGTACAACATATTATAGTTTTCCAATTATAGATCTATATTTTGTTTGATCAACTTCACCAGTAGTATCTTCTTTTGATAATTTCACACCAATCACCATAGGTGTGCCAAATGGTTTAGACTCATCTGTGCCAAATGTTTTCAAGATTTCCTTCACATACTTAGACTAAGTACATAGACACCTTTCATTACTTGATAAATATGTAATATAATAAAAAACATTATCTTACCAAACATTGAAATTTCAAATTCAGTACTCATTTTTTGATTAAATGTCTTACTCAACATATCATTTCCATAAAATATTATGTGATAAACAAATATTTCAGCAATCAACACCATATCTTCAAATTCATTCTTCAAATATAGATTTTTTTTAACTTGATCTTGAAAATCCAATCTTAATCAACTAATAATGTAATCTTCCATACCATTCTATTAGGATTTGTTTCAATTCATGCAATTCTTTGTTTAACTTACTAACCATGTTCTTCTTTTTAGGTTCCACAAATCCTTTAGGTTGTTTAATGTGGACTTCCTCTTCAAGTATTCCATTTAGAAAATGTAGATTTTACATCTATTTGATAGACCTTGAACTTCTTGTATGTAGCATAAGCCAATAGTGTTCTTACTCCTTCTAGTATTTTAATAGGTGCAAATTTTTCACCATTATCAATTCCTCTTTCTTGTGCATATCCTTTGCAAATTAATTGTGCCTTTTTTATTACCACTTCTTCATTCTCATTCAACTTGTTTTTCGAAATCCACTTTGTTCCAATCACATTTTCATCAGCAAGTCTTAGTAAAAATGTTTGGGTATTGTTCTTCTCCATTTGATCAATCTCCTCATTCATAGAATTAACCCAAAATTCATCATCCAATGCATCTTTTACTATTCTGGGTTCAAAACCAGCTATTAAGCATGTACCTTCTCTTATCTTTCTTCTTGTTTTTACTCCACTACTTCTATTTCTAGTTATTTGTTCAGGTGAATGGTTATTCCTCACATATTTAGCCAATACAAGTTCATTTCTCTGATAATCAATGTTTTCTCCACTTAGTAGGGTTCATCTTCCTACTTAAGTTCTAATGTCTGGTGCTTGAGTACAATTATGAGTGATTTGGTAGAAATTGTCTGGTGCTCAGTAGCTTTGTGTTATAACTCGGGTATAGTATCGAGTGTCTCTTCATGCACATAAGTAGACTTGTTATAATCTTTAGGTTCTTTCTTTCTTTCCTTGTCATTATTTTTTGCAAAATTGTCAAATCTAACATTTGCACTTTCAATCATCATTTATAAACTTTACTCTTAGACGAATAACCAAGTAATATACCTTCATCTCTGTTAACATAAATTTTACCATTCCTTGAATCTTTATTAATGTAATACCTACTTCTAAATATTTTTAAATAACTTACATTCAGTGTATGACCATACCATGGTTCATAGGGTTTCTTGTTTGTTCCTTTCGTTAATTGAAATTAATTGAGAGTGTAAACATTAGTATTGATAGCATCTCTCTAGAATATATGAAAGACCTCCTTCTCAATCATCAAATTCCTTGCACAATCCATGATAAATCTATTTCTCTTTCAACAATACCATTACATTATGATTCCCTCAATGTAGATAACTATCTTGATACCATTCTCATCACAAAACTTAGTGAATTCAACAAGCATAAACTCACGACCTCTATCAAATCTTAGACATTTCAAAGATTTACCAGTTTCTTTTTCAAATCTAGTTGTATATCATTTAAACATATCAAATGAATGTGATTTCTATTTCATAAATAGTACAATCATCATCCACAAACAATATGAAGTATATATCACCATAGTGACTGTCAATATCAATTAGACCACATAAATCCGTATGCACCAATTCCATAATATCATTTGAAGTGTGTTCTTTTCTAGAAAAACTTGACTTTTTTGTCTTACTAAGATGACATTCTTTACTCATAGAATTCTCAAATTCTTATAGATTTGGTACACCTCTTACTCTTTTCTTTTTACTAATTTTCACCATGTTCTCAAAGTTTACATGACACAACCTTGTATGCCATAGCCATACATCCTTAATTCTAGAAAATAAACATGTCTTAACTATAGGATCAAGGTATAATAATTTAAATTTTATTTTCATTCTTGTTCCAATAATATTTACCTCATCATCAAATATTTTGACCTTCCTTTTCTCAAATTCCAACTTGTGACCTAAATGACTCAACTAAGAAACACTCAAAAGATTCTATTTATGTCCTTGAACCTACTATCCATCATGACATTTGATTTTATCACTCAACATTAGTGATCCTTTACCTTTGAGTGAGTATGGAACATCACTTCTAAATGTAATAGTTCCACCATCATCAATTTCTTCAAATTTATCAAACTTTCTTAGATCACTAGTCATGTGATGTAAACAACCACTATCAATAATCCATGAATCATTCTTAGTAACATGTGAAATAAGAGTAGTTTCATTCTCATATCTTTCACCATTTGGATCTTCCTTGATTGCAACATAGACCATTTCAACTACTTCTTCGTCATCATCGAATCTAGAATCAATATATTCTTCCTTAGCAATGTAGCATGACTTCTTGCCTTAGTCTTTGTAATCTCTATTCTCCCAATAATTCAAATCTTTATTTTCATTTCTATTAGACATACTTCACTTGGGACATTTAGTAGAAAAGTGACCAAATTCATTACATTTTAAATAGATCAAGGGTAGTTTACCTTTGTATTTAACTTTACCTCTTGAAAACCTTCTTACAAGCAATGCTTCAGTCTCATATAGATCATCTTCAATTTTAGACTCAATTTTTTTTTTGGTTTTCTTCTCTTTGCTTGAATTTTTGATGGCTAGTGAAGACTTAAAAGCATTTTGCTTTATAAAAATACTACTATCATAATTTCTCAACTTAAATGCATTCAACCAACCAACTAGACCATCAAGTGTCAATTCATTTCCAATCATAGCTCTAACTTCTTGAATAGTAGAAACTTTGATAGCATAAATAGGAAAAAGAGTTCTAAGAACTGTATTTACTATTTTAGAATTAGAAATAGCTCCTCTAAAAACTCTTACTACATTCTCATAACATCCTTTATTCAGGTCACATATTGAGCAGCATTTTCAGCTTCTTTCATTCTCATGTCTGTAGACACTAAAAAATGGTTCACGTATACTATTTAATCAAATTTTCATACTAACACATCCCATTTTCCCATTTCACTAATTCCAAGCTTTTGGCCAATTTATTTATCATTCAAGCATATTTTGACAATATCCTTCATTATTCACATCCGCCTTTCAAATCAATTGTAGATCATTTCATAATTGCATTTGGTTCTATCTATACATTTTGGAATCAACTCTAAATCATTTCTACATTATTAAAATCTCATATGATGAACCTTAAATCATTCCAATATCATTAGAATCCTTTTTAATTAACCCAAAATCATCCCAAATTAACCCTAAATGATTTGAAACATGTCAAACATCCCTAATCAACCATAATTAATTCAACCCTAGGCATTGTCATGTCCCTCACTACCTTGTCAATCTATTAAACCTATCAAATTTGACCTTAGCACCACCATTTCCCTCAGTGCTAATTTGGTCTATCATCTTTATCATTTGATCATTGACATTGTTGAGTCCCTTAGTATCAGATCGTGGTCTTTTCTAATCAATTTAATAACATTGATGATGTTCATCAATTTTATTATGATCAATCTTATTAATCAACTTTGATCTTGTGGAATTTACAATATATGTTAAATGTCACATGTCCTTAATCCATGTCATATTTCCTTGAAATTTTATCAATCCTAATCACTCAACCAATTTTATCATGGCTTTGATCTACCCCTCATTATCCTTGTTGATCTACATAATCATCGCATTTTATCAAAAGGTTGATCCCACATTTATTTCATCAAATTGGATAAATATTTACTAACTCGTCTTAAAGGATTAGTTAACCCATAATCTATTCCTATGTCATTTCAATCATTTTTATCCCACTTTTATTAATTATTCTTGTTAGGCAACATTCTCAATTAATTAATATTTATTAATTAATTGGTTCATCTTTGTAAACTATGGGAATTCTCAATTTCCCAAGTCCTAATTTCTCATTTCTAATTTACTAATTTCCATTTGTGTGGAATTATGAATTTTTAATTCAAATATTTCACTGTATCTTGACACATGGCCATAATGCATCATAGATCCTCTTCTTAGACTTAGCTAATATGTATCATATTCGACATATGTTATTCCTTACGCATGACTATAATAAGCCACATTCATCATAGATTCTTGTCTACAGATGGATTTGATGTGTCATAAGCTTTTTATAGATTCTCTTCCACTTTTAGCCATGTTGACTTGTATGTGCCACATAATCCTGTATATAGCATATTGCATCATATTTTTCATAGATATTCTAAGGAATACTATGCCAAGTTGCACACTTGAATTAATAGATTTCTATCTCCTCATTCATGACTAACCTCTTGTATTTCGACTATAGATTTAGCCATCTTGCACTCATTTTCACCTTAGCAACCCATCCTTAAGAACTCATTATGCCTAAACCACACTTCTAGTATTCTCAATAGCATTCATCATATCACTTTATCATTTTCTTTCAATTATGTGTGCACTATAGGAAATTGGAGCAACATCAACAATGGAGAAGAAAGAAGGACATGGGAACTACAATTAGAAAGGGGGTTTTACTTCTTTTAATCTCTTTACTTTCATTGGTTTTCATGGTAGATTAGAATGGTTTAGCATATTTATTTGAGCTTGTGGTTTCTCATAGTATGCTAGGTTTTAACCTATTTTCTAGTCCTACAATAGGTGAACCCAACATGAATCATGCTTACTAAGTTGGATTTTATTTGTTTGTGCTTATAGGTGTAAGGATAGAGCTCATTTGTGCTTGAATTTATTGTGATCATACCTACTCTAATTATGATGTACAATATCAAGACATGATCCATTATTTATGAATTTTGGTAGCTCTCTATCCCAAGTGTGCACTTGGCACTATTAGAGTACACTTGGTAACCCTAGTCTAAATTTTTCTTAGTATAGGTGTCATTTTGACTCTTTGTCACCCTGTCTGGTTCTCAAGTTCCCAACTGCATCCCTAAACTACCAATTGTGCTCTTCTAGGCCCCAACTACACCATAGGTGCACTTTGTATTATCTAGGCACACTTGGGATATTTTTGAGTGTTTCTAGCCATCCCTAGTGCATTTGGTACTATCACTACATAGTTGGTTGACAAAAAGGTCAAGTTTGAGTCATAATTTGCATCTAGGGTTTTATTTTGATTCTAGAACCTAGAATAGATCCTTTTATGTTACTAATAATTTTTTTTCATCATGTGGCATTTTTTAAGAGAAGACTAATCACTTGAAAACTATTAATGTGTTTAGTGGAGGATATTGACAAAGACTTGCGTGTTTGTCAAAACTATGTTTGTGCTTTTCTTTATATTAGAAAACACTTAGTTTAGTGCTTTAAAATGAAATTTTTTCTTATTGGTGTATGTGCATTATTTAGAACCCAAAGATTTGCATCGACATATCCTCTCCCCTTGTCATTCATGGATCTTGGATGTAAGATAAATCCATACAATTTCTAATAAAGAGGCCTACCTTGGAACCAAGAATCACCACTTGGTGAGTCCTAGGGGTCATCCTCAAAGTGGTAATAGGTCAACACTAATTCTACACTCTAGCCACTATAATAGACTTGATATAGTTAATGTCCTATCAATGGTATTGTTGGGTGATAGCTCTCCTCCAGTATCTTTATGGTGTGTCAAACCATGATTTTTGCGGATAGGAGACTTTCTGAGGAAGTTTAGCATCCACTTGTTGAATAGAGTGCCCAAACTAAACATCATGTCTTAGTGGCCAAAATCCTTTCTATCTACTGGGTTAGGGGGTCACCCATGCCTATGAACACATCTCATAATATCATGGTCCTTAGTAGAGGTAATAGTCCCTTTGAAAGTGATGACCCTTGGGAGGTGGATATTTGTAGCCCCAAGAAGTGAGTGCACTATAAGAGGGATCCTTTGGTAGCAAGATCCTAGGTTGTCCCCTCTAGATAAGTGTGGTTGAACTTTAGTTTAAGCAAGAATTTCGTGGATATAATCTTAAATGCTAGGTTGTGATGTGTCTTTTAAGTTTAACAACAACTATTCTTGTCTATTGTGTCTTGTGTGTGTACCTAAAATTAATCAAGTTAATGTTCATCTTTTCATAGCATACCCTTGTATTTTCCATGTTTTGATCCTCTTATTTGCATCCTTTGGACCTCATTTTGCATCTTTTAGCCATCATAGAGCATCCCTTAGTCTTCATATTGTGTCCCTTAGTCTTCATTTTGCATCTCCTAGTCTTCACCTTTCAGCCCTTGGTCTCCATCTTGCATCCCCCAAATCGCATTCTTGTATGTCCAATCCCTCATTTTACACATCCTAGTCCTTATTTCCCATGTCCTATCCCTCATTTTGCATCCATATTCTAATCATAACATCATCTTCAGTCAACCCACTTTCTAGCACACCAATCTGATAGTCATTAAGTCCAAAATCCCCAAGTTTCAATCCCTCTTTACCAACTATGCCCCTAGAATACCAACAGCACCCTTCTAGGCCTCTGGGCACACTTGGTGTTTTCTAGGTAGACTTGGTTGCTAAAATAGTCTATTTTGACTTGTAGACTATACTTTTAGATCCTAGAATTTCCCCTGGATGCCTACATAGGTCCTCATTTTAGTCATTTTTTAAACATAATTTTTCACCCTAGGATCCTTGCATCTTGCATACTCACCTCACATATCCCTCATTTTTATCCCCTTATAAACTGAACCTAGAACCCCTTTTGAACTAAGTCAAAAAAATTAGAACAATTTATGAGTCTTAGGGTATCTCCTTGTGTTGATGGATAAAGGATCTTGACCTTAGTCCTTTTGTCACTTTTTTTATCATTTTTTGGGTCAAATTCTATCTATTTCTTGATGGATTTGACCTTGTCCTTTTTATCAACTTGATATTTATATTTTTTGTCTCTTTTGGTCAAGATCCAAATTCCATCTCCATAAGGTTAAACTCTTAGATTGATATTTTATCCTAAGTCCAAAACTTGCATACACTTTTCATATAATTATCACATCCCTAGTCTCCTTAAATGTCATTTTGATTAAACCCTAGTTGCATAATCATTTCACCTTGCATAGTCCAAAACACTTCCTCCAAAGTAACAAAATCCTCATAAGTCCCACTAATATTTCTAGCAATCAACTTGTCCAAATCATTTTTCAAATCCAACACTGTACATGATCCCATATCCATATCTTGCTTGTCCTAAACATTATTATCAACTCTAGCACAACCCCCTTGCATAATCCAATCTTAGTTGCATACATCAACCCTTAATTTCATTTTCACAAATCTAAAGTCCAAGGCCAAACACAATCATTGTTTTGCATACCTTAGAATCATCTCCATATCCCTTATTTAAAATTTCCAAAATGTCACTTGTATTTACACTTTTTCATCATCCCCTTAGGTCATTTACACCTTTCATATCATAACCGTAGCTCATTTTACACTTCCACAACTTGTATCACACACCTAAACCCCTAAAATTTAAAAAAATAGTCATGTCTTATATAACCCCATTCAAATTATCAAGTTTCAACCTATTTTACCAAGTGAAAACCTTTTTTACAAAGTGCAAACATCAAGGGTGCACTTGGTAGTTTCAAGGAGCACTAGGTAACTAGGAAATCCCTTTTAGGTTCTAGAGTTTGAAACTGCATTTTCACAACCTACATTGCATACCTAAACCCTAAAAAATCTCTAATAAAACATAGAACATAAATACTCTACATTTTTGTCATCCAAACACCTCATTTACCAACTATACCATTCTAGGTTCCAATACACACCTTAGGGGAACACTTGGTATCTTCTAGTCATAGTTGGTACGTTAGGTGTGCACTTGGGAGACAAAAGGTCCATTCCAAAATCCCTCATTGCATCTACATACTTAGGTATCATGCCAACTCTCAAAATGAAACAATCGGCTCAAAGACCAAAATAATTATATCATCCATTATTTTCTCAAGAGAAAACACAACCAAAAACTCATCCAAGACAAAAGAAAACCAAGAAACCTCAACAAACTTTTGACACGGATCGAACCAAGGTTTCACAACCATACTAGTAGACCCTCTAAACATGTATCCTCCAAAAAATAACACTCAAGATACAAGATGACAAAGCCTCAACAACATGTCAACCATGAAATTCCCTCTTAACACATCCCCCACACATGGAATGGTTCAACAGAGTCCCAATTTTGAACCTATATTTGTAACTATATGTTGGTAAATAGATTTGTTCTTTTATCTTCTGCGAAATTATGACTCTTAATGACCAAATCATGAACAATATCTATTTACAACAGTTGAAAAGCCATTTTATGGTTACTGGTTTTTCTCTGAATTGGTAGGTACAGCTCCCTATATGAATAATCTTCAATGAATGATGTTTGCTTCTACTTATCTAATTTGGGGTATGCTCTTGACTGGAGAGAAGGAGAGGCAAACCAAATTAAGCCTATTTGAAACTTAATACAGGTAAGAAAAACTCCTCAAGATCAAAACAGATTTATGTATCCACACTTCTTATGAATTCATAAGTCCATCCGCACAAGACTAAAAAAAAAGGTTGAAATCTAAAACTGAATTACAACTGATGAATCAGAAAAACTAACAAAATCCTTTCATCAAATGAAATATAAATATACTTATCGCATCCATTTGAATTCCAAAAAATAGGGGAAATGAAACTCTATTCTTTCTTAGTTCTTCATAACATGGAAAGGAAATACTAACTAATTACAGTACCTACTGGAATGGAAAATGATTGAAATGAAGTGTCATTCAATTGTCTCTGCAACAAATAGTACTTCACACCAAAATTTTCCGACCTTTGATTAATCATTAAATTTTATACATATGGGATTTGAGGGATGACCATTACAATAGGAATATCAATTGGTTCATCTTCTTAGATGACAAATGGCAAGATGCCAGTTTGTCAAATTTCAAAATTTAAAAAACTTTATAACATTTACATCAGAAAATAGAAAAGGAATATTGAATAAGTCATTTAGACTTCTTTCCCTTTCTAGTTTTTTCCCTATATGCTCTGGCAGCCACTATAATTGGGATCATCTCCTCGTGACTAGGCACATGTACATTGGTGAATCTTAAGAGCCACTTTGAATGCTCCTGAGCCAATTCCTTTATTGCACTCAGCTGACTTGTCAACTCTCCCACAGCTAAATGTATGCATCTTCCAAGTGTTTGCAATTCTATCACTCTATTTTGACTACTTGAAATCATCCCAGATAGATTATTCAAGTATGTAGAGAAGTTATCCTTCATTACCTCTATCCCAATGAGAGCCTTTCCTTGCCCGCTACTTTGTGGATCTATGTGTAACACTTGCATGAGCTCAAATGCTCTATTTTGGATCTTTTTCACCTTTTCCTTTGTTTCTTTGAGTCCTTCCTCTACCTCTTGAATCATTTCTTGCTTGAACTACATGTTCTAAAGCCATTCGAATAGAGGCTCAGTCCCCTTTTTCAAAATATTTGCTTCAATTGCCTCTTTTTCCTTCATTTGAATGATCATATTTAGAAGAGAAACACATTCCTCACACCTTGCCTTTTCTGCAGCTAAAGTGTTATGATTAGAAGTGATATTATCCTTCTCAATTTCTAACTGAAGGATAACATTTCCAATCTAATCAATCAGAATAGCTCCATCTGTACTGAGCTTCTCAATCCATTCTTTTTTGATCTAGCCATAATGTCTATCCTTTTGGAGTTGTGAGATGAAGGCTTGCACTTCCTTTGCAGTAGGGTTCTCAGTAACAGGCACACCAGTAATGGTTTCCAATGGAACAACTAGTTGCCTGATGAATCTTTTTAATTCCTCAATCTTTGCTTTCATTTTGATTTTTGACAATTTGAGATCCTCCAGTTGTTCCTCTATCACCTTGTTAGTTGATCTCCATAGGCCTACTTTTGTATCATGCCTGGCTTCCCCGAGATCAATTGAATGTAGAGTGAATTCTTCTGGCATCATATCTTCAATTCGCCCTGCCTTGTTTGGTTTCGCTACCTCTAGAGTTAAATGTCCTATTTTTGGATCTTGTCCTAGAATTGACAAATTCTTCTACTTCTTAGCTTTTTCCATGGCAGATCCTGAGCGAACCACTTGGGATACAACATCTCTCAAAGTAACACCTTCATCTTTCCTTTTCCTCTTCTTTTCCAAAGTATCCTCGAGCCAATATTCTGTACTAATCACTTTGGAGGCTGTTCCAAGTGACTTAATGCTAAATATGTTCTTCACTAGAGTCATTGTTGTTGTGGTTGTAGAAAAGGGGGTCTTTGGATCTCGAGAAAGAAGCTGAGATGAACCAGGAGCTTTCTCTTCTTTTTGGGCTTTCTTTGCAACTTCATCAAAATCAGTAGATTGGCTACTACTACTTTTATCATCTTCAACCTCTACTATTTGAATAGGAGGACCAGTGGGCTTTAGAAGGGGTGCACTTACAGATGGTGTAGGGCTATGATGAGGGGATAAGATAGGGGCAACATGAGGAGATGAAGTTGGAGAAGCTTGAGGAGATAGGGGTAAAGCGACGTGTGGAGGTGAGACCAGAGTAGGGGATCCATCTTTCTACTCTTCTATTCCCTTCTTAGCTTTAACTTGAGCTCCAATGACTGGTAGTGATCCACCTTGATAGGTTGGGGCTATCAAAACATAATTCTCTGGGGCCTGATCACCTCCTCTCGCAGATTGGGCTCGTCTTTGAGTAGCCATGGCAGTAGCACTAGGAGTGACACTTTGAGATGAAGTAGGAGTAGCTATAGCTGGAGAGGCTTAAGTAGCTTTGGTCTTGCTTTAGCCTTTCTTAGCTATCCATTCAACCCACTTCCCAGTTCTTTTGACAATTCTTTCCATCATGACATCAAAACTTTCTTCTATGTCAACATATGGTTCAGAGCTAACGGGAGTATTCCTCAATTTTGTCAAATATGTATTACTATACATATTCTGACCATCATCCTCCAACCCTTCTACATCTAAATTTATTCCATATGTCTTTATTTGATCAATTGTGAATCTGACGAAGGTGTGCTCTTAGCTCTCCAGCTCATCCTTACAATCTGCCCAATAATCTTCCATGGTTGTTACATGTTTGATCACACTCCCAATCTGGAGCACATCCCTAGCATATCCATTAGGATCAAACAGGGGCCTTACTACTTCATACTCTTCCAATTTGTATTTACTCTCAAATGCTTTGAGTATATTCTTTGCATCTGATCTGGTTTCACAACTGTATGCTCCAACTTTTATAGGGAATTCATACCCTTTCTTCTTAAGACTGGCGCTCAACACGTTCACTTGTACTGCTTGCCTCACGATCTCTATGAGCACAATCATATCATTTGGATACTTGGGCAGCTTTAGTGGGAATCTGTCGAACGTTGCAAGACGCAAATAAGAAAATGATGAGAACTGGATGAAATGACTACCAAATTGGCTGATGATCACCATCACCTCTAGACTGAATCTCTGCTCTGGGCATCCCTATAGTTCCCTGCAAATCCTCATGGTGAATGCATCATTTACTCGGATATATTTCACATAACTATTCTATAATTGCAAGCATGGCTAAAACTCATAACTCTTTACATTTTTAGGGAAATCCTCAATTCTAGGAAGTCCTAGCCACAATTGAAAAGAAGCCAACATGTATATCAAGAATGAGGACATATAAAAAGAATTATAAAACTTAGCTGCACTAAGAGCCCTAGAAAGTTGTTCACTGACCTCATGCATCCAGTCAATATACAGTGTGTCTGAGAAAATAACTAGCACCAAAAAAAGTATGGTTCTACAAAATTAAAAGCTTCTACCTCACCTTTGAGTTGATGCAATAGAACCAAAATGTCAACAATTTCTAGTTTGAGGTCTGTGCCAAAAAGAGTTTTAGGGACTTTACTCTTATCTCCCCTTGGTTTCTGAAGCCAAGATTACATGATCTCCTTCCTCCAAACCATCTTCTTCAAAGAGTACTCAGACATGGCTCCACTTACTATCAAATTAGAAAACTCCTCCCATTCTAGAATCCACAAGCAATGCACTACTGATTGTCGATTGATTGAAACTAACACTGTCTGATCAGGCAATAGAATCTACCTTGTATTCGGGTTGTAATGATTGATACATTCTAGAATCAACTCAAGGGCTTGTACTGCTATAGGGAACCCAGTTGCTTCAACTAATCTACTTCCTCAAAGTTTTTTCATTATGGGATGAATTGGCTCTGATCTTAACCTCCTTTGAAAATCCTACATATCATAGAAGTGAAGTGAAGTATCTGTGAAAGTCGACCACTCCAACTTAATTCCACCCAAATCATCAAAACTCGCAAATCTTGTTGCCATTTTCTATGATGTATTATAGCAACAACTTGAATAATTTCAATTGATACAAGGAGAAAACTTTGTAATTTGACAATTACTTGAAAGCACTATTTAGTACAACAATATAACAGTAAGACGGGAGTTTGAAAATCTGTTACTTCCCTCTTTATAGAACAACCTAGATTTTCTCATTGAATCTCATAACTCGTGCCACACGAGCGAAATTAAGGGTAAATCTATTGGATTGGTGGATGTGAAAGTTCCAATGAGTTTATCTTTGTCTTTTCACTATTTTTGTTGGCTCAATGGTAACTCTCATTAATTACCTATGTACTTCCCGTTTCATTCATCTTTTGGAAGAACAAGAATGGAGTACTCCTTTGGGAAAAATCCGCTTAGGTCAATTTTGCTCGCAAAAACCTAATCAATCCACTGATTTGTTTTTATTTACTCACCCAAAATAATCTGCAACTAAACCACATACTTACCATGCTTGCAGAAATTGACTTTCTTTGAAATGCAAAAAATGGCCTTCGAGGGTAGAAAACTCGCAGCGGAGAAACAGATTTCCAATTTTCCTTTTAAGCTTTCACTTTTACCTTGTTGCCTTAAGTACTTTATTTTAACCTTCGAGAAACATTAAGAGAAGCAGCACAAGGAAAACAGGACCCGCTTAGTTACTTTACTTCTCTATTTGGGCTTTTGCAAAGATTTTCCTTTGGGGTGCGAAGTCTTCCAGAAGAGAAGTTCTTTCTAAAATTTTTGACATTGTTTATTCTTTTCCCCTTTCAGCCTATGGATAGCATTTATAGATTGATGCAAAGTTTCACCTTCTAGGTGCGAAAACCCACAATGAATAAGAGGAAACTTGTTTTCCCGCCAAAGCCAATTGTTTACTTCCATTGATCCATTCGCTTTATTTTAAAACTTTCAGAAAACACAAAGCTGACTTCGAAAGTTAGGGGTGGAGCCCATTGGCTTCCTTAATTCCTTTACATATATTTCTTCAAAAAATTGAGAACTGACTGTGAAGTCCACTACGGAGAAGCTCTTTTCTGGTTTTTTGCCAATGTTCATCTCAATCATTTTCTAAGTTTTTAAATGGCTCTCACTGTGAAATCATGACATCACTTGAACGATCTTTTCTTAGCATGATTCACTTTACTTTGATGAAGCTTACCAATAGCATTTACCAGTCTTGCAAAAATTTACCTTTGGGGTGCAAAAACCCGTTGAGGAGAAGTTAGAACTTGATTTTTTGTTGGTGCTATTTTCTATGGTTCCAAATTAAATGGGTTGTAGGAAAAATGAACGATGTAGCACAAATAGAGAATCTCCATCTAGGATGGCTCTAAACTACCCCTAAGACTCATGACAATGAAGAAAATACCCACCTAGACCATATATGATACGGGAGAAGGGAAAAGATGAAAACCCGATGGAGAAACTCGGCACCTAAAGAAGAAAGACCTATTGACTCAAGTTGACAAATCGTGACTTCAGTTTACTTTCCACTTTGCAAAACTTGTATATGCTGAAAAGTGGGGCAACAGTTGGCTCTGACTGGGGACTTGGGTAGAGTATACTCAAGCGAGGAATTTAAAATCTCTGGTTTCACAAAAGAAAATAAAAGGAAACAACACAACCAAAACAAAACAAAACAAGGAAAGTGAGGGAAAGGCACTAGAAAGGAAAAACTAAGGCACACACAACACTAAGTCTAACTATAGTACATTACAGGGGTTACCTATTTTCAATTTGTAACTTGGTAGAGCTTGAGATCCTGACCATTATAATTCAGGGGAAGTTCTTCACCATCTTCATATGCTAATTTGAAAGAATTATTTTCAAATGCTTTTTGAATTCTGAAAGGACCTTTCCATAGAGTATCAAACTTCTTATGCATTCCTTTTGGAGTCTTTCTTTTGTCCCAGAGTAACACCATATCTCCTGCCATAAATTTTTGAGGTCTTATTTTCTTGTCAAAAAGTTCTTTTACTCGCATTTGGTGTTGTGTGATATGATCAACAATTTCCATCCTTTCCTCTTCTAGTTTATTTAGATACAAGATTCTCTTTTCTAGACCATCCTTATAGACATCATCTTCAATTATTGTTCTGAGTTTTCTTGTAGCCAAGTCCAATGGTAGAGGTAGATTAGCTTCAGTTCCATAAACCAATTCAAAAGGGGATATACCAATTTCTCTCTTGGGTGTCACTCTGTCTGCCCAGAGTGCCTCATGAATCTTTTTATGCCAATTCTTCTCGTTATCTGACACCAGTTTCTTTAAGATATTGATCAAATTTTTATTGCTAGATTTCGCCTGGCCATTCCCTTCAGGGAAATAATCGAATGAATGGTTGATAGTGATCCCAAACTCAAAACAGAAATTAGTAATCTCAATTGAAGAAAAATAGGATGCATTATCCATCACTAATTTAATGGGAATGCCAAATCTGACCAAAATATTTTCTTTAATGAATTCACATACCACCTCAGAAGTAGTCTTCTTTGTAGACTTAGCTTCTACCCACTTGGTGAAGTAGTCAGTTGTAGTTATGATGTATTAATGACCAGAAGTGGATGCAAGAGTAATTGGACCAATGAAATCAAGACCCCATTGTTGAAAAGGTCCTTCAATGATAACAGGTGTGAGTGGTAGTGCAGCTAATTGAGGGCGTCCATAAAACATTTTACACTTTTCACACTTTAATACCCATGCATATGCATCTTTGAACATCCCAGGCCAGTAATAATATTGCCTTAGTATTTTGAAAGTTGTAACTAAAGAAGAGAAATGTCCTCCATAGGCCTCATCATGAAATGCTTTCAATAGCTTTTCTTGTTGCGGCTTATCCACACACCTTAGGAATGTACCATCAATAGCCCTTTTGAAAAGCTTGCCATCCCAAATCACATACTTGGTTGCTTTTAATCTAAGATCTCTTCTTTTTTTTGTATTCAAACCTTCTGCACATTCACCATATGTTAAGAGGTAAGAAATGTTCTCAAACCATGAATCGTAGAGACCTACTGCCAACACCAGTTGCTTCTTATTTGATTCTTCTAATTCATTAGTGGTTTTACTTTCTGGAATTGCTCTACATAGAGAATTTCCTCTTATCAGCTTGGTAGGTTTAATCTCAATATCATATTCCTATATCTTCACCACCCATGTTCCTCTAACATTGCAACCTAATTCTTGTTGCATTAATACACTTTTCACTGCTGTGTCTAGGATGAATACAACAGAGTGTGAATGTAGAACATAAAAATGGAAATTCTTAAGTGCCGCCCTAACTACTGCATAAGCATGCTTTTCAATTTGGGAATATTTCAGTTGATGATTTTTCAAAGGTATGCTCATAAAAGCAATGGGGGCTTGTATTCCTTCACCGTTCTCCTACACAAGAATAGCTGATAATGTATGTTCTGAAGCATAGCAATAAATAATAAAATCTTGCTTGTAATTTGGGTGACATAACACTGGAGCATTAGCAATAGCAGTTTTTATATCTTGAAAAGCTCACTTTCCTGCCTCACTCCATTTAAAACTTGGATTTCCCTTCATCATATCGATTATATGCTTAGTAGTTTCTGCAAAATTGGGAACAAACCTCCTAAGGAAATTTACCTAGCCAAAGAAAGATTTAACCCCTATTTTGTTTATAGGAAACCTTAGTCTTTGGATGGCCTCTACTCTATTAGGATCAATTTTAATGCCCTCTTATGACATTATGTGTGCAAGTAATTTTCCCTCAATTACAAAAAATACCAATTTTTTTGGATTGAGGGAAATTCCATGCTCCCTGCATCTTTGTAAAAATATTCTAAGATCTTCCATATGACCTTTCCTTTTCTTTGAGAACACCATAAGATCATCCAAGTATATGACTATTATTTGATCTTTCATATCAATGAAGGTCTTGCTCATACATCTTTGGAACATAGCTCCAACGTTGATTAGTCTGAAAGGCATCCTGTGATATGCAAATGTACCCCAAGGAGTTGTGAATGCTATTTTATGTTGATCTTTCTTTTCCACTTCGACCTGGTTATATCTCAAAAAGCCATCGAGCATAGACATCATCTCAGATCCTGCAACTATTTGTTACAAATGGTCCATGTTCGGTAGAGCAAAATTATCTTTGAGAGACGCCTGATTCAAATTATGGAAATCTACACAAATCCTTATCTCTCCATTCTTCTTCCTAACAGGCACTATGTTGGCTACCTAGGTAGAGTGATGGATAGAGTAAATGATTCTTGCTTTTAACATTTTATCAACTTCTCAAAAAATAGCATCTATAACCTTTGGATTATAATTTCTTTGCTTTTTCCAAAAAGGTACTGCATCTGGTTTGAGAGGAATCTGATGTTTCACCTCTCCTCCTCTGTAGCTCTTCAGATCTTCATAATTCCAAGCAAAGACATCTCTATATTCTTCGAATAATCTCTTTGCAGTTTCTCTCTCTTTAGGAGTACAACATTTTCCAACATTAATCATTTTGGGACTATGGACATCTCCAATATTCAATCTTTCATATTCACCCGTGGTTGGTTCCTTTTCCATTCTTTTCTGCTTAACATAAGCATCATGTCTATTAAATAACTTTTCCAAAGCTACAAAATATGGCAGAATAATATTGCTTTTCAGTTGAATCTCACTACTTTTGTTATGTTCATCATCTTCACAAGACTCAATTTCAAAATTAGCCTTATCATTTTCCAAAAATAGTTGCAAACTCTTATCATCCTTAAAGACTTTCCAGGACTCTATATTATCTGGTATAGCAGATCTATATAAAATTTCAATTTGATATTTTTTATCCTTAAAATATGGGTGAGGGAGTAACAAGGAAGTAGAGACTACCAGTGAGTCAGCCTTTGTATTCATTTCTCTTGGCACGGCTCTAATGGAGAAGGCATCTAAACCTTCTATCTCATCCCACACCATGTTCCTATAATTTTTCAATTTATGATTCTTCACAGAGTACTGTCTTTTGATTTGCCTCACAATAAGCTCTGCATTACCTTGGGCCTTTAAGACTTTTATCCCTTTTTCTTTTGTAGTAACTATCCCCAATATTAAAGCTTCATATTCTGCTATATTGTTTGTGTTACCAAACTCCAATTTGAAGGCTAAGGGCTCAATTTCTCCTTTTGGGGATATCAACACTATGCCAGCTCTAGAACCTGAGGAAGAACAACTTTCGTCAAATTCAAGTGTCCATATGTCAAAAGCCTCTTTGTTTTCATTAGGAACCTTCTCAGCCTAATTCTTGTTCATTTGTTTACCTGAATCATCTTCAGTAAATAACATATAATTATCGAATTCCAATTCCTGATATAAAATTTGAGCTTTAGGATCATCCGATTTCAAGACTGTGAATTTTTCTTTTTCCTCAGGTTCCAACTTGACCTTCTTATTACCAATAGTTATCATAGCTTGGAACCAGTGTAGCTTGATTTCTCCTCCTAAGTCTTGACAAAAACTTATGCTTAAAAGGAGTCCATAACTTGTAGGAATATCAACTACCAAAATCGTTAACAGGAGTTTCTTTTCTGGATATGAAGCCAGAGCTACTTGTGCATCTTTAATTTGTCCAAGCAAAGGGACTTGTTTGGCATCCATAGAATAACATCTTCCATGTACTTTGGTAAGATTCAATCCCAAGGCTTTGGCTACGGAGTATGGGATAACATTATCTGATGCGCTTGAATTTATTATGCAATTGCTAAGTTTACATCCATTAATATACAATGAGATATAAAAAGGTTCAGGCTTCTATCCAGGGGAGGTTGCTAAAATAGTAGCATCTTCTTGATTAAACAAGCTAGACGTTAAGGTTTCATCTCCAATTTCAATATTCACATTATGATTCAAGTCTGAGATACCTCCTTTACATTTATCTACTAACCTCTTTAGTTCAAAAGGATGTGACTTTAAATAATCAATAGTAGAGATTTGAACCTTTGACTCTTCACAAAATTGAATGAAATCAAAAGATGTATTGTCCTTACCTATTTGTGAAGTGGATGTTCCTTGATCAGTATGTATCTTGCTTGTAGAAGGACCAGAGTCATCTTTGTGAGTATGACTAGAGGTTTGATTCTTCATTCTTTGTCCACAGGTAAGTACTTTGTATGAGGTCCCATCAATAGTTGTGTAACATTCACCTTTTGATTTAGAATCTGATTCATATTCCAAAAATAAATTTCTAGAGTCACCGTTTGAATAAGAATTAGGTCCTAAACATGGAGCTGCAATATTCAATTCATTAGTAGATAGCAATTACATCATACGAATAGTCTCCAGACAATTCTCACTGTCATGATCTGTGGTTAAATGGAAGATGCACATATTTCCCTTTTTCGGTGCTGCTTCAATTTGTGGCCTAGGTTGTGAACTTATAAGCTGCGGGAATCTAATTTCATTATTTCTACCTGGTGATTTTTAGTAATTCCATTGATAAGAGTTATTGAATCTGGGTAATTTCTTTTTCATTGCCACCAACTCATTAGACAACTTCTGAATCATTTCTTCTAATGACATGGTGTTACTAGAACTCCCTTTAGTTTGAAGTTCCTGTTTCCATTTTCTCGCAAAAATTAGATCATCTTTGCATTCAATAGCTTTCTTTTGTGCATCAGCTAGATCAGTAGGGCATGCTCTTCTCAGATCATAATTGATGTCTGGAGGCATAGCACTAATAAAGAAGGTTTTCAAATTGCCAAGCATGGGTCTATCAGCAGTAGGAATCCTGCTATTAATCTTATTGAAGTTGGCAACAAAATCTTGCATGCTCATAGTTGGTTGCTTCTTAATTGAAGTCAATTGCGTTAGCAATGCATGTTCATCTTCTGCAGTCTTGAATCTATCTTCAAATTTAGTTCTCATCATGTCCCAATCTATTATGGAACCATCAGCTAAATGATAAAACTAGTTTGTTGCGTTCTCTGTAAGGGTCTCTACAAACAATCTTACAACAATATCTTCATGTCCCACCCCCAATATATGGGTAGCCGCAAAGAATGCTTTAATGTGTTCATCTGTTGTGACTTTCCCATCACCTAAGAATTTAGGGAAGTTCTTCCTTGAACCAGCTGGAAGTGGATGATAAGCATTTAGTGCTAGCAGCCCTGTCACCATGACCCATGGAGCAGCCATGATTGTTCTAGTAGTATATGGTGGAAAGTTGACAACTGGAGGTGTGGTAACTCTGTGAAGTGCTAGCACCTAGCAAGTGGAATGTGAAGTGCTGGTGTCTTGATTTCTAACAGGGGAAGGGGGTCTACTTTGACTTTTACCTTCACCTTTTCACCTTGGAACTTCTAAGATAGGAAAACTAAGCTCTGTTAATTTATCAAAAGTGGGATCTCGCCCTCCTTGTTTCTTGGTACTTCTAAGGAACCTAAATTTTTCTAGGATGTTAGGTCTAAGCTTACTATCTTAGTTGTCTTTCTGCTCTCTGAATATCTCTTCTTTAAATAGCTCTTTCAAAAGCTTCAGCTCTTCTCTCTTCTTCCTCTAATATTTTCCTAACATTTTGGTAATGTTCAGTGTTCCTTCTGTGCCTCCAAAAAAATGTGTTAAGGGATGAAATTATATCCTCTTGATCATCTTGAAAACCAAGGTTAGGTTGGAGCACTAGGATTATGTTTTCATGAGGCAGTACCATTTTTCCTCATGACATAGGCTTTTTTTGATCAAGCGACTATTTTTTTCCACAGAAGAGTTGCAAAAAATCTGTTGGTAAACAGATTTGTTCTTTTATCTTTCGTGAAATTATGACTCTTAATGACCAAATCACGAACAATATCTATTTACAATAGTTGAAAAGTTGTTTTATGGTTACTGGCTTTTCTCTGAATTGTTAGGTATAGCTCCCTATATGAATAATCTTCAATGAATGATGTTTGCTTCTACTTATCTAATTCGGGGTATGCTCTTGACCGGAGAGTAGGAGAGGCAAACCAAATTAAGCCTATCTAAAACTTAATTTAGGCAAGAAAAACTCCTCAAGATCAAAACAGATTTATGTATCTACACTTCTTATGAATTCATAAGTCCATCTGCATAAGACTAAAAAAAGGTTAAAATCTAAAACTGAATTACAACTGATGAATCAAAAAAACTAACAAAATCCTTTCGTCAAATGAAATATAAATATACTTATCGCATCCATTTGAATTCCAAAAATTAGGGGAAATGAAACTCTATTCTCTCTTAGTTCTTCGTAACATGCAAAGGAAATACTAACTAATTACAGTACCTACTGGAACGAAAAATGATTGAAACAAAGTGCCATTCAGTTGTCTCTGCAACAGATAGTACTTCACACCAAAATTTTTTGACCTTTGATTAATCATTAAATTTCATACATATAGGATTTGAGGGATGACCATTACAATAGGAATATCAATCGGTTCATCTTCTCAGATGACAAATGGCAAGATGCCAGTTTGTCAAATTTCAAAATTTACAAAACTTTATAACATTTACATCATAAAATAGAAAAGGAATATTGAATAAGTCATTTAGACTTCTTTCCCTTTTCAATTTTTGCCCTATATGCTCTGGCAGCCACTATAATTGGGATCATCTCCCCGTGACTAGGCACATGTACATTGGTGAATCTTAAGAGCCACTTTGAATGCTCTCGAGCCAATTCCTTTACTACACTTAGCTGACTTGTCAACTCTCCAGCAGCCACATGTATGCATCCACTGAGTGTTTGCAATTCTATCACTCTATTTTGACTTCTTGAAATCATCCCAGATAGATTATTCAAGTATGTAGAGAAGTTATCCTTCATTACCTCTATCCCAATGAGAGCCTTTCCTTGTCTGCTACTTTGTCGATCTATGTGTAGCCCTTGCATGAGCTCAAATGCTCTATTTTGGATCTTTTTCACCTTTTCCTTTGTTTCTTTGAGTCCTTCCTCTGCCTCTTGAATCATTTCTTGCTTGAACTACATGTTTTGAAGCCATTTGAAGAGAGGCTCAGTCCCCTTTTTCAAAATATTTGCTTTGATCACCTCTTTTGCCTTCATTTGAATGATCATATTTAGGAGAGGAACACATTCCTCACACCTTTCCTTTTCTGCAGCTAAAGTGTTATGATTAGAAGTGATATTATCCTTCTTAATTTCTAACCAAAGGATAACATTTCCAATCTGATCAATCAGAATAGCTCCATCTATACTGAGCTTCTCAATCCATTCTTTTCCGATCTTGCCATAATGTCTATCCTTTTGGAGTTGTGAGATGAAGGCTTGCACCTCCTCTACAGTAGGGTTCTCAGTAGCAGGCACACTAGTAATGGTTACCAATGGAACAACTAGTTGCCTGATGAATCTTTTTAATTCCTCAATCTCTGCTTTCATTCTGATTTTTGACAATTTGAGATCCTCCAGTTGTTCCTCTATCACCTCGTTAGTTGATCTCCATAGGCCTACTTTTGTATCATGCCTGGCTTCCCCAAGATCAATTGAATGCAGAGTGAAGTCTTCTAGTGTCATATCTTCAATTCGCCTTACCTTGTTTGGTTTCGCCACCTCCAGAGTTAAATGTCTTGTTTCTAGATCTTGTCCTAGAATTGACAAAGTCTTCTGCTTCTTAGTTTTTGCCATGGTAGATCCTGAGCGAATCACTTAGGATACAACATCTCTAGAAGGAACACCTTCATCTTTCCTTTTCCTCTTCTTTTCCAAACTATCCTCGAGCCAAGATTTTGTACTAATCACTTTGGAGGCTATTCCAAGTGACTCAATGGTAAACATCTTCTTCTTCACTGGAGTCATTGTTGTTGTAGTTTTAGAAAAGGGGGTCTTTGGATCTCGAGAAAGAAGTTGAGATGAACTAGGAGCTTTCTCACATTAGAATTAGTAGATTCGCTACTACTACTTTTATCATCTCTGACCTCTACTATTTGAATAGGAGGACCAGTGGGATTTAGAAGGGGAGAACTTATAGATGGTGTATGGCTATGATGAGGGGATAAGATAGGGGTGACATGAGGAGACAAATTTGGAGAAGCTTGAGGAGATGGGGGTAAAGCGACGTGTAGAGGTGAGATTGGAGTAGGGGATCCATCTTTCTGCTCTTTCGTTCCCTTCTCAGCTTCAACTTGAGCTCCAATGACTGGTAGCAATCCACCTTGATAGGTTGGGGCTATCAGAACATACTTCTCTAGGGGCTGATCACCTCCTCCCGTAGATTGGGCTGGCCTTTGAGTAGCCATCACAGTAGCGCTAGGAGTGATACTTTGAGATGAAGTAGGAGTAGTTGCAGCTAGAGAGGCTTGAGTAGCTTTGGTCTTGCTTCAGCCTTTCTTAGTTGTCCATTCAACCCACTTTCTAGTTCTTTTGACAATTCTTGCCATCATGACATCGAATCTTTCTTCTATGTCAACATATGGTTTAGAGCTAACCGGAGTATTCCTCAATTTTTTCAAATATGTATTATTGTACATATTCTGATCGTCATCCTCCAGCCCTTCTAGATCTAAATTTATTCCATATGTCTTTATTTGATCAATTGTGAATCTGGCAAAGGCGCGATCTCAGCTCTCCAGCTCATCCTTACAATTTGCCCAATAATCTTCCATGGTTATTATATGATTGATCATGCTCCCAATCTGGAGCACATCCCTAGCATATCCATTAGGATCAAATAGGGGCCTTATTACTTCATACTCTTCCAATTTGTATTTACCCTCAAATGCTTTGAGTATATTCTTTGCATCTGATCTAGTTTCACAACTGTATGCTCCAACTTTTGTAGGGAATTCATACCCTTTCTTCTTCAGACTAGCACTCAACACATTCACTTGTACTGCTTACCTCACGATCTCTACGAGCATGATCATATCATTTGGATACCTATGCAGCTTCAGTGGGAATCTATCGAATGCTGCAAGATGCAAATAAGAAAATGATGAGAACTAGATGAAGTGACTGCCAAATTGGCTAATGATTGCCATCGCCTCTGGACTAAATCTCTGCCCTAGATGTCCCTATAGTTCCCTGCAAATCCTCATGGTGAATGCATCATTTACCTGGATGTATTCTGCATAACTATTCTGTAATTGCAAGCATGGCTAAAACTCATAACTTTTTATATTGTCAAGGAAATCCTCAATTCTAGGAAGTCCCAGCCACAATTGAAGAGAAGCCAACATGTATATCAAGAATGAGGACATATAAAAAGAATTATAAAACTTAGCTATACTAAGAGCCCTAGAAAGTTGTTCACTGACCTCATGCATCCAGTCAATATACTGTGTGTTTGAGCAAATAACTTGCACCAGAAAAAAGTATTGTTCTACTAAATTAAAAGCTTCTACCTCACCTTTGAGTCAATGCAATAGAACCAAAATGTCAACAATTTTTGGTTTGAGGTCTGTCCCGAAAAGAGTTTTAGGGACTTTACTCTTAGCTCCCCTTGGTTTCTCAAACCAAGACTGCATGATCTCCTTCCTCCAAACCATCTTCATCAAAGAGTACATAGACATGGCTCCACTCACTATCAAATCAGAGAGCTCTTCCCATTCTGGAATTTGCAAGCAATTCACTACTGAGTGTTGATTGATTGAAATTTACACTGTCTGATCAGGCAATAGAATCTACCTTGTATTTGGTTTGTAATGATTGATACATTCTAGCATCAACTCAAGGGCTTGTACTGCTACAGGGAACCCACCTGCTTCAACTAATCTGCTTCCTTGAAGTTTTTCCATTATGGGATGAATTGGCTTTGATCTTAACCTCCTTTGAAAATCTTGCATATCATAGAAGCGGAGTGAAGTATCCATGAAAGTCAACCACTCTGACTTAGTTCCACCCAAACCATCAAAACCTGCAAATCTTGTTGCCATTTTCTATGATGTATGATAGCAACAACTTGAACAATTGCAATTGATACAAGGAGCAAACTCTTTAATTTGATAATTACTTGAAAGCACTATTTAGTACAATAGTATAATAATAAGACGGGAGTTTGAAAATCTGTTACTTCCCTCTTTATAGAACAACCTAGATTTTCCTGTTGAATCTCATAACTCATGCCACATGAGCAAAATTAAGGGTAAATCTATTGGATTGGTGGACGCAGAAGTTCCAATAGGTTTATCTTTGTCTTTTCACTATTTTCGTTGGCTCAACGATAACTCTCATTAATTACTTATTTACTTCTCATTTCATTCATCTTTTAGAAGAACAAGAACGGAGTACTCCTTTGGGAAAAATCCACTTAGGTCAATTCTGCTCACAAAAACCTAATCAATCCACTAATTTTTATTTATTTACTCACCCATAATAATCACCATGCTTGCAGAAATTGACTTTCTTTGAAATGTGAAAAATGGCCTTCGAGGGTAGAAAACCCACAGCGGAGAAACAGATTTTGAGTTTTCCTTTTAAGCTTTCACTTTTACCTTTCTGCCTTAAGTACTTTATTTTAACCTTCAAGAAACATTAAGAGAAGTTGCGCAAGTAAAATGGGACCCACTTAGTTACTTTACTTCTCTATTTGGGCTTTTGCGGAGATTTGCCTTTGGGGTGTGAAGTCCGCCAGAAGAGAAGTTCTTTCTAAATTTTTTGACACTGTTTATTCTTTCCCCCTTTCAGCCTATGGATAGCATTTATAGATTGCTACAGAGTTTCACCTTCTAGGTGCAAAAACCCACAATGAATAAGAGGAAACTTGTTTTCCCGCCAAAGCCAATTGTTTACTTCCTTTACTCCATTCGCTTTATTTTAAAACTTTCAGAAAACACAAAGCTAACTTTGAAAGTTAGGGGTGGAGCCCATTGGCTTCCTTAGTTCCTTTACATATATTTCTTCAAAAAATTGAGAACTGACTGTGAATTTCGCTACGGAGAAGCTCTTTTTTGGTTTTCCACCAATGTTCATCCCGATCATTTTCCAAGTTTTTAAATGGCTCTCGCTATGAAATCATGACATCACTTGAACAATCTTTTCTTAGCATGATTCACTTTACTTTGATGAAGCTTACCAATAGCATTTACTAGTCTTGCGAAAATTTACCTTTGGGGTGCGAAAACCCACCAAGGAGAAGTCAAAACTTGATTTTTCGTCGGTGCTATTTTCCATGATTCCAGATTAAATGGGCTGCAGGAAAAATGAATGATGTAGCACAAATCAAGAATCTCCATCTAGGATGGCTCTAAACTACCCCTAAGACTCATGACAATGATGAAAATACCCACCTAGACCATATATGATACCAGAGAAGGGAAAAGATGAAAACCCGATGGAGAAACTCAGCACCTAAAGAAGAAAGACCTATTGACCCGAGTTGACAAATCGTGACTTCAGTTTACTTTCCACTTTGCAAAACTTGTACATGCTGAAAAGTGGGGCAACACTATACCACCTAGATGTAGAAGTGTGCCTATGACACCCAAGGACTAAAAACCCACTCATTTGAATTTAGAAAACTGTACACAAGTACCTTTTTTCCTTCAAGTATACAAAAAGGTACCTTGCACCTAAGTGATGATTTTGACATAGATAATGGCATCCTAATGAAGAAATGGCAAGAGCATGTCAAGATGAAACTGTTCAAAAGAACTTCAAACTCTTGGTTGCCCAAGAAATAGTGAAGTTTAACTCCAACTTGCAAGGACCTAAGTATAAAAGCCAAGACAATGCTACATTTGAAAACATACAACCTATGATCAACTTAGACTTAGATAAGGGGAAGAAACCTTTGGAATACTCAACTACAAAGGTAACACCTAAGAGACCTCACCAAGAGTCAACCATTGAGATTCCCCAAGGTGCCTTTGAACATGTCAATATCAACCCCCTATTTGATGAACATCCATCAATTAATGGCAACAAGACCCTTTTGAAGTAACCCAAAAGGAGATTAAGGATTGATCTTAATGAAATGATCCAACAACAAGAAATTCCTAAGGGTGCTTGCACAATATGGATGCCAAACATACCTCCTTTGGAATAAAATCAACAAAGTGTGCCCTCACTCTTAACTCTACCAACTATAACAACATCAACTACTGTAGAGCCCCCTATGAGTACACCGTATGAACCTATAAAATCAAAAAGGAATATTCTTATTGGGATCTCACCAATCCCATAGAGGATGTGGCCTATTTCCATATAAACATAATTTCCCAAGGTGAAGTTTCAAACCCTCAAACATATCAAATCAAAGATCCTAAATCAATGCTAACTTCCAAGAGACATAGTCAACATCCAAAACAACAACAACAACATCAAGTGGTACAAGGACCTTATGTTTCTTATGTACAACTAGGTCTAAATCCACTTTACATACATGTAATGTATTAACAACAATTCCAACAATAACAAGAAATCTTTGCAAAGAAACAAGAGAAATTGAAAGAACAACTAAAATATCAATAACAATTGGAACAATAGATTTCCTATCAAAAACAATTATTACAACAACAACATAGGCCCTATGTGCTAGGATAGTGTGTCACAACAATCTTGACAAATACCTCTACAAAAAGACACTCGTGCATGGCCATACATTCAATAAATAGAGGTACCTCAACAACAACTACAACCAATGGCACAAAAATCTCAATCAATGGCACAACAACTATAACAAAGACCTTTCTATCTTTTAGGTACCAATATACCTCCACCTCCTAGTGATACAACACTCAAGTCTTCAAATATAGATATGTCTAAATTAAGTAGAGTTATCTCTCACCATAGTAAGATATCAACTCGAAGAAAGAGCTAATGCTCAACACCCTAATGAGGATTTGATACACCAATTAAAATAATTGGCTAAACAAGTTGAGGCATTAGGATTCCAAAAGAAGAAATTTCTATATACAAAAAGGGATTCACATCATAATCCCTTTGACAAGAATCTATATATGCCTCCATTTCCAAGACATTTTGAGGTGTTGAGATTCAAGAAATATAGTGGAAAAGGAAACCCACTTGACCATATCAGAGAATTGTGTGCCTCTTTTACTGAGCTTAGTGATGAACTAACATTTCTTATGATATTATTCCCTCATTCTCTTGTTGGAGCAGCACTAGAATGGCACTCTAAACTACCGTATTATAAAAATTTTCTTGGAACTAGTAGACAAATTCATATTCCATTTTTCTTTTAAATAACAAATGAGGTGATGATATCCAATATATTCTCAACAAAAAAATATATAGGAGAACCATTCATAACATCATTTTTACATTGGAGAAACCTTGTTAGTCAATTCTCACTAGATATTTTGGAAGAATGACAATTCAATATATGCATTGAGAACCTAGTCCCTGATCTGATGTATGAACTTAAGATCGAGATTTGTAGAACTATTACCGAGTTAATGAAAAAGGGAGCTAGCATTGAAGATTCCCTCATTTGTAAAGGTGTCCTAGAGACAAATAAAGAAAATACCAATACAAACTTGTCTAATGAAAAGGTGAAGTTCTTCTCCAAGCATAAGAATGTCACAAACAATGGTAATATCAAGGCCCAAGCAATTAGCATAGTACAACCTCAGATGACCCTTAAAGGTGCAAATCCCATGAATTCACAAACTCCTAACCAAGTACCACCTCAATAAAAGACTACCAATACCTCAATATAGTAAAGACTTCAAAGACCTCCTAGGAATAAAGATATAAAATTTAAACCCTTGTAGATACCACTTTAGACTACACTTCAACAATTGCTCAAGAATAACTTCTAACAGTTGCCACTAGTCAAGGATGAACCAGCAACTAAACCCTCTTGGTGGGATGGCAACAAGTTTTTAGACTACCATCTGTAAGACTAGGAAATTGGTTAAACCCTAGCATACTATGAGCAACCACAAAACCTAATCAACATATTCTAAAAAGTATTATAATCTACCATGAAAATTAATTAAAGTAAAGCAATCAACACAAGTAAAACCTGTTACAAGCTAGAGTTGTTGTTGCACCAAAAGATTGACTTGTTAATGCCTGATACAACCATTAGACTTATAGAATAGAGGAGGTGGTTAAACCATGTCAAAAATCCTAAAGGGGAAGGTTGTCAATTAGTCCAAAAATTCCCCCCTTAGCATTACCTGAGGAGATTCAAACCTGAGACCAAGCTCTGATACCACTTGTTACAAGCTAGAGTTTTCATTGCACCAAAAGATTGACCTCTTATTGCCCAATACAACCACTAGACTTATAGAAGATAGGAGGTGGTTAAACCATTTCATGAATCTTGAAGGGGAAGGTGTGCAGTTAGTCAAAAAAAAACCTCTCTTCAGTTGTAGTTCACATGTCATTATTTCTTCTTCATCTTGACATAGCTCCAATTGCCTATAGTGCACACACAATTGAAATAAAATGACAAAATGATATGATGATGCTATTGAGAATACTAGAAGTGTGGCTTGGGCATAATTCAAGAGAATATGGATGTTAAGGATATTAAAGATCAAAAAAGAGTGTAATATGGCTCAATTTATAGCCAAAATGCAAGAGGTAAGACATGAATGAGGAGATGGACATTTATCGATTCAAGTGTGCAAATTGGCATGATATTCCTCAAAATATCTATAACAAATATGACACAATATGACAAATATAGGATTTTATGACACATAAAAGTCAACATGGCTAAATGCAAAAGAGAATCTATGACATGCATATATAGGATGCATCAAAGCCACTTGTAGACAAGAATCTATGACAAATGTGGCTTATTATAGTCATGTGTAAGGAATAATATATGACACATATTAACCAAGTGTAGAGAGAGGATATATGACACATCTTGCCCATGTATCAAGACTAGGTGGAATATTTGACTTAAATTTTCATAATTAAACACAAATGGTAATTAGTGAGATAGAAATTAGAAGTGAGAAAATAAGACTTAGGAAATTAAGAATTCCCATAGTTTGAAAAGATGAATCAATTTATTAATTAATTAAGAATGATGGTGAGTAAGACTAATTAGTAATGTGGGATGAAAATGATTAAAATGAAATAGGAATAGATTATGGGTTATCTAATCCTATAGGGTAAATTAGTAAATGATTGTCCAATTTAATTAGATAAATGTAGGATTAACCCTTTGGTGAAATGTGATGATTATGCAGGTTGACTAGGATGATGGTAGGTAGATCAAAGACACAATCAAACTGATTGAGTGACTAGGATTGATGACATGTTAAGGACATATGACATAGATTAAGGACATGTGACATTTAATGGACATTTTAAAGGCCATAGGATTGAAATTGATTGATAAGATTGATTATAACAACATAAAAAAACATCCTCAATGTTATTAAATTGACTGGATAATACCTTGATTCAACACTGAGGGACTCAATAATATCAATGATTAGATGATGAAAATGATGGTTTGACCTAGTGTTGGGGGACATGGTAGTGCTAAGGTTAGATTTGATAGGTTTGATAGATTTGAGAAGGCACTGAGGGACATGAAAATGCCTTATTGTAGACAAATGATGATTGATTAGGGGTGTTTGACATGTTTCAGGTTGATTAGGGTTGGTTTGGGATGATTTTGGGTTGGTTAGAAAGGATTTTGATGATATTGAAATAGTTTAGGGTTGATTGGATGAGATTTTAATGGTGTTGAAATGATTTGGAGTTGATTTTAAAAAGTTTAGATAAAATAGGAATAGATTATGAAATGATCTACAATTGATTTAAAATGGGGTGTGAGTGATAAAGAATACTGTCAAAACATGCTCGAATGATAATCAAGTTGGCCAAAAGATCAAAATTAGTGAAATGAGAAAATGGGATGTGTTAGTATGAAAATGTGATTAAATATTAGATGTGGACCATTTTTTAGCATCTACACCATCATACCAAAGGATGGAAGACCACTTTGTTTCTAGATTAAACATGAAATATAGGATCTTATCAATGAAGGAATAGTTACTGTAGACCCTTCATTGTTGTCCTTTAATTCTTATCATACCATATTTGAGGATTCTTTGGAGTACCATGATAAAGAGAAAGCCTCCAGTTTAAATTCAAGCTCACTAGATAATGTCAATTACATGTGCATTGGACATGACTACACCATCAATTTCTTTAATGAATCTAACTCATGTGTGTCCACATTCATCTTAAAGAAAGAATATTCTCAATGTATTGTCATAGTCATTTCACAAGCATGCCTTGTTGTCATCTTTGTAGCCCAAAAGCTAAGAGATTATATGCTACATCAGAAAACCATGCTTGTCTTTAAGATAGACTCATTAAAATATCTTCAAAGTAAAACCACTCTCACATGGTGCTTAGCCAAATGAGTTATGATCCTTAGTGAATTCAAAATAGAATATGTGAATAGAAAATCAATTAAAGGGCAAGTGATAGTTGATTAGTTAGCAGAAGCACTGATAGTAGACGATCTTCCCATGTTAATAAATTTTCTAGATGAAGCCATCTTTAACATGGATATAGCTAATGAATGGAAGCTTTACTTTAATGGCTTAGATACAAGAAATGGTTTAGGATTTGGCATATGTTTATCACACCTCAATGAAATGTAACCCCTAAGTCATACCAAATAGCATTTAGTTATACAAACAACATAGTAGAATACAAGGCAATGATAATAGGATTGAAACTAGCCATCCAATGGAACATACAACATTTACAAGTATATGGTGATTCCCAGTTAGTCATCCAACAAATCAATGATGACTATGAGACCAAAGATGATAAGATGGTTTCTTGCAAACAAATGGTAGATTTACACAAGTCTAAATTTGTCACTATCTCTTTTCATCAACTCCCAAGAATAAATGATAAGAAAGTTGGTGCTATAGCCATGATCACTTCTATGATTGATATGCCAAAAAATGTGGAGCACTGTGAGTTCATTGTAGAACAACTCTTGATTCTTGCATTCAAGCTCTCTCAATTTGAGTTAGTGTGTGAACTTTTTGGTCCCAATTCCCCCTTGTATCAAGAAATTTATGAATATCTAAATTCCTAAATCCTATCCCCTAAATTATCCAAGAATGAACATCGAGACTTTATCTACCAAGCCACTAGATACATCATTATCAGTGACACCCTCTACAAGAGATCCTTCAACCAAACCCTTCTTATATGCCTTGATTTGCAACAAGATGAAACTACCTTACATGAGGTACATGAAGATATTTATGGAGGACACTTCAAAGGTTTGAGTCTAGCTAAGAAGCTAGTAAGAGATGGATATTATTCACCCACCATGGAACAAGATGTGCATAATTTTTCCAAAACATGTCATAAGTGCCAGATACATAGTAATATGATTCATGCACCAGTGCAAGAATTACATCAAGTTATCTCTTTGTGGTCCTTTTTATCAAGGGCATTTGATCTCATTAGGGCTATTTCTTCTCTTGCTCTCCATTGTATTCTTCATGTGGTCTCACCCATGGTATTGGCACTCCTAGAGCTATAAATGGCCTTGGTTGATGTTGAGAAAACCACCTATCATATGTCAATTTCATGCCTTCTTCCATCATTTATGCTACTACTCCCCATAATATAGGTTGTAGCTCCTCCAACTATGCATAGGATAATAGTATCCTAATAGGTACCCACCTATAGATGCTCAAAAATGGTTTGCATATACAACATTCATCACTTCTTCATACTAATTTGTCCCATTTTCTCATTCTACTAACTTTTATCTTTTGGCCAGATTGACCATATTTCGTCATTGGTATCTGCTTTCACATCAATATCAAATCAACTCAAAACCATATCAAATCATTCAAAATCAGTCCCAATCAACCTGAAACATATCAAACATCCCAAATCAATCATCATTTGTTTGACTCCTAGGTATTGTTGTGGCTTTCATTGCCTTGGAAATCTATCAACCTATCAATCTTATCAATCTAACCTTAGTACTATTGTGGCTCTCAGTGCTAGGTCGAGTTATCATTCATTTCATCCAATCTTTGACATTGTTGAGGCTTTCAATGTCAAATCATGACATCATCAACCATTTTAATAACATTGACAATGTCCGTCGGTGTTATTATGATCAAACCTTATCAATCAATTTCAATCTTGTAGCATTTATAATGTCGATTAAATGTTACATATCAACCAATTCATGTCATGTGTCCTTGGCATGTTATCAACTTCAATCAATCAATTTGACCATGGCTTTGGTCTACCTTTTCATCATCTTATTTGATATCCATCATCGTCACATTTTCATCAAAGGATACGGTCGCATTCATTTAATCAATTTGGCCAATCATCTGCTAATTTTCTCTATAGGATTAAATAACCCATAATTTAATCCTATTCTTTCTAATTATTCTTCCCAATTATCATCCTCAATTAATTAATTTTATTAATTAATTGATTCATTATCTGCAAACCATGGAAATTCTTAATTTCCTAAGTTCCATTTTTCATCATTAAATCCATTTTCTACTAATTCTTATTTTGTGGAATAAGAGGATTTTTAATTCAAATATTCCATAAAATATTCCATCATAATGACACTTGGATGTGACACCTCGTGGATTCTCCTTTGACACTTGGCTGAGATTTTTCATAATCAAATGTTATTACTTCTTATGCATGTCTCTATTTGGCTTCTTTGTCATAGATTCTTGGCTTTAAGTGGGTTGAGGTGTCTTATGACGCGTCATAGATTCTCTTCCACATTTGGCCAAGTTTGACTTGCATGCGTCATAGAATCTCACAATTGGCATATTTTGTCATATGCATCATAGGAATCTCTTGCCACATTGCATATCTATGGGTGACAAATCCAATGCTCTCAACCCCCATAAAAATTATAAAATGGACACTCTTCCTCTCATTTTGGATCTAGATGCTTAAGTTTTGAAAGTCCAAATCTTTGAATCTTTGAGTCTCTACTTCTTTGCATGTTACATTCTCTCTCTCACATAAAATCACACTTCAAGTATTCTCATGGCATTATCCACATCATAGGCTTTGGCTTCAACCTTGTGTGCACTATAGGAAAATTGGAGCTACAATCATTTGGAGAAGAAAGAAGAACATGGGAGCTACAAACGAAAAAGGGGGTTTCTATTCCTTTCTTAATTAGTTTGGCTTGCATGGTAGACTAGTGGGTGCTAAGGTATGTTGATTGAGTTTTTTGATTTTCTCATAGTATGTTATGCATTTAACCCTTTTTTTTGGTCCTACATTTGGTGAACCCGATGTGAACATGCATATCTAACTTGGGTTTTCTTGTTTTGTGCTTGTAGGTGCAAGGAAGGAGCTCACTTGGAAGGGTATAATGACTATCTACTCTTCCTTTTCACACCTATATTAATTAGGGGGTCTAGTAAAATGCATATATTCTCTTGTTTCATGCATTTGGTTAGCCTTAGGGCACACTCTGCTCTGTTAGGGTGCACTTGGGACCCCTAGGAGCAGTTTTAGGAGCCCAAAAACCACCAAAATCTCATTCTATTATTTCCAACTTACCAACTATGCCCATCTAGGCCCCAACTATGTCATTGATGTAGTATGCACTATTTGGGTGCACTTAGGAGTGTAGCTTTGAAAATTGCAGTTTTTGGGTCTTGACTAGGCACCCATTTCCCCACACCCTGCACTTGACTTCCCAACTGCACCCTAAAACTACCAACTACACCCAACTGGGCCCCAACTATTTCATTGATGTAGTCTCACTATTTGGGCACACTTGGGGATGTTCATAGCCATTTTGGCCTTTTGGGGAGCCATTTGCACTGTCGGAGCAAACCTAGGTTCATAGTAAACACATACACCAATCAAAATTTGCATTTCAAGCTCCTATCACTCTCTAGGACATAGATTAGGTGATTTTGTGTTATTGATGATCTATTTGCAGCATGTGGTGATCATTGGATGAAGATATGATCATAAAAAACTACTGATGTGTGTGTTTTGCAAGACGTTGTCGAAGACTTTGTGTGTCTTTCAAAACTATGTGTGTGGATTTCCTAGATTAGATAACATTTCGTTTGGTGCTTAAAAAGAACCTTTTTCTTTTCTGCCTAGCATGTCTATGGTGTTAGATCCCTAGGAGTTGCATTGGACGTATCCTCTCCCCTCGCCATTCGTGGATCTTGGGTGTAAGAGAAATCCATGTAACTTCTATAGGAGGCCTGCCTTGGACCAAGATACTCGATATTGGGTATGCCAGGGGATGACCTCAGAGCGGTAATGGGCCAAAGCCAGGTCAATGTTCCAACTACTATATAAAAGTCTATTACAATGAAAGTTGTGTTGGCGATATTGCTGTGTGATAGCTCTCCTCCAGTACCCTTGTGGTGTGTCAAACCCTAGTTCTCAGGGCTGGGAGACCTTCTGCGAAAGTTTATCATTAAGTTGCCAAACAGAATGCCCTTACTAAAAACCATGTTTTAGTGGCCAAAATCCTTTCTATCCACTGGCTCAAGGGGTCACCCATGCCCATGAAGACATCCTACATTCTCGTGGTCCTTAGTAGAGGCAACAGTCCCTTGGGAAGTCATGCCCCTTGGGAAGCGGATCTTGGTAGCCCCGAGAAGTGAGTGCACTGTAAGGGGGAGCCTGTGGTGCCAAGATCCTAGGTTTTCCACTCTGGATAAGCATGGCTAAACTTTGGTTCAAGTAGGAATTCAGTGGGTACATTCCTAAAAGCCTAGGTTGTGGTGTGTTTGTTAACTTTTTACAACAGCTATTCTTGTCTTAATGTGTCTTGCGTGTGTGTAAAACATAATCAAGATAAAAGCCAAACTATTAAATTTACACCTTGGATATCATTTGAACTTGTCAATACCTCACACATTGTGAAAACATTTCAACCTTTATCAAACTTTGCAAACATTGGCTCAACACACTCAAACCTTGGAAAACATGGCGACTTTGCTCTTAAATGTGCTTGGCAAAATGTAGATCTCACACTTACATAGACTTCACTCACATTCACCCTAGTATAGGCCTCATTCATGCATCATATAGACTTCATATTGCACCTTTTAGTTCTCATTTAGTATCTATTACCTTTCATATTGCATCCATTTAGGTTCAGTTTACTTTCCTTAGTTTTTGCATTCCCACCTCAAAATCAGCACTTTACATTCACCACCTTGCATCTTTGCATACCTATTCATAATTTTTACCACTTTATCCATCATTTTGGGTGTCCTAATCATCATTTTTAGCATCCAAACTATCCCTAACACTTTCCTCAACCATTTACCTCTCTGTGACATCAATCCTGAAACCATAGCTTCCAGAATTGCCTCAGTTTCAGCCTAGCTTACCAACTGCACCTAGAAACTACCAACTATGCCCAACTAGGCCCCAACTACATCATTGATGCAGTCTGCACTATTTGGGTGCACTTGGTGGTCCTGAGATCCAGTTTTGGGTTCCAGATAACATTTTGGGGCTTTAACAGTGTCCTTAGGTACCTAGTTAGCTCCCCTTGCACTAGCTTGCCCAAATCTGCATTCTACATCACCTAGTCTTCATCACCTTCACTTAAGAAATCATTCTATATTTCATAACCTTCATTTTACATCTCCTAACCCATCCTAACATCAACCCCAGAATCTTGGGTTCCTGGCATGTTAGTTTGGTAACCATACTCTCCAGAATCAGCAAACATTCTTCCTAGCTTACCAACTACGCCCAAACTGGCCCCAAGTGCATCAATGACATATTTGGTACTATTAGGGTGCACTTTGCACTATTAGGTTGCACTTGGGTACCTTCATGACCATTTTGGGCCTCCGAACTGCACTTTAGGACCTCAAAACTGCATCTAGGAGCCTCTAGACCTCCCTGTTCTGCACTTGAACCAAAACTATATCCTGCACCCAAAATCCCCTTTTGCATCATAGGAATTGTCCATATCACATATCTTCTCAGCATCACTATCATTTTGAGTCCTCAAAACATCATTTTGAACCCCCAAAACCTTTGAATTTAGTCAAAAATCTAGACAAAGTATAAATCTTAGAGTATCTCCTAGTGTTGACGGATAATGGATCTTGACTAGTCTTTTTACCTCTTTGCTTATCATTTTATTTGGTCAAAATCTATCTATGTCTTAATATATTTGACCTTTTCATCTTTTATCAATTTAATCTTTTCATCTTTTATCAGTTTTTGGTCAAGATCCAAAGTCCTTTATCACAAGGTTAAACTCTTAGGCAAAATACTTTCAAAAGGTTTTATCTAAGTTCAAAACTTTCCATATACCCTTTTCATAACATAATCATATCTCTAGCATCCCCAAATTTTATTTGACCTACTCTAGTGGTATATCCCCTTCATATTGCATTGATCAAAATCCTTAGCATCGTTTTCACTACCAAACCCTATCAAATTGTCCATCAACCAATTTGCCTTCTTGAGCATTTACCCTCATTTTGCATGTCCCAAATGTCATTATGAACCCTAGAGAACCATCCTTTGCATAGTATACCTTGAATACACCTACATTTAGTATCATTACCAAGTCTAAAACATAACCCTAATTGTCATTTTGCATACCTTAGAGTCATTTTCATCCCCTCTAGTCAAACTTCAAAACATCACCTTGCATTTTGCATTTGCATAACATCCCTAGGACATTTGCACTTTTCACATCAAAACCATAATTCATCTAGCATTTCCTCATATTTAATAAAATTCCTAAATAATTAAAAATCCCAAAGACACTCATATCTTGCATACCCACCACTCTAAAATCACCCAAAACACTCAAAAAATTCCATTGGATTTGCACTCTTTGGTATCATGCCAGCACTTACTAGGAGCCAATCAGCGCAGAGACCCGAGGAACTCTATCAACCTTTATTTTTTGAGACACAAGCACAACCAAAACCTCATCCAAGACAAAGAATGACCAAGAAAATCCAACAAACCTTTGACGAAGACCAAACAGAGGCATCACAACCATTACTAGCAGACCCCTTGAACAGGTATGCGCAAGATCCTCAAGCTATGGCACAACAAACCTTGAAAAATACACCTACCATGAGATTTCCTTTGAACACTTCCCCCACACATGGGATGGTTTAATGGAGTCCTGACTTTGAACCTATGTTCATGCCAATGCCACCAGGAGGAGGAAGTGTACCAACCTCACCTAAAGATGAACAATCGCATGCATTTGAATTCAGCCAACCTAACACATCAAACATACAACAAGGTATTGTACACCTAAGTGATGACTCTAACACTGATTATGGCATCACTAATGAATAAATGGCTAGGGCATGTCAAGACAAAATTTTTTGCAAGAACTTCAAATGTTTGGCAGCACAAGAAATTGTCAAATTTAACCCAAACTTGGAAGATCCTAGGTCCAAAAATCAAACCAACACAACAATTGAAAACATCCAACCCATGATAAATTTGGACTTAGACAAGGGAAAACAACCTTTGGAGTTTTCAAACATAATAATGGCACCTATGAGGTCCCATCAAGAACCAACAATTGAAATCCTCCAAAGTACATTTGAACACATCAATGTTAACCCCTTGTTTGATGAAATACCACCAATCCCTAAACACTCCAAAAGGACATTGAGACTTGATTTTAGTCACATGATGCAACAACAAGATGCACCTAAAGGGACCCATGCTCTAGGGATGCTAGACATACCTTCTTTGGAGGAAAATCAACAAAGTACACCTTTGCTTCTAACTTTGCCCCATGCTACGACATCAAACACTATGGAGCCTCTCATAAATACAACATGTGAAACATCAAGTGCCACCATCCCTATAGATGCACAAAGGAAAAGTCTTATTGACATTATGCCCATTCCTAACAGGGACACATCTTATAGTCAATTCAATATAATGTCACAAGCAAGAACATCTAAAACACAAAGGTACCAAAACAACAATACAAACATGACGTTCAATTCTCAAGGACTTAGTCAACCCCCACGACAACAACAACCTACAATGGTACAAGGAATCATTACTTCCAAGGCACAACCAAGTCCACATCCACTTCACACACATCCCACATATCAACAACAACATCAAACACAACAATAACAACCTCAAGTGGGGCAAACATCCAACATTCCTAATACATAGTCCCATGTGAACCCACTTGACTTGCAATTTCAGCAGCAATTTCGACAACAACAAGCAATGTTTACTAAAAAACAAGTGCCACATCAAATACCACAACAAGTTCCCCAACAACAGGGACCTTTCTATCTTCAAGGTGCCAACATACCTCCACAATCTAGCGACACTTCATCAGACTCATCAGACACAGAAATGTCAGAACCAAGTAGACATAGTTCTCACCACAACAAACGGTCTACTCATAGACACAAAAGACTTGAAGGAAAGACCATGATGAAAAACCCCAATGAAGAACTATTACAACAATTCAAAGAACTTTCCAAATAGGTTGAGGCATTGGGAGTCCAAAAGAAATAGGTTCTATATACAGAAAGGGACCTGTGTCCTAACCCATTTGATAAAAGTTTGTATATGCCTCCATTCGCAAAACACTTTGAAGCTCCAAGGTTTGAAAAATACTGAGGAAAAGGAAACCCTATTGATCAGATCTGAGAATTTTGTGCTTCATGTATTGAACTCAGTGATGAGCCCACTTACCTTATGAGATTGTTCCCTCGTTCTCTAGGGGGGCCTGCACTTCAATGGTACTCCAAACTTCCTGGTAATATCAAAGCTTGGTCAGAGCTAGCAGACAAGTTTATCTCCCACTTTTCCTTTAACATTACAAATGAGGTAACACTTTTTGATTTGTGCTCAACTAAAGAAAATATGGGAGAATCATTCATCACATTCTTACTGTGTTGGAGAAGCTTAGTTAGTCAATGCTCACTAGACATTCCTGAAGAACAAAAAGTAAACTTGTGCATTGAAAACTTAGTCCCAGACTTAATGTATGAACTCAAAATCAAGATTCCAAGCACCATTTATAAACTAATGAAAAAAGGGGCTAGTATTGAAGATGCTCTTATCCGTAAGGGGGTCCTCAAGATAAACAAAGAAAACACAAACACCAACTCATCTAATGACAAGGAAAAAAATTTCTTCAAAAACAAGAATGTGACTAATGATGGTATTATGGATGCTCACACAATTAGCATAGCACAACCTCAATTGACTTTGAAAGGTGTAAACCCTACAAATTCACAAACCACTAATCAAACATCAGCTCCACAATAGAAAACTGAGACTCCCATGCAAGATAAACCTTGAAGACATCCTAGAACCAAAGACACAAAATTCACACCATTGGGAATACCACTTGAGACTACATTACAATAGTTACTGAGTAATAACTTCCTACAATTACCCCCAATCAAAGATGAACCATTGACTAAAGCTGATTGGTGGGATGACAAAAAGTATTGTGATTACCATCGCACCAAAGGACACAAAACTTCATCATGCTTCCAACCGAAACATGCAATACAAGACCTTATTGATGATGGTGTCATCACAGTTGATCCATCACTATTAGCATCCAACTCTTATCACACTATTTTCAAAGATCCTTTCGATAATCATGACAAAGAGAAACCCTCAAGTTCAAACTCAAACTCACAAGGTAATGTGAATTACACACGTACCAGCTATGACTACACCATCAATTGCTTTAATGAGTCTGACTTTCACATATCCACATTCATATTAAAGGCTAAAAACCCTCATTGTGTTGTCACTACACACTGTAGTAAGATTACCCTACCTAGAGCCCCAGCTCGACCTACTGCTTCTACTAGACCTATACCCCCATCTAGACCTACTGCTCCTACTTTAGCTGATTATAGCCTTGTTGAACAACTCGGCAAAACCCCTACACAAATATCTATTTTGGACCTCCTACATGCATCCCCCCAACACCAAAAGATCTTGGAGCAAGCCCTTAAAGAGTCAATAGTCCTAGATAACATGGATGTTGCCTAGTTCCAAGCCATGGTTGGGAACCTATCTGCATCACAACATATCACATTTTCACCTCGAGATATTCCTAAGGAAAAATCTAACCACAATGATCCCCTCCACCTTGAAGTCTTTGTCTGCAATGTTAGAGTCAGATGTGTCTTAATAGATTGAGGAGCGGGGCTGAATATCTATACACTTAAAGTAGTCAAAGGTTTGGGGTATTCTAAAACTGATGTGGATCCCTCTTAAAGGATCACAATCAAAGCCTATGATGATGGTGAGCATTTCTCTACAGGGGTTATCATCTTACCTATCAGAGTTGGTCCAGCTACTGAGAACATTTTATTCCAAGTCCTAGATATAGAAATGAACTGCAACATGATACTAGGCCACCCATTGATCCATGTTATGAAAGTGATTCCTTCTACATATCACCAATGCCTAAAGTTCTCATATAATAATATAAAGGTAACCATCCCTGGTGATCCAGATCCCTTCCAGTTCTGTGCCAATCTTAGAGGAACCACTGCATACCAAGTAACAACAAACCATGCAGTAAATCCACTAGAGTCCTCCAAGTATGTTGATCCTTCCACACTCACACCCGCAGCCAAAGGAAAGCTTAAAATACAAGACCAAGGTTGTGGTGAGTACTCCATGTCTCATGCCTTTCACATTGGGAAACTTCCTTTATCCCCAAAGTCATATGGTAAACCTCAGCTTATACAAAACAATCCTAAGTTTGCACTTCAAAACAGACCTTCTATGGCATTCACTAGTGGAGGTGGGCTACATGAAGAATACGTCTATGAAAATACCTCTACATGGATTGAAAAGGCTAAAGCAGAACAAGAAATTACTCCTATATCCCCCGACAGGTATGGACCTAGATTCACCATCATGTAGAAAAAGGGATATGATGGATGTAGTGGTCTAGGACTCCAAAAACAAGGCATTGTTCAACCCATCACTACATCAAGACAACCTCATAGCTTGGGACTTGGATTCAAACCATTTGTTTTGGGTCTTCCTAATACTGAGTCAACCTCATCTAAGGAGGTGAATTCTTCAAACGATGAAAAGGCATCTAAGAATAACCAACCCGAACCCACCCAATCTGTATCTAACATTGACAATCTTGATAACTCCTTTGGTCTTGATCATATGTTTGCAGACCCAAAATAGCTTACCCATTGAAGATAAATATGTTAATCCACCTGTCACTCAAACCAACTCTTCACCTTGGATCAAAACATTTTGGGATCCAAGCCCTCCTGCTTCTGAACATGATCTCGATGACATCACTAAAGAAAATATCCATATATATGCCTTGGACCAAAGCTTATTCAACACCGATGATGGCATTTCGTTAGTTTTTCCTAAACTTATTGATTGGGACCAACAAGGACCACCAATGTTTGATTAGTTTGAAAATGATCATGCCATCGCAGAATTCTTTGAGCTTCGTGAAGATGTACCAGAAGGTGATCACAAGTCTAGATTTTCCATTAATCTAAATATCATGGCATATTTTGGGGAGTCAACTCCATCTTCCAATCGCAAAATTGAGAAAATAACCAAAAAAGACACAAATAGGTCTCTTGGTGAAAACTTAAAGGCGCCATTAGACCATGAAAAAGTAAAAATAAAGGATGTATTCGAGGGTGAAAACCTCTCTGAGGTGCTTGAGGATGGAAGATTGGACACACTCCCATTAAAGAAAAAATCAGCATTACTTGTGGAAATGAAAAAAGAGATTAATCTGAAAACTCCTAACAACCCCAAGATCATACACTTTGTGGCCTCGTTATCCCTAGAAGAGAAGGATGAATTTATTAGATTTTTTCTAGAGAGGCAGATCAACTTTTCTTGGTCTTACGCAAATATGCCCAAATTAGATCCTAAACTAGTCCTTCATCACTTACGACTAAAACTAGGAATGAAACCAGTAAAGCAAAAGTTGAGGAAAATGCATCCTCAAGTGGCTCTCCTTGTCAAAGCTGAATTAAAGAAACTATCGAATGTCAGATTCATAAGACCCATTGATTATGCAGAGTGGATATCTAATCTAGTACCAGTAAGCAAACACTCTAGGGGCATCTGGATATGCACCAATTTTCATGATCTTAACAAGGCATGTCCCAAGGATGATTTTCCTCTACCAAACATAGATATCATTTTAGACATGACAGCTGGGTATGAGATGTTATCACTAATGGATGGCTTTTCTGGCTATAATCAAATAAGAATTGCCCCTGAAGATCAACATAAGACAGCTTTCACATGTCCTTGGGGAACATACTGCTAGAATGTCATGCCATTTGGTCTTTAAAATGTTGGGGCAACATATCAAAGAGAAATGACTACCATCTTCCATGATTTCATGCACATCCTCATGGAAGACTATGTTGATGACTTACTTTGCAAATCCTATAAAAGGAAAGAACACTTGGGCGTCCTAGATTAGAAATTCACCAGAATGGAAAACTATAAGCTTTGTCTAAATCCAAAAAAGTGTGTATTTGGAGTTGTCTCTGGAAATCTCCTAGGCTACATTGTTTCTCAATGAGGCATTGAAGTGGATCCTGAGAAAGTAAAAGCAATTCTTGACATTCCTCCTCCTAAAAATCTAAAAAACCTAAGAGGGCTACAAGGAAGATTGCAGTCTATCCGCAAATTCATTGTACAATTGGCCAATAAGTGTCACTCATTTCAACACCTCTTACGTAAAGGAGTATCCTTTCAATGGAATAAGTAGTGCCAAGAATCTTTCCAACAACTCAAGGATTATCTTCTACATCCACCAGTTTTAATGGCTCCTATTCCAAGCAAACCATTTATCTTATATATATCTACTACAGGTACAGCATTAGGGGCTCTCCTAGCACAAAATGATGAACAAGGAAGAGAGTGAGCCATATATTACATCAGTAGAACACTTGTGGGCTATGAGCTAAATTATTCACTAATTGAACGAGCATGCCTTGTTGTTGTCTTTGCAACCCAAAAGCTTAGACATTACATGCTCCATCAGAAAACAATGCTCATCTCTAAGATTGACCCACTGAAATATCTCCTTAGTAGGGCTGCTCTCACAAGACGCTTGGCCAAATGGGTCATGGTCCTTAGTGAATTTGACATAGAATATGTAGACAGAAAAGCAATCAAAGGGCAAGTGGTAGAAGATCAATTAGTAGAAGTGCCTATGTTAGATGATCATCCCATGTTAATAGACTTTCCAGATGAAGCCATATTTCACATGGATGTAGCTAACAAATGGAAGCTTTATTTTGATGGATCACATACACGAAATGGTTCAGGAGCTGGCATTATGTTTATCACTCCTCAAGGAGACCTAATCCCCACGTCATATAGGATTGCATTTCACTATACAAACAACATAGCAGAATATGAGGCACTGGTCATAGGGCTTAAGATAGCTATCCAATGGAACATTCAACATTTACAAGTCTTTGGGGATTCCTAGTTGGTCATCCACCAAGTCAATGATGACTATGAAACCAAAGATGATAAACCAATGCCCTACAAGTAGATGGCAAACTTCCTTAAGTCTAAATTTTTTACTATATCTTTTCATTAGCTACCAAGAATACACAACAAGAAAGCTAATGCTATCGCTTCTATGATTGATATGCCTCAAAATGTGGAACATTGTGAATTCCTTGTTGAGCAACTTTTGATTCCAGCATTCAAGCTCTCCCAATCTGAGTTTGTGTGTCAACTTGTTGGTCCCAACTCTCCTTGGTATCAAGACATTTATGATTACCTATATGCCCAAATCCTACCACTCAACTTATCCAAAAATGATCGAGGAGCCTTTATCCATCAAGCTTCTAGATATGTCATCATCGGTGACACCCTTTACAAAAGATCTTTTGACCAAACCCTTCTCAGATGCCTTGACTTGCAAGAAGCTGAAACTACCTTGCATGAGGTTCACAAAGGTATATGTGGAGGCCATTTCAATGGTTTGAGTCTAGACAAGAAGCTTGTTAGAGCTGGGTATTATTGGCCCACCATGGAATAGGATGCCCATGACTTTGCCAAAACGTGCCATAAGTGTTAGATACATAGAAATCTAATCCATGCACCAGCACAAGAGTTGCAGCCAGTCATATCACCATGGCCCTTTTCACAATGGGCATTTGATCTCATTGGAGTTATTTCTCCTCCGTCCTCTGATGATCACAAGTTCATTATCATGGCAATAGAATATTTTACCAAGTGGATTAAAGCTGTCCCCTTGACCTTCACCACCGGCAAGCAGATTTTAGGGTTTATTCTAAACTATATCATATGTCGATATGGAGTCCCCTTAGCTATTATTAGTGACTATGGTACTCTATTTCAAAATAAAGTTGTAGACAAGATTTGTGAGAAGTACAACATATACCATGGATATTCTAGTAATTACCATCCACAAGGCAATGGCCAAGTAGAAGCATCTAACAAGACCATCATTAAGATTCTCCAAAAGACTGTCAATGATTTGGGCCGAGACTGGCACCTCTAGCTAAATCTAGCTCTTTGGGCATATCAAAAAAGTGTATGTGCTCCTACTGGTGCAACACCATACTCTCTTGTCTATGGCACTGAGGCCATACTTCCCATCAAAGTTGAAATTCCATCATTAAGAGTATCCCTACAAGATGTTGTTGATGATGAAAACTACCGAATATCTAGGCTTCATGAGCTAGAAATGCTTGATGAATGAAGACAAGCTGCCTTGACACACTTGCAAGATTACCAAAATCAACTCAAAGGGAGCTATAACAAGAAAGTCTGAGGTTGTCATTTTGAGGTAGGTGATCTGGTCCTAAAGATGAATTACAAGACATAATAGCACAGAGAAAAATAAGGCAAATTTGAGACAAATTGGGAAGGACCTTATATAGTTACTGCATCTTTTGGATCTAAAGTATATTAGCTTGCAACTCTAGAAGGTGAACCATTGCCCATGTCCATCAATAGCATGCATCTTCGCAAGTACTACACTTGATTCTATCTAAAAGTCCTAAAAAAAATTGAAAAATGTCATGAAAAAAAAAAAAAAAAAAAAGGATGCCTTGATGAAAACCTAGCAAACAGGCATCTTGGCATGAAAATTTGAGTCAAGAGAAAAATTCTGTCCAAAAGTGAAAACCTAGCAAACAGGCGCTTTGGGCAAGTACCATGGTGAAAACTTGGAAAATAGGCACCATGTGTAATCAGTGTCTCTCCTCCATCTATCAGGATTCCATCTAGTCTTTTCCCCCTCTATCATTCCTTGATCATATCCTTCATATTGCAAGACATCCTTGGTTCCTTATCATGGCTCCCAAACTGGTTAATGTCCTTTGTTACCTTACCTAAGCATCACCAGTTTGCACACACACTCTGTCACTGGCCTTCATGCATAGTTTGTGTCTTGTTTGGGGGCATATTACCTACATGGTGCATGAGTTTGAATTTGAACTGGGGGCATACCTCTAAGTTCTTTTTATCCAATGGATCTATCGCATAACGGATTAGAGCTAACACTTGTATATGCTTATACAATACTGAAAAAATACCTAAAATTCATAAAATGTCCTAAAAAAAGTCCCTAAAAATCATAAAATGTCCTGATAAAATCTATAAAAATCACATAATGTCCTAAAAAAATTCTTAAAAATTTAAATACAATCCTGAAAAAATCCCTAAAAATCACATAATGTCTTGAAAAAAATCCTAAACATTCAAATACGATCCTGAAAAAATACTAAAAACCATAACATGTCCTGAAAAAAATCACTCAAAAACATCAAATATCGTCAAAAACCCTAAAAATCACAAAACTCATCAAAAATAAGCAATAGACCTTGTACATATTCACTGTGGATAACCATCCCTTTTGCATTCACACTTGCACTTTGTAGACTGAAAATCAAAGTGCTATGCTTCAATGCCAATCACAATATCTATGCAGCATGAACCAACAATCAATCCAACATGTCACTATGAACTTATCAACTGAATCCACAACTAGAACTATCACATTATCAACATGTTGAACACTAGCTACACACCTAAAACATTAACAAGAATGTAATAATGGACAAGAATAGTTGTTGGCTCATGCTATTTAGTGAGTGATTTATTTTTGCTTTGTTTTTTCTTTGATCATGTCCCTATGCTACTCAATGATATAAATTGACCTATGAGAGTGGCCAGGATGGTTCATGGTCATCTTTTTCCATTTTTGTCTATTACAATGTACCTTTGAGAGTTTGGGGCATGTACATATGCCTTAGAAAGGACAAGGTCATTCTCTGTCTGCATCGTGCTTGTTTACGCAAAAGGCTTGCATTTGTGCTCTGGCCCTTTATGCCATGATGCATTGCATTCCATTTGCCATATTAAAATAAAGCTCCATTTGACATATAGTGCACTTTTTAGAAGAAAAATTCTTTCCATCATATCTCTTCATCTCATCTTTCTTCTTCATCTCATTCTCCATCACCATAAACATGTCTTCCGATCCACCAAATCATCATCTCGCATTCATGCATTCTTGCATCATCCTACACTGTCAATCAACATTATGAGGCTTTCCACCTGGTTCAACCTTAGTGTGACATTTTTCTCATCATCTTTGACCAAATACAACCATTTTTTATGATTTCCCTCATGTTATGACATCTTTCCATCATTTTGGGCATGCACGCACAGTTTTGAGTCATTCTGAGTCCAATCGAGCTGATTCTGGGCCCTAGAGCCTTTTAGGGCACAATCTGCACTTTCAGGGCATATTTGGGCTTCCCAAGTGTGTCATTGACGCACTTGGTACTATCATTGCACACTTGGGCTTACTAAGTTCATCAATGATGCACTTGGTTGAGTTTTGGGCACAGTTGGGGACCTAGGATACCCAGATTTGCTCCCGGAGCCCCTATGTTGCACTCCGGAGCCCATAACTTTTGCGTTTCAACTCCAATTTATGAATCGTTAGTTGCGTTGGACTCATATCTTTATTTTGAAAAAAATGAGCTATCATCTTCATTATTTCAGCACTGTATGGAGTGTTAATCCTTGCAATTACTCTTAGGCTCCTAGTTCCCCCCCGTCATGTTGATTTTGGCCTCCAGGGCCTTCTCGGGCACATTTTTCACTTTTTAAGACCACTTGCACTTCCCAAGTGCATCATTGACGCACTTGGTACTATCATGGTGCACTTGGGCTTACCAAGTGTGTCAATGATGCGCTTGGTTGAGTTTTGGGCACAATTGGGGACCTAGGATACACAAAACTTCTCTCGGAGCCCCTATGTTGCACTCTGGAGCCCATAACTTTTGCGTTTTAACTTAGATTTGAAATCTGTCAATTGTGTTGGATTCATATCTTTGTTGTGGAAAACATTAAATATCATTTTCATCATTTTATTTTTTCTTGAGTGGTAACCCATGCAATCACTCTCGGGCTCTCGATTGACCCTGTTTTGCACTCTAGACCTCATAACTTTCACATTTAGCTCTAATTTTCATTCTGTCAATTGCTATGGTTTTGTCTTCTTGTTTTAGATAAATTGATTTATCATATTCTTATCTTAGTAAATTTATCGAGGGGGCACCCATATATATCATCCCTACTGGGGCATGTTGTGGCTTTCTCATCAGTTATTCTTTGATACAATGCTCTAAATCACATTGTATCCAAGAGGGGCAAAATGTAGATGCTCAAAAATGGTTCACATCTATGACATTCATCATTTCTTCATACTAATTTGTCCCATTTTCTCATTCTACTAACTTTTATCTTTTGGCCAGATTGACCATATTTTGTCATTTGTATCTGCTTTCACATCAATATCAAATCAACTTGGAACCTCCCCAAATCAACTCAGAATCATTCAAAATCAGTCCTAATCAACCTGAAACATATCAAACATCCCAAATCAATCATCATTTGTTTGACTCCTAGGTATTGTTGTGGCTTTCATTGCCTTGGAAATCTATTAACCTATCAATCTTATCAATCTAACCTTAGTACTGTTGTGGCTCTCAGTGCTAGGTCGAGTTATCATTCATGTCATCCAATCTTTGACATTGTTGAGGCTTTCAAAGTCAAATCATGACATCATCAACCATTTTAATAACATTGACAATGTCCATCGGTGTTATTATGATCGAACCTTATCAATCAATTTCAATCTTGTAGCATTTACAATGTCGATTAAATGTTACATATCAACCAATTCATGTCATGTGTCCTTGGCATGTTATCAACTTCAATCAATCAATTTGACCATGGCTTTGGTCTACCTTTTCATCATCTTATTCGATATCCATCATCGTCACATTTTCATCAAAGGATACGGTCGCATTCATTTAATCAATTTGGCCAATCATCTGCTAATTTTCTCTATAGGATTAAATAACCCATAATTTAATCCTATTCTTTCTAATTATTCTTCCCAATTATCATCCTCAATTAATTAATTTTATTAATTAATTGATTCATTATCTGCAAACCATGGAAATTCTTAATTTCCTAAGTTCCATTTTTCATCATTAAATCCATTTTCTACTAATTCTTATTTTGTGGAATAAGAGGATTTTTAATTCAAATATTCCATAAAATATTCCATCATAATGACACTTGGATGTGACACCTCATGGATTCTCCTTTGACACTTGGCTGAGATTTGTCATAATCAAATGTTATTACTTCTTACGCATGTCTCTATTTGGCTTCTTTGTCATAGATTCTTGGCTTTAAGTGGGTTGAGGTGTCTTATGACACGTCATAGATTCTCTTCCACATTTGGCCAAGTTTGACTTGCATGCGTCATAGAATCTCACAATTGGCATATTTTGTCATATGCATCATAGGAATCTCTTGCCACATTGCATATCTGTGGGTGACAAATCCAATGCTCTCAAACCCCATGAAAATTATAAAATGGACACTCTTCCTCTCATTTCGAATCTGAATGCTTAAGTTTTGAAAGTCCAAATCTTTGAATCTTTGAGTCTCTACTTCTTTGCATGTTGCATTCTCTCTCTCACATAAAATCACACTTCAAGTATTCTCATGGCATTATCCACATCATAGGCTTTGGATTCAACCTTGTGTGCACTATAGGTGAATTGGAGCTACAATCATTTGGAGAAGAAAGAAGAACATGGGAGCTACAAATGAAAAAGGGGGTTTCTATTGCTTTCTTAATTAGTTTGGCTTGCATGGTAGACTAGTGGGTGCTAATGTATGTTGATTGAGTTTTGTGATTTTCTCATAGTATGTTATGCATTTAACCCATTTTTCTAGTCCTACACCACCATTCTTTGACCTCTACTCTTGATTAGGCAAGCAAAGCAAGCCTTGTAGGCACATCCTTCCTCTCTCCAAACTATTGACATATTCTCTTTGGAAAGTACATCTAAATGACCAAGTGTCCAATGAAAATATGTCTGATCAAGTATCACTTCTACCTATAGTAGGGAAGGTGGATATCATCTCCCACCCTAGGAAATCTTTATAGGGCCTCCATATGAACTACCTCATGGTGTCCAGCTGATGTCTGAAGAACAAGGCATATCCCAATGTTCCTCACACCAATGATCCTCCATAGGTTTATGCATAAGGAATATCCTCTACCACCTCTCTCTCCACAGAGAACTAAATATGACAATGTGCTCATAGGCCCAAATCTATAGTGATGGGGCTCTTGTACTAAAGGAAAACCTACCTCTCTAAGAAACCTAGTGGAGGTAGTAGGATAACATCCCTCACATGTAGGATCCCCTTGCAAGCATCATCATGTCCATCACCATCCTTTCTAATATTCTACCCCATCCCATGGGAATCCATGTACTTTCCTATCTAGAATCAATATGTCACCCACCACCTAGCATATCACTACAATTAGACACTCATGTTGAGCTGCTAGCACGTCCCATCCTATCTCATAATCCCTAATGCATAGCTCCTTATCCCCAAATCCAAACATCTAATGTAGTGTGGTCCTCCCTATCATGGGGTCATATACTACTAACTCCCCATGTATCAAAATCCATAGGATGCACCATAAATCCTCCAAGGTCATGGTAGCCTCCCCAGTCAGTAGATGGAAGGAACTCATCTCTGAGTGCCATCTCTTTCTTAATGATGTTAGCAAGCCCCTAGTAACCCTAATCTCACACATGAAGGTAATGTGGTATAGGCCAAGCCTGGCTAATATCTCCCACTTACCAGTGGCCATCCTATGATGCAATGATAGGCTTTGGGGTCTATGTCTCCTCATCCACAATAAGGGAAGGTTCTCTTATAAGTTCATATGTTGTCTATCAACTTTCTTTGGCTTTCTACCAAGTTTGACCTAGGTTTGACCAATTTTGACTACAATTGACCATGTTTAACTAGGTTGACCTAGGTTAGAACCTCTTTCTAGGGTTTTGAGCATGCACACCAAATTTTGGGTCACCCTTAATTTATTTGTGTTATTTTTAGCCCCTCTGCATAATTGTTTATCAAATCTTAGTGGCTTTCTACCATATTTGACCTAGGTTTGACCAAATTTGATTATGTTTGACCATGTTTGACTAGGTTGACCTATGTTTTGACCTCTTTCTAGGGTTTTGAGTATGCACACCAAATTTTGGGCACTTTTGATTCCATTTGCACTATTTTTTGCCCCCAAAGCATCGTAGGGTGTAATTGGGCTTACCAACTATGTCCATAGCACACTTGGTCATGCCAAGTGTGCCATAGGTGCACTTTGATGTGTTTTGGGCATAGTTAGAGTAGTTGAACACCCAAAATTACTCATGAGGTCCTATTCAACCCCCATTTGACCCCTACCTAATGTAGGAATACATGAAATATATAAAATACATAAAGAGACCTTGATGTACTCATCGATGGTACTATGTCTTCCTATCGTCAGTAGGTATGAACTTGTTTTCTGCAATATTTCTCCTTGGATAGCCTATCCATCTTTCTTTCTCCATTTATCTCTTCTTCCAAATGAAAGGGTGAAAATGACCTCCAAACCCCTATCCAATCCATTTTATAGCCCTCTTGTTACCTAGATGGAGGTGCAAGAGGCATTTTCTATGTTGGTTAGAATGCTTTTCACACTCTAGACCCCATAACATTTGTGTTTGAGCTCCCATTTTTTATCTGTCAGTTGCTATGGATTCATCTCATTGTTGTCAAAAAATTGACCTATCATATGTATTCTTCATTCAATTTCTTGAGGAGGCACCCATATATACCACACCTACTGGGGCATATTTTTATGGCTTTTCCATTAGTTATTCTTTGACACAATGCTCTAAATCAAATTGTATCAAAGAGGGTAAAATTTTAGACACTCACAAATGGTTCACGTCTATTGTTTAATCACATTTTTATACTAACAACTCCCCTTTTCTCATTTCACTAATTCTAAGCTTTTGGCCAATTTGATTATCATTCAAGCATATTTCAATAATATCCTTTATCATTTACACCCTCCTTTTAAATCAACTATAGATCATTTCAGAATTGGGTCTATTTCTATCTAAACATTTTAGAATCAACTCTAAATGATTTCAACATCTTCAGAATCTCATTTGATCAACCTTGAATTATTCCAGTATCATCAAAATCCTTTTTAATTAACCCAAAATCATCCCAAATCAACCCTAAATGATCTAAAACATGTCAAACATCCCTAACCAATCATAATTTATTCAACCCTCAACATTTTTGTATCCCTTGGTGCCTTTTCAATCAAACAAGCCTATCAAATCTGACCTTAGCACTTTCATGTCCCTTGATGCTAGGTGAATCTGTGATCTTTATCATCTAATCATTGACATTGTGGAGTCCCTTGGTGTCAAATCATAACCTTTTCTAATCAATTTGATAATAATGACAATGTTTGTTGATGTTATTATGATCAATCTTATCAATCAATTTCTATTATTTGGAATTTACAATGTCCATTAAATGTCACATGTCCTTAATCCACGTCATATGTCCTTGACATGTTATCAATCTTAATGACTTGACTAATTTGATCATGGATTCGATCTACCCACCATCATCCTAGTCAATCTATGTAATCATCACACTTCATCAAACGGTTGATCCTACATTTATTTCCTCAAATTGGCCAATCATTTACTAATTTTTCCTATAGAATTAGTTGACCCATAATCTATTCCTATGTCATTTCAATGATTTTCATCCCGCTTTTAATAATTATTCTTGTTAAACACCATTCTCAATTAATTAATATTTATTAATTAATTGTTTCATCTTTGAAAACTATGGGAATTCTCAATTTCCTATGTCCTATTTTCCCATTTCTAATTTCTAATTTACTAATTTTCATTTGTGTGGAATTATGAATTTTTAATTCAAATATTCTACCCTATCTTGACATAGCCATAATGTGCCATAGATCCTCTTTCTATACTTGGCTAATATGTGTCATATTTGGCATAGATTATTCCTTATGCATAAAAATAATAAGCCATATTCATCATAGATTCTTGTTTACAAGTAGCTTTGATGTGTCATAAGCTTGTCATAGATTCTCTTCTATTGAGAAAAGAAAGAGGAAGATTTTTGAGGAAAGAGCTTGTTGAGAATAGATTGATACAAGTATGATCAATATGTTTTAATCATTATTTTTTCACTGATATCAACTTCTTATATGATTTAAGTACTATCACTTATTTGATTAATGAACAGAATTTGATCAAAAGATGTAGCAATAGCACCTAGAGGAAAGGTTGAGCTATGTTATATAAAAGAGTACAATAATTAGTTAAGATAGTGATAACATGATGTATTGATAATCTACTTAAGCTTACAAAGGTTGGCTACACTAAGAAAGTATAGAAGAACAAGTTAAACAAAGTTTGTCTACCAAGATTGACCAAGTGGATAGTAGGTGTTGAGAAAAGTCTGTGCAAGTCAAGTAGAAAATCATTTGGAGCTGAGTAAAAGTCTATTCTAGTGTATGCCAAGCAAAATAGTGGATGCCAAGAAAATTTTAGTTGACGTTGAGAACCAGTAAATTTTAGTTCATACTGAGTGATTTTACAAAGGATGTTGAGCAAAGTAGTGTGTGCCAAGCATCAAAAGCAAGTTAATGCTGAGTGGTTACATTATTTAAAAGATCATGAATTTGATGGATCTGAGTTGACAAGTTTGTTTTCTTGGATTGCATGAACCAGGTGGAAGATAAGATTGATGAACTAGTGGCATAGAATTTAAGATAAATAGCTTTGGGCAAATTCAAAGAGAATTGAAGGAAAAGTTTCTAGAAGAGATATGAAGTATGGGGCAGATTAATTGTATCCTACCTAATCTATCATAACCCTAAATTGGACGATGGAGAATGAGTGGCAAGAGATCTTAATCTCCTATTTATATGAATGGCTAGTTAGAAGAAAAGGTTGTCATGTGCAAGAACCTAAGAAAGACAAGGAATCAAGGATTTTGATTCTTCAAGTGACCTAAGAGAAGAGTTTTCATTGGTATGTTAAGCAAGAAGACTTAACGGTATGAATTCTTAAAGGGTGAACAAGCTGTCAGATCTGAAATGAGTGAAGGCCAAGCAGAATGGAGAACTGAAATAGTGATCTATAATCTACAAATGGAGTTGTAAGTTGTTATCAAATCAAGCCTTATTGTTACTCTCTAATAATTGTATCAGTATAGGGAAAATCCTTTGGATTAAGGTTGACCTAAAAGTCATTTGTAAATCCTTTAACTGGGTGACATTCTAAGTGATGATCTAAAGTCCTCTAACAAGGCTCACTCCTAACAAGGTGATTAAAATCCTTTAATAGGGTCAGATTTAACAGTGTATTGTAACCTTTAATAGGGTTGGCCTTTCATAGGGCATCACTTTAGGAGAGTGAAGAAAGGGTAGCATGTGACTGGTGGTTTTTACCAAATTGGGTTTCCATGGAAGTCATTATGTTAAATGTGTTGTTAAATTTGTCATGTTTCATGTTTACATTTTTACAAATTGATTTGACAATAACCTATAAATTTTTAAGTGATTGCATAATCTTATGGATGCATGTATGATGATAAATTTCTTATGGGCTCACTAAGATGTGAAAAAAATTATTTATACATCTAGACCTTGGATAACTAATTCACCCCCTCCCCCACAGTTATTGTAAAGTATTCCAATAATTGGTATCAAATTCATCTACTTAAGAGGATTAGTTTCAAGGTCATAGAAGCACAAAGATCAAGATATCAAAAAAAGAAGTACCCAAGCTTAAAAGAGATAACTTTCCTACATGGAAAAGTTTGACGAAGCTACACCTTGGAGAACTTAGAGATCATGCACAATCTACCATTACTACTGAGGATATTGATCCTACTAGAGCCCCAACTACTAAGGATATGAAAAAGAAGAAAGAACATAACTGAGCAATGCTTGAGATTGCCTTTGTCCTAAGTTATGTTGAATTTGATGATATCAAAGGTCTTGATAGTGCAAAGAAAATATGGGATGCCTTAACCACTACCTATGGAGGAGACACTAATGTTCTAAGAGCCAAAGATGAAAGTCTCAGAGATAAGTCTGATGATATGAGAATGGAAGAAGGTGAAAATATTGCTCAATATGTCACAAGGATAAAAGAAGTTGTTAATGTAATAAGAGGAGCTACTAGAAAAATAGATGATGATACTATGCTAAAAAAAAGTTTTAGAAACACTACTACCAATATATGCTATTAGAGTTTTTGCAATTCAAGAATTGAGATGTATACCAGGGAATAATCTATCACTTGAAGGTATAGGTAGGTAGACTCAATGTTTTTGAGCTATCTAACTTTGATAATTAAAAACCTAAGAATATTGAATCTACTTTAAAAGCTAAGGTTTCATTGAAGGAACCTGGTGAGAAGAAGAAGAAGAAAAAGATAAAGTATGTGTCTAGTGATAGTGATACAAATAAGGAGGATGTAGAACAAATTGAAGCACTATTGGCAAGAAGATTCCACAAAGGTAAAGGAAATTTCAAAGTTAAATTACCTATCATTTGTTTAAATTGCAATGAGGTTGGTCATATTGTTGCTAGATGTCCAAAGAAGAAGAACTATAGAGGTGGTGACGAATAAAAAAGTAGAAGAGATGAAGACAGCAAGGATTATAAAGACAAAGGCAAAAAGTCTTGCTATATTGCTGAAGAAGAAAAAAAAGATGAATCCGATGAACATAATGATGAAGTGGTGTATGTTGTAATGAAGGATGAATATGATGAAGATGAGGCAACTACACTTGTGACTTGTGTGAACAAGAATGATAGATGAATCAGTAATAGTGGGTGTTCACATCACATGACTAGAGACAAAAGTAAGTTCATTACCCTAAATTATTTTGATGGGAATATTTTAAGAAGTGGTAATGATGCACCATGTTTAATAAAAGGAAGAGCTTCTATCAAACTCATAAATAAGATTTTATGTGAAAATGCTTGCTATGTTGAAGGACTTCACTATAATCTCTTGAGTGTGTCACAACCAAATAATTTAGGATGTAAGGTTGAGTTTGAAAACAAGATTGCTAAGATATATAACACAAATGGAAAACTGATTGGAGAGAGTGATCAGACTAGGATTAATCCATTCTACCTTGACATAGAGGATACTACTTGTCTAGTTGTAAAATTTGATGATGTGTGGCTATGTCACAAGAGGTTATGTCATGTTAATTTTGATATGGTTAGTATCAGTAACATGAGAAAAGCTAGAGGTTTCCTAAGTTGAAGAAGCTTGATAATATAATGTGCAAACAATGTTAGTTAGGAAAAATGACAAAGTCAAGTTTTAAGAGTAAAGCTCATACCTCCAAAAAAATACTAGAGATTGTTCATACTAACTTGTGTGAACCAATTGAAGTGCAAGGCTACAAAGGAGATAAGTAAATTATGTTGTTTGTTGATGATTATTTTAGAATGATGATAGTTATGTTTCTAAAATAGAAATCTGATGTTTTCCAAATATTTAAATGGTACTTAGCAAGAGTTGAGAAGGAACTGAGTAAAAGTCTAAAGTGTTTGAGATCTGACAGAGGAGGAAAATTTACATCAAATGAGTTTGAGATGTTCTATAATGATAGAGGAATCAAAAGATAGACACTTGGCTCTAGAACCCCTCCACAAAATGGAGTTATTGAAAGGAGGAACAAATCCATAATGGATTGTTCTAGAGAACACTCATGATGGAGAAAAATATTTATTTAAAATACTAAAGAGAAGTTGTAAGTACAGCTTTCTATACGTTGAACCATGTACAAGACAAGAAAGGTACTCATTCAACACCTTTTGAACTATGGTATGGATACTCACCCAATGTAAAATATTTTAAGGTATTTGGAAGCAAATGTTACATTCTTAAAGACTTCAGGAATGGTAAACTAGATGAAAAAAGTGAAGATGGTATATTCCTAGGCTATTCTACAAGAAGTAAAGCTTATAAATGTTTAAATACTAACACTAACAAAGTTGTGGAAAGTGAAAATGTAAATTTTGATGAATATATAGAAGTATATGAGGCTAAACCTATGAAAGAACTAGAAGAATACAAATCATTTGTATGTTTTTATGAAGGTATGTTTGTTGAAGAAGATGCTACAAATCAAGCTACAAATCAACAACAAGTTTTAGTGACTACCAAGTTGCATTCAGAAATTGAGCTACATTCAAATGTTGAGTTACAAAATAAAGTCAAAGCACATTCTAATTCTAAGATTAGTAGAGATGATGAGCTACTTGAGAGAGATGTACATAGTGACTCTGAAGTTGAAAGACCAAATGAAGAAACTAAAGCTGAACCAAGATTGTTCAAATATGTCAAGAGACATCATCCTGCTACACAAATTATTGCAAACATAGGTGCCAGACCAATGACAAGAAATAGATTGAGAAATGATACATGTTTACTGAGCATGAAGGAACCCAAATCAGTAAGAGATGCCTTAAAAGATGTACACTAGAGTAAAGCCATGGAAGAAGAGATTGAACAAATTGGGAAAAATAAAACATGGACTCTAGTTCCTAAACTAGAAGGAAAAAATGTGATTGGAACCAAGTGGGTATTCAAAAATAAGCTAGTTCAAAATGTTAAAGTCACAAGGAATAAGGCAAGATTAGTTTACAAAGGATATGCACAAGAAGAATGGATTGACTATGGAGAGACATCTTCTCTTGTTTCTAGATTGGAAGGATTAAGAACTCTTACTCACTTATTTTGCATACAAAGGTTTCAAAGTTTATTGAATGCATGTTAAATCTACATTGTTGAATGGCATATTAGAGGAAGAAGTTTACATAGAATAGCCAAAAGAATTTTTTGATGTTAACAATAACAACATGGTATGTAGATTACACAAAGCTCTATATGGTTTGAAACAAACACCAAGAGCACGGTATGAGATACTTCATAATTATCTTTTGAAGATTGTATTTCTAAGGACTGATGATACTAGCAATCTGTACATGAAGATTAAAAAAGGAAAAGGTATTTTGTTAATTGAAATTTTTGTTGATGATATCATATTTGGAGGTCAAGATGCTTTATGTAAGGCTTTTGCAAATAAAGTGAAGCAAGAATTTGAGATGTCTATGTTTGGAGAGATCAAGTTCTTTGTAATTTTTCAAGTATATTAGATGAAATATGGTATATACATCACTTTGTCAAAATATGTCAAAGAAATATTGAAAACTTAGACTAGTAAGTACACATATGGTGACAGGACACAAGTTATCAAAGAATGATGATTTTGTTAGAAATTATTTAGAATAACTAAGAGAGGGGAGTGAATTAGTTATTCAAGGTCCAAATGTCCTAATAAAACTTTTTCATCAAGTAAAGTGAGCCCATCACACTATTCATTCATCAAAGCTTAAACTTTCCTACTTAGCAAGTTATTGAAAAATCAACATGAAATGATAACACATGAAAGATCAACACATAACACAGTGATTTATGTGGAAACCCAATTTGTGAAAAACCACCAGTAACATGCTACTTAGTTCTCACTCTTTTGAAGTGATGCCCTATGAAAGGCCTACCCTGTTAAAGGCTACAACACACTATTAAATGTGACCTGGTTAAAGGATTTAACCACCTTGTTAGAAGTGGGCCTAGTTAGAGGACTTTAGAACATTCACTTGGAATGCCACCCTATTAAAGGATTTACAAATGGTTGTTAAACCAACCTAAGTCCATAGGATTTTACCCTAACTAATACAATTTTTAGAGAGTAACAATAAGGGCTTTTGACCTGATACAACTCACAAATTAACTTGTAGATTTTAAATCTCAATTCAGCTCTCACAATTTATTTGGCTTCCAGTCTCTACATCTCTAACATCTTGTCCTCCTTCAAGCTTTATCTCCTTGAGTCTCCATGCTCAATGTACCAATGCAATCTCATATATGGCCACTTATCGAAGCAGAGTCTCTATGCCATGTTCTTCCTCTCGATGCCTTCTCCTTAACACCCTTCAACAACTTCACAATTTGGCACTCTAGCAACTCTCGCTTCTTGGCCTATGACTCCTTAAATAGAAGTTTGGAAATGCTTTTCTAGCTTGATTCTTCCCTCCTTTAATTTCAGTTCAAATCGATTAGCTAGGATTCAATGAATCTAACCCATATCTTGTTCCTTCTAGAAACATCATGAAGAATCATCTTGAATTCACTCAAAAATAGTTTACCTAAAATTTTGTGCCTCCAACTCATCATCCTTGTCCTCCATCTGATTCTCAAAATTCAAGGTAACCAACTTGTCAGCTTAGATTTCGCAAATCTTTGACTTTCTGACACTATTGAAATTCTAGTGCTCGACACATACTATGTTACTTGACACATACTACATTTATTAATGTTTGGCACCTATTATGGATTCACTCGGCATCCACTAGATTTTTTGATGCTTGGCACCTATCACTTTGCTCAGCATCTGAACTTACTCAGCTCCTATTGTTTCACTTGGCACACACTAGATCTTTCATTTGCTTGGCACTAACTAAAAATCTACTCAGCATGAACTAGCTTGCTTAGCATCCACTAATGAACTTAGTCAAGCTTTGCAGATAGCCTTGTTACAATTTATTATTCTAGTGTTTCTAAGTGTGGCCAAGCTCTGTATCTTCAAGTATACTATCAATACATCATTTTACCATTGTCTTAACTGATCTTTGTATTTCATTACAAAACCATAACTCGACCTTTCCCTTAGGTGCTTTTGTTACATCTAGTTGATTAAATCATCTTCATCAATAAACTAAGTGATAATACTTGGATCTTATAAGCAATTATCATTCCAACAAATAGCAAGTTTGACATCAATGACAAAAAAATGATTGAAAACATTCTTCATCAACAATATTCCTTCTTTGCAACAATCTCCCTCTTTGATAGTACTCTTTTTCAATCAGATTTCTAACAATCTCCCTCTTTGGCATTGATGGCAAAGAAAATTGATCAACCAAGTTATCAAAATGCTAACTGAGTTAAAATAGTAAATCAAATGCCAAAAAGATGTTTTGTTAAAAACTATTCATTCTATCACTAGCTTATGACTCCCTCTAAATTCTTTGCTGATAAATTGTCTTCTCCTTTTTTTATTCTACTATTTCTCTAATTAATTCTTAGCTGTACTATTTTGTCTTCTCCCTCTGGTTTGCTATTTCCTTATCTTCTTTTTATCTATTATTCTCCCTTAAAATATCTGAACCTCTATTGCTCCCTCTTGAAATATCTGAACCTCTATTTCTCCTTCTTTTCTATGGCTTACCATTGTTCACTTTATTCTTGTATTACTCTTGACTCCCTCTTACATTTTGTTCCTTTAAATGTGCTTGTGCCATTTCTCCCTCTACATAGTATTTCTTCCTCTATATGAATTGATCAGTTTCTACTATTTCTCAATTTTTACTATTTCTCCCTTTTTTCCTTTGATTCTATAGATTTGATCAGTTTTTTCTATTTCTCCCTCTTTGACAACAATGCACAAACATATTATTCCAACATCTTGTCATGCAAGTATTTGCAGCAATTCCAATTTCTCCCTCTATCACCTTGCTTGTGACTTGTTTGCAAATTTAGTACTTTCATTACTTCAGAAAAAATCCTAAAGTAAGTATCCTCTACATCAATTTATAATATTTTAGCAATCAACTCTATTTGATGCAATGCATTCTTGTTGTTGCTCAAATAGTGTTAGCTAGGGCTATCACACCTAACTTTCCTCTAAGATACTCAAATGCATCTTTAGGTAGTGCTTTTGTGAAGATTTCAACAATTTGTTTCTTTGAACTGATATATTCCATCCTCACTTGCTTGTCTTCTACCAATTCTCTTACATAGTGATACTTAATTGTAATATGCTTTGTTTTGACATGAATCATAGGATTCTTGGATATGTTGATGGCACTTGTGTTATCACAATAGAGTATCATAGATTTAGTTACCTCTTCCTTTATACCTTCTAACAAATGTTTGATCTGTAAAATATTGGTGCAATTGATAGCAGTAGTAATATACTCAGCTTCTATTGTGGACTGTGAAGTACAACTTTTCTTTTTGCTAGTCCAAGTAACCAATCTCTTACCTAAGAAAAGTGCTCCTCCACTGGTGATTTTTCTGTCATCAATCTTAGCTCCCTAGTTTGCATCAGTGTAAGCTTTCAATTCAAGTTTTTCACTCCTTTTTTAATATAAGCCAAAGTTATCAATTCCTTTTAGGTGCCTTAATATTCTTTTTACTGCCATCAGATGATTTTCTCTTGAGTTTATAGAAAATCTAGTCACTATTCCAATAGCTAATGTAATGTCTAGTCTACTATGCACAACCTACTTCAACTTTCCAATCATTTATCTATATATTTTTTGATTCACTTCAGTTGACTGATCATTCTTGGATAACTTATGTCATATTACCATTGGTGTACTAACTAGTTTTGAATCTTCTAGGCCAAATGCCTTGAGTATCTCCTTGATGTATTTTGATGGGGTCACAAATATGCCATGCTTTAGTTGATGTACTTGTAATCCAACAAAGAATTTGAATTCTCCAAAAATTGATATCTCAAACTCATGTTTCATCTGATTAGAAAAATCTTTGCATAAGGCATCTTTTCCTCCAAATATTATATCATCAACAAAGATTTCAGAAATCAAAATGTCTTTACCTTTTTTTACCTTAATATATAGGTTGTTATTGTCATTTGTTCTCTCAAATCCTATCTTCCCAAGATATTTATGAAGTCTCTCATACTATACTCTAGGTGTTTCGTTCAAACCATAGAGTGCTTTATGTAGATTTTAGACCATACCCTTGTTGTTGTCATCAACAAATCCCTCTAGTTGTTCTATGTAGACTTCCTCTTCCAGTATACCATTCAGAAAAGTAGACTTTACATCCATTTGGTAGACTTTGAAATCTTTATAAGAATCATATGCAAGTAGTGTTCTCACTCCTTCCATCCTTGCAACAGGGGCAAATGTTTCCCCATAATCTAGTCCTTCTGCTTGTGCATAACCTTTGCAGACTAGTCTAGCCTTATTTCCTGTTATCTCACCATTCTCATCAAGCATTTTTCTAAATATCCATTTGGTACCAATCATGTTCTTATCAGCTGGTCTAAGAACTAAGGTCTGGGTTTTGTTCTTGTCAATCTAATCTATTTCTTCTTTCATAGCTTTATGCCAATTATCATCTTGTAATGCATCTTTCACTATTTTGGGCTCAATCTTGATTAGTAGATAGATTCATTTCTTAGTATGTTCCTTTTCATTGGTCTTGCTTCCTTGTCACCAATGATTTGTTCTATAGGGTGATGTCTTCTCACATATTTTGATAGTCTTGGTTCTATCCTTCTTTACATATTTGGTCTTTTAGCTTTAGAGTCATTGTGCACATTCCTTTTTGGTATTTCATCATCTCTTCTATGTGTACTGATGTCAAAATTAGAATGTGCATTTTCTTCGTTCTACAACTTGGATTCTAAATGTTCCTTCGCATTCACTAGCTATGACTCAATTGAAACTTGTTTTTGATTCTCAACTTGATTGGCATCTTCTTCTTAAGTAGGCATTCCTTCATAGAAGTATATAAAAGATCTATAATCTTCTGGTTTCTTGGATTCATCAACTTAGACTTCTGCATGCTCATCAAAATTTACATTTGCACTCTCCACAATCTTGTTAGTGTTAGTATTCAAAGATTTATATGCTTTACTTCTAGTGAAGCATCCAAGGAACACGCCTTCATCACTCTTTGAATCAAACTTGCCATTTCTAGAATCTTTAAGAATATAGCATTTACAATCAAACACTTTGAAATGCTTTACATTGGGTGAGTGACCATACCATAATTCAAAAGGTGTTGCATTTGTACCCTTCTTGACTTGAACTCGATTCAAAGTGTAGACAATAGTACTTATAGCTTCTCTCTAGTATTTTAGAGAAACATTTTTCTCCATCATTAATATTCTAGCACAGTCTATCACTAATCGATTCCTCCTTTCTACAATGTCATTCTATGGGGGAGTTCTTGGTGCTAATGTTTGTCTCTCAATTCCTTTGTCATTGCAAAATGTCTCAAATTTTTTTGATGTAAACTCTCCTCCTCTGTCTGATCTTAGGAACTTTAGATTCTTTCCTATTTCCTTCTAAACCTTGGCCAAATGCCACTTAAACATTTGAAATGCATCAAATTTTTTCTTTAAGAACATGGCAATCATCATCCTAGAGTAATCATCCACAAATAGCATTATGTATCTGTCTCCTTGGTAGCTTTGTACTTCTATTGGGCCACATAAGTCTATATGGACTAATTCTAATACTTCTTTAGAAGTGTAAACTTTTCTTTTGAAACTTGACTTGGTCATCTTTCCCAATTGAAATTGTTTGCACATTGTATTTTTAGGCTTTTTCAGCTTAGGCAAGCCTCTGACTTGCTTCTTTTTTCTTATGCTAATTATATTATCAAAGTTTACATGACATAACATTTTGTGCCATGGCCACACATCATCAAGTTTTACAATAAGACAAGTTGCATCTTCCATAGCTAAGTAAAAGAGATTACTCCTAGTTTGTTCACCTCTTCCTATCATATTTTCATTAGTGTCATAGATTTTGGTAGTTTTGTTTGCAAACTCTACTTTGCAACCTATATTACCTAATTGTGATACACTCAACAAATTTTAGTTCAATCCTTCAACATAGTATGCATTATCACATGAAATTTTGTCTGTAAGTTTAATAGAATCTTTTCCTATGATTAGACATGGAGCATCATTTCCAAAACTAACACTATTTCCATCATACCGAATAAAGGTAATAAACTTACTTTTATCTCCTATCATGTGATGTGAGCATCCACTATCTATGATCCACCTATCATTTTTCGTTCACATAGGTTACTAGTGTTGTTGCTTCATCTTCATCTAGCTCATCCCTCATGGCTACATATACCACCTCATCATCATTTTCATCAGAATCCTCTTCTTCAACAATGTAGCACTTTTTGCTTTTGTCTTTGTAATATTTGCTATCATCTTCTCTTCTGCTCTTGCTCTTGTTGCCTTCTCTATAATTCTTCTTCTGTGTGCATCTTGTTGCAATATGTCCTACTTCATTGTAGTTAAAACAAATGATAGGAAGCTTACATTTGAATTTATATTTGCCTTTATGAAATCTTCTGGCTAGTAGTGCTTCCAATCGTTCCACATCTTCTTCTTCTTCTTTGGTTTCACCTCTTTAGTGTCTTTCAATGATATCTTGGCTTTGAAGGTAGATTCAAGATTCTCAAGTCTATAATTATCAAAGTTGGACAACTCAAATGTAGTGAGTCTTCCTACTATTCCTTCAAAAGTTATTGTGTTACCTAGTGCACACCTTAACTCTTGGATGGCTGAAACTCCAATAGCATAGATAGGGAGTAGGGTTCTTAAGTATTTTCTATTAAAAATGTCATCTTTCAAATGACCACCCAAAATTCTTATTGCACTTACTACTTCTTTCATTCTAGAGACATATTGAACAGCATTTTCACCTTCCTCCATTTTCATGTCATCAAACTTTTCTCTAAGGCTTTCTCTTTTTTCTCTTTGAATATTTTGATCTCCTCCATAAATATGAGTCAAGGCTTTCCACATCTTGAAAGTAGAGTCACATCTCTTGATTTCATCAAATTTAGCATAATTGAGAGTAGAGGCAATCTTCAACATTGCTTGATTATGCTCCTTCTTTTTCTTTGTGTCTTATGCAGTGGGTATAGTTGAATCAACATGTTCTACTTCAATTGAGGTTTGTGCATGGTCACTTATTGATCCAAGGTGTAACTTCATCAACCTTTTCCATGTAGTGAAGTTATCTCTATTGAGCTTGAGAACTTCTCTCTTGGACATCTTGATCTTCCTGCTTCTAGTACCTTTAAACTAAATCAGCAGATGGCTCTGATACCAATTGTTAGAAATTCTTTAGAATAACTAAGAGGGGAGGTGAATTAGTTATTCAAGGTCAAAATTTTCTAATAAAACTTTTTCATCAAGTAAAGTGAGCCCATCAAACTATTCATTCATCCAAGCTTAACCTTTCCTACTTAGCAAGTTATTGAAAAATAACATGCAATGATAACACATGAAATATCAACACATAACATAGTGATTTATGTGGAAATCCAAATTGGAAAAAAACACCAGTAACATGCTACTCAGTTCTCACTCTTCTAAAGTGATGCCCTATGAAAGGCCTACCTTGTTAAAGGCTACAACACACTATTAAATATGACCTAGTTAAAGGATTTAACCACCCTATTAGAAGTGGGCCTAGTTAGAGGACTTTAGAACATTCACTTGGAATGCCACCCTATTAAAGGATTTACAAATGGTTGTTAAACCAACCTAAGTCCATAGGATTTTACCCTAACTAATAAAATTGTTAGAGAGTAACAATAAGGGCTTTTGACCTGATTCAACTCACAATTTAACTTGCAGATTTTAGATCTCAGTTCAGCTCTCACAATTTGTCTGACTTTTAGTCTCTACATCTTTGATAGCTTTTCCTCCTTCAAGCTTTATCTCCTTGAGTCTCCATGCTAGATGTACCAATGTAATCTCATATATGGCAACTTATCGAAGCAGAGTCTTTGTGCCCTATTCTTCCTCTCGATGCCTTCTCCTTAACACCCTTCAACAACTTTTCAATTTGGCACTCCAGCAACTCTTGCTTCTTGGCTTGTGACTCCTTAAATAGAAGTCTCAAAATACTTTTCTAGCTTGATTCTTCCCTTCTTTAATTTCTTTTGGAATAGATTAGCTAGGATTCAATGAATCTAACCCATATCTTGTTCCTTCTAGAAACATCATGAAGAATCCTCTTGAATTTGCTCAAAAATGGTTTACCTAAAAAAATTTGCCTCCAACTCATCATCTTTATCCTCCATCTGCTTCACAAAATTCAAGGTAAAAAACTTGTCAACTTAGATCTGGAGAATCTTTGACTTTCCAAATAATGCACCAACTTGGCACTATTGAAATTTTGGTGCTCAACGCATACTATGTTACTTAGCATATACTACATTTACTGATGCTTAGCACCTACTGTGGATTCACTTAGCATCCACTAAATTTTCTAATGCTTGGCACCTATTACTTTGCTCAACATTTGAACTTACTCAGCTCCTACTATTTCACTTGGCACACACTAGATTTTTCATTTTCTCAACACTAACTGAAAATATGCTCAGTATGAACTAGCTTGCTCGGCATCAACTAATGAACTTAGTCAAGCTTTGTAGATAGCCTTGTTATAACTTATTCTTCCAGTGTTTCTAAGTGTGGCCAACCTCTGTATCTTCAAGTATACTATCAATACATTATTTTACCATTCTTTTAATTGATCCTTGTACTTCATTACAAAACCATAACTCAACCCTTCCGTTAGGTGCTTTTGTTACATATAGTTGATTAAATCCTCTTCATCAATCAACTAAGTGATAGTACTTGGATCTTATAAGAAATTGTCATTCCAACAAATAGCAAGTTTGACATCAGTGACAAAACAATGATTGAAAACATTCTTCATCAACAATATTCCTTCTTTGCAACAATCTCCCTCTTTGATAGTACTCTTTTTCAATCAAATTTCCAACATATTTAGCTGAGATGAATCAAACATTCTACAAATCTATGATTAGAAAATTACAATATGTAGTACACAGAAGACCTAATATTGCATTATTTGTAGGGATAGTTGCAATATTATCTGCTAATCCCATGGAGAATCATTTGATGGTTGTAAAGAGAATAATGAGATATCTAAATGGAATAGAGGAGTATGGTATATACTATAAGAAGAATGAGAAATTTGAATATAGAGCCTATATTGATGTCAATTGGGCTGGAAACATTGATGACAAAAAGAGCACCAATAGAGGAGCATTTTTCTTAGGCAAGATGTTGGTTACATGGACTAGTAAGAAACAAAATTACACTTCACAATCTACTATTGAAGCTAAATATGTTGCTACTGTTGTAAATTGTACAAACATTGTATGGATCAAACAGTTACTCAAAGGTATGAAGGAGGAAATCACAGAAATAGTGACACTTTATTATGATAATGCAAGTGTTATAAACATATCAAAGAATATTGTGATGCACATAAAGACTAAGCACATTGCAATCAAGTATCATTACTTGAGAGAATTAGTTCATGATAAAGAGGTGAAGATGGAATATGTTAACACAAAAGAGAAAATTGTTGATATCTTCACAAAAGTATTACATAAGGATGCTCATGAATATAAAAGAGGTAAACTAGGGGTGATACCCCTATCAAAGGCTATCTAAGTAACAAAAGGAGTGACCTAGATCAAACAAGCTAATTTTCATATGTTAAAATTTAATTCAAAGGATCTTACTTTAGGATCTGCCTTAAGTAATCAAAGATCTAACACTACAAATTAGTCATAAGCAAGGTGACAAAGGAAGAAACTAAAGAAGTTGATATATGCATGTTAATATGACAAGTCTCTTGCATTGTTGTCAAAGAGGGAGATAGTTACTGATCAAGGGAAATAAAAGAAAGAGGGAGATAGTTATTGATTAGGAGATATACAAGAGATTGGAGATTTAACAAAGAGGGAGAAATCTTAACATCTACCTAGTAAGAGGGAGATATAACTAGAAATTTAGAGGGAGATATAAGGATGACACAAAGGATTTTTCTAACCTATTCAGAAGATAAAAGTGTGTTATAAAGGGAGAGACTTTAATACAAGGAATTTTATTTTTTTGGTATTTTGTTGGTCCTCTTGTTTTAACCTAGTTAGTTTGGTTTGCCATTAATGCCAAAGACGAGATTGTTGAGAAAAGAAAGGGATATTGTTGAAGAAAGAGATTTTTGAGAACAGATTGATACAAGTATGATCAATATGTTTCAATCGTTACTTTGTCAGTAATGTCAAACCTTCTATTTCTTGGTAAGACAACTATTTATATAGTTTAAGTACTATCACTTATTTGATTGATGAAGAGAATTTGATCAAAAGATGTAAAAATAGAACCTAAAGGAAAGGTTGAGCTATGTAATGTAAAGGAGTTCAAGAATCAGTTAATATAGTGATAACATGATGTATTGATAATCTACTTAAGGTTACAAAGGTTGGTTACATTAAACAAGTATAGAAGAACAAGTTAAATAAAGTCTGTCTGCCAAGCTTGACTGAGTGGATAGTAGGTGCTAAGAAAAGTCAATGCAAGTCAAGCAAAAATTAGTTGGAGCTGAGTAAAAGTCTATTCTAGTGTATATTGAGAAAAATAGTGGATGTCAAGTAAAGTTAAGTTAATGTCGAGCACCATTAAATTTTAGTTTGTGCTAAGTAATTTTGTAGATGATGTCGAGAAATGTAGTATGTACTGAGCATTAGAAGAAAGTTAATTTTGAGTGGCTACATTATTTGAAAGATCATGAATTTGATTGATCTAATCCAACAAGTTTATTTTCTTGGATTGTGTGAACTAGTTGGAATATAAGATTGATGAGCTAGTAGCATAGAATTCAAGATAAACCATTTTGAGGCAAATTCAAAGAGAATTGAAGGAGAAGTTTCTAGAAGAGATATAAAATATGGGATAGATTCATTGTATCCTACCTAATTTTTCCTAGCCCTAAATTAGACAATGGAGAATGAGCGGCAAAAAATCTTAATTTCCTATTTATAGGAATGGTTGGTTAGAAGCAAAGGTTGTCATGTGTGATAACCTAAGGAAGATGAGGACTCAATGGTTTTGTTTCATTAGGTGACCTAAGAGAAGAGTTTGAATTGGCATGTTAAGCAAAAAGGCTTAAGGGTGAACAAGTTGTCAAAGATGAAATGCATAAAGGCCAAGAAGAATGGAGGACTGAAATAGAGAACTATAATCTACAAATGGAGTTGTAAGTTGTTATTAGATCAAGCCTTATTGTTACTCTCTAATAATTGTATCAATTTAGGGTAAATCCTTTGGATTAAGGTTGACCTAATAGTCATTTGTAAATCCTTTAACCGGGTGACATTCCAAGTGAATGGTCTAAAGTCCTCTAACAAGGCTCACTCCTAATAAGTTGATTGAAATCCTTTAATATGGTCACATTTAATAGTGTGTATTGTAACCTTTAACAGGGTTGTCCTTTCACAAGAAATCACTTCAAATGAGTGAAAAAAGGGTAGCATGTTATTGGTGGTTTTTCCAAATTGGGTTTCCACATAAATCATTGTGTCAAATGTGTTGTTGAATCTATTATGTTTCATGTTTACATTTCTACAAATTTATTTGATCGTAACCTACAAGTTTTTAACTGATTGTATAATCTTATGGATGCATGCATGATGATAAATGTTTTATGGGTTCACTAAGCTGTCAAAAGTTGTATTTATACATCTAGACCTTGGATAACTAATTCACCCTCCTCCCCTCTCTTAGTTATTCTAAAGTATTCCAACATCTTTCACTTTTAGTCATGTTGACATGTATGTGTCATAGAATCCTATATGTGGGATATTGTGTCATATTTTTTTATAGATATTCTAAGAAATATTGTGCCAAGTTGAAAACTCAAATTGATAAATGTCCATCTCCTCATTCATGTCTAACCTCTTGCATTTTGGCTAAAAATTGAGCCATCTTGCACACATTTTCAAATTAATAACCCGTCCTTAAGAACTCCTTATGCCCAAACCATGCTTCTAGTATTCTTAATAGTATTCATCATATCACTTTGTCACTTAATTTCAATTGTGTGTACACTATAGGAAATTGGAGCTACATCAACAATGGAGAAGAAAGAATGACATGGGAATTACAATTGAAAAGGAGGTTTTACTTGTTTTAATTTCTTTACTTTCAGTGGTTTTTATGGTAGATTAGAATGTTTTAGCATATGTATTTAAGTTTGTGGTTGCTCGTAGTATTCTACATTTTAACATATTTTCTAGTTCTACAATATCATCATACTTATCTAAAAGACTTTCAGCTTTGGATTTTCTTACATTATTATCTCCTCCATGTTCTAGCATCAGTTTGTCCCACATTTTCTTGCCATTTGAATAATTCTTGATGTCATCAAACTCAACATCATTGAGATCATATGAAACTTCAATCATCAGACTATTATGGTTTATCTTCTCATTCATTCTCTCTATAATCAGGGGACAAATAGGCATAGTATATTCATTCTCCAACCAATGTGTGGCATTATCTCCAATACTAGAAAGATGTAGCTTCAATTAATCTTTCTATGAGGAAAAGTTATCCTTATTCAACTTTGGTACCTCTCTCTTATCTATATTTGATCTTTATATCAAGTTCCTTAAACTCATTTCTTTGAGAACTTAGCTCTAATAACAAATTGTTACATAACTAAGAAGGGGGTGAATCAGTAATGTCCAGTTATCATACAATCCATTTCAAACATTCCAATACCAACTAAACATCATAAAAATTAACATCAATCACTTGATGTTAACATTAATCAACTTTATGTTAATATAAAGGAAAATCTCCAAGTGTTGAAGGAGGAAGAAGAAGAAGAAGGGGACAGAAAGATAGCTAAAGAAAAAGACAGGAACCTCAAAAGGCAGGATGCTAGCTGGCTTCTCCCCCCAGATGGTTGGTCAAAAGCCAACTTTGATGGGGCTTCTAAGGGTAACCCAGGCCCTTCAAGTTGCGATGGAATCATAAGAAATAGCTATGGGGAGGGAATAGCTGCCTTTGCTTCCCCGCTGGGAATCCAGACTATTCATCTGGCTAAAGCAAGAGCTGCGAGTAAGGTGGTCAAGTTGGCTTTTGAAGCCGAGATTACTAAACTCTGGCTTGAGGGGGACTCCAAAAACATTATTAATACCATTAATGGTATTTCCCCTCCCTCGTGGACGATTGCGAACATAATTGCTGAGACTTGCGCCACTCTCACAAAGTTCGATCAGGTCCACGTCACTCATGTTTACAGAGAGGCAAACTCAGTCGCTAATTGGTTTGCTAATAAAGGGGTTAACACCACCAATAATCTGACCTGGCATGCCGGAAAAGATTTTCCAGCGGAGGCAAAGTTGCTTATCGACCAAGATAAAATCTTGGGAAGGACGGCTCAAATTCAATGTGAGAACGGCCACTATGGGAATCTACAGAGAGACGATGAACCCCCAACTCCTGGTGGACGACCTCGAGAAGCCTAGACATAATGAGCTAATTAACTCGACTATGGTGGCTATTTCTGATAATGCAAGAGAAACGGGCATGAATCTGTTGAACAATGCCCACAATAGCATGATCGACAACTTCAGATCAATTAAATGGCTTTTCCATGAGCTTGAGGATGTCAGAGATAGGGTTTCCCAAATGGAAAAAATCAAGAGCAAGACAGGTGCTAAAAGCCAAGGCGACCGGAACAGCTGGGAGACTCTGATGGAGAGGAGAGTAAAAAATATTAAGAACTACAATCACAACCTGGCAAGTCAAATGCTCTCCCTCCTCGCTTCGATCAACGACAACATCCTCTCTCTCTTGGAAAATCTCAAAGACAGGAACCAGATGGAGGAAGATGATAAATAGAACAGAGACAAAGATAGGTTGGATGTGGATAAAGCCAAGGACAGCACTATGGAGCAGGATTTGACGAACGCCCAGGATCATAAGGCAGAAGAGCAACAAGAGTGCGCCGAAGCTGCCCAGACCATGCTCGAGATGGAGAAGTAGTCTACTAGGTTGGGTCTCTATCCTTTGGTTTTTGTTTCTCCTGGCTTTGGCTTTTTGTCTGGTCTCTATTTTTCTGGTTGGTTCTCTCACCTTTTTAGTGGGCAATTGTTTCGGGCTGGGCCTTTGGGCTTATTTTCAGCCGTAAGGCTTATGTTTTGGTTGTGCATTTTTTCGCTTATTTTCAGCCTTTCTTGTTGTTAAACTTATGGGTTTCAGGACCCCTTAAAACCTGCTTACCTTATCAAAAACATTAATCAACTTTTTCAAATACTTCAGTCCAAACTTTCAAATCATTGTTCCTTGCATTATCGATTGGTGGTCAAATTCTAGTTATTGACTAGTGATATCTTGGTTATTATTGCATTGAAAAAAACTATAAAAACTTGTAAAATAACTTGAAACACAAAAAACATTCACATAATTAATAGCATGATTTTAATGTGGAAACCATGTGAAGGAAAATACCACCTGGGACCGGAAACCCAAAAAATTATTGTTCTAAAGTGAGCTATGCTAGGATCCAACTTTTTGAAAGGTTACATACACATTGTTAATGTAACTAGCTTGTTAGAGGATTTCACCAAAAGATAATCTATACCTTATCACTCCATTTCCTTGACTAAAAAGAGTGGTCTAGTTTAAAGGACTTACAAACACCACTAATCAATGTTACCATATAGAACTTCACATGCTTGTTAGGTCCACTAGGTACTTCTAAATTTTTCTACTACAATGGTTAAACAATAAAAGTATTAAGTGATATATTTGAATATTAACTACCTTTTCTTTTTCGGATCTTTGTTCTTGCTCTTTCTCTATTTTATCTCACTCTTTGACTTGGCCAATTAACTTTTCTCTTTCTCCTTCCACTGCTTGGTTCACCTTGATCAACAATCTATTTTCACCTTCTTCAACTTCATACTTTGATCTCCTCTTATCAATATGATCAGCAACAACATTATCCAACATCAACTTTGAACTAGCTACCTAAAATTTTGATGTTCTCCTCAAATAGTTTCCTCAATTCTTCTATATCCTTCCATCTTTTGTTGCTTAATCACCATCATCGATCTTAGGGTTATAAAAAAATTACTTCATACAATAAATTTAAACACTTAGAAAATATAACTTGCATCAAGCTTTGTTTCCATCCTTATCTTCATTCAAGTTCCTTCATCAAATCTTTCTTGAATTTTCTCTACCATAGATCTTAGAACAAACTTTGACTCGTGCCTTATACCTTCTTGAACTTTCCAAATTTCTATCAAAAATTAGCCTCAAACTCCAATTTTCCAAAATTGTTCATCCAGTTGTCACTTAGTAAATATAACATTTACTCAAGAAACATAACACTCGGTTAATACTAACTTATTCAAGAAACATTGTGTTTCACTTCTTCCTTTACCAATCACTTGGGAAATACTGTAGTCACTCAATGAATATAGTCACCCTTCATTGACCTTGTTACTCAATTAATCTTGTGCTCTTTAATACATGACCATAAGATGATAAAACCAATAATACATTATCATTTTATAGCTCATTCAAGTAAACATTGAATGCCTTACATATCACTTATGTCTTCATCATACTTTCTTCAAATTATTTTCATCAATGAAATGATATGGTACTTTAGTGAGTTAGCATAATGTCTAGCCAACTAAGACATTGATATCAATGATAATATAACAACTGATATGACTCTTTTACAAAAATTCATAGCATCACCATCTAACAATCTCCCACTATCAATGACATTATCAGTTAGGGCCACTATGTAGTGAGGTGGGGTGACTTTTCATGGTTTTCCCAGCCCATAAATGGTCAAAAAGGTAATGTGAGGAGGTTATAACAAGTGAAAACTAAATTAAACAAAGTAGATAATTAAACTTAATACAATATAAGAGAACACCTATATGGTCATCAATAATCTTGAAGGAGCTAATACAAGGGAATGGTGTCTATATGATAGCTAGTCCCCTATATGAGTTGGTTTGAGGGAATAATGTTTGTACAAGTTACAATCTTCTATAGAAGTTGTGTGAGGACACAACATGATGTCTCCCTGGTGCAAGAGCACCCATCAAACCAAGGATTCATAAGATCTTATCCTAGTAAAACAAATGGTTTTATGGTCTTATAGGCCTTCTTCAAGTTTGATTTTAGCATTTTTTCTTATTTCTTGCAATTTGACCCTATTGTGTGAACCCTTGACAACTTTGGTATTTCTATAAAGTGGTTGATTCATGAGGTCATAGGGGTTTATTAATCTCTTAGGGTCTTATTAGAAGTCATAGGAGATGTTAGAAACTTTATAAGTCTTAATAAAGACATAAAAAGCAAATAAGTTGCATAACTAGAGCAATCATGCAATTTTTACACAATAAATATGGTTTTTGTTTGTAAAGGTTCCCTCCAATGGTCACAACCTTTGAAAATAAATTGTACCAATTGGAGGAAGGTCTTCATAAGCCCTTACAGGTAGGTGGAAGATAGAAGTACTTTTTGCTTTGAAATCAATAAAGAAAACTATCATTTTCCTGCAAAAAGATTATTTTTCCATACATTAGACAGACTATGTGGATCAAAAGGCCTAGAAAGTTGGATTTTATTGAAGTTTGCTGATTCACCTTTCAAATGAGCCTACTCTGAGCTCTTGAAATTTTGGGAGGCTGAAGTTATAAGGTTTTTAGTGAAAGTTGCTTTCAAACCCTCACTACCTAGGGTTTTGAACAAAAATGTTGATTTCTCCCATTTCCAGCATTGGAAAATGTTGGTTTTTGGTGGAATGGGAGGCTTTCCAATGTACTTTGAGATTTTTGTGGTTTCCAAGTAGGTTATTATGGTGGCTATATGGAATTTGCATTAAAGTGTTGACATTACCATGTGACAACTATGCTGCATTGAGAAACTCCATGATTTGCATGCATTGGGGGTTGAACCAGTAAGTGAAACTTAGGAATCTACCTTCCCTTGTCCTAACCTAATCATTGGATGCATTTTTTTGGTTTTTCTAACTTGATTTTTGGTACTTCCTTCATTAAAGTGACCTAATTGAAGGAATTAGGCCTATAGAACAGTTTAGTTTTGGCAGGCTTGTATTTGGTTCCAACACTTGTCCTTTTGAGGGTTTAAAAATCTCTATAAAGGGTATTTAGAATGCCCTTTTTTTGGGAGGTCCTTTGGAAGATTTCATACTTATTGCATATTTTGCCTTGGGATGGGCTAGGTGCCTTAATTGTTGCATTATTTGGACATAACTATGAAATCTAAGTTTTTTTTGCTATTGGGCCTTGATTACTAGGTTTTGGTGTTATTTTGAACCCCCTTAACATGCTAAGAGTCCTAGTTTGTGGAAATCCATCATCTATGGGTGTTGGTTCAAGTTGCTAAGTGTCTAGTTGTATGGATTAATGTTGATCCACTAGCATTATTGTCTTTGTGTCATGGTGTAGAAGTGGGGTATATGATCTATCCTATTCAATTGATATTAGAATTATGTTTAACATACCCTAACCTTTGCATAAATTGGTATAGAAGCCTTGAGATCTAAAGGCTTGAATTTTTTCATTATGTCTAAAAAAGAGGGAGATGGATTGTCATCAAGGATGACAAATGCTGAGATTGTCAAGTATCTCAGGGAGCAAAAACAAAAGAAACTGAGAAAAGAAGAAAGGATGATCTTAGGAATACTAAGATTATGCAAATTAAGGATGAAATAATCCAACTTAAAGCAGAGCTTGGAAGGAGCAGTGGGAACTCTGCTGATCTTGAACAAGGGAGTGATGATGAACCCCTTCTGGAGGAAGAAGAAGAAGAAGAATTCCCTCTAGAGCAGAGGTTGCTTGTAAAAACTCTGAAGTCCATGGAAAGAAGATCCTTGGATGCTAATTTTTATTTGTCCACTTATGATGGGAAGATGGATCCTGATGCTACAGTGGATTAGGTGAATGCCCTAACAAGTTTCTTTGATTGTGAAACTATCCCTAAAAATTAGAAAGTGAAGATAGCCAAGTCAAGGCTAAGAGGGTCTTCATTGGTATGGTGGAACTTTATCCAAGATGATAGGGTAAAGAGAGGCAAAAATTAGGTCTCCACATGGAAGAAAATGGTGGCCTTGCTCTGAGAAGCCTATGTACCTGTAGATTATGAAGTACAACTCCATAAGAGGAGAATGGGATTCAGACAAAAAGATATGGATGTATCAACATATACTAAAGAATTCCACAATCTTGTGATGAAGTCTGGTATTGTAGAACCAAAGAACTTGAAGCTTGCAAGGTATTTGCAAGGGCTAAAGTTGTCAATCCAAGATGAATTGAGTCTTACCACCATAACCACTATCCAAAAATATTTCATGTTGGCTTCCAAGGTAGAAGAAAGGTTCAAGAGGAGGAGTGAACAAGGTGGAAGAGGCAAAGGAAGGAATGACAGATCAAGAACAAACTCTTGGAATAAGGGAAAATCAGACAAATTAGATAAGTCTTCTAATCAAGAGGCTAAAGAACAAGGAGAATCAAATTCAACGGAACATCTAAGAGGAAAAATATCCTTTGGTAGGGGTAGAGGAAGGTCTGATAGGCCTCCAAAGTGTTTCAATTGCAATCAATTAGGCCACTACTCCAACAAATGCCTGAAGAAAGCAAACAAGAATGAAAATGAAAGGAGAACTCAACTTGTCCGTGAGGAAAGAAACCTTGAAGCATAAGAACATATAGCATTGATGATGAGGCAAGAATTTTTTCAAGTGCCACATGCTCAAGAGCCTCCAAAAAGAAAGAATTCTTTTAGAACAAGGGTTAAATGCCAAGGAAAGGTATGTAATCTGCTCATAGATTCTAGTTCCACTAAAAATTTAGTTTCTAAAGAAATGGTGTAGAAGTTAGAGTTGGTTAAAATCCCTCATCCTTTCCCTTATCATGTTTCTTGATTCACCAAAGGTCAAAAAACCCTTGTGACTGAACAAACCATGGTGGAATTCTCCTTGGGTGACTTTAAGGATACTGTCCTATGTGATGTAGTGGAGATGGATGCTTGTCATCTACTGCTTGGTAGACCTTGGCAATATGACATGGATGCCACTTATAGTTTTAGGAAGCATACCTATACTATAACCAAGGATGGAAAAACATATACCTTGAAACCCTTGCCTGATCAAAAGCATGAAAAGGAGTCTCTAGTTGTTGTCGTAAATGAGAAAGAAATGTTTGAAACTATTAAAGAATCAGACCATGGGTATGTGTATATCCATAAACCAAGGGAAGAAACAAATATTGATAAAGTTAAACCAATCCCTAAAGAGGTGCAAAGACTTCTTGAAGAGTACCATGAGATAGTGAAAACTAATCTACCTTTGTCCTTCCCACTAATTAGAGATGTGAGTCATCAAATAGACTTCATACCCAATGCTTCCTTGCCCAATAAAGCCCCTTACAAGATGACACCTACGCAAAATGATGAGATTGCTAAACAAGTCAATAAGCTACTAGGAAAAGGTTTAATACAAAAAATTATGAGTCCTTGTGCAATACCTACTATTTTTGCTCCAAAGAAAGATGGCAAATGGAGGTTGTGTACTAATAGTAGGGTAGTCAATAAGATCACCATTAAATATAGTTTTCCAATCCCAAGAATAGAGGATCTACTTGATCAACTAGGGGTGCTTCTTTCTTCTCAAAATTTTATTTAAAATTAGGTTATCATCAGATAAGAATAAAGCCAAGGGATGAATGGAAAATAGCATTTAAAACAATGGAAGGTTTGTATGAATGGCTTGTTATACCATTTGGATTAAGCAATGCACCTTCAACCTTTATTAATGAATGAAATTTTTCAAGACTACAATGGAAAGTTATTGGTTATCTACCTTGATAATATATTGATATTTAGTTATAGTTTGGAAGAGCACCTTAAGAATTTGAGCATGGTATTCAAAAGATTACAAGAACACAAACTGATTATCATCCTTGAAAAGTGCACCTTTTTGTAAAAGGAACTTAACTTCTTAGAATTTGTGATCTCCCAAGGCACTTTGAAGAAGAATCCTTCAAAGGTTGAAACAATATTTAACTAGCCCCCTCCTAAAACACAAAGTGATCTTAAAAGCTTCCATGGATTAGCCACATTTTACAGGAAGTTTGTGAATAATTTTAGCCATGTGTGTGCTCCAATTTTAGATACCATTAAAGGAGGGAGAAAGGTTAAGTTTATGTGGACAAAAGAAGCCAATGATGCCTTTGAATACCTCAAATTAAGGATTTCACAATATCCTATACTAACCCTCCCTAACTTCAACAAGGTTTTTACAATGGAAACAAATGCTAGCAACCTAGCCATTGGGGTAGTCCTAAGTCAAGATGGCAAACTATGATCTGGTGGATATTTTCAATGAAAATTGAAGTGTCTCATTTCTCTCTAGAATTTGCACCATTAGAAAGATCTCGGCATCTTGATTCCAATACAACTTGAATGGACAAAAATGGAATCTGTATGCTCAAGTTATGGTTGGTCAAATTTTGGTCAGACTTGGTATAGAGGCCATCAAAAAGGTGAAAATTGAAACTTCACAAAATTGGTCAAAGTTAGCATCATTGTGAAGGTCTTGTCGAGACAATTCTAACGATATGCTATTTGTCAAAATTGGAGTTCGGATGTAAAAGTTATGATTGGTCAAAGTTGGGTTGACCAAGTTGACTATAGTTGACTGATGACCTCAGCATGACTCACTATTTTCAGGTGGCAATGTGACATCTTCAACCAATCATTCTTTGCCACATGGAAAATATGATGATGTGGCATAGTTATCAATTATGTCCAATCAAACTTGGATAGGTGGCATATAAAAATAATATAAAATTACCATGTGGCACCCTCACAAGATGCCACGTAGCACTAGGAGCATGCTAATTATCTTAAAAAATGTGGTGAGACTTGAACTCACAACCAGCCTCCACATACTTCCCTCCTTTACTGCTTCACCACTCAGTCACATTTGCCATTAATAGCTAGCAGTTTTTGATAAACAACTTCCCGTGCTAAATGGTTAAGGAATGGCTGATGACAGTTGAACCCTCGACCATCGGACTTCCAAAATATTGTTTGGCCATTTCCCTATGAATATCTCTTGACCTATATTTAGGTTATTTTTTATTTAACCTTTGAAAACCCACCAAGCCTTAACAAACAAGGCTTAATAGTAAATAGCTCCTAAACCATGAATGGTGGATATTAACAAAGGGGTTGTTTTATATGAAATAAGCGGTCTTATTTTGAGAAAAGGGATTTATTGTTTTTTTATATTGTTTTAGCCTAATTTTGGCTAAATTTATGTATAAAAAGGGGATATTAGGCCCTTTGAAAGGCATTCAGGTGATGAAGGTGGAGAGAATAGCCAAGTGATGTGAAGGAGATGTGTTGAAGAGTTGTTATTCCTGCATGATGAAGGTTAAATGTTGTTGTGCTATAGAGGAATGGCTTTTTGTAAACACTTGTAATTTATTTATGGAGATTAATTAGATTATTCATACTCTATTGGAGCCGACCCAGAGACATAGTCACGTTTGTGGTGAACTCCGTAATCAAATTTTGTTTGCACTTTCTATCTTCTTCTCTCTCAATTTTTTTTTCCACCTGAAGTTTTAATGCTTAAATTAATTAATGTATAAATGTAACAAGACTTCCACTAATTTTATTTTGTTTAAGCATTCAATATTGCAATTATTCTAGATTCGTTTATAGATCAAGTGGTATCAGAGCCCAGTTGACTATTATTGCAGTTGTTTTCTTGAATGCTAACAAGATCCAGGATTCAGAAGGGTGAAGGCAAGCTTGAAGAATTTAATCTTGAGATCAGGAAGCGAAGAACTTTTCCAAAGATGTTTTTTTCTAGAGTGGAGGTTCCTAATGAGATCAGTGAGTAGGAATTTTGAAGAGCATTCCTCGAGATGATGGCTAAGGTGGACATTCTATTTCAAGAGAGACAAGAGCGAAAAGAATGTGAAGACAAGAAAGGGAAACATCATGGAGATGGTGACAAGAAACCAGATCCACCCTCTTCTTCTTCTCCTCCCTCTTCTCCTTCTTCTCCATCTTCTCCTCATTCTATTTCTTTCAATCCTTTCAAGAGTGGGTATAAGCCTAAGATTAAATTAGATGTAAAATTTGACTTACCAAAGTATTGTGGTGAACTTGATGCTGGAAAATTGGATGATTGAATTCAGCAAGTAGAAGTCTATTGTAGAGTCCAAAACCTATTAGATGATGTTGATAGGATCCAATTAGCTACTCTTCAATTATGAGGTATAGCTTTAACCTGGTGGGAGAGTAAGACTAAGCCAAAAGTTTCACAGCATGGTAGAGTCAGTTAAATTGGGTAGAGTTTATTAATGCTCTCAAAAAGTAGTTTTATCTCCTAGGACATATGCAATAGTTAATGATGGACTAGCAAATGTTTAGGCAAGGGAAAGGTCAAACTATCCAAGAGTACACCCATGAATTTAGGAAAAGGGTTATTGCTTTGAATGTTCCTTTGTACACCCAGGACACTTTGTTGAAGTACATAGGAGGTCTATATTCCTACCTTAGGCATTCTATTTTGGTATTGAACCCTTGTAATTTGGATGAAGTGTTTGTTCAAGCTACACACTTAGAGTCAAGGGGTAAAGGATCTTTTGTTGATAAGTTTGATAATGATGTAAAGAAATCTTCTAAGAATGTAGAGAAAAGGAAAGGAAAGAAGATAGCTATAGTCAAGAAGGATGAGAAACTTTCTTGCACTCATTGTGATAGGAAGGGTCATGATGAAGAACATTGTTGGAAGTTGCATCCCGAATTGAAGCCTAAGTGGGCTCAAAAATGTGATTACAAATAGAAAGGTAAGGAGAAAGCCGCAAATATTGTTATGGATCTTGGTTCAGATTCAGATGATGAGACTAAGATAATAGTTATGGGTTTGAAAGGTAAAGCTCCTATTTCTAGTGTTTCTGTTCATAATTGTGCTTCTTCATCTAGACTTAATGATTTCTCAAAAGATAAGAAAAGGAATGAGCTATTTCATTTAAGGGTTGTTGCTAAGAACACTAAAATTTATGCACTCATAGATAGTGGTTCTCAAGTGAACTTGATTTTTGGAAGTGTTGTGAGGAACTTGGGATTGAAAACTACATTACATAAGAAACCTTATCCACTAGGCTAGATTTGTGAAAATGATAAGTTACAAGTAACAAGACAATGCACCTTAAGATTCACAATCACTAGTAAGTGTGTGGATGAAGTATAGTTTGATGTGGTTCCACTGGATATCTATGGGATAGTGCTTGGTAGCCCTTATCTTTATGACAAAAAAGCAATTTTTTATAGGGAAAAGAATCATTATCACTTGTTTAAAGATGGCATTCAATATATTGTACATTCTCATAGGATTAAGATTGGTCATTCTTTTGCAAACACAGGGTAGTTAAAGAGGGTAATTAATGCAAGTAAAGAGTTAACTCTTATGTCTGTCAGTATAAGTGGTTCTACACTTGAACTTTGAGTAGCTAACCAAGGTCAGATGTTGAAGGATGCACCCACAGTATAGCATGAGGGAATGATGATTGAAAGAATTGATGGTTCCTTGGGTAAAATTTTTCCTATTGTAAAGGATTGATATGTTGTTGATTTATTCTCTTTCATTTTTTCATTATTGTTCAACTTGATGCTAGTCAATTTTTGTTGGTTAGTGGCTACGACAGTTGATGTAGATGCTTATGGAAGTGATAGAATAATGTTTGTGTTCAACAATATTGTTGTAGTTTTCATTACGCTTATAAGTTAGATTTACAGATGTATAGAGGATACAGGACAAGTGGGGAGGCCAAGTCCTCACTTACTATCAAAGTAGATGTCACTTTTGGAGGTCCAAAAGGTCTTCAGTGGGGAGGCCTAATCTGATGGATATTTTTAGTGAAAATTGAAGTGTCTCATTTCTCTCTATAATTTGCACCATCAGAAAGATCTCAGCATCCTGATTCCAATGCAACTTGAACAGACAAAAATGGAGTCTGTATGCTCAAGTTATGGCCAGTCAAAGTTCGATCAAACTTGGTACAAAGGCCATCAAAAAGGTGAAAATTGAAACTTCAGAAAATTTGTCAAAGTTAGCATCATTGCAAAGGTCTTGTCGAGATGATTTTGACGATATGATATTTGTCAAAATCAGAGTTCAAATGTAAAAGTTATGATTGGTCAAAGTTGGGTTGACCAAGTTGACTATAGTTGACTGATGACATCAGCATGACTCATTATTTTGAGGTGGCAATGTGACATCTTCAACCAATCATTCTTTTCCACATGGAAAATATGATGATGTGGCATATTTATCAATTATGTCCAATCAAACTTGGACACGTGGCATATAAAAATAATATAAAATTAGCATGTGGCACGCTCAGAAGATGCCACGTAGCACTGGGAGCATGTTGGCTATCTAAAAAAAGGTGGTGTGACTCAAACTCACAACCACCCTCCACATACTTTCCTCCTTTACCCCTACACCACTCAGTCACATTTGCCATTAATAGCTAGCAATTTTTGATAAACAACTTCCTACACTAAATGGTTAAGGAATGGCTAGTGGCGGTTGAACCCTCGACCACCAGCCTTCCAAAATATTGTTTGGTCATTGTGCTATGAATAGCTATTGAACTATATTTAGGTTATTTATTATTTAACCTTTGAAAACCCACCAAGCTTTAACAAACAAGGCTTAATATTAAATAGCTCCTAAACCATGAATGGTGGATATTAACAAAGGGGTTGTTTTATACGAAATAAGCAGTCTTATTTTGCAAAAATGGATTTGTTGTTTTGTTATATTGTTTTAGACTAATTTTGGCTAAATTTATGTATAAAAAGGGGGTATTGGGCACTTTGAAAGGCTTTCAGGTGATGAAGGTGGAGAGAATAGCCAAGTGATGTGAAGGAGATGTGTTGAAGAGTTGTTATTCTTGCATGTTGAAGGTTGAATGTTGTTGTGCTTGAGATGAATAGCTTGTTGTAAACACTTGTAATTGATTTCTAGAGATTAATTGGATCGGTCATACTCTATCGGAGCTGACCTAGAGACTTAGTCATGTTTGTGGTGAACTCTATAATCAAATTTTGTTTGCACTTTCTATCTTCTTCTCTCTCAATTTTTTTTTCCACCTAAAGTTTTAATGCTTAAATTCATTGATGTATAAATGTAACAGGACTTCTGCTAATTTTATTTTGTTTAAGCATTCAATACTGCAATTAGTTTAGATCCATTTACAAATCAAACTAGTAACCTTTTTTTAGAAAAACTAAATGATGCCAAGAAAAAGTATTCCACCTATGACTTAGAACTTTATGCCATAGTTCAAGCTCTTAGAAAATGGAGACATTATCTCCTACCTAAAGAATTTGTAGTTTTCACTAACAACCATGCATTAAGCTATCTAAACTCACAAGATAAGTTGAATGTTAGGCACCTTAAGTGGATGGAATAGTTGCAGGCATACTCCTTCAGCATTAAGCATAAAAAGGGTCAACCCAACAAGGTGGCTGATGAATTGAGTAGGAAGATCACTTTGGTGTAGCAAATCTAACTCCAAAGCATTGGGATAAGTGCTCTTAAGGACCTTTATAAAGATGGTACTTATTTTATCCATATTTATCAGGTTTGTACCACATTAATGGGCAGATATGATATTGATTTCTCTGAATTTCTCATTCAAGATGGCTTACTTTTCAAGGGACATTAGTTATGTATCCCTAGGTGCTCTATGAGGGATAATATTATCAAAAAAAAGCATTGTGGGGGAATGAGTGGACATTTTGGTCTAGATAAAACATTAGAGGCAGATAGGAGGTATTACCATTGGCCAAAGATGCAAAATGATGTGAGAAAATTTGTAGAAACTTGTGTTATATGCCAACAAGCCAAGGGAACATCTACTAAGCAAGGTCTTTACCAACCTCTTTCTATACCTTCTAGGCCATAGCAAGCTATCTCAATGGACTTTGTTATTGGACTACCAAGGACAAAACAAGGGTATGACAACATTTTTGAGGTTGTAGACCATTTTAGCAAAATGGCACACTTCATACCATGTAAGAGTACTCATGATGCATCACATATTGCACAATTATTCTTTAAGGAAATTGTTAGAATTCATGGGTTTCCTGAGCCTATTGATTCAAATAGGGATGCCAAATTCCAAGGACATTTTTGGATAACTTTACATAAGAAGTTGGGAAAAAATTTGCAATATAGTTCTGCTTATCATCCTCAAATGGATGGACAAACAGAGGTCATAAATAGATCTCTTGGCAATCTCCTTAGATGTTTGACAAAACAATACACTCAAAGTTGGGATCTTTTGTTGCCACAAGCTGAATTTTCCTTTAATGATTCCTTGAACAGATCCATAGGTAAAACACCCTTTCAAAAAATCTATGGCATGCATCCTAGGGGTCCTATGAAGTTGAGGAAACTTCCTAATGATTTTAAAATCAATGCTAAAGGAGAGGAGTTGGCAGAGATGATAAAGCAAGTGCAAGAACAAGTAAAGGATAGTTTGAAGCAATCATCACAAAACTATAAAGCAATGGCAGATAAGAAGAGAAGAGAAGTGCATTTTAAGGTAGGAGAAAAGGTATGGGCTTACCTAAGGAAGGAGAGGCTTCCCGAGGATTAGCACACCAAACTTCAAATGAGGAAAATAGGGCCATGTACAATAATACACAAGTTTGGTGAAAATGCCTATGAAATCACTCTCTCACCATCTCTTTCAATTTCTCCTATTTTAAATATTGCTGATTTAACTCCTTTCAAAGGAAATGCTGATGTAACAGGTACTAATGATGAGGAAGAGACAAATATTAATTGGTTGCAGGAACTTCCAGCATGTCAACCCCTTCAATTGGAGAAGATCATTGAGACCAAGATCCACAAGAAGACTAGGCACAAGACTTATTTTCAATACCTTGTCAAGTGGAGAGGTCTTCCTAATATTGATGCCACTTGGATGATAGAACAAGACATTACTAAGCATGGGTACACTCTAGAACAATTAGCCTGAAGTGGGAACTTGAGTTTCAAACAGCCTGGGTAGCATGCTGCGGGAGCATCCCATCAAACCAAGGAGTCATAAGGTCTTCTCCTAGTAAAAAAAATGATTTTATGGTCTTCTAGGCCTTTTTCAAGTTTGATTTTAGCATTTTTGCTTATTTCTTGCAATTTGACCCTATTGTGTGAACCCTTAACAACTTTTGTATTTCTATAAACCAGTTGATTCATGAGGTCATAGGGGTCTATTAATCTCTTAGGGTCTTATTAGAAGTCAAAGGAGATGTTAGAAACTTTGTAAGTCTTAATAAAGACATTAAAAGCAAATAAGTTGCATAACTAGAGCAATAATGCAATTTTTATGCAATAAATATGGTTTTTGTTTGTAAAGGTTCCCTCCAATGGTCACAACCTTTGAAAATTGGTTGGATCAATTGGAGGAAGGTCTTCATAAGATCTTACATGTGGGTGGAAGACATAGATGTACTTTTCACTTTGAAATCAATAAAGAAAATTATCATTTTCCTACAAAAAGACTATTTTTCTGTACATTGTATAGACTATACAAATCTGAGGGCCTAGAAAGTTGGATTTTATTGAAGTTTTTTGAGTCACCTTTCAAATGAGACTACTCTAAGCTCTTGAAATGTTGGGAGGCTGAAGTTATAACATTTTTAGTGAAAGTTGCTTTCAAACCCTCATTACCTAGGGTTTTGAACAAAAATGTTGATTTCTCCCATTTTCACTATTGGAAAATTCTTATTTTTGGTGGAATGGGAGGTTTTCCAATGTACTTTGAGATTTTGGTGGTTTCCAAGCAAGTGATGGTGGTGGTTGTATAGAATTTGCATTAAAGAGTTGGCATTACCATGTGACAACTCTGCTACATTAAGACACTTTGTGATTTGCATGCATTGGGGGTTGAACCAGTAAGTGAAACTCAATAAGCTACCTTCCCTTTTCCTAACCTAATCATTGGATGCATTGGTTTGGTTTTTCTAACTTGATTTTTTGTACTTCCTTCATTAAAGTGACCTAATTGAAGGAATTAGGGTTGTAGAATAGTTCAATTTTGGAAGGCTCATATTTGGTACCAACACTTGTCCTTTTGAAGGTTTAACAAACTCCATAAATGGTATTTATAATGCCCATTGGTTTGGGAGGTCCTTTGGAAGATTTCATACTTATTGCATATTTTGCCTTGGGATGGGCTAGTAGCCTTAATTGCTGCATTATTTGGACAGAGCTATGAAATCTAAGTTTTTGTTGATGTTGGGCCTTGATTACTGGGTTTTGGTGTTATGATGAACCCTCTTAACATGCTAGGAGTCCTAGTTTGTGGAAATCCATCATCCATGGGTGTTGGTTCAAGTTGCTAAGTGTCTAGTTGTATGGATTAATGTTGATCCACTAGCATTGTCATTGTGTCATGGTGTAGAAGTGTGGTATATGGTTTGTCCTATTCAATTGATATCAGCATTGTGTTTAACATACCCTAACCTTTGCATCACTCCCAAGGGAGCATAACCCTATATAATTTGGGCTAGTACAAGTCAAGTGATGACTCCACTAGAGTCCATACATAGTTATCCTATAGTGTGTTTTGACTAGTAGCCTGATGTATTTCAATTATTATCATGGTTATCTCATAGTGTATTTTGACTAGTAACCATGGATATTTATGTCTAATATAACTATGGTCAGTGTTGAATACAATTGGTTAATTTCTTTTTGTCTTTGATATTACACAAAATGTCATATCTTTGCTAGTCAATGTATGTCAAGCTCACTCAGGTGATGAAAATAATTTCTTGTGCTTGTCAAGCATTATAGAGTTTTCCAAATTCATAAGATAGTGTCAACTAAGTTCACTCGATAGACAATGAGAAGTTCATAGAACATTGAGTGCTAACCAAGCTCACTCAATTAATGAAGGAAAAGTTGGATGGAACCAGTGTTAATTGAGTTCACTTGGTTACAAAAGGAACTTTTTGAAGATGCGGTGTTAATTGAGTTCACTTGGTTAACATAGGAAAATTATTTCTAAGTTAGTATCTACCAAGAAAGGTCAGCTAACAAAGGATTTTCTTTTTTTGGCATATTGAGTTCTATAGATTTGTTTTTTGGTTCTAGCTAAATAAGGAGATGAATATTAATTATTCTAAGTTGTATTCAAGCCAACTTGATAATGTGTAAGGTATAAATGAAAGGTCAAGTTGAGGATTGAATGTATGCAAGTGAATTAGAACATAGAAGATTCCAAGAGGAAGTGAATTAGAAAGATAAGCAAAATATCCTTGTGGAGCTATAAAGATACATTTGATCAGAAAGGATCAAGTATACAAGCTAGAATTAAGATCTATAATCAAAAATTTAGTTGCATCAGAAATTAGGTCATCTCATTGTTACTCTCTAACCATTATAGGAGTGATCTAAATATCTTAATAGAGTTGGCTTAATAGCTATTTGTAAATCCTCTAACAAGGTGGAATTTCCAGATTGAAGTGTCTAAAGACCTCTAAAAAGGCCACTCCTAATAGGGTGATTAAATCCTGTAATAGGGTCACACCTAATAGTGTATATTGTAACCTTTAATAGGGTTGGCTCCTAATAGGACTCAATTCAGGAAGAGTGAAAATTAGTAACTAGTTGCAAATGGTGGTTTTTCCCAAATTGGGTTTCCACATTAAATCTTGGTGTTACTTGTGTTCATGCTATTTATTTTATGTATATAACTAAGTTAAGAAAGTTTAATCATAGATAATATCTTAATATTTTCATGTTAAGAATTTGTTGACTTACAGTTTCTATTTCAGTGTTTACTAAGTTACAACATTTACTAGTGTGAACCAAGTGCCCATGTGTTTATCGAGCATTAATATTTTTAGTGGAGTTTGTGTTCTATATTGACATCTAAGGGATCTAGGATTTATTTTAGTGGTAACTGATTCACCCCTCTCCTCTTAGTTACTCCTCTTATATTCCCAATAATTGTTACCAGAGCTTCTTGGTGCTTGTAGAGAAGGTCTCAAGGACCTAAGCTAAAGACCATGATGTCTTATAGAAGGGAGATACCCAAACTAAACAAAGATAACTTCAAGGCATGGCAAGAACTCATGAGGCTACACTTGGCAAGCATTGGACATTCAAGGACAAAGTATCTAGATACCAAATATATGACACTTGTTGGAACTATGAATATTGAAGAAATTGCAGAAAAGAAGAGTCATAACATTATGATGATCAATATTGCTTCATCTCTCAACAATATTGAATTTGATGAAGTCAAATATTGTGGAACTACCCATGAAATGTGGATAAAATTGAAAGTCATTTATGGAGGAGATGATAATGTAAAAAGAGATAAATTTAAACATCTCAAAGGATAATTTGATCAAATAAAGATGAGAGAAGATGAGAACATTGTAAAGTATAATGATAGAATCAAAGATAGTGTTTGTGAAATCAAAGCTTTAGGAGGAAAGATTGAAGATGAGATAGTGGTAAGTAATTTTCTTAGAACAATTCTTCCTATATATGCAATTAGGGTATCAACAATTTAAGAAATGAGATGAAATCCAAAGAATGATATAACATTGCATGTATAAGTTGGACTATTGGCAACATTTGAGCTAGATAACTATGATAATTATGTTCCTAGTTCTAGAAATCTTGAGTCTATATTTGAAGCCAAGTTATCACTCAAGAAGAAAGCTAAAAATTCAAAATCCAAACAATTTAAATTGAAGAGGAAGATAGTTCTAACAGTGATCTTGAAACTATTGAGGCATTACTTGCAAGGAGGTATCCCAAAGGCAAAGGGAATTACAAAGGTAAAATTCCTTTGATCTATTTCTCTTATGAAGAAGTTGGACACATTGCTACAAGGTGTCCAAATAGAGAAGACAAAGATAAAATGAAGCACAGTAAGTATAAAGGCAAGAAGGATTTCAAGAACTTCAAAGACTACAAGAACAAAGGTTAGAAATCTTGTTTTATGGCCAAAGATTCAGCTAGTAGTGAAGATGATGAAATGGTCTATATTGTTGTAAAAGATGAATCTGATGATGAAGGAGATAAAATGCACTTATCTCTTATGTTAGTAAAAATAATATATGGATTATTGATAGTGGTTACTCACATCATATGACTTGTGACAAAATAAGGTTTGAACATATGGAACATTATGATGGTGGAAGTGTGAGATTTGGAAACAATGAACCATGTTACATAAAGCGAAAAGGTTGTATCTCACTAACCAATGAACTTATATGTGATAATGCTTATTAGTTGAAGGACTAAAGCATAATCTACTAAGTGTGGCATAGTTGAATAACATTGGATTCAAAGTAGAATTCATGGATGGAAAGGCCAAGCTACTAGATGTAAAAATAAATATGGTTGGATCTAGTAAACAAAACAAAGGTAATCTATTATACCTAGATCTTAGCTAAAGTTTATGTTTCATTGCTCAAGTAGAAGAAAGTTGATTGTGGCATAAAAGGCTAAGTCATGTAAACTTTGATAATCTTATTAAACTAAGAAAAATAAAAAGAGTGAGAGTTATTCCTAGTTTGAGGAAACCTGATATGGGCCTATGCAAATACTATCAAATTGGTAAGATGGGCAAGACAAGTTTCAAAAGAAAAAGTTATCATTCTAAAGAAGTCTTGGATATAGTTCATAGAAACTTATGTGGACCTATTGGAATAGAGAGTTATAGTGGAGATAAGAATTTTATTCTTTTTGTTTATGATTATTCTAGAATGATGATGATAATGTATCTAAAAGATAAATTATCTAAAACATTTACAAATTTTAAGTGGTATCTAGAAAGTTCAAAGAAAGAAACTAGAAATAAGTTGAAGTGTTTGAGGTTAGACAGAGGTGGTGAATACATTTTTGATGAATTTAATGAGTTTTTCATTGAAAGAGGAATTAAAAGACAAATATCAACCCTTGGTACACCAAGAAGGAATAGATCTATCATGGATTGGGAAAGAACATTGATGATAGAAAAGAGTGTTGTAATCAAATATTAGAAGGAAGAAATCAATACTATAGTGCATACCTTGAATAGATTATAGCCAAAGAAAGACTCAAATCAAACTCCTATGAACTATGGTTTGGCTAAAAACATAAGTAAGTTACGTGAAAGTATTTGGTAGTAGATTTTATATCTTGAAGGAATCTAGGAAAGGTAAATTTGATGTCAAAGGTGATGAAGAGATATTCCTAGGATACTCTTGTAGAAGTAAAACATATAAATGTTTGAATCCATCCACTCATAAGATCATAGAAAGTGCACATGTAAGAATTGATGAGTTTTGCAAAAAAGAGTGATGAAGAGAGCAGCAAAGAACTTGAGGATTATAGGTAATTTTTTTACTATGAACTTTATACATTACCAAATCCAATTGGAAGTCAGTAGATTTGTTGATGTTAGATTGGTTTTGACAAGTGAGTGTTAACACACTTAAGTTATTTACTTATTTCATGCCAAACTAGTAGTACATGTCAAGCACATGTATATATTAGACCATGCCAAGTCATAGTGAGTGTTGACCACTCATGTGCCAAGTTGCTCAAGTGTTGAGTAGATAGTATATGTTGAGTGACATAGGAGCTGAGTAAATAGTAGATGTCAAGTAATACATGTGTCAAGTTATAGCAGAGAGAATAGTGTATGCCTAGCATCAGAGACTTTAGGTGTTGAGTAAGACAATTTTGATATATTTGTTTGTAAAGGCACAAAAAACTATATAAATCATTTTTGAGCCGACTTAAGATTAAATTTTGATATTTTGAAGATAAGGAAAAATCTCTAGTTGGATTCCCTATGCAATTGCATGAAGCCAATCAGATAATGGAAAGGATTAAGTAGCAAAATAGATGAATCTTAGTCATATATTCATACCTAACCCTAAGTCACCAAAGTCTTCTTAAGGAGGAAAAACCCTAAATTATCTTTGAGCAAGTGTGTAAGGAATTGAAGGAGTACAGAGAGAAGTTTGCATGTACAAATAGAGCATTCATGGTGGCTTAGAAGTTATGAAGTGAAACAACATTGTAGAATCAATTAGATTGTAACAAATTAAATGAAAAGGATATAGCAAAGAGATATTTGATCAAGAAGGATCAAGAAGACATTAGTTTAGGGGTGATATATTATCAAGCAAGCAATTGTTAATTGCATGATCAAAGTTGAGACATTCTAACATGTGATTTCAATCAAAATCTCTTAACAGCGTAATCCAAATAGGCTATATGAAATCCTCTAACAAGGTTCTTAGTTATAATTTAAAGTCCTTTAGCAAGGCACACTTCTAATAGGGTGTTCAAATCCTCTAACAAGGTGAGACCTAATGGTCTTTGTAAGCCTTTAATAGGGTAGACCTTTTATAGGGTAGATCATGTTTCATGGTCAAAACATTGTAACCTTCATTAGATACACTTTATTACTACAGTAGTGAAGATTTGTGAGTGTCATCCCCAACCTAGTTTTACCTTCTCATTGGAGACTTTCTAAGTAATCATATCTAGTGTCATATGTGTATGATTGCTTATGTGTTTACATCTTATTTTAGTCTACTCATTGAATGTATGAGATGGATGTGTGGTGAAAGTTTTTATGGGTTCAAGGTTAAACTACTAATTCACCCCCCCACACCCCCCCTCCCCCCTCAAAAGTTTACCTTTCCTATTGTAATTCCAACAATTCGTATCAGAGCTTTGTTCTCTAAAAGAGAAGCTTTGTAGCTTTGAGGAAAGATCTTGAAATGGAAGTCTACAAGTTGGGAAAGACTATTGAGAATCAAAGAATTTAAATATAACTCATTCTACAACTAGATGAAGCAAGAGAAGAACTAAAGAAATCTTTGAAGAGAAGGAAGGAAATTGCTATTATGAAGAATGACACACAATACAAAGAGATAGATACTACTAAGCTATTTGCAGATAGAGACTCCAATGAATTTGATACCAATTGTTGGAATTACAATAGGAAAGGAATAGATCCCAAGATCAAAAATCTCAAATTAGAGCAAGAATCACAAGCTATATTGCAATTTGAAGTGGTTGAACAAAAGAAGAAATTTGTAGAAGAAAAATCCATGATCGAAGAGGACAAAATAATTTTGGCCAACAAACTGAAGAAAATTCAACAACGCTAACCAAGATTTCCAACATGCAATTGGATACTCTAAGTCAAATGATGAATGCCAAATATGAATTTAATGTCAAGGACATCAAGATAACTACATTGAAACTATAGAATGAATAATTCTAGAGTGACCTAAAGAGAGAAAAGGAATTTGTTGAAAGTTTCAACAAGTTGGATGAAGCCATCAAATACTTTAAGCAACTATTAAGATCCCCTAGATCCAATAATTATACATTTGGACTAGGGTAAACAACCATTAAAGAAGGAGAGTCATCCAAAAGTGTAGAAGAAAGGAATAAAAAAGGTAAGAACTCAAAACCTACTTGTCATAATTGTTGTAAGAAAGGACATACTACTAATGTGTGCAGAAGCAAGACTATAAATCAGAATGTCAAGCCTAAGAGCATGGTTCACTACCATAAGTGCAACAAGCAAGGTCATTAGGCACATGAATGCAAAACCAAGACCATGAATACAGAAAGATTTGAAAGATATTGCTACAACTATCAAAAGTATGGACATAGAGCTTTTGAGTGTAGATCCAAACCCATGTAGTCATCAAACAAGCAAAAAAAATAAGGAACAATGGCAACTCTTGTAACTGGGATAATAAAACAAGATATAGCTATCATTATTGTCAAGAATATGGATATGTTCCTAAGAATTTTATTAGGACACACTTCAAAGGTAACTACCAAATGTGGTTGAGCCAAACCACATGTTTCAACTATTTGAAGACCGATCACGTTTGTCGATATTGTCCAACTAGATCAAAGGCACCAAGTTGTGAATTTGATAAAGGCAAAGGCAAGGTAGATGCTAAACACATTAGAGATGAAATGAACAAGACATGGAAGAGAAAGGATGATTTCAGTACATCAAATGGAGAAGGGATCACTTCACCCAATGGGTTAGGTGCTCACACCTCATCAAACTAGGCAATCAAGAGGTATGTGGGACTAATACTTAAAGGTTACCTCATACATCAATTCCAAAATGACTTAGCACTGAAAAGATTACATTAGCATGAATAAAGATGCAAGATGTTATTAGAAATCCAAGATAAATCTTTAAGTTTTTCATGTTGTTTCCAAGCATGAAATATTTCCTATGTGTGAAGAGTGATATGCTAGAAGATGTTAAGCTAACAAACTAGCTAGTTGATGTCAAGCCCGTAGTGGTTGTTGAGTAATTGAAATATCAATGGATGTTGAGTGAGCCTAAAATTGGTTGATGTTGAGCTTATAGTTGTGTAAACACTCAGCATTTATTGTAGGATTTTCAAAGGTTATTTGATCAATTTCATCTCATTTAAAATTTAAGAAAGAGCTAGCAAAGTAGAAGGTCATCTAGAAATCTATTCAAAGTAGTTGTAGAAGATTCTAGCAAGGATTCTTCACCAGTTCATTAGATTTCATAAGGTATTCATCAAGAGCTGAGCTACATAGTTTAAATTTTTTAAACCCTAGTTTCACATTATGGTTTCTAGTTCAAATAATAAAGAGGGAAATGAATTTTTCAATGTTTAGTTAGAGAGCAATGAGGTCAAGCAACCCATTTTCAAAGCCATTCTTGATATTGCATATAAGAAAGACCCTTCTGGTGCATTATTGATGATTCCACGAAATGTGATAATGGTACAAGATGTAAGAAAATTCTATAACTATAAAATAGGAAGCGTTGGTGATATGGAGATGAGATAAGCATACAAAAAACTATGTGATAATGGTGTTTTGAAGGAAGAGTTCAAAATCACGAACAGGAAGGGATTGACACAAGCTGTAGATTTTCCAAATGTGTTCAAGACAAAAAGAATTAAAATAATGCTTAGCCAAATTCATGATGGTTCACTATGGCTGGAAAATGGACCTATCAAAATTACTAAGATAATAATTCATAGGGTTATTAGTTACCCAACCCTAGATCAGCCTAAGATACTAAGAAGTGATTCGAAGGAAGTGATTGAGAAAAATGTTGGAGCTGTCTGGAACAAGAGAGGCATGACAATTGATACAATCACTAATCCATTAATTGACTTTGTTGTAAGGGTGAATTCACACAAGTTTTACCAATCTAGTAGATTGAATATTGTGCCCTATATAGTTGTGGATGTGGGATACAAAATTGTCAAGAAAGATGACACTTATGATCTAGTAGAGCTATAATTACAACAATTAATGGAGAACCTTGGAGCAATCAGAAAGACAAAGAGTGCACAATGTAAATTTGGTTCCATATTGATTTATATATTCTTTATGTGCAAAAAAAATTCCCCTCATTTGGCACTATGAGATGGAAAACCAACAGATTAGTAGTAGTATAGATTGGAGAGTACATTGAGAAATTAGGAGAGAATTTTGAATCTTTGATGACAAGTTATTTTGAAGACTTCAAGAAGTCAATGAAGGAAATATTGAGAATACCATTATCCTTAGTTGAGAAACACTATGATGACTTATGTTTTCTTGTGGATGTTGATTATACATTTGTACAAGCTACTACACCAAGGGTGAGATGGTTGAGACCCTTAAGTTATGAAATAAATGTGGATGAGACCTCTACAACTATAATAGCTTTATTGGCAGAAGAGGTAGATAAAACTACAAAGGTATTTGGAAATTATGAGATGGTAAAGTCCAAAATTACCATGGAATTGAAAACTACCTCTTCCATGAAGAAAAAGGAGAAGATAGTGAAGAAACTGAAAGCTAAGTTTGGAGAGGGTGTTGAGGAGGAAGAAGAAGAAGAAGAAGAGGATGAAGAGGAATAAGAAACCCAAGCACAAGCACCATTTGCATTAACTTAGGGTATGGGAGAAGACCAAGAAGAGTAGGAAACTAAAGGTGACAAGGGAGAAGAAACAAAGGAAGCACCTACTCTTGTCGAGCCAAAGAAGAGGAAGGCTAAGGCTCAACCAGTAACTAAAGCTAAGAAGGTAGCTAAGTTGAGTCATCCCAAGCCTATACACCTACTACTAGAGCTAGTGCATGTGTAACAGCCCAAAAGACCAAGGAAAAGAAAAAATAAATAGAACAAGGAGGTCAAGAGTATAAGAGACCAAGAAGAAAGAATGTGGCACAAGCCGAGTCAGATGAAGAGAAAATTGATTCAAATGACAATAGCCAACTTAAGGTGGTGAGTCATAATCCTTTGTTAGATCTTGAAAATTTATGAGAAAATGTTAAGAATAGTGTAGACATGTTAGGATTTAGTCATGTTGGTTTTGATAATTTGGGTAAGGTAGAGAAAAATCAAGTAGAGGAGGCCATATATGTCATGGTGGAAAAATTCAACATAGCTCCACTAGAGATTTCCAACTCAATTCCAAAGAGTCTATATGATAGAGTTGAGTAGAAATGGAACTATTGTCTAGACTTGGAGAAACAAATTAGAGAAACATCTCTAGCCTAAGTGATGCCTAAACTAAATAAGGCACAGATTGCTAAGGTAGTAAAGAAATATGTAATTAGGTTCACACCTAAAAACAAAGCCTTTAGTATCTTGCAAAAAAATATTGAAGATGTTGTTAACAAGTCCACATGGATGTGGAAGCTCACTTATGGGTTGACTATAGTTAAGGAAGGAAAAAAAGAAACCATTGAAGTGAAAGATAATGAAGAAGATGATGACAAAGATGACATTGTTGGAGGAGGAATAGAAATGGAAGTAGATGACAAGGCAACATCTGAGCTAGAGTAGCTAGAAGAATAGAGTGTGCAAGACACATAATTACCAAGTGTCAGTCCTCCACATGTCACAAGTGAGAATACTAAAATAGTAATTGTCAAGGATGCTTCTAATCTATTAGCTCAAAAAATAAATCACCTTACTAAAGATAATTTGAAGAAGATATTAGATCAGTCTACAATATGTGCCAAACTTTGTGATAATCCTATTTTGGTTAGTATGGATGAGCTACAAAATTCAATGACTGATGTTGCAAAGGAAAAGGTGAATCTACAAGAACCACCTTTGATCATCCCTCAAGTCCCTAATGTAGAACCTTTGGTCCAAATGCCAAAAGATACATCTAACAAGGTTGATACAATTTCCAAGATTGATACAATAGAGAAGAGCATAGTGGGAACACAAGTTAGATAGACTTATCTACACCTATAGCACAAGGACAAGGTGCAAGTAAAGTCATTATGGTAGAATAGGGCAAGCCTAAAGAGAGTGAGATGACACCACAACTAAAGGATCAAACTATCATCCAAGCCTTGTTAACCTTACCAGTATCTGGCACTCCATCAAGTCATACTCTTTAGAAACTAAGCACAAATACTACACCACTATAGATCTCAGTGCCAAGCCTAAGTTCATCAAAGGTAGAAGAAGTGATCCAATATGGAGATGTGAGCCTTGATGAAGAAATCATTTTTCCCAAGTATGATTATGATACCATGACTATAGAAAAAATGGGCATATTGCAATAGGCCCTAGCAAGGAAAAAGCATCAATAAATGCTTAGAAGGGAGCACATGAAAAAGAAGGAACTACAAGATATTAAACACATCCTTTTAGATGCATTTAGTTTTCCAACTCTAGATGAGACCAAGCCACTAATAGAACAACTGATAGATATAATGGAGAAGGTCAATAATGAAGACCTAGATACTAAGGCAAAATTGTTAGAATGGTTAGAAAAGAAGTTCCAAAACAAATTGAATGAGAAAATATTAGGTGATATAGCACTAACACAAATTGCATTGGCAACTAAGGCTTAGAATGTGAAGAAGGTACTTGAGAACATATTCTCATTGTACACTAAATTGTGCAATCCCTCACTCTTCACCCAAGAGACCAGAAGTCACATTCTAAGTCTGGAGAGCCAAATTACTACATTAGGTGCAAAGATACCAATGAATCCAGCTCAGAGTGAGAAGAATTTTTTGACACTTCTTTGAACACAAAATCAATTAGTTGTATTGATAGTAGATGAGGCCAACATAAGGGCCAAAATGACTAGCATCTAGGAAACTCTCACCCCCCATATAGAAATTTTGCACAAGGAGCTAAGCTATACCAAAACCTTAAAAAAGAAATACCCAAATCTTTCTACCTTAGATGGTCTAGTCCACCTTTCTACCAAGCTATCAATCCAAATCAAGTCATTGGATGTAGCATTTGAGAATTGGGATGTAGCTCTTAGGATGATATTGGATGTCCATAAATATTTTCTAGAAAAACATATAATAAGTGTATATATCATTGACATAAGTGTCAAAAAGGGGGAGAAATAGAGCAAAGGGGGAGAATGAAATAAGAGAATGGGGGAGATACTACTTTTGGGAGTAATAAAGAATAAGAATTTTGGGGAGATGCAAGGAGAGTAAGAAATAAAAGGAATAGAGAAAAGCCTAAATTAGCTAAGGGAGAGCAAGCATCAAAACATATCAGAAGTATCATATGAAAGAGTATTAGCAAAATAATGCATGAAGTCAAAGTGTATCAGTTGAAACACATTTACTTATGAGAAGTACAAAATTTTGAATACATAATAGACATATCAACTCATGAGGAGTTATCAAATTTTGAGGTATCTAAGTGATTACAAAAATTTTACATTTTGAAGTTTTGTATTAATCATGGATATTAATGTATGTTCAAGTTTTTTTGAAACTCATGTCAAAGGGGGAGATTGTTGATCTTAGATTGGTTTTGACAAGTGAGTGTTACCATACTTAAGTTATTTACTTAGTTCATGTTGAACTAGTAGTACATGATGAGAACATGTATATATTAGACTATGCCAAGTCATAGTGAGTGTTGAGCCACTCATGTGTTGAGTCACTCAAGTGTTAAGTAGATAACATATGTTAAGTGACATAGGAGCTGAGTAAATAGTGGAGGCCAAGAAATATGGGTGTCGAGTCATAGCAGAGAGATTAATGTATGCCAAGCATTAGAGACTTCAGAAGTTGAGTAAGATAGTTTTGACATATTTGTTTGTAAAGGCACAAACAACTATGTAAACCATTTTTGACCTAAGTTAAGATTAAATTTTGATATTTTGAAGATAAGGATGAATCTCTAGTTAGATTCCCTGTGCAATTACATGTAACCATTTAGAAAATGGGAAGGATTAAACAGAAAAATGGATGAATCTCAGCCATAGATTTATACCTAACCCTAAGTCACCAAAGTCTTCTTAAGGAGGACAAACTTTGAATTCTCTATGAGTGAATGTGTAAGGAATTAAGGAAGTACAGAGAGAATTTTGCATGCACAAATAGAGAATTCATGGTGGTTTAGAAGTTATGAAGTGAAACAACATTGCAAAATCAATTAGAGCAAAATAGAGGAAAGGAAAAGGATACATAAAAGAGACATCTGATCAAGAAGGATCAAGAAGACATCAGTTTAGAGGTGATCTATTATCAAGCAAGCAAGTGCTAAGTGCATGATCAAAGCTGAGACATTCTCATAGGTGATTTCAATCAAAATCTCTTAATAGAGTAGTCCTAACAAATTATATGAAATCCTCTAACAAGGTGCTTACTTAGTTGTAAGTTAAAGTCCTTTAGCAAGGCACACTTCTAATAGGGTGTTGAAATCCTCTAACAATGTAAGACCTAATAGTCTTTATAAGCTTTTAACAGGGCAAACTTTTCATAGGGTAGATCATGTTTCATGGTCAAAACATTGTAACCTTCATTAGATACACTTTATTACTATAGTAGTGAAGATTTGTGGGTGTCATTCCCACCCCAATTTTACCTTCTCATTGGAGGGTTTTTGGGTAATAATATGTGGTTTCATATGTGTATTATTTCTTATGTGTTTACATGATTTAAATGTATATGCTTTATATGTTATTTCAGTTTACACATTGAATGTATGAGATGGATGTGTGGTGAAAGTTTTTATGGGTTCAAGGTTAAACTACTTATTCACCCCACCCCTCTTAGAAGTTTACCTTTCCTATTTTAATTCCAAAAAGACTTCACCTCTTGAGTCCCCCAATTATCCAAAGGCTACCAAGTTGCAACTAGTGCAAACTGAGTCATAGTCAAAAGCTACTGAGTTGTTGCCAGAGCAAACTGAGTCTAATGGACTCGAGTCACAAACTGTGAGACTTGAGCTTAATACAAAAGATCATAATGAGGCTAATGGAAAAATTTCTAAATCCAATTTACCTATGTTAGAAAAATATTTCAAAAGACACCATGCACCTAATCAAATCATTGGAGACAAGTCAGATGGAACAATGACAAGAAACAAATTGAAAGGTATGTGTTTTCTTACTAAGTTTGAACCTATATTAGTTAAAGATGCTTTGGATAATGAAAGTTAGATTAAAGCCATGAATGAAGAGATAGATAGATAGAGAGGAATAAGACCTAGACTCTTGCTCCTAGACCCAAGGATAAAACTATAATTAGAACAAAGTGAGTTTTTAGAAATAAGTTGAATGAAGATGGAGAGGTTTCTAGAAACAAAGAAAGGTTAGTATGCAAAGGCTATTCTTGAGAAGAAGGTATTGATTATGGTGAAAAAATTTCTCCTGTTGAAAGATTAGAATGTGTTATAACTTTACTTTCTTATGCTGCACATAAGGGTTCTAAAATTTATCAAATGGATGTGAAATCTGCTTTCTTGAATGGAATTCTTGAAGAGGAAGTTTACATAGAACAACCAAAAGGTTTTTTAGATTCTAGAAAAAAGGATATGGTTTGTAAACTACATAAGGAATTGTATGGACTCAAGAAAGCTCCCAGAGCTTGGTATGAAAGACTTCATAACTACTTGATAAAGATTGATTTTTAAAGAACAAATGATAATAGTAGCTTGTATATCAAAGAAGGACCAAACAAGAAAATTGTATTGGCAGAAATATTTGTGGATGACACATTGTTTACTAGAAATGATGATTTATGCAAATATTTTTTTAGAAGAGATGAGTAAAGAATTTGAGATATCCATGTTTGGAGAGATAAAATTCTATGTTGGATTATAGATTCAGTAGAAGAAGGGTGGTATCTACATTACTCAATCCAAATATATCAAGGAGATACTAAAGAAATTTGGAATGGAAGATTTGAGACCATTTGGAAAACCTATGTCTATTGGACATATGCTTTTCAATAATGATGATTACAAGGAAGTAGATCAGACCACATAAAGATCAATGATTGGAAAACCACAATGTGTAGTGCATACAAGGCCTAATATTGCATTAGCAGCTGGTATGGTGGTAATATTCTCAGAAAACCCAAAATAAAATCACATGATGGCAATCAAGAGGATCATGAGATATCTAAAGAGTACTAAAGATTATGGATTATGGTACAAAAAGGGAGGAAAACTAGATTTGAAGGCCTTTAAAGATGTCAATTAGGAAAGAAGTGTTGATGATAGGAAGAGCACCAGTGGTAGAGCATTCTTTCTTGGTAAAAGACTAGTCTCTTGGACAAGTAAGAAGAAAAATTATATTTCTTAGCCTGTAGTAGAAGTAGAGTATGTGGCAATAGTAGTTAATTACTCCAATGTTATGTGGTTCAAGCAAATTTTGGTAGGTATGAAGGTAGAGATCAAGGACCAGTGGTTATCTTTTGTGATAATATTGGTGTTATTAATATATCAAAGAATCGTATGATGCATACCAAGACCAAGAACATCACTATAAAATATCATTTTCTGAGAGAATTGGTGCAAGATAAAGAGGCAATATTGCAATATATGAATACTAAAGAACAAATTGTAGAAATATTCACTAAACCATTACCTAAGGGTGAATTTTTGTATCTAAGAGGTAAATTAGGGGTCATTCCCCTATCTGAAGCAAACTAAATGAAGTTTAGTGATGCATCAACCAAAACATGTTGAAGATCAGTTAGTTGATGTAGTATTGAAAAGGGCAGAATGCATATGAATCAATACATCAAGTACATTGATATTCACTGAATATTGTCTTTGGTATGAGATGTCAAAGAGGGAGAGTTTGTTGTCATATCTCACAGAAATTTTATAAAGAGGGAGAGTATATATTTCACATAAATTTTATAAAGGATAATTATTTGCAGAGATGTTAGAAAGAGAAAGAAATTGGTCTGATATGAAAGAGGTAGAGTTTGCTATCAAAAGATGTTGAAGATAGAGGGAAAAACCAAAGGTAAAGGGAGTTCACACTAATAGAGGGAGTTCTCAAGGATGAGAATCAAAATGAAACTAAGGATACTTTCCTTAATTTATTTTTCTCTAAAAAAATTATTGTATTATGACATGTTGTGTTGCCATCAATGCTAAAGATGGAGATTGGTGAATATAATTGGTTAATTGTCTTTTGTCTTTGATGTTACACAAAATGTCATATCTTTTCTAGTTAGTGAATATCAAGGTCACTCGGGTAATGAAGATAGTTTCCTATGTCTGTCGAGCATTCTAGAGTTTGTCAAGTTTAGAAGATAGTATCAACCGAGTTCACTTGAGAGACAAAAGAGAAGTTTGTAGAACATTGAGTGTTAACCAAGCTCACTTAGTTATTAAAGGAAAAGTTGGATGGAACCAGTCTTAGCCAAGTTCATTTGGTTACCAAAGGAACTTTGTGAAGATGCGTTGTTAGCTGAGTTCACTTGGTTAACACAGGAAAATTATTTTTGAGTTTGTGTCTATTGAGTAGGGTTAGCTAACAAAAGATTTTTTATTTTGGCATATTGAGTTCTATAGATTTTTTTGTTGGTTCTAGCTGATTGAGGAGATGAATATTAATTATTCTAAGCTGTATTCAATCTGACTTGACAATGTGTAAAGTATTAATGAAAGGTCAAGTTGAGAATTGAATGTGTGTAAGTGAATTAGAAAATATAAGATGCCAAGAGGAAGTGAATTAGAAGGATAAGCACACAAGTACAAAAAATATATATATTACTAAATAAACTACTAAAAATTGTAGATATGTGACTAATTTTGATCATGTGACCAATGGTAGTTTATCGCTGGGCATTTATCTCCCAACCAAATTTATGACTAAACTATTTTAATCATTCATGAGGTCATTGATTTAGTTGTTTATTGTTGTTACTTGGTAATTTATTTGGAAATGTTGATAGTTTATTTGGTAGTATATTTGGTAGTTTTTGGGGTAGTAGATATGGTAGTTGATTTGGTAGTATATTTGGTAGTTTTTTGGGTAGAATATATGGTAATATATTTGGTAGTTTATTTTGTAGTTTATTTAATCATTAATTTAGTCATATTAGGGCATGATGGAATTGAACCACCATCCTCCTACTTATAAAGCAGGTGCTCTTCCATTGAGCTAGTAGCCTTTTAAGAATAATGCAAAAAATTGACAAAGTTATCTTCCCAACATTAGATCTACCTTGATCATGGTCACTATAACATGATATACTCTTCTGAAAGAACACAAATTTTAGTTATTATGAAAAATAATAATCTAAATCTTTATTAATAACAATTCAACAATTTTAAATTCTTCAGTTCAAGCATTTTAAAATTATATTTCATGTCAATTGCACTTCTTTAAATTATTGTAGTGGTAGACTCTTATAAAATATAATTTGGAGCACTTTGGCCACACACAAGTATTGCTTCTTGTGCTAACTTCTCAGAAAAATATACAAATGATTATGCAATTTATGTCAAGAAAATAGACCTTTGCATTAAATAAAAACATCAAACCCCATTTAAAAATTACATTTATTAAAAACTATGAAATACAATCAATTGAAATACTCACTTTTTTAACATATGGAGGTGCCAAAGGATCAAATATTTCCTCTTCCTTATGGTCAAGTGGGTGCTAAAAGTGTTCATTACACTTGATGTTGATATTTATTGAACATTAGTCGATAAAAAACATATAAAAAATGGGAATTTGATAAAAATAAGGCACATGAAAAGTAATTTTTTATCAATGATCTACAATTAAGTTATTCCTAGTAATAGGGAAAGTGGTGCCAAGTCATAAATGTAACAAATAACTACATAATATGTTTATAATAAATTGCTTAAAAAAACCTATAACAAAAGGCAATAATGGACTAATAAAGTCTAGTAGGCAATGCCTATGCTTTGTATTGTTCATATTTAATATGTTTTGTTTGACTTCATTTACCCTTATAGACCTTACACATATCATTTGAGTGTTTTCTATTTTGAGAGAGTAGTCAAAGTAAAATGAGTAATATCATATCAACCCTTTCACACTCCCTTGAGATTTGGCAATCCAATAAGAACAAGTATAGCATATATTCACTGCTAAAAATCTAAGTACTAACTTTTATTTAAATTTTTTTTTTAATCATTAGTTTGGATATTTAGATATTTAAGATTTGACAAAGTAATAAGAATAAATGATAATAATAGTAAAAGTATCGTTATGTTACTAAAATAATTTTATTAGCATTATTTTATTTTATTTTACAAAATAAGGAATCTTTTCTCTTATATCTATAGAAAAAAGTAACATCTTATTATGAAAATGATTTTTTTTAATGACTTGTCTCAAATAATATGGAAACTTCCATTAATATATTACAATATAGAAATACATAGAAAGTTTCATTTTATACTCAATAAAACAATATTACATTCTAATACTAAAAATATTCTTTTATTTTTTCATAACTAATTTATAGATCAAATCTTAATTTTACAAATAAATCTTCATAATTATTTTGGAGAATTTTTTCTATCATTAATTTTCTTTCCTAATTTACAAGATTTTGAATATCAATATCACGATATAAAATAGAAACAATTCTATTAAACTTCACTTATTTTTTAAGATAAAATAAATTAAATAAGCTATTTTTTAAAATAAAATAGAAATATTTCTAATATATCTTTTAAGATTAATTTACAATATGAAATAAAACAATTTTTATTCTATCTTATTTTACATTGACAAAATAATTTTTTTTTAAAAAAATTGATTTTAAATTCACTTAGTCAAGGATGTCATTTAATTCACCTATTTATGGTGGTTGTTTATGTTTCATTTTTCTACAACATATGTTAGTAGTTAATCTTGTTATGAATAATGCATAGAACTTGGATGATCTATTCTAAAAGGGTGTAGCTTGTAAAAATTGCAAAAAGGTTGAGAACAAAACAATGTAAAAAGATATCTAGATCTCCAAGTCAAAGCATCATGGTTGATCTCTATAATGTAGTGGTTACATAGTAAGGAAGGTCTACATGATACCAATAGAAGATAATGTGCATGACTACAAAGATATTTTTTATGAGTTTTCTTCAAACAATAGCAGTGAAATCTTATGTATGGGATGCCATGGCAATAAAAGGTATACAAAAGAAAATCTTAAGAAAGTTCATCAAGGTATAGGAAAGTGTACTTAGGAGCTTTATATATGCAATTATTGGTAAGAATAATGAATAGAACATACTCACATGTCTATAAGAGAGTACCAGGGCACCTAACTACTATAGAAGTTAGAAAGAATCAAATACTAATAGAATCAAACTTCAACACAACCATTTTGTGTTGACAATTGAACTATGTGTGCTAAACCTTTCATTTGTTATAAAATACATGTGCTCAGTTTTTCATTTAACAAACTAGAAAAAGTCATTTTTAGAAAATTATGGCCTAAACAAAATTAAGGATTTTGCCAGCAAGAGACCTGAACAAAACTGCTTTGGGAAAAACCCAGAATTTGATTTTTCAAATTCCTTCTCTATGTTTCAAAAAAATGGGATGCAATATGACTAGTTTATCTTTTTTTAAATCCATTCTATATAAATTACTTTTTTGATGAAGTGCAACCACACTCAACAAGGTCATCTACACTAGATAGAAAAAATTTAAGTAATGCAAACAAGTATGATCTCCTAACTAGTGAAAAAAACATAGAGCTACTTCAACTGTAAAGCCAGATTGAGGTGTTGCAAAAAAATATGGTAGAAAAGGAGGAGCTTCTGAAGTCTTTAAAAATTTGTGTCATTTAGATAGAAATAATGCAAGTCAAGGTGGAAGAACTTCAAATGTAAAGGGTAGCATGATCGAATCTGCACATCTTCAACTTTGGCATAAGAAGAATGAGTTAGCATATGTTAAGTCACTTTTGAGGAAGGTTGAAGAGGATTCACATGCATACAAGAAGAAGGCATAGAAGGTCTAGGATAATCTAAATGGGTTGCAAGGCTAAATTTCTATTGTTGTTTCATTTTTCAAAATTCTCAAAGAGAAGTCCCCAATGAATAAAATAGAAGAGGTTCACTCATCTAAAAATCCATATGTGGATCCTAGCTTATCATCACATAATTCCCAACTAAATGGCCATCATAAGGAAGAGATAGAATATGAGGATTTTATTACTTCCTCTGAGGTAGAAAAAATAGATATGAAGGCTATGGAGAAGGCAAGGAAAGATACAAGTGACAAGGCTCTATCTGTAGTAGCAGATCTTAGGTAACAATAACATCAATCATTGTTGAAACCATCTTTTGAGAATATCCTAAATGGTGATCTATGAGATAAATCCTTTGTATTTCTAGTTTGCTAAGAAATTAATATAGCTTTCACTATATTGGCATCCATAAAGTCTAGAAGGTTGATGTGAATAAAATAAGCTCTCCTCTAAATTAGATTTGGTTGGACATTATTGAGGTTGATCAGTAAAGTATGGTAGTACTGATCAAGATGTGATTCAAAAGTTGTGATATATTACCTTAAAAATGGTCACATATGAGCATGGGGTGGTGTTGGGCATAAATGCTAATGGATGTTTTGGGGATCTGGTCCATTTATTTGATTGATATGGGTTCTAAAAAAATATTTTTCTAATGATCTTTTTCCACTTATTGTAAATTCAACTTGGGGAATGCTTGCTACAATGTATCATGCAAAGACCATTTTAATTATCAAAATAATTGGATTATCAACTGAAAAAACTTACTAGCTAGATTCTCATTTACTCAACAAGTTATGCATTGCCAATTTCAGGGTGCTTCCTTGAATTTGAACTTCTCGTGCATTAGAAATAAAAATGTTTGCAAACTATGATGTACTCATGTCTTTTGCTAAGCCAATATAGTTAGCACTAAGAAGTTACAAGATGGTGACTGAAAGAAAGAAACCACTTCTATAATATTTAAAAAAAATTGAAAATGGATGTGAAATTAACAATGTAGTAACACTAGTGATTACTCTATAACATAACTCATTTGGTCCTAAATGACCCTTATCTCAAAGGTTCAATGAGCTACATATTGACACATATACATAGATCAATTGAGATGAAATATTATGTGAGTACTATTTGATGTAATTCAAGTGAAAACATGGAGAGATTTAAATCTTTGTATGTAACTATAATTATAATGTTCCTTGGATTGATTTCTAAATCCTAATTTTCTAGTCTTAATGTGTAAAAAAAATTGTCCCTGCCTATAATTTAGAGTAATATAAATGGTTGCAAGTAACATTGCAAGTATTTATAATTAAAACATAATTATTGCAATTTGACTAGGTTATAGTTCTTACATTTTCCATATTTTGGTGTGGGAATTCAAAATCAATCATAAGATGGGCTTCTTATTTGTATTCTGAAAAATATCACAGAGTTAGCTATGACAAGAGTGATTGCTTGAGAGGTTTGAGCTTTCACTTGAATTTATTTCTCTTTTAATAAAAAAAATTTCTTCTTTATAGCTTTACTCTATTTCAATACTCTTCCAGTCATCCAAATTCACAATTTTCTTTGTAATTCTCTATTAATTTAAAAATTAGTACACTTACATAGTGACTATTAATTATATTATTAAGTGCAAATAAATGTCTTTTCAATATCCCACCTTAATGTCTGTAAGGCATGCCCATTGGAAAATAAATTGGACATCCTATAAACTATAGTCTCTAAGAGATAGAGGCGAGCTAAATTGAACAACATGGTAATAATATTGCATAAACCATACAAATGTTGGAATGAGAAAGGATTGTCTAAATCGCAAGGTTTAATGGAGCTTAACAATCATAACTTGGGTAGTAAATAAAATCCAACATGGGAAAATAGTAAGGAATTATAGCTTTGAGATTCCTTTGTATCATCTAAGAAGATCTAATATTAGAGGAGAAATTTAGGGAAAAAATGGGGTGTACAACATTTTAGAGGTTGGGATAATCATTCTGAAAGATGATGGGGTAGTTTTATGATACTAAAAATAACATAGATTAGAAAACACATAAACAAAAATAATATATTTCTGGATTAAGATTATGTAGACATTTTTCCTCAACATTTTAGATCAAACTTTGTCACCTGACATTAGGATAATAATAGAAAGATCAAAGAGATGTTTTCATCTCCTTAACCTCTCACTAGTCATTCTAATGATGGATCACAAGTGTGATCCAAAATGTTGATAAAACAAACCTCAACACAAACATTGATATCATTTAGAAAGAACCAAATAAAATGAAGGATAAAAAGAAAACTAAAAACCTACTTAATATAAAAACATTGAGTGCTCTATTTATATGATCTCTTGGATTAAAATTCATGTTTCATCAGTAAAAAATAGAATTAGCCAAATATAATTAATTATGTGGCATTCGACAAAAAATGGGTCTTTGTTCATTGTTTAAAGCCTCCATACTTAAAAATCAATACAAGGATTGTGAAAACTGATTTTTCTTAGGCAATGTATAAATGAAATTTTTTAAAGGTTGTTAAAGGAATTTGAGATCACATTTGGCATGCAAGAAGTCCTTTAAGATTGATGTCCAGTCCTATGAACAAAAAATCAACTTAGCATTTACAGATGCTTGATAGCCTAGAGATTATAACATCATCTAGTGAATGAATCTGGGTAGTTATTTTACACATTATTTAATAATGTAAAATCTAGCTTGAATGGATTTGGAAATACATTTGATTATGGAAAATCTACATTAAATGGTGACTAGGTGGAGCAGGTGATGTAATTGAATATCTTTGTTTGACCTTTTGATGCTTTCATTTCACTCTTCCCAAATCAATTAACATAATTTACTGAGTTCTCCACAACATTTTTTTGAATCCAGGGTCTAGTCAACCCTTTACACCTCCAAATTATAAACTTATGCTAGATGTGACAAAAAAATTATCCAAGACCAAATCCTTGAGCAATATCAACAAGAAGACTACTCAAATGTTAAAAATAGTGAGATTTCCTTTAAAACTATTGGAACTAGATGAAATCATAAGAAAGTGTCTTCTTTACATGGCACTACTGGTAGGGAGAAGGAAGCCATAATGTTAATTTGCGAAGGTTGGGGAATTTATGTTTCTAGTTGTGTGGGTAATTGGGTGCCTTAGTTTAGTGTTGTAGATTGGGTCTTTTGGCAGGTGTATTTTGACTTATAAGTAGTTCTGTGGATTTTTAGGTCTACAATCTAATATATTTTAGTCTTAACTATTAAGGTCATGTAATTGTTTTCTTTTGTGAGAAGGGAAAACTATAGACCCCCTTCTAACAAATTAAAAATACAAAAATCTTTTGAAAGAATAATGCAGTCTAGCCAAAAGCTAAATAAAATAGAACAATGCATTAAATAGTGATGAGACACCTCCAAAATAATACCATGTAAAGAATGATTGATATTCAATTTCTCCAAGATAAAAAGATAAATTTGTTTCTTTTAAATTTGCTAAATTAATAACATTTATTAGTAAAATATGAATGGTTAACTTCATTAGTCAAAAAAAAAAGGAGCCATTACACAATCAAATCTTGAAGTTATAATTTTACTCTCTCATCATGTATAAGGCATGAAAAAAACTTTTAATTTTTATTCTTAGAGTGGCTAATTAAGATTAGTTGGATGAGATTTGACATCAACTAAACATCTACACTAAATCACAACTTGTGATTCAAGAAACACAAAGATCATACTCAAAACACAAAATTCATACTCAAGAAACACATCCCCAAACAATAAGGATCAAGAAATACACTCATAGTAAATTTAATCCTTTCTTCTCAAATATGCTTTCTTCTTAATATTTTGTGTGCGATTGGAGGTTTCATCTCCTTTCTATGAAATTATCATAAGGTAGTAGGGAATGTAAATGATGGAACATACGTCATTAGATTTATGTACTTCATGATTAGTGATACTCTTTCTAACATTTTCCCTACATCTACCCCATGAAGTAGCCAAGAATTGTAGAGCTAGGGCTACCCTAATGAATTGTAGTAGAAATCATTTTATCTCTATTATAAACAAACCCTAGCAACCCAGTTTGAGAAAATAAAAGAAATATGCAATAAATTGAACATAATGGAATTAATGATAAATTACACATTACCTTATAATTGTTGATTATTTCTTATTCATTTATCACTGTCATGGAAAACTACGAGTCAAGGAAACAAACACCGATCCTAATATAGGAAAACCTTATTGCTATTGCTATCACTTCTATTGCTGATGCCCTTTTATGACTTTAAGAATTCTTCCCCATTGTAAAATCAATCAATCTCTCTCTTATAAAACGTGTACCTTGCTATGCCAATCTTCTATTTGGTTATGAAATGAGTTTGGTTGCCTCTACCCCTACCTTCGCTCCTCTCTTTTAGAGTTGTGCCCACCTAAAATGTGTAAACTAGTGATGAAGGATTGATATGTAAAGCATTCAACATTCTTCATTGAAAAGATCGATCAATCAACTTTTGCAGGTAACCTAGCAATTGCATCTTGCTATGCATTATGTATGTTGAAAATAACTAGACTATAAAATGTTATTTTTTTAAATTTATTTTAGAGTTTAAATATTTAATTAATTCTCAAAAAATAAAAATAATTTATTATTTTTATAAATTGTGGAATGATATTTACATAATATAATATATTTTAATTTAAATCATTTAACTCCTGATTCTTAACTCATTGATAAATAAAATTTGACATTAAAAAAATACTAAGGGTAATTCATATATTTATGATCTTAGTAGAATAAATTACACTAACTAATACTAATTGATTTAACTCTTCTAATATTAGATTTTAAAATATTGTTTACAATATCATTTTTATTAAATTTCTTCATCATCATCAAAGAATATAAATTTCATTTTGAACATTACTATTAAAATAAAATAATTAATAGGAAAGAGCCTACAAAATAATGGTAGCATGTAAGCCTCTCATGTGGGAGGTCTTGGGTTTGAGTCTACTCGAGCTTAACACACAGTAATAATTAATTTTAACATATAATAGTTAATCTAGGTATTGCCCAATTACCTATAAAAAATAATAAGAACAATAATTAATCATACTAGTATAATGAACAAACTCTTCTCTCACTTATGGATATATATTTTTATGTGCTATAGATTACATACCTAAAAGGAAAATAGTCAATCCAAACAAAACAAATGATACAAGGTGTAGGAAAAGAAATAAATTAATAGAAAATTTTGTTAATCTAAGATTGGTTTTAACAAGTGAGTTTCTATACACTTAAGTCATTTACTTAGTTCATGTCGAACAAGTAACATATGTTGAGCACAACATATAAGTTAAAGCATGCCAACTAAACAGTGAGTGCCAAGCCACTCAAGTGTTGAGTCACTCAAATGCCAAGTATATAGTATGTGTCAATTGATTCAAGTGTCAAGCAAGTAGTGCATGTTGAGTCATTTATATTTTGACTGTCATTGAAGTTACAGTTAGTGTTGAGCGCTAGGGACTTCAGATGTCGAGTAACATAGTTTTGACATAGTTGTTTGTATTGGCACAAACTACTATGTAAACTATTTTTAAGTTGACTTAAGGATTGATTTATGATCTTTTGTTGATAAGGACAAATCTTAAGTGTGAATATCTATGTATTACATGCATCCAATAATTAAAAGGGAAGGTTTAAGTAGTAATATGGGTGAATCATAGTCATTTATTCATACCTAATCCTAAGTCACCTAGATCTTCTTAAGGAGGACAAATCCTAAATGTTCAAAGAGTAGAGAATGAGAGTTTGTATGTACAAATAGGACATTCATGGTAACCAAGGTATTATTATTTGAGTTCCATTGTAGAATCAATTAAATGAGAACAAAGGAAAGGAAATAGTGGACAACATAGAGACATCTAATCATAAAGGATCAAGTACACATTAGTATAGAGGTGATTTGACATCAAGCAAAAGAGTGCTAATCGCAAGATCATTACTGAGACATTCTAATAGGTGAATTAGTTAAATCTCTTAATAGAGTAGTCATAAAAAGCTATATTGAAATCCTCTAACAAGGTGTTTACTTAATTGTGAGTTAAAGTCCTTTAATTAGGCACACTTCTAAAAGGGTGTTGAAATTATTTAACAAGGTAAGACCTAACAGTCTTTGTAATCTTTTAGCAAGGCATACCTTTCACAAGGTAGATCATATTTCATGATCAAACATTGTAACCTTCAATGGATACACTTTATTACTATAGTAGTGAAGATTTTTGAGTGTCATCCCCACCCCAATTTTACCTTCTCATTGGAGGGTTTCTAGGTAATCATATCTTGTGTCATACATGTGTGAATTCTTAGATGTTTTCATACTTTAGATGTATATGCATTATATGGTATTTTATTTTACTTTTTGAATAATGAGATGGATGTATGGTGAATGTTTTATGGGTAAAAAGTTTGAAGCACTAATTCACCCCTCTCCCCCCCCCCTCAAAGTTTACCTTTCCTATTGTAATTCAAACAAAATCAAGGAAATTTCTTACAAGAAATCTTGTGTTTGTTTCTTTGCAAGAAAAATTTATACTTCATAAAAAAAATTTCAAAATAAAATAACTAATGTGCATAAAACTTACAATTTTCTTCAATCCAAAATCCATTGGCTTTTCTAGATCAAAATCATTAGTTTGTGTGGAACTACATGACCCCTTCCATTTTCATTTTTTCCCCTCATCTACATCCACCAAACCTAGACCCTTAAACTCTAATAAGCCCTTTGATCTTTATTCACCTATAACTCAATTCCTTCTTACGATAATATTTTCCTTGTATTTGATTCCTTCTTTGGCTAATATTATCCTGACCCTAAAGGAGACTTTGTTAGTCACAATGCCCTTTCTATTATTATTCTTTCTCTATAAATAATCTTTCTTGGATAAGATGGGAGGATAGGGATAGGGATAGGAATAGGTCTTATGATGAACGGGAAGAAATTGGATTACATTTTATTATTGTAAGAAGAAAGAAATGTTTTAAAAAGTAATATTAATTGATGTTATAAAATATATAAGATATTTTTTTTTAAAAAGAGCTAAATTGTTACCAAATTGCTTATTGATATAATCTCTAAGATTTCTTAATAGTAAGAGGATCTTAAATTTCCTCAACATCATACTTCAAGGAAGTTTTAGTGGCCCTCCATGAATCTAGAACCTAATACCCCTTTAAACTTTGAAACAACCATATGCATTTAAGAGTTACCTGATATTGATGTATTGATAGGAAAAAGCCTTAAAAAATGATTAATAAAAGTTATTAAAAAGTTAAATAATGTATTAATAAGATTAAAAAATCATTGATTATTCATTTTTTTGGGTGACCATTTATTTGATCTTTTATTTAGTCACGTATCTTTGTCTAACCTTGTGATTTTATCTGATGACCAAATTAGTTATTTAGTTATTTATACTTATAAATTGCAAAATACTATGAAAAAATTGATCACTTTTAGTCATGTGACTAAAAAATTTAGTCTTGTGACTAAAAGTTTTGGTCACGTAGTCATTTATTTGCCAAAATTCTACTAGTGGCAGAATATCCTTGTTGAGCTGCAAAGATACATTCGATCCGAAAGGATCAAGTTTACAAGCCAAAATTGATATCTATAATCAGAAATTTAGTTGAATCATAAATTATATCATCTCATTTTTAATCTCTAACCATTGTAGTAGTGATCTAAATCTCTTAATAGAGTTGGCTAAACAACTATTTGTAAATCCTCTAACAAGGTGGCATTTCTAGATTAAAGTGTCTAAAGACCTCTAACAAGGCCACTCCTAATAGGGTGATTAAATCCTCTAATAAGGTCACACCTAACAATGTGTTTTGTAACCTTTAACAAGGTTGGCTCCTAATAGGGCTCACTTCAAAAGAGTGAAAATTAGTAACTAGTTGCAATTGGTGGTTTTTCTCAAATTGGGTTTCCACGTTAAGTCTTGGTGTTACATGTGTTCATGATATTTATTTTATGTATGAAACTAAGTGAAGTAAGGTTAATCACAAATAATATCTTAAGATTTTCATGTTAAGCATTTGTCAAGTTATAGTTTCTATTTCAGTGCTTACCGAATTACAACATTTACTAGTGTAAACCGAGTGCCAATGTGTTTACCAAGCATCATTATTTTTAGTAAAGTTTTTGTTTTGTATTGACATCTAAGGGATTTGGGATTTATTTTAGTGGTAACTAATTCACCCCTCCCCTCTTAGTTACTCCTCTTATATTTCCAACAGGTCAGGTCATTATCTTGATGAGTACGATGGGGTGGGCTTAAGGGTTCCATGTGGTTAGGAGGTATTCTATCTATACCAGTGTTGGGGATTAAAGAACATTAGTAGATATCTTCCATATGCAAGATCCTATTGACTTATCCCACCTTTTATTTTCTGCTTGGATTCATATTTATACCGTTACTCCATGATGTAATTTCTTTTGTAGGATTGAATAAAACTTGTGATTAAAATGATGGATGACCTAGACACTTTAATTTTATATATTTGATTCACAATTGAGGGGATGATTCCTCAATATTCATGTATCTAGTACTAGCTAGTGTAGATTAAGTGTTCATTTCATGTTGTACATTGGTTTTAGCATGCCTTCTCTTTTGTTGGTTAAATAATCTTACCTATTACATGTGTTAGTAATCATGATTTCCAATGTAGTGTATTATTTATTCCTTTGTGTGGTGTCAAAAATGGTTATATCCTAAGATGGTTTTAGGTTAACTATGTCTTAGATATTTTCAAGATCTTTCCAACACTTTTTGAATGAAGTCAATCAGATTCTAGATGTGAAAGTTTTGGCTTTTGAAGTGAATGTCATTTTATGCTAATCATGAAATCCCATACAAAAAAATGTCTTCAACTACATATTATCATTTGGTAGCTGCATATTAACATATGGGAACTAGTATATCCTTATAAGAGGCTTTGCGTCAATATATTATCATTTTGCAAATAGTGGGAACTTTTGCACGTGTCTAGAGTGTGTGAATTGGAGATTTGAGCCTTTTTGGAGGTACATTGTCCTAATTCAAAATCAATTCACTATTAATTGTGTTTAGTGTAATTATAAGTTGTTAGAATTCACAAGTGGGAAGATTTACTTCTGAGGGGGGGGGTGGGTAAATCAGGAGTAATAAACTTTAACCTCTAAAAAATTTTATCTGAAATCAATCACATGCATGTAATGCATCTAATTTACATGAAAGTAATGACATGCATGAAAAATAGATAACACAAGATTTGATCACCCAAAAACCCTCCAAAATGAGAAGGTAAAATTGGGGTGGGGATGACACCCACAACTTATCACTGTAGCAATATGTAACTTGTCAAGGTTACAAAGTTTTGACCATCATCAATGGTCTACTCTATGAAAAGCCTACCCTATTAAAGGCTCTAACACTCTGTTAAAGTGACCTGGCTAAAGTATTTACAAACATTCACTTGGAATGTCACCCTGTTAAAGATTTACAATATGGTTGTTAAACCAACCTATCTTCATAGGATTTTCATTCTCCTGATACAATGGCTAGAAAGTATTGTAGAATGTGTTGACTTGATGACTTACAATCTTAAATTGCTGATTTTAGATACTTGTACTATCCAATTTGATATGATCCTTCTTATCTAATATAGATCTATTCAAATTTTTGATGCTTTGTTCTGATGTTCATTGATCTATTGACTGATACTGCAATGTTGTCCTTCTTCTAAGTCTTTTCACCCCTTTCACTTCCTTCAAACTTTGCTAGTATTCACTCCTTGCATGAATTCCCTTCATGCATACTCTCTCTCACACTCTACTAAATTATGGGGTTTTAACCTCCTTAAAAATGTTTCATGACTTAGGGTTAGCTATGAATCTATGATTGAGATTCATCCATCTTTCTCGCTCAAATCTTTCTATTTTTCTGATTGGTTGCATGTTGATTTCATAGGGGATGTAATAGATTTGAGCTTATCTTTTAATCCTTCAAGATTCATTATATGTCAACTCAAAAAATGGTTTATATCTAATTTTGTGAGGGCACAAACTCTTATGTTGATTCTATGTTACTCAGCACTTACTGATTACTGATGCTTGACACATATAGGAATTATGTCTTGCTTAGAATCTATAGGAATTATGTCTTGCTCAGCTCCTATAGGAATTATGTCTTGCTCAGCTCTTATAGTAATTTTGTCTTGCTCGACACTTATACTTTACTCAGCACATATATTGGCTCAGCATCAATTGTCACTTGACACTTGAAACTTGCTCAACACTATCTATCTACTCGGCATCTAAATAACTTGGCACCTGTTGAATTTTTGGCTTGACACATACTATAGCTCAACATCTATATTATACTCAACATCAACTTAAAAATTTCTTAAGTGTGTTGACACTCAATTGTAAAAACCAATCTAAGACCAACAATCTCCCCCTTTGACATGAGTATCAAAAACACTTAACTAAACATTATGAATCTAATCTCTATTAGTATAATATACATCTTGTTTGGCATATGTAAAAAACTTCAATACTATTCAAAATTTTGTGAAGATACCTCAAAATTTGTATCTCCCCTTGAGCTTATGTCCCTTTGTTGTATCCACAATTTCTCATGCTAGATTTGTTTCATACTGATTATGCTTTGCCTTATCATTCTGCTTTATATGTCCTGTTCTATCTACTTGTTTTTGCTCCTCCTTTCACACATCTTCCCTTGTAGTTATTGTATCCTTCTAGCTTTATTATTTCTCAAAATTTATCTCCTTATCTCCCCCTTTATTTTTATCTCCTCAAAACTCAAAAAAAATTATTTATCTCCCCTAAAATGTTATATCCCCCTTTGTTTTATAATCTCCCCCTTTTTTATACTTATATCAAAGGGTTCTATATATTAACTAAATACTTAGCCAAAAAGGATTTATTTACCTCCATAACAATCTTTAGAGTATCATCCCAATTGTCTAGTGTAATTTCCAGTGCTTTAAGCTAGATGGTTCTCTCAGCTACAAGGTGAACTAGGCCTTCTAGTATAGAAAGATTGAGGTCTTTCTTTATGACATTCTCAGTATAGGCCAATTCCTTCTAAAAAACTTCCATGTGAGGGGTGATAGCACATTGTATTTGTATCAATTTGGCCTTTATGTTTGCCTCATCTATTGTTAACACAGCTAATTCCTTCTATGTGTGAAGCATAGTAGCAAAAAGCTTCTAACTCTAAGTTGGATCCTTGGGTAGCTGCATGCTTGATATTTTCATGTTCCTCTTCAAGCTCATTATCTTTTGGCTAGTCTCTTGTGTGAAAATTGATGTATCACATAGCTTTGAGTATAATGAGAATATGTTCTCATGTACTTCTTATACCTTTTGTATCTTTTTGGCTAGCTCCACTTGAGATAGTACTATTTCACTTGATATTCGTCCATTCACCTTCATTTGGAACTTCCTTTCAGACCATTCTAATAATTTTGCATTAGTGTCTAGGTCTTCATTCTATACCTGGTCCACTATATTGGATAAGTTCCATAATTGGCTTGGTTTCATTAGGTACTTGCAAGCTGAATGCATCTAAAAAGATGTCTTTTATGTCTATCAATGCTTGCCTCTGCTTGTACTCATTTATGAGTATCTCTTGTTTCTTCTTCTTCTCTAGTGCCTCTTGCACTTCATTTATCCAATTTATATTCATGGTTTTATAGTTATACCTAGGAATGATTATCTCTTCATCAAGAGTAGGGTCTCCATAGTGAAGTACCCTTGCAACTTTAGTAGAGCTCGAACCTGGTGCTAAAACTTGAAGTAGTACTACTTTAGTGCTTGGTTGTTGTGTTGTTCCTGTAGGGGTCCCTGTTGTACACAAATTTATCATTGTTTGCATTGTCTCTTGTTCTTTCTCCTTAGGGGTCTCCTCCTCTTCTATTCTACCTTGATCAATTATTTTGATCTAAGGTAGTACATCTTGTCCTTGTGTAGTACGAATAGAGGTATCATTCTATCATATTTGATCCTTTGCTTTCTCCTTGACAGTTGTGTCTGGTACTATGGAATCAACCCTAGCTAGTGTGTCTTGTGCAACTTTTTCTTGGGCTTGTCCACTTGTAGCTATTTGGATGTGTGAAGGTGGTTCTTATGGATTCATCTTCTCCTTTGAGATATTAGCCACAAATTTTTTCAATTCTTCCACACTCACCAACACTAGGTTAGTACATAATTGTGATTGTAGAGTAGTCTAGTGAAGGATATTTTTAAAGTCCTCTACAATTAGTGGGTTTATGTTTTGACCAGAAGTGCCAAGAACATCATGTACAATTACTATATCTTTAGGTGTGGGAGTTACATATGGAGGACTTAGTGGTGGCAATTTTATGTCTTGCACACTCTATTCTTGTTGCTGCTCCTCAGTAGTTGCCATGTTATATTTTTGTGTCTCCTTCTCCACTATAACATCTACCTTTTCTTTTTTTCCTTCTTCCTCCTTATCATTGTCTTATTCCTCTTCATTTTTTCTACACTCAAAGGGGTCTTCTTCTCCTTCTTTCATAGTTGTCAACCCATAAATCAATCTCCACATTTGAGTGGACTTTTTGACAACATCTTCAATTTTATTTTGTAGTATACTAAAGGCTCTATACTTGTGTGCAAATTTTCTCCCATTATTTTTATTTGCTTTGCTTATTTTCCCTTTAGTAAGTTCAAGCATTACTTGAGCCAATGTTGACTATCTTATTTCTTTTCCCATATTGAGGCAATAATGCCACTTATTTTCTATAATGGAATATAACTCCTTAGACATTGTATTGTCAAGTTCAAGTGGAGTGTTCTTGAACTTGGCCATCATAGTGTAAATTGATTCTTCCCCTATGTTCTATTCTTCTCTACTTAACTTAATAAAGTCAATACCTTTTAAGCCTAATAAATCTACATTATCTCTAATGTTATCACAAATATTTTATAAATCAGATTTAGTGGTGCGACTTACCACCTTGAATTGTCTATTATCATTAGACTCTATTCTTTCTTCATCTAATTCAGAGGGTGCAACATACTTTCTTCTCAGTTTCTTCTTGTTTGGACCTCCCTATTTAGTGGCCTTTTTCTTTTCCTGCTCCTTGGCCTTCTTTGATGTGGCTCTTGTACTGGCCCTTGTGGTAGTTTTGTTGGGCTACGCTTTGCAACTTTCTTTTGCTTGGCAATTGGTTTGGTGGTGGCTTTTCTCTTCTTTGCCTCTGGCTTAGGTTCCTCCTTGGTTCCTCTTCCTCCTTGGCACCTTCTACCTCTTTTGCATCTTCTCCCATGTCTTGGGTCATTGTAAGTGGACCTAGATCCTACTCTTCTTCATCATCACCTTCCTCTTCATCATCCTCCTCACCTTCTATAGTACCTTCACCAAATATTTCCTTAAGCTTCTTCACCAATTTATCCTTTTTCTTTAAGGTTGAAGCAATTTTCAATTCCATATCCACCTTGGATCTTACAAAATCAGAAGTGCTAAAGGGTTGAGAACTTTTGTCAATATCCTCTACTAGCAATGTTGTGATTGATGCTAATGCCTCATCAATATTGATCTCATAACCAAGTGGCCTTATCCATCTCACCCTTGGCACTGCTGCTCGGATGTATGTGAAATCAATGTTTTCTAGAAAACATATTTCATTAATGTGTTGCTCAACTAATGAAATAGGTATCCTAAGTCTCTGTTTCATAGACTTCTTGAAGTCTTCAAAGTAGCTAGCCATTATGGTCTCAAAATTTTCCTCCATCTTCTCTATGTATTCAATGAATTGTACTACTATTAACCTATTTGTTTTCTAGCTTACTTTTCCAAAAGAGGAGAATTCATTTTGAACATAGAAAAATAAACATATCAAAATTGCTCCAAATTTTTATTGGGCTCCCTTTGTTCTTCTTATAGCTCCCAAATTTTCCATAATCTATTGTAGTTGCAGTTCAGCTAGATCATAAGCATAATCATTTTTGACAAGTTTGTAACCAATGTCTACTATAATGTAGGGAACACTGTTAAGTCAGCTTGATTGGTAAAATTTGTGGGATGTGACTCTAACTACAAATTCAGCAAGAGGTTCTTTGATTGTGTCTATTGTCATCCATCTCTTATTCCATTTTGCCCCAGTGTTCTTCTTTATGGTTTCTTTAGAATCACTCCTTAGGGTTTTAGGCTATTCTAGGGTTGGATACCTGATCACCCTATGTATAATTCTCTTGGATATTTTAAGAGTTCCATCCTCCAACCAAAGCCTTAAATCAGGGATTTGACTCAACACAATTCTAATCCATTCTGTCTTGAACACAGTTGGAAAATCTAGCACACGGGTTAAGCCCTTCCTCTCAAAAATTTGAAATTATTTCTTCAAAACTCCATTCTCACACAATTTTTCATATGCCTCCTTAATTTTTGTATCACCTATTGCACCAATCTTTCAATTGTAACATCTTCGCACATCTTGCACCATCACCACTTTGGGTGGAATCATGGATAAAGCTTCAACAGGGTCATTCTTATAAAAAAACTTAAGGGATTGGTCTAAAATATGGCTTCTTAACTTCAATGCTAACCAATCAGACTTCAAAAAACTCCTTTTCCTAGGGTTTTCTAGAGCTAGAGGAAATTTCTACAATCTAGGGTTTTGACACGTAGAAATAGCTTAACTACGTAGCTCGGCACAAGTGTAAATACCTTAAAATTAATGAAATGATGTTGACTATTGGTTGGAATCTTCACAAATGCCTCAATCACTACTTGGAAACCATTTTTGCACTCTTCTTGCTCTTTCTTTGTGTTTGCGATGATGAAAAATGATTGAAAACATGACCTTATACCCTTATTTTCATAGCATTTAAGGCTTGTGCTTATACAACTATCCACTCAACTTCTTAAGTAATTTTTCTTTACTTGACTTCCAAAAAATTTCCAATCACTTGGTATACACTAGAGTTTCCCTTACTCAACTTCAACTAGCATAAATTTACTCAACAGCAACTAACCACTCCACTTCTACTAGTTCTATCAACAACTTGGCAACTGAAGGCAACTTTCCTCACTCAACAACAATGTGAAAATTTTGAATTTAACTTTGCATCTTTATTCATGTTGATCTATCCTTTTTTAGTACTAATTTAGTCTTTTAACTAATGTATGATAAAGCATTTTAATATCAATCCATCATACCTTATTTTGCTTAGTTGGATGAAGTGTGACCACTTGACCTTTTAGGTGAAGTGATCCCTCCATTGGATGTGCTACCTCCTTCTTTCTTTTTCCATGTTTTATCCATTTCTCCTTTGATGTGTTCAACATCAACTTTTTCTTTTCCTTTGTTGAACTCAGAGTTGGGTGCATTTGACTTAGTTGGGCAATACTTGTTGATGTGTCCTATCTTTAGACAACTGAAGCAATTGGTTTGACTCAACCACCTATTATAGTTGCCACTAAAATGTTTTCTTATGTAGTTCTCAAGAATGTGTCCATACTCTTGATAGTAGTGACAACTTTTCTTGGTGTTGTAGTCCTAATTGTAGTGATGTGCATGACTTTTGGTCTTTTCTATTTGGTTAGGTGTTCACATAGGCTTTGATCTGAACTCAAAAGCTCTATGTCCATACTTCTTGCAATTATAGTAGTGACCTTCAAATCTTGGTGTTTTGAAGGTTCTAGTCTTGTAGTCATGTGTTTGATGACCTTTCTTATTGCACTTGTGATAGTGACCCATATTCTTAGGTTTTTCATGCTGATTAGTGTTCTTGCTCCTGCACACATTAGAGGTATGTCCTTTTTTACCACAGAAATGACAAGTGGGTTTTGTGTTCTTACCTTTGTTACTTCTTTCTTTTGCAGTCTTAGATGACCCTTCTTTTTTAGTGTTGGTATATCCTAGTCTTGAAGTGTCATTTTTGGATCTTGGTGGTTTTAGAAGCTATTCAAAATACTTGATAGCTTCATTAGGTTTTTTGAAGCTTTCTACAATCTCCTTGAAAATTAGCTCATGATGGGCATTCATCATCTGACTTAGGGTGTCTAGCTACATGTTGGAAATTCTTGCAAGCTCAATTGATTTCTCCTCCAATATATTAGTAGGGTTTCTCTTGTCATCTTCTATCATAGCTTTTTCTTCAATAGCTCTATTCTTCTATTCAGTCACTTCATAAAGCATCATGGCTTGTGATTCTTGTTCAATCTTGAGAGTTCTGATCTCTTCTACTTGAGCTCTATTCTTCTCCATCAAGTTAGTAATTGTTGCATCAAAATCCCTAGAATCTCCTTTGAAAAACACTTTTGAGGTGTCAATCTCCTTGTACTATGTATCATTTTCAGCTATGGCAATTTCTTTTCTTCTCTTTAGGGATTTCTTGAATTCTTCCCTAGCTTCTTCCAAAGAATGTAGAATGAGATGTATGTCAATCTCCTGGTTCTCTATAATCTTCCCAAGCTTGTAGACCTCCATTGCTAGATCTTTTCTTCAAGTTGTAAAGCTTCTTCTTCTAAGAACTTGGCTCTAATACTAATTGTTGGAATTCACAAGTGGGAAGATTTACTTCTAAGAGTGGAGGTGAATCAAAAGTAATAAACTTTAACCTCTAAAAAATTTTAACTGAAATCAATCACATGCATGTAACACATCTAATTTACATGAAAGTAAAGACATGCGTGAAAAATAGATAACACAAGATTTGATCACCCAAAAACCCTCCAAAATGAGAACGTAAAATTGGGGTGGGGATGACACCGACAACTTATCACTGCAGCAATATGTAACTTGTCAAAGTTACAAAGTTTCGACCATCATCAATGGTCTGCCCTGTAAAAGGCTTACCCTATTAAAGGCTCTAACACTCTGTTAAAAGTGACCTGGCTAAAGGATTTACAAACATTCACTTGGAATGTCACCCTATTAAAGGATTTACAATATGGTTGTTAAACCAACCTATCTCCATAGGATTTTCATTCTACTAATACAATGTCTAGAAAGTATTGTAGAATGTGTTGACCTGATGACTTACAATCTTCAATTTTTGATTTTAGATCCTTGTTCTATCTAATTTTATATGATCCTTCTTGATCTAATATAACTCTATTTGAAGTATTGATGCTCTGTTCTGATGTTCGCTAATTGGTTGACTGATACTATAATGATGTCCTTCTAAGTCTTTTCACCCCTTTCACTTCCTTCAAACTTTGCTAGTATTCACTCCTCGCATTCATTCCCTTCATGTATACTCTCTCTCACACTCTACTAAATTATGGGGTTTTGACTTCCTTAAAAAGGTTTCATGACTTAGGGTTAGGTATGAATCTACGATTGAGATTCATCCATCTTTGTCGCTCAAATCTTTCCATTTTTCTAATTGGTTGCATGGTTATTTCATAGGGAATTTAATAGATTTGATCTTATCTTTTAATCCTTTGAGATTCATCATATGTTGGCTCAAAAAATGGTTTACATCTGAGTTTGTGAGGGCACAAACTCTTATGTTGATTCTGTGTTACTCAACACTTACTGATCACTAATGCTCAACACATATACGAATTCTATCTTGCTCAGTATCTATAGGAATTATATCTTGCTTAGCTCCTATAGGAATTCTATCTTGCTTGGCTCCTATGGTAATTTAGTCTTTCTCAGCACCTATACTTTACTCAGCACATATATTGGCTTGGCATCAATTGTCACTCGACACTTGAAACTTGCTCGGCACTGTCTATCTACTAAGCATCTAAATAACTTGGCACCCGTAGAATTTCTAGCTCAACACATACTATAGCTTGACATCTATATTATACTCAACATCAACTTAGAAATTTCTTAAGTGTGTTGACACTCAATTTTAAAAACCAATCTAAGACCAATAGAATTCATTTCTCAATCCTTAGACATTTATAATTGGAAATAAACTTGTATGGTTAATCACCTAAGAATTATGCTTTGAGATTTAAAATGAATATTGATTTCAATGACAATGTAGTAATTGGAATGAGCTTTGCATGTTAATCATCTCAATGGAAAATGGAAATATATGAATGTAATGATAGTACTTGGAAATCTTTTTATTTTTTAGAAGTCTTCCTCTTATGATTACAATGTATGATGTATGCATGTTTGTAATCATTATTTAACAAAACAAATACATTAGTATATGTTTAATCCTTATTACTAAGAATTCCTTGGCAAGGCATTACAAATACCCATGACTCCACTTAACAAAAATAACTCAAATCACATGATAATAATCAAAGTAAACATTACTAATGAACCTTATATGATAATGGGTAATAATTCTTATTTTCCAGATTCTATATTTTATGTTGTGATCATTCCAATTGGCTCATTATTCCATGTAATGATTATGATATGTTATAAAAATCATGATACATCTATGTTTGGGTTCATATTCTTATTGGTTCTTCCTTGTTGAACTTATGTTAAGACTGGTATAGTAGGATACTTGTTCTTCTTTTTCTAATACATAGTTTTTAATGATTTGGTTTTGTGATGGCATTTCATGATCTATAATTATCAGTGGTACATTATTCTATGCTAATACATTTATGGTGGGCCTCTATGCACATTTGCACAATATATCAACCTTATGTGGGAGAGTTCTTATAGATTTTGGTCATGACCTATATGTTGTAATATGTTTTCTTTATCTTTGGAGAATGTGATCTATCTTTCCAATTTATCATTGACAATCTTGTATATAAGTGTAGTAGTAGTTATTTTAGGTAGTCATGAATGTGATTAATCTTTCCAACTTATCAACGATGATCTTGTATATAAGTATAGTAGTAGTTCTTGTTAGCCAATAGTCATGAAAAAGGAAAGAGGTGAAAAAGTGTGGTGATAGATCTAGGAATGTATTTAGTATCTTTAGAAATGAGGCATGTATGTCCAAAGTTTGTAAGGTGTACTTGTAAACTACTCTGATGTAAATTCTTATTATTATGATGATGATAATATTTATGGCATATTTTTTGGTGTCAATTGCCATTATTATTAATAAATTTTTCTATGTTGACTCTAGTTGCATGGTTAGACCATCTCCTTTAGGGAAAATGTAACCTTGAATTTGTTAAGTAGTATTAAAGAAAAAGAATCAATCTTAAAATTAGATATATGTGTTCCTAAACTTGTTAAGTTAAAGATTTTTTGTTTGTGGGGTGGAAAAACTAGGGATTTGGCCTATTCTGATGTGGAGCCTAATCAAACGCATAGGTTTATTTGGTGTGGTTTCCCTCTAGATTATTTCTACGAGGATTTGAGGGAAGCACTCCCTATCGCAGTATAGGGTGGGGTAGAAGGGAAACACCCCTATGAGGGTTTTGGGGGTAGTGCCCCCAAAGCCAAAAAAGCCCTTATATTGTAAAAGGCATTGACTACTATTTTTCTATTATTAATTTTGTAATTGGCCAAAAGCTTGTATAAAAGGCTTAGGGTTAGGGATTTTTATAATGTGTAATGCAAAAATTGGTTCTTGCAATGGTATTGAGTTGTAAGGTATTATGGATTGTAATAAGGTTGTATTCATTGGATCATAATAATATTGGACTTGCAACTGGTGGAAATAGCCTAGGGATTGGGTGAACCACATTAAATCTTGGTGTCTTGTCTTCTCTTATGTGTGATCTATTATTTTCTAATATTGGTTATATTTGCATGTAACTATTATTTTTGTCTAAGGTTAATCCTAACAAGTGATATCAAAGCCAGACAGACATCATTTTTTTTGTAGCTAGATTGTCATCATTTTTTTAGTGATCCTCTATAGGAAGGTCTCATGGTTGAGTGGAAGTCTCACGATTGAGTGGGAGTCTCAAAGTTGAGTAGGAGCAATGGAAGACAAGGGTAAGCTGAGGGTTGACAAGTTTAATGGAAAAAACTTTTAGTTATGAAAAATGCAAATGGAGGACTAACTTTATAAGAAGGATTTATAGAAGCCATTAGAAGGAAAAACCAAGAATTAGAGATCTATGACAAATGATGATTGGGATTGTTTAGATAGAAAGGCACTTGGAAGCATTCAATTATGCCTAGCACCATTAGTGGCATTTAATATTGCAAAAGAGAAGACAACAGAAGAGTTGATGCAAACCCTAGCAAAACTATATGAAAAGCCCTCTGCTTCAAACAAGGTATTTCTCATGAAGTGTTTATTTAATATGAAAATGATAGAAGGTGGATCTATTTCGGATCATTTAAGTGACTTTAATACTATTACTAGTTAGTTGTCTTTTGTGAGTATCAATTGTGATGAAGAAATTATGACTCTCTTGATTTTGTGATCTTTTCTTGAAAGCTGGAATGACTTGGTAATGGTTGTGAGTAATTCTAATTTTTGGAACTAGTACACTAAAATATGATGATGTGATCAATGTTATTTTGAGTGAGGAAACTAGTAGAAAATACTCAGGTGGATCTATATCAGGAAGTGCTTTGAATGCATAAAGCAAAGGCAAAATGACTAAGAGAGGAAATAATTCTAGAAATTGTGAAAAATCAAGAGGAAAGTTAAAGGGGAAGAGGTCTTAATCCAGAGGACCAACAGATTGTTGTTACTGTAGGAAATCAAGGCATAAGAAGAAAGATTGTCAGACTCAAAAGAACAATGAAGGAGATAAACTAGAAGGGAACAAGGAGGAAAATGTGGTAAGTAACAAATCTGAAGAGGATGCTTTACTTCTATCTCTAGAAATTGTTGATGATTCATTAGTTTTATATTCTGGTGTTTCATTTCATGCTACAGCTCATAGAGGTTATTTCATTGATTGTATCCAAGGGGATTCTGGGCTCATTTATTCGAGGGATAATGAACCCTGTCAGATTCTTGGAAAGGGAAAATTTAAGATTCAGTTGTAGAATGGGAATCATTGTCTACTACATGAGGTAATACATGTTCCAATGCTGAGTAGAAATTTAATTTCAGTAGGGAAACTCGATGATGAGGGTTGTGTAGTTACTTTTAATGATAAAAATTGGATCTACATCAAGAAGTGCTTTGAACGCATAAAGCAGAGGCAAAATGACTAAGAGAGGAAATAATTTTGGAAATTGTGAAAAATCAAGAGGAGAGTCAAAGGGGAAGATGTCTTAATCCAGAGGACTGAGAGATTGTTGTTACTATGGGAAATTAGGGCATAAGAAGAAAGATTTTTAGACTCAAAAGAACAATGAATGAGATAAACTAGAAGGGAACAAGGAGGCAAATGTGGTAGGTAACAAATCTGAAGAGGATGTTTCACTTCTATCTTTAGAAATTGTTGATGATTCATTGGTTTTAGATTCTGGTGTTTCATTTCATGCTACACCTCATAGAGGTTATTTCATTGATTATGTCCAAGGGGATTTTGTGTTTGTTTATTTGGGGGATAATGAACCCTGTCACATTGTTGGAAAGGGAAAATTTAATATTTAGTTGTAGAATGGGAATCATTGGCTACTACATGAGGTAATATATGTTCCAAGGCTGAGTAGAAATTTAATTTCAGCAACGCAACTCAATGATGTGGGTTGTGTAGTTACTTTTAATGATAAAAATTGGAAAGTTTCAAAAGGTTCCCTTGTAGTAGAAAAAAGTTTGAAAGTAGGCACCTTATATCTTTGTATAGGTCATATTGTTCCTTCTACTTTGATTTCTTTAGAGAAAGATGAATGTTTAGGAACAGTTGCTACAGTTGAGCAAAGAGAACAAATAGTTGTTCTAGATTTTGATAAAGCATTGTAGCACAACAGATTTGGGCACATGAGTGAGAAAGGTATGAAAGTACTTCATTCAAAGAAAGTTTTACCAGGTCTAAAATGTGTTAATATAGATTTCTATGAAAGTTGTGTGTATGGAAAACAAAAGAGAGTCGGTTTTGTGAAGACTGGGAAGGAAAATAAAAGTGAAAAATTAGAGCTTGTGTATACAGATGTATGGGGACCAGCTTAAGTATCTTCCCTTGGTGGCTTTCATTATTATGTTACATTTATTGATGATGCAACTAAAAAATTATGGGTTTATTTCCTTAGATAGAAATCTAATGTATTTCAAACTTTTAAGAAATGGAAATACTTGGTTGAAAATGAGACTGGAAAGAAATTAAAATGTCTTGGATCTGATAATGGTGGTGAGTTTTGTAGTCATGAAAGAATATTATTTCTCTGCTAATGGTATTTGTAGACAAAAAACTATTTTAAGGACTCTATAAGAAAATGGAGTAGTTGAATGCATGAACATGACTATAATGGAGTGTGCAAGAAGCATGAGGTTGTATACAGGGTTTCCCTCAAACATGTTGGTGGAGGTTATTAATACTACTATATATGTGATTAATAGAGGTCCCTCTACTCCTTTGGGTTGTGGTATTCCAGAGGAAGCATTGATTAGTAAGAAGGTGAGTTATTCTTTTCTTAGAAACTTTGGTTGTGAAGCATTTTCTCATATGGATTCTAAAAATAGAACCAAGTTGGAAGATAAGTTAAAGAAATGTGTATTTTTTGGATATGGAATTAATGAGTTTGGTTATAGGTTTTGAGATTTTGAAAATCGTAAAACTATAAGAAGTTGGGATGTCATATGTAATGAGAAAGTGTTGTACAAAGATCTGTTGTAGCAACATGAGAAGAAAGAAAATGATTATGTAGTGCTAGATGATACTCCAAAAGCTAATGTACCAACAATTCCTCATGATGTGCAACAACCACAATAAAAAATACCACACACCCCAGTGAATGTTAGATAGTCAACAAGGATGAGTAGACCTCCAGAAAGATTTTCTCCTTCCTTGTATTTTATTTTACTTACTGATGCTAGTGAACTTGACTGTTATGATGAAGTTGTGCAAGTGGATACAAAGATTTAGTGGGAATCTGCAATGAAAGAAGAAATGGACTCTTTGTTGAAAAATAAGACTTGGGATATGCAAGTTGCCTGCAAGTAAAAAGGCTTTATAGAATAAGTGGGTTTACAAGTTAAAAGATGAGGATGGAGGTAAGAAAAGATTTAAAGCTAGGTTAGTTGTAAAAAGATTTGCATAGAAAAAAGGCATCAATTTTGATGAGATATTCTCTCCTATTGTTAAAATGACTTCTATTCGCACTATTTTAAGTATTGTAGTTACTAAAGATTTATATTTGGAGCAGCTTGATGTTATAATAGCCTTCCTTCATGGTGATTTGGACAAAGAGATATATATGGCTTAGCCAAAGGGATTTGAGGTCAAAGGTAAGGAGAACTTTGTGTGTAGATTGAATAAAATTTTATATGGCTTGAAGCAAGCACCTCAACAATGGTATCTAAAATTTCACAGTTTTATGCATGAGCATGGATATAGTAGGTATCATTCAAATCATTGTGTTTATTTTAAGAGGTTGGATGACAATAGCTACATTATTTTATGCTTATATGTTGATGATATGCTTGTAGTTGGGTCTAACATGGATCATATTAAGGGGCTGAAATGCTAGTTAGCACATGCATTTGCTATGAAGGATTCGAGGGAAGAAAAAAAATCCTTGGCATGAAGATTTTCAAAGATAGGAAGAACAAGAAATTGACATTATCTTAGGTTTATTATATTGAAAAGGTGTTGCAATGTTTCTCTATGGAGAATGCTAAAGTTGTCAACACACCTTAGTCATTTAAAGTTGACTAAGGAGATGTGTCCCAAGGTACAAGAAGTCTAAGTTACCTTATGCTTCATCTATAGGAAGATTGATATATGATATGATATGTACTAGGCCAGATATTGCAGATACAGTGGGTGTTATTAGCAAGTATATGAGTCATCCAAGGCTTGAGCATTGGAATGTAGTTAAATGGATTCTCAAATATTTGAGAGGAACATCTAGTAAGTGTTTACACTTTGGGTGCTCTACTATTTATTTAGAGGGCTATGTTGACTCAGATTTGGTAGGGGATATTGATACTAGGTGGAGTACTGCAAGTTATGTATTTACTATTGGTGGGGCAATTATGAGTAGGGTTTTTAGGTTAGAGAAGGTTAATGCTTTATCCACTATAGAGGCAGAGTATGTTGTTTCTACAAAGGAAGTTAAGGAGATGATATGGATTTAGTTCTTCTTGGAAGAATTGGGACACCCTTAGAAGGATAAGTATTTGTTTACAGATAGGCAAAGTGTCATTTATCTTGCAAAGAATTTAGCTCTGCATTCAAAGACAAAAAATATACAGTTGTGATACCATTTTTTTTGGTTAGTTTTGGATGATGAATAGTTAAAGCTAGATAAGATAAATAAAAATGATAATCCAGACAATATGTTTACAAAGGTTTTCATAAGGGAGAAGTTGAATTCCTCTTTAGCTTTAGTTGGTCTTCTAGAAGGTGGTTTGATATTCTAATGGGAGCTACAGGTTTAGTAGTACTCTGATCAATCTCCAAGTGGGAGGTTATTATTGTGGAGTCTAATTAATCTCCAAGTGGGAGACTATTGTGATGTGGAGCCTAATTAGACTCCACAATAAGTGCAGTTTCCCTCCAGATTATTTCTATGGGGGTTTGAGGATAGTTCCCCCAACTACACTCCATGTTACAGTATGGGGTGGGGTCAAGGGGTAGTGCCCTTGAAGCCAAAAATGCCCTTATATTGTAAAAGGCATTGGCTACTATTTTTCTATTAAGTGGCAAAAAAACTTTTATAAAAGGCTTAGGGTTAGGGATTTTTAGTGCAGTTTCCCTCCAGATTATTTCTATGGGGGTTTGAGGATAGTTCCCCCAACTACACTCCATGTTACAGTATGGGGTGGGGTCAAGGGGTAGTGCCCTTGAAGCCAAAAATGCCCTTATATTGTAAAAGGCATTGGCTACTATTTTTCTATTAAGTGGCAAAAAAACTTTTATAAAAGGCTTAGGGTTAGGGATTTTCATAGTGTGTGATGCAAAAAATTGGTTCTTGTAGTGGTATTGAGTTGTAAAGGATTACAAATTATAATTAGGTTGTAATCACTAGATCATAATAATATTGGACTTGCTATTGTTGGATGTAGCCCAGGGATTGGGTGAACCATGTTAAATCTTGGTGTCTTGCATTCTCTTATCTGTGATCTATTATTTTTTGATACTGGTTATATTTGCATATAACTATTATTTCTATCTAAAGTTAATCCTAACATGACTTACACCATCGAAGGCCTTATGTAATGTAGTTAGGAAGAGGATTTGTTTTTTATTATTGGAGTTAGCTCATTGATTGAAGGATGTTAATTGAGGAAAATTGTTTATTTTTTAATATATCACTGAAGGTAAGGTAATTGAAACAAAGGATTAGAAGGATGTCTCCTATATTTATAAACCCTAGGAGGTTAAAAAAAAATGATAGAGGTGTTGGTCCCAACCAATACTAAGAGGGGGTGAATTGGTACAAAATTTTATACTAGTCAATTGAGCTGTCATAAAGTATATTCTTAACACTAATTGTCTAAATTGCAATATGACAATAAAAGTAGTTAGATACAAGCATACAAGATCACACAAAAATGCATATATCAAGTGACAAGTTATTTTTAACATAGAATCCCTTGATGAGAGGATGAAAACCATGATGGAAGTGATATACCCACTAGCCCTTGTAATGCATGCAAAGGGTTGTCTGCTTAAGAGCTACAATTGTTCCTTTTAAGAATAAATTCTACTATGAATGTTTATAACTTATTAGAATTAAAAAATCCTATGAAAGCTACCTAGTTGGAGAATTTACAAATCTCTTTCTGAGAGACACATTGTTAGAGGATTTACAAAAACTTACTATTGAAGCTTACAAATAGATGCAAAGGTAAGAGATAATTCTAAATAAGAATGATCCAATTATAATATTGTCTTTCCTTGTAGATCTCTATTACATATTCTTGAAGTTGCACTTATCTTCCTCTTTACTTTGTCTGCCCCATGAGCCCTTTAGTCTCACATTTATATCATTATTTTGAATAGCTTGTCTACAATTACACTATCCTATACAATTTTTTTCTTCATTAGTGTTGGGACTCAAATTTGTAAGAGTTTTGAGAGTGCCTCATTTGAACTTTTACACATTAACCCCTATAAATGTTTTCCATGCCTATTTGCTCAATTCATTTTTTGAAGCCTATGATGTGTTTCAAGTGTCCCACACATTTCACTTACAATATAGATGCATCTTAGGTTATTAATTTTAAACTTTGAATTATTTTGTGAGATATCATTTTGAGTAAGTGATCAGGCTTGCATTTTTTGTTGTTAAGTGTCAAACTGTGTGAGAAGGCCTAGTTTGCATTTAAATATTTTGCACCCGATTAAGTTTCATGACCCTCCACTTTGGGGATATTTAGAATGCATATCAGAGAGCTTATGTTTCAAATTTCAAGTCATTTCAATAAGTCTTGATAGGTTTTTGAGTTCTCCAAAGTTGGTTGTCAATTATTGTCATGTTGTTGCACTTTGTTCAAAAATTTGGGAAGCCTCGTTTAACTTTGAATAAATTTGACCTAGTTGACCCTATTGAAGAGTTTATTTCTAAATTATATTCTAGGGGTCAGAGACTTTATGTATCCCAATTTTTGGCCATTGATGAATCTATTTAATCAGTTACCCAAGTAGATTCCAAATGAAATTTCTAAATTTTGCTGGCAATCGTATTTGCAAAATTATCAAAGGCTTGTTTGTTATGGTATACCTTTGAACCCATGATAGTTGAGATCAAAATGATTATTCTAATTTATTACATGCTGAAAATACTCTACAAATTCCAATTTTCAAATCTTGATAAATCCATTTGAGTAGTTTTCTAAAGTCATTCCATATACAAAAATTATTATTTTACCATGATGTCCAGTTATGTAGTTTCAAATACCAACTCCATGAGCTCATCAAATCCATCCAGTTATTTTTTAGGAGCCTAAAATTTACCCACCCAATCTTCATTTCAAGATGAAATATTTCCCAAGATTTCAAGTCCTTGTGTGTTTATATGCCCTATTTTCCAAATTCATTCTAGTTGCAACTTATGTTTATTATCTGTATAATAAATTTGCAAGTTTGCAAATGCTCCAATGAAACAAAAATAACTTATGATCTAGAATTTTTCATGGTCTAATAATTTCTAGGATGAATGATGATGGACCAAAGATCATGTGTACAAAATTTTAGACTCCAGACATTTGATTTCATCAGTTTCTAAGGGTTGTCAAGTTAGCAGTTCAACCAATCTGGGGTACTTTGTTAATTGATTGGTTTTAAATTATAAGGTGAGAAAGTTCTCTTCAAATGAATAAAAATTAATTAGGATGAGTTAGAAAGTGAATTACTAGTATTCAATTGACTGAGTTTGAATTTTTTTAAGTCGGGTCCACTTGGGACCCAACTGCTAGAAATGTTTAGAATAATTGAAGGGGGGTGAATCAATTACTCAAGGTCCTTATGTACCATTTGAACATTAAAACACAAATACTTCACTATTAATTTTATCCTTTTGTTGCTCGGTCTCTATTGTTAACATCAAATTATTGTCTCAAACATAACTTTCTTTGCTTAATGAAAGCATTATCATATGTAAAACACATAAAGCATTCATCATAGATTTGACACTAGGATTTTAGGTGGAAACCCAATTTAGAAAAACCACCAGAAATATGTCACTCTTTTTCACTATTTTAAAGTGAGCCTTGTTAGGAGAAAACCCTATTAAAGGTTTACAAAACACATTTTTAAATGTGATCTTGTCAAAGGATTTAATCACCCTATTAGGAGTGGCCTTGTAAGAGGACTTTGATCATTGCATTTAGAATGTCACCTAGTTAAAGGATTTACTTAGACTATTAAGTCTTCCAAATGACTGTTAAGTCAACCTCTGTTAAAAGGATTTCAATACAAACTATTTACAATGATAAGAAAGAAAATAGTAGGTTTGATATGTGTGATTACAACTCACTCTTATAGGTTCAAATCTTTTTTCAGTTCTTGTGTCGATGTGATGATAAGTCCTTTATTTTCATCTCTATCTCAGATTCTCTTGGCAACCCTTCAAGCAATAAACCTTCTAACTTCACCAACTCTTAAGTCATTCACTTATCAATATTAGTGGTATTTATGCAAGATTTCTTCTAGAGATTTACGTTCACTAACACACTCTTGTGTGCCTCTAATAAAATTTTATCTATATGTATTTCTCATACGCATTACTCACACATGTACACACATATAGCTCAATTTTTTTGGCTATGTACCTCTTTACATAGGTAACTTTTTCTTTACCATTTTCCACAATCACTATAGATCTTAGGGTTTATGATTTGGTTCAACTCAATTCATTGTATTTGTCCATCTTCTCAATCATCTTCTAGAAACTTCTCTAGAATCCATCTATTAGGTCTTTACCTAATCCTCTCCTTGAATTTAATGATGCAACTCATCAATCTTATCTTCAACAAGGTTTAAATATCCCAATATATTATTTTGTTATCTTGATCTCACAATTTCCTTGAATTCATTCTCAAAATTTTTACTTAGCAATCTTTAAATTCTAGCACTTGGTCATCACTAAATTACTTGGTCATTGTAAATATTCTAGCTTGGCATCTACAAACTTTCTCAGTTGATACTAATGCTCGGCCAACACTAGATTTTCTTGGCACTAACTATAGCTCAGTTGACACTAGCATCACTCAGCCTTCCTTAATCTTTTACTCTATTTCTCAACTTGGGTTAGCTTTCTTGATATAAACAATAACTGTGCTTTATCAAACTCTATCTAATCAAATGTCCATCATAACTCAACCTTTTCTCTAGGTGCTATTATCATGAGCAGTTTCTCAAATCCTCTTCATCAATCAAAATAGATATGATATATAAATTAGACAACAATATGTCTTATCAATATATTTGACATTGATAACAAAACAAATATTGTTCCAAGTATAAGTTTCCAACAATATCCCTCTTTCACATTGATGGCAACATCTCAATACTCGTAATAGCTTAGTTACCATACAATCCAAAAGATTTTGTTACTTTTATTTTGATCCATCTTTTCTAATATTCTCCCTCTAAAATAATTGATCTCCTTTTGTAGATTCTCCACATTTGACAATCTCTCCATGTCTATCTTTAGTATTCTCTCCCTTCAGTATTTTCTCTTCAGTAATCATTCCACATTTCACTTGAGTATATTCTCTCTCTCATTCTCTTGAGTATTCTCCCCCTTTTTGAAAATAATGATAAAGACACTTAGCTTTCTAAACTTCAACTTCTTCATACATTTGAATTATGTATATTCTACATGTTTGGCTAATCTATGTCATTTATTTATGACTAATCTATTATGTGGTACTCAATTATTCTACCTTAGGAATTTCTAAAGTAGAGTTGTATTGCATCAATGTGTAAGATGTTATGATTAGAATATTTTATGCAATGCACCTTGTCTTCTTAAGTAGCTTTGTTTAGGGGAATCACCCCTAATTTACCTCTAACATATTCATGAGCATCTTTAGGTAATAGTTTTTTGAATATGTCATTAATTTGGTCCTTGTTATTTACATATTCTAGCTTCACTTCTTTGTCTTGAACTAATTCTGTCAAGTAGTGATACTTGATAGCAATGTGTTTTGTCTTAGTGTGCATCACTGGATTCTTTTAAATGTTAATGGCACTTGTGTTATCATAGTAGATAACCGCTAGATCTGTAATTTCTTCTTTCATACCTTTTAGTAATTGCTTGATCCACATTATATTTAAGTAGTTTACTACAACTACCACATACTTGGATTTAGTTGTTGATTGGAAAATACAATTATGCTTCTTGTGTGTCCATGATACCAATCTCTTTCCTAGAAAGAATACACCTCCACTAGTACTTTTTTTGTCATCAACATTTCCTATCCAATCTGAGTCAATAAAAATCTTCAGTTCAAATCTATTACATTTATTGTAATACAATCTATAGTCCTATGTTCCTTTCAAATATCTCATTATCCTTTTTACTGCCATCATGTGATTCTCTTTAGGATTTTCTATAAATCTAGCAACTATCCCAACTATTAAAGCAATATCTAGTTTGTTGTGTACAACATATTGTAGTTTTCCAATCATGGATATGTATAAGGTCTGCTTCACTTCAGTAGAATCATCAGTCTTGGATAGCTTATGTCCTATAGACATAGGTGTAGCCACTGGCCTTGAGTCTTCCATACCAAAAAAAATTAGTATCTCCTTGATATATTTGGATTGAATGATAAAAATTTCAAGCTTCATTTGACATACTAGTAATCTAACAAAGAATTGTATTTCACCAAACATAAAGATTTCAAATTCCTTCTTCATTTCATTGAAAAATTATTTGCATAATGCTTCTCCTCCTCCAAATATAATATCATCAACAAATATTTTAGATAACAATACTTCATAATTTTTACCATTTTTTCTCCTTTCAAAACCAATATTTACCAAATAATTATGCAATCTTTCATACCATACTCTTGGGGCTTGTTTCAATTCATAAAGGGCTTTGTTCAGTTTACATACCATGTTCTTCTTTTTTGGATCTACAAATCCTTCAAGTTGTTCAATATACACTTCTTCCTCAAGTATACCATCTAAATATGTAGATTTGAAATCCATTTAATAGACCTTGAAATTCTTGTAGGCTGAGAATGCAAGTAGACTACTGACTCCTTCTAGTATTGCCACAGGAGAAAACATTTCTCCATAATCAACTCATTCTTCTTGTGCACAACCCTTGCATAATAGTCTTGTTTTGTTCCTTGTTACTTCTCTAATCTCATTGAGTTTGTCTCTGAAAATCCATTTTGTCCCAATAACATTCTTATCTTTAGGTCTTGGCACCATAGTCCAAGTATTGTTATTCTCAATTTGATCAATTTCCTCATTCATTGTCTAGATCTAATCTTCATTTTCTAAGGCATCTTTTGTAGATTTGTGCTTAAATTCACAAAGTAGACATTTGTCATCTTTGAGTCTTCACCTTGTCTTAACACTTGACTTGGAATTACCTATGATTTTTTTAGGTATATTATTTCTTCTCATATATTTTGCTAGCATAGGTAGTCTTTTTCTTTTCTCTTCTACAAGTTCATCTTGAAAATCAATCTCAAGCTCATTTGCTCTTTCTTTTTTAGGTTATATTTTAGCTTATGTATACTCAGTGCTTGCTATCTAATGATTGAAATTACTATTCTAAGCCTCAGAATCTCTAGTTTATTGCTCGGCACCCACTCTCTATTGATTGTCATCTAAATTTTCATTCCATCATTTCATGTCTATTGGGAAACTGCAACTTGATTTCCTTATTCACTTTGAGTACTAGGAGAATTATCATCCACATATATGAATGTAATGTATTTTTTAGGTTCTTCATTACATGTATTGTCACTTCTTTCTACAAACTCATAAACTTTCACTTTTTCACTTTCCACAACTTTTTAGTATTAGAGTTCAAACACTTATAAACTTTTCTTTTGGTAGAATAACCTAGGGATATGCCTTCATCACTCATTGCATCAAGTTTTCATTCCTACTATCTTTCAAAATATAGCATCTACTTCCAAATATTTTGAAATATTTCACATTAGGAGCATTAACCATATCATAATTCAAAAGGTGTAGCATTTGTATCTTTCTTGACTTGTACTCTATTCAAGGTATAAATAGCAGTACTAACAACTTCTCTCCAATATTTATTTGATACGTTATTCTCCATCATTAGTGTTCTTGCATAGTTAGGGTATAATTTGTGGCTAATATTCGTAAATTGGCTAATTTTAGAATTTTTTGGCTAGTAATTTGGCTAATAATTTAAGATTTGATACAACCTAAATCACCATAGTTATATAAAATTCAGTTCTAGAATATTTAAAATCGCTCAATAATTTATTTTATTAAAAAAATTAAACTCAAATATTCGCCACAATAGTTGTTACATGAATAGATTTGAGTTACCTAAATATAATATATTATTAGAGAAATTAATTTGAACTAACCAATAATTATCATAATTATTAGTTACTTTAGGGATATATCACCAATATTTATTTTTCATTATTGATTTAAAGTATATTTAACAATTTTCATAATATTCCACAAGGTAAAAAAATGTTCAATTTTGATTTGTAATATTCCATGGTGATTAATGAACTTCCTATTATTATTGAGATTCGTAAATATTTTATACAAAATAATATTTTGATTAAAAAATAATCGCCAATATTAATCATATTTAGAATAAAAAATTGAGAGATTTGCCAATAGAAATAATTTTGTTTTTTCAAAATAATGAAAAATTCGCCAATATTTTATATCTTTTTTTGGAGGTGGCTTTCTTAAAGTTTACCCTATGCATAGTCCATTGTTGATCTATTTCTCCTTTCATCTATTCCATTCTAAGGAGGGGTCCTTGGTGTTGACATCTATCTTTTGATTCCTCTATCATTGCAGAATGTATTGAACTCATTTGAAATAAATTCACCACCTCTGTCAAACCTCAAGCACTTCAAACTCTTCCATGTTTCTTTGTCAACTCTAGCTAAATACCAATTAAATAACTGAAAGGCATAATATTTAGCTTTAAGAAACATCACAGTCATCATTCTAGAGTAGTCATCAACAAATAGAATGAAATACTTATCTCCATAGTAGCTTTTAACATCAATGGGTCCACATAGGTCAGTATGAACTGATTCCAAAATATCATTTGTAGTGTATGTTTTTCTCTTAAAACTAGACTTTGTCATTTTTCCTAATTGACATTGTTTACACATTACATTTTCAGGCTTCTTTAGTTTAGGTAACCCTCTTACTTTCTTCATCTTACTAATATTTACCAAATTGTCAAAATTTACATGACATAATCTCTTGTGCCATAGCCAAAAATATTCTTTTTGTAACACACATAAGTTGCTAAATCCTAAAGAGGCATGCATTTTCAATATGCTAAATCTTCTGAAGGTAATGCACGTAAGTTGTTAGATCCTGAGGAGACACGCATTTCATATTCATAGTGATACAAGAAGGTGGATCTATGGGTATTCTAGAAGCTATCAAAAGAGGCATTACAATTGCAAGCACATTTTATGGGTGAACTATCAGGTTATCCACTTATTGGGCTCTCCCTTCCTTGGTGATTCAATATAAGATGGTCATCTTACTTGGTGAGGTAATCACTTTCTCTTTTCTCTCTTTTCTCTTTCGTACTAGTAGGACTAGATCATGAAACTATGTTATTATAGTGTTTCTCTTGTCTTTCTTATGTAATCATTTATGCTTTTATGATACCTTTACAAATATGATATTAGTATGAGAAAAATTTCTTAGTAAGGTTTCTTGTGCTAGTTGATTTGGGTTTGTTTAGTACTAACCCTTATTTTGTGTTGTTTTGGTTTTGTTTTTGTTTTCACACCTTTGTGCATTTATGTTGAGCTATAATCCTTAGCTTGGGGCTTGTTTCCTTGGCTAAGTGTTATTTTATCTCATTGTGAATCCACTTGGATCTCTTATTTCTTCTCCTTTACCAAGAGTTTGCATTGAATCCATACTCTTGCTAAAGTGGGGGCTTGATGTATCATCTTAAAATGGAAGCACTTCCATGTTACAAATATTTATCCCTCTAAGTAAGTGGTCTGGGGTCATGTCAAGAATCTTGAATAGGTCTTTGCATGGATATGATTTTCCCCCCTCCCTATTATGCTTCTCTCCCCCTATTTTTTGCCTCTTTCTATCAACTCTCTCTAAGAAACTAAAGACTTTGACTTTCTAGGTCAATGAAAACCTAATGGGTCAAGGTCGACCTTGACCCTAACCTAGGTCAAGGACAACCTTGACCCTAAGCCTAAGTCCAAATTTCAAGTTTTAGAAGTTTCAAGATATCGGGCTTCAAAAAGTTATATTTTCCTACTTCTGGGTTAGCTGTTTCAAATTTTAGAATGGTAAACTCTTAAATTGAATTTAATCTAGGTCATTTGTGGGGGTTAAGATTAATTGGGATTTAATTCTCCAAGTTTTTCCTCTCTAGAAGTTTATGCCCTACACTAGTATAAAAGGAAGCCTTTCTCTCTCATTTTGAGATCAAGTTTCCATCCACTTTTTATGAGGAGATATCTACTTGTCATGATCAAGAATCCACCTTCCATTGAATTCAAGCAATAAAATCAAGTGAGCAAGCAATCACCTATTCAAGCATCCAAGTTCTCCATTGAAGATCAAGGATTCAAGCATAAAATCCTTTTAAGGGATTTGGTTCAAGCATTCAAGATTCATCATTCAAACCCTAGATTTATCCATCATGGTGGTGTGATCTTCCTTCAAGATCTATTCATTCTTCTCTCAAAGTGGATTTCAAGCTTACAATTATGGAGGTTTTAATTTACATTTATGGTTTTGATTTACATTATTTAGTCTAAGATTTCATATCAACATACTTGTTTACATTTCATACAATTGCATATCTATTGAATAGCATAGCTTCATTGTTAGAGTTACTTCTACTACTCGCTAGCATTCTCTATTTCAATTCCATTATTAAGGTTGATTCCAAATTGAGGTTTGACCAATGCAAACCCATCTTCTAAACAACAAAACCATTTTTCTTGCAGGCACAAGTACAAGACAGTGAACTAAAGTTCAAATTTGGATACCCTTTTTAGTGAACTTTCAAGATCAACGAATAGAATTTATGTCATAGTACAGGTCAAGGTCAACTTTTTGGGGTCAAGGATAGCAATTAGTGAGAGGTAAGATTTTGCCCCTACGTAAGATTTTGATGTGCTATATGGGTCAAAGTTGACCTACTTCCAGAAAGATAAAAGTTTTTTGGGTTTTCTCTATTGCAATTTTTTGGTTCTAGACCTGGTTATAGAATTTCCTAAGACTATACATGGGCATCAAAAAATAGGTATTTCCAAATTAATTCCATCATGAGGTATGTATCTTATCTTGTCTAATTTCAATCATTTCTAGATTTACATTACTTATTCAATTTTAACTCAGAATTCAAATGAATAGTGAGGAATGTTAGATGCATTATTAAAGCTCCATGTTTACCTATTCAGTGGAAACCCAATTTGAAAAAAACCACCAGCAACATGTCACTCTATTTCACTCTTTTGAAGTGAACCCTATTAGGATCCAACCCTATTAAAATTTTACAAAATACACTATTAGAAGTGACCTTGTTAAAGGATTTAATCACCCTATTAGGAGTGGCCTTGTCAGAGGACTTTGATCATTCCATTTCAAATGTCACCTAGTTAAAGGATTTACTCAGACTATTAAGTCTTTGAAATGACTGTTAGTTCAACCTCTATTAAAAAGATTACAATACAAGCTATTTACAATGATAAGAAAGAAAATAGTAGGTTTTATTTGTGTGATTACAACTCACTCTTGCAAGTTCATATCTCTATTCAGTTAATATGATGA